>CM070074.1:88798416-89998416 GCA_036250285.1 Pyrocoelia pectoralis | reverse complement strand
GTTGTAGCTGTACTTATCGCCGGTAACGTTTACGAACCAAAGCAGTATCCACTATACAAGTATGTACCCTTTTTTTAACTCGATTTAGTGTTAATGTGGGTGTTTACGATTTTAGAGGTTTCGTACATCTGGGAGCAGGTCTGGCTGTTGGATTTTCGGGTTTAGCTGCCGGTTTTGCGATTGGTATAGTTGGAGATGCAGGAGTACGTGGTACTGCTCAGCAGCCTCGTCTCTTTGTCGGCATGATTCTTATTCTTATTTTTGCTGAAGTCTTAGGTCTTTATGGTCTCATCGTAGCTATATATCTATACGCTAAATAAATTATTTGTATTTTCTTCTAAAATTCATACATCCCTATCATGTCCCTCGCCCCTTCCCTCCTCCAGTATCCTATATATCCAAAGTGATAATTGTATAATGTATAGTTAGTTGATTTCATTAAAGAACGTTTTCAATTTTAATATTTAATTGTATACGATTGTATAAAATTGCAAACTTTCATGAAATTGACTGGAGGAGTATTGTATTGATTGTAGATATTTTGGTACGGTAGAACTTGCACTAAGAAGTGCAAGAGCTATTCCTGTAAGTGTGTCACCGATGATCACTTTCATAAAAAGTCTAATTCATTATTGTATAGTTATACTTTTAGTGTTAGTTTCTCAGTTCAGGATAAGATTTATAATATCGCAAATGCGATCGAACTTACTATGTAGCACAATAATTTTATATTCCAGTTTCTTTATTACATGCTAAATTGTTAATGTTATCTCAAAAAATTTTAAAAATCCGCAACAACCATTTCATATCATTGCTTTTGTTTTTAAACGTAAATATGGTATAAACATTTCAATTGTTAATAATCATTGTAATGAACAAGCTCATAATAAAGGCGATAGCCGTTTAGTGTTATAATTTTACATATACGTTGGAAGGAGTCTGTACAGATTCATATTGTCTTTCAGTTATTGTTGAAAATATTGTTCTAGACCTTTTATATTTATACTTAGACCCAGATTGTTATTTTTACAGTAAACGAGTTTGTACAGGCTTCCTTAGAATATATATCCTTCCATTTACTCTGATTGTAACATTAACAGAAAATTATGTAAATATGAATACCTTATATATATATGTATTGATGGTTTGGTGTCCATAATCCTACAACACATGTGCTAGCCTTTCTTTGTAGTTTAGCTTTGGCAGCTGAAGGTGTCAAATTACTAATTATGCACACCACCAACAGCCGGCTCGTAGTCTAAGTGTAGATACAAATTTGAAAAATATTTCCATTTGCTGCCCTCGGCAGATTGAAATATTACTCTCAGAAATCTTGCAGTTGACGTAAAAAATGTAGAAATTTTTTTGTTGTATAAAGGGATCATCAGCAAAGCTAAATTGAAAAATAAATTATTTGTACATTCCATTTTAAAAGCTCTGTTCTGTGAATTTGTTGGTACATGTTTTTCTTTTCATTTATATGCATTTTAATTTCCTACACAATTAAGAGAGAAATTCTTTAGATGTAGAAAGATCAGATTTTGAGATTATTATTTTACAGTACCTAAACATAGATAATGTTATAGTATAGTTATTTCAAAACGTTTTCATTTTGTTCTTGTAGTCAACTTTTTAAAAATACAAATTTGTTTGTTGTTAATTAGTTATATTGTTACTATGTATACCTTTTATTTGTTGCCAATTGCCTTTAGCACATGTGGTGAAAATACGAATGATTTTCGTTTATACATGGTGCTTCATAAACAAGGGGATAGATGGCTACTTTATTTTGTATACTATACTTACGCTTTTCATATTCTAACTATGTAGTGTAGAATGCAGAAATAGAGAAAGTGTTCAATCTGAAAATAAAAGAATAGACTGATTACAAGTGAGATACAAGTTTGTAATTGTTAAGAAGTTAGTTTTTGTCAATGTGCTATTTCTTTCATCTTATTTAAAACTTCTTAACTACAGTAATGGTTCCAAAGACCTTTCATGGCAGTCCCTTCTCTGTTCTTATTTAATATTGTGCCTATGTTATTAATTCTTAGATTGTTGTCTTCATATTGTCATGTCCAATTTCAGAATAAGCAAAGCGATGTTTATAAAAAGTAAATTTCGTCGTCGCATTATTAAATAGTACATTTTTTTGCCATGGCAGGGAACAAGTAGCAAACAAAACAATTGGTTCAATCAAAATATTTTAAGAGCTTTAGTTAAAAGAAGCGAGTTGAAGAATTGCTACATATTCTAAACTTCAATATATTTTTTATATCTAGAGACGATTTTATGAGTGGTGTTAATGCAAAATTCTCCTATTGCTTATCTTTATTTCATTGGAATTTGCAAACTTAAACTAGGCGGTGGTGCTTTTTTACCTCTTTAAAGTTTGTGATGAACTTATCAGTAATGCTACAAACCATATCCTTCTTGTCATTGTAGTTTTGCTGTTCTTGCCAGTGGCGCACTGAAAGAGGCGGCGCTTGGACACACCTAACATGTATGCAAAGAGTAAATAAGTACTCTTTTCCCCTATATTATTGGGTATAACCTAGTGTCAAAACGCCAGTAGGGGTCTGTTGTACCCTCCTTATGACTAAAACGCGTTTCTTGCACATCCTTTACATGAGCACATTACACACAACTATATCTAATCAATGAAGAGGTCAAATGAGACATTGCTTCGAGATATTTGAAAGCCTTGCCGTCTTAAACCAATCTTTAAAGCAAAGCCAAATGCCGAGACTCGACCTGTTACAAATATGTTCATTATCCCTAAATATTATGAACCTACAAATTTGAATCCCTTTAAGTATGTTACGAAAGCGTTATCATAGGATCCTATTTCGATATACATAATTCATTTTCTTTAAACGTAGTCTGTGGTACTCGATAGGTAAGTATAGTAATTTATTAAAACCAGCAATGCAACTCAAATTTTTTGTTTTGAATTCAATTTCTTCATATTTACCGATAACATCAAAATATAAGCCAATAAGAAACTTGAAAATTGTTGTTTTACAATTGTATGTAGGTATGTTTTCTTTTCATAGTATACTAACAAGAGTGTGAAGAACTAAGTTTTATCAAATGGTTTAGTATAATAACATTCATCACATAAAGCTTCCAAGACATTACACATATACTATCGAAAATTCTGTGTTTTAATCCTACATTTACTAAACATACAAAACATGTAGGGAAGTCTGCACATTTTCTAATCGCCTGACAATCTATATTTTCTCTTGTTCTGTCTCTTCTTCAATTTTGTCAAGTATGATAGTCTATATCAGCCTCCTTACATCGGAAAATTTTTACACAAGTTTTTACGTTTCATCTGGTTTAAATTCGGTTTCTACCAATCCTTCGTTACTTTAGTTAGTAAACTTAAACATTCTTGGAAAAGCCTTGCACACACTGATCAATTATCCGGCAAATGTCAAAACTTAGTATCTACAAAATGTATTGGATCAAACTTTAAAACGTCAGTGAAGTTATGACTTGTAAGAATCGATATTTTTACAAACAATCTAAACTAAATTAAAGGATATCTTAAACCCTCTATAACTGACTATACAGGGTGATTCATTAAGAATGCCCAATCTCTGAATTGTAGATTCCAGATCTCAAAATATGGTGATTCTGCCCAACATGCCTTATACAAATATTGCTAGTTTCCGAGATACCGGGTGTTTAAAGCTTAAATATGAATTTTGATTTTCGCAATAACAATTAATTAATGTGATTAAAAATAATAGACAAGGGTTATTTGATATGAAGAGATCTTTGCGAAAACGGATCATAAAGTGTATTGAAGTAAATGGTGGACATTTTGAACATTTACTTTGAAGTT
Source organism: Pyrocoelia pectoralis (assembly GCA_036250285.1). NCBI lineage: Eukaryota > Metazoa > Arthropoda > Insecta > Coleoptera > Lampyridae > Pyrocoelia > Pyrocoelia pectoralis. The sequence goes on along the minus strand of CM070074.1, from coordinate 89,994,560 downwards.
TTTTATTTTAATTTTTTAATTAATTGGCAATCCTGCAAAAAAATGTAAAACTGCAAATTTTCAAAAAGAAATTGTGAAAAATTAGGAAGTTATTGCGAAAATCAAAATTCATATTTAAACTTGGAAACTAGCAATATTTGTATAAGGCATGTTGGGCAGAATCGTCATATTTTGAGGTCTGGAATCTACAATTCAGAGATTGGACATTCTTAATGAATCACCCTCAGTGGCGGCTCGCAGCAAGTAGTGCAAGTACAGACCATAAGTCGGAGCAACTGCGAGATCTGTACCTGCTTAGTAATGCACGGCGTAGGCATACAAAAATTATCGAGCGTTGCCATAGAAACCGATGACCAAGTACAGCATGAGTTGATTTTAAAATGTTGAGCTGTAGTTGCGTATGGATAGTGGATACTAACCTACTCCGTCTTGTTTCTGAATTATATTTTATTATGACATAATTCAATCTTAAGTTATTTATAATATACACTCTGCAATGTAATGCTTTTTAAAATGCACAAGAAATCTTATTAATATACACAAATCTACTAATCAAAACGTAATAGGTTAATATATCTCTCAGTGTACTTGCTGTATAATAGCACAGATAAGTACTATCTGTGATAATAGTGTATGTGAGAAAAATTTATTTGAAAGTATTTCATTTGTAATGTTTAGTGATAGTGCATAGGTATCAATTTAATTATAAATATTTTAAAAATGATTCATTTACTAACATGCCACACATTGTTTTTGTATTTTGCGCATAAATTTACCAAAAACAACGTAATCTTTTTTTTTCTCATTTTTATTTTATCTAATACAGCCGGGCTGAACCTGCTGCCCCTGAAAAGCCGCCACTGATCACCCTGTATGTATACCTAAGTTTCATCATATTTTAACGGATTTACTGGCAAAGAGGCATGCAATTTTTGTGTTATCTACTAAAAATAATGGTAATAACCCTTTTCTACCATCTATTGACAGTGGTGAGGTATTAAGTCCATGGTGGAGTCAGAGGCTCAAAAAGGGGTAGTGATTGAATTAATAGAACAACTTAAAACCTCCCCTTAGACACAGAATATTAAATAAAATCAAAATTTTTTAATGAAGGGAAGGATGATGGTTTATGTTTTTTCTAGATAAGTACCAAAGTACCTACTGAAGGACCAGCCCCATTTAATGGCAATACTGGCCGATAGTGAAATTAAATGACCTCGTTTTTGTTTAACGTAGGGGAAACCTGAATTAATCAGTGGGGGGCAATCATCTAGTTATTTAACAATTTAACCTTTAACTAAGGTATGCAAAGAGCAACATTTAAAATTTGACTTACAATATAAAAGTAATTAAAAAGCGACATGTTTCGAGGCCTACAGGTCTCATTCTCAAGCTTAATAAAAGAAACTAGATGGGTAAGATGATCCAAAAATTATAAGTCTGAAAGGGCAAATAGAAGTTACATTTTACAAATTACAGATGAACCATGATGAAATGTGAAAACTAATAATATACAAGGTATTACTTCTCAATTCTATGCTACGATTCATTTCCTCCAACTTTTCTCCTCTTTTCGATCCAACCCTTGCTTGAAAAGAAAAATGAATTTGAATGGTATCCAGAACAACAAATAGCATTTGAAAAAATTAAAACTATTTTGTGTTAGAATTCTATGATGAAAACAAAGAAGTCACTGTTTCTACAGATGCTTCAAAATTTGATTGCGGAGCAGTTCTGTTACAAAATAATTTACCTTGTGGTTACGTATCAATGGCATTTACAGATAGGTACTTGGTGTAGATAGGTAGGTACGCACAAATTGAGAAGGAGCTTCTCGCCATTGTCGTTGGACTGGACAAGTTTCACCAATTTGTTTTCGGTAAAAAAGTTACAGTGGAAACGAACCACATACCATTAATAAATATTTTCAAAAAACGTCTTAATAAATGTCCAGCACAATTACAGAGGATGCTGCTCCAACTTCAAAAATATGACATTAAGATGTTAAATATAAATGGGGGAAAGATTTGATTATTCAGATGCTTTGTCACGTGCTTATATTCAAGATTAACAAAAGTACATTTTCAGAAATTAATACCTATAACAAAAAACAAGTGGAAAGAGTTTCAAAATCGCACAAATAATGATCACGAACTACAACTATTATGTATAAGAAACTAGGTATTTTCAAAGGTTGGCCTAAAAACAATAATAAACCACATAATGCAGTATCAAAAAATATGCTCGGTATAAATGCGATCCAACTGTTTATGATAAATTACATACTTTTCAAAGAAAAAGCTCTGGTAGTTTCAAAAAGGCATGCTTAACAGAATACATTACAATCACATGGAAATAAACCAATAAACAAATGTCTATCTTTTGAGCTTGTCCCAGTAAATAGGTATTTAATATTAATAATATTATAGTAAATCTTAAAAAATAATAATCGAATTAAATTCTTTTCTTAAAAAACTAGATATTAGGCACATACTTAAAATCGTTTCAATTAAAATGAAATAATTTAACATTTAAGTAAATAACTTACAATTCATCAACCCTGATTAACAATAAGTTCAAAAAATAATTTTTTTTTAATAAGAAATAAATTCAACGACTTTATTAATCACATATCTAGGTATATGTATATCGTTCCCTAAGGTTTAATACGAAAATAAAGTTGAATAATTTATTAGCGTAGAATTTCAAAATCGTAATACCATGGTGTTTGCAGTATGGTTTTTAAAAAGACGGAATAGAAAATCGATATTCACAAATGAAGTGAAAAATAAGCTCCGGTTCGCGGTTCCTACTCAAAACATTTACTAGTGCGCATCTCGTCGAAGACGGAGGCCAAGCCACAATCCCTTGGCTGTATTATCTGTATGACATATACGACTGAAACTGACACTCTGATATCCAAAGGATCACATTTGTACAAAATGTTGCCTATAGTAATTTATTGTAAGGCAACTGGTATCGATTATTATAATCGCGCTCTACATTTGAATCCTTCGCCTAAATAACATCGAGTTCATTTCTTATCATTGAAATGCAGTTTCTGTTAATAATCATAGATCTCTCATTATTTCCGCTTATTTAAGAGATATGCGGTTATTTAATGCGAATAAATTTGTGCAGAAAAAAGTACATACTACCTAAGTATTACGAAAATCATTTTTCAAGTAAACTTTTCACTAACCATTGCAAATATTAATGAATGTGTTGTGCCTTGTCGATATAAAATGACTTGCGCGTTTGTAGAATTTTATTCTCATATTGACGTAGCATTGAACACGTGTTTTTTGTTGCTTTAAAAGGATAACGATACCCAGATTTGATATTTAATTTTTTTCTGTAAGTAGCTACTGATAACCGCGCGCTATCTTCGGCATATTAACAACTTTCTAAATAGATTGTTCATTTCGAAGAATCCCTAATATTATCTCGCATTTGGTCATTTTCATTGTAAGTACATAATATAAATTTTATAGTTGATTTTAGACTTAAATTTAATTAGCAATAGGTATATAGCTAGCTAGGTATAAGTAGGTAGGTACTATGTACGTGTTGAGATCCAAACCAAAGGGATGCATTGTATTTTTTATGGTGCAGGGTAAGATCGCGCGTCCGAATAACAGCCTTTATCTGTAACGCCTTTGGCCCTTTGCCTTTCTGGAGTGTGCTAAAAATTTTGTATAAGTCTGTGTTCTATTGCAGAAATTGAAAAAATGGAAGAACCCACGAATTGTGTTCCACATTTGAAAATAACGATCGATGAGAATAAACTGTCAGAAGGTGCACATACAATTTTAGAGAGAATAAGGCCGGTTTGGAATTTGGAATGTATACAGTTTGAGGTAAGTAGTCTTTGAATCAAAAAGTATGTTTCCTCACTTGTTAAATTTTACGCAAATATGATGGAGATAAGTAATAAGGTAATTATGGTAAATTACCTTTGGGACGATATTTACGTAAGTAATTAACAACCTATTGTTTGCACATTTTTTATGCATACTTAATATTAATTGTTCATTATACATATACGTGCCTATAGCCTATAGTATACTTACGTTAGTAACGTTGTATATACGAGGCGTGTTTTTAAAGTAAGTACCGTAGTCGTAGTCGACATTCGACGCATTCGCGCTGTGTAGAGCTCGTTCATTTTCTAAAGAACAGCGAGATGCGCGTGGGATAAATGTTCAAAGCACATAAACATAGCATTTTAAGGTAACTGAGTCAGAGTCGAGGCTTAAAACAACTACACATCCTGAAGGGTTTACTGTATATACGTTTTTCTAGTTGCTTTAACTGTCTATTAACGTATAATTGTGTTGAGGTACTTTAAAAATTTATCCCGCGCGCATCTCGCTGCTCTTTAGAAAATAAACGAGCTCTACCGCTATCGGTTGGCAAGCCAGAAGCCACGGAATCATTCGACCGTGTTTGTTTATGAGTATTATTTGATCAAATCTCTCTTCCGATTGAGTGAGACTGCCGCCGACTCTAAAATACGCGCTGTGATTCGTTTTCTTAGTGCTAAAGGCGTGAAAGCTGTTGACATTCGTCGTCAGATCAGTGAAAGTAGTCTACTGAGAAAACATAATGAGTGATGGGATGGTACTGATGGTAGGGATACGCATGACGAGGGTACGAAGTGGACAACTTTCAGTCATCCTAATGACTTGGTACCTACATAAAGTTGGCGAAAAAGGGAGAGAATAGACGGTTTACGATTTCGTCGTTATCTGATCACTTCCCTGGAGTGTTAAGAAGTGTGGTTTATGAAATTGTGGCAAAACGTTTAAGTGATTGAAAGTTATGCTTACGCTGAATACGAAAAATGCCGACGGAGGTTTACCAAAGCAAACGTTTAGTAAGTTTTTTGACTTTCCTAGAGCGGTATAGTCGGGATGATGACGAGTTTTTAAGCCAAATTGTCAGGCCACGAAGGCTTAGATTACATCAGAATCCATGGAATGGCGCGAAAGTCAAGTTCAAGTAAACAATTTCAGCCTGGAAAGTCGCGTGTAGTGTTTTTTGGGGCAGGAAGGGTGTGTTGCTTCGTGCTTGTAGATTTTTTGCTCCATGGTGGCACAATAAATTCTGCAACTTATTGTGACCCCCTAAAATATTGCGCCGTACAATCCAAAACAAAAGGCGTGACATGCTGGATAAGGGGATCGTTTTGGTTATCGACTAAAATCAAATGTTTTGGTTCGTGACAATGCCAGTCCTCCCACAGCCAATCGAAGCGCCCAGTGACTATCACTTATTCCTGGATTTGCATGTCATAACGACCCTGTTACAGTTGTTTTCCATTCAGGCGGCAGATTTCTACAAGGAAAGGATGGCAGTCAAAGGGTGGTTGTACAATACGATAAGTAGGTAACATAATTTTGGTGGAAATTATATGTTGAAAAGTAAATTAAAGTACAGCATTTCGTGGAAGATAAAATTGTTAAAAAAAGTCTACTTGTTTTTTATAAGTATTTCAAAATGGTACTACTTTAAAAACACGCCTCGTACATGTCCTATTCAAGGTTTGTTTGTATCTAGATATTTCTTATTTTTTACGTGATATGTAATCAAACTCGCCTAGTCGCTTTCCTGGTCATCAAGCTCATGATAACTTACAGATTATAACAATTATAGCAATATTCCTTATCCTTATCTGATTTTTAAGTCCAATTTTAATGCAATTTATGTTTTTCATGGCGATTATACCTACCTACAGTTGTCCCTGAATGTAAGTAAGTATGTATGTAGTTTCGCAACTTAACGAGATGTTTTTTTCAATATTAAAAGTGTTTACCTAAATAGTTTTAACAATTAAGCTCATTAATAATTAAAAAATATTTTCTCTTTTATCAAACAATATGTCTATACATTGTGCGAATTATGTTAAGGTGACCATACTTGGAAGTTCTGTATGTGGGGTAGGGGTGGGTGCTGGGGTATCGAATCTCCCTCTCCACGATCCCGGAGATTTTTAGGGTGTATTCAGGTTTATTAGTAACGCAAATGTTCCCCTTGTATCTGGGCTGCCCAGATGTCATCACATAACAGGTAGTAATTAAATCACACAATCTAATAGTAGTCGAGGGTTAATATGAAAGAACTTCAACTCATTTAGTCACAACACGAAACATAAAAACAATAAAAAAAATATACTATTAATTTATAGCGAGTCATATAAAACTTGTCAAAAATAAACTGATAGAGAGACGTTGTCCATTTACTACAAAAGTTACGTTTCTGTGTGCCTACTGTGTAGGCTACTATAGGTAGTTATTAGCAGAAAAGCTGCGTAGTTGTTAAACTGAGCTAAAATAGAAAACAATCCTCTGTATAAAGAAAAACGAATGTCAGGCAGCAGAATTGAAAAATTGGGAGATACGAATCAAACAGAAGTACAATCTACTCTAAGGTAAATCAAGACATTTTCATTTGTTGCTTAGATAGTGTGACAGGTTTTTTTTATGTTGTGATTAGTCTTCATGTGGTTTACATACAAAGGTATATACAGAAATATACAATTAATTGGGTCAAAAAGATAGACACAACTTGGTCAGTTTCAACTAGAATTTAACCAGAGAAGCAGAAAAAAGGCTTTTACGTTTATGTTGTAGGTACTATATTGATAATAGTTTAACAAGTTAGATGACTATCAAGTCCTTCCATACAGCAGACCCCTTGAGACTGAGAATGTAGTATCCTCTTCACTACAGCTATGTATTTCACTCTCTACAAAGGAAGTTGAAAGCGGTATTTGTTCAAGTAAAATTTTTTGCAAACTCACTTTGTGAAACTCCGTCACTAATTATAAAAAATAACAAGCAATTCCACATAAATGCATATTTTAAATAAAACCCAACATGTTTCGACACTATCCATGTAGTGTCAAATCTATCTACCTACATAGTCTCGAAGCGCATTGGATTCTATTTAAAATAAACATTTAAGTGGAATTAGTTGTTATTGCAATTTAAATGTAAGTACTAAAATTAATTTCATGTACCTAATTCCGAGGATAATTGTAGAACAAGATAAGTTAAATGTATAAAAGTAGGATTTCTCTTATGTACTAGCCTATGAATGATTCATTAAAAAATATGAATGTTACTCGCCTTCTCTATAACGAAAAAGAAACTGTAAATGAATAATTTGAATTTAGAATTGATACAAATACTGTTTTTTAACAGTCGTACATGCGTAACCAGAGCTTTTCGCTACGGTGCCTCAAAGATAATTTTCCGATATTGTTCATTCTAAATTTAAGTAGCCCTATTTAAGTATGTATAAGTATATAAAACGAAATATGTAATTAATATTAATTAAGGTCACACTTACGGACTGAGCTCAAAATAATCTCTTTTAATTGTACCATTATTAAGAATATCTAAAGAATCAAATTTAACATCTTACACAGCAAAAGCATTTAGAGTTGCAACCTGCAACAACAGTTTCCTGCTTCAGCAATAGTCGGTCTTACTTTTGCATTGATTTTAATTTCTATTGCGAATGACCGAGTTTAGATAAAATTCTCGTGTTTATCACATAATGAAATGCACGATTTTGTCTTTCTTGTTGTTACAACTATTCAAACAATTCTTTCTGTGCTACTTTATGAACTACCCTTTAACACAGCGGGATTTCCTTTCAAAAGTATTATACCTAACTTGTCAGGTGAAACTTTGATTAAGTACTCCAGGTTTTGCAGCTCCTGATATTAGAAAAACTGCGCGGCAAGCTTGTTGATAGTAGAGTAGTTTCAAAATCTCGTGGCACACGAAATGCGCGGCAGGATTTTTTTAAATGCGATACTACAATACTAATATGAAGTTCTATAAATAATTACACTTATATTTATTTACTCTACCTACATATTTAGGATGGCATTTTACCTTCTTTACGAAATTGTTTTAAATCCCACCGCGCATCTCGAGTACCACGAGATTTTGAAACTACTCTACCTACTATTAATAAATGAATGCAAAATTCTAGATTCAAATAAGTTCGAAACTAATCTATTTCCAGATTTAAACAGAGTATAACAGTGCATATTAAATATTAAATTGTTTTTTCCTTGCATTTCATTTGTATGCCACCTATCTTACTGCAACTCCATCAGACAAACTGATGAAAATGTCGTATATCATTCAATGTTTAAACATACCATTTGTACTTACTAGGTCGCTCAGCACTGCTTTTTTTAGAACTGAATCATGAATCATGTGTGTATAGTCACGGCAATCCTAAAAGCGTTGCACGTGACATATGATGTAAAAACAGTACCAATGTAATACTAATTTTTCGGATTGTCATTAATGGTAATATTCTAGGGTAAAATAATTCAACAAGTTGGCAGCATCATAAATAAAATTACAATGTTGCAACCAAGGACATCTGTCATTTATTGTCTTCCATTTCGTATTTTATTCTATTTCGTTTGAATCCATATGACAACACTGTTGACATGTATATAATACTCGTGATGTGCAACGCTTTTTGCTTTGCCCCAACTTTATAATAAGCTGTACCACATCTAGCAACAAACCCTTTTCAGGAGATTTTTTAGTGTGTCCTCTAAGTCTGCTCCAGCTTAGCAAGACACACAACTGTAATATCAATCAATTAATCTGTAGTTTGACAACTTTTTAAACGTATTCATGTTTTGAAATAAATGCTATCTTATATTTTCATTGAGCTGCACATTGATTGTAATGCCAGTTCTTGCATTCCCCATTGACAAGTGCTGTGTCAAGGTGTTCTTTAACACTAGTTGTATATTGGTAACAAAAAGCCCTACTTGGACTTCGCTGTATTCTAACCGCATCATATTGCACTGACTGGAAACATATATTTCTTCCTTCCATGTTGGTACTGTTTGCCAAGGGGTTGCGCACAAGTTTTCAGACAATTGGTATGAAACTAAAGAGAAAGAAAAGGTTTGTCACTTAAACTTCCTCTTAGTTTGTGTGATTTTTGAAAGTGGTTTATGTATAATAGATCTGCAAATTGCTTACAACTGAACTGACCATTAGTATCAGTCACTTGACTTTGTTGTTCGAAGAGTTTTAGTAAAGAGTGTAACGTATAATACTCCAGCTTAAAGTATGGCTGGGAGCACCCTATAGCACAGTCTATAAAACAGCCTATACTTCTGCTTATGAATGCTCTTTGTACATATATTCGAGACCAGACAAAACCATTTTTATCTGTCTATACAAATTTTTAAGAAGTTTATGTTAATGGAATGTAATCTTGACTTCAAAAAACTATTCATTTGTTGCAATTTTGTCATAGTGTTCATATTTACTGTCTATTATTGTACTTTCTTTACTGAATGGGTTTTCTGTTACCTACCTACCTACCTTTGTTTATATATCTTTAATTATAAAATGTATTATCTTTGTAGTCAAAGGTGTATGTATAAACAAAGGTATAAATCTAATTTAGGCCAAAATTATTGTTTGTTATTATCAACATTCTCTTGACAATCAATAGTATTAAACTCACTGGGTTAAATGGGCGCGATTTAACTACTTTGAATTGTTCAATTGTAATTTATTTGTTTACAATTACTGTTCGATCAATCTGTGTCAATTAAATTTTATGTTTTGTTTTGTTAGGTGTTAACAGATGGATATACCAATCAATTAATAAGCTGTCGTTTGGAAAATGCCCCCTCTCATGAAACCGTACTTATACGGGTTTACGGAAATAAAAGCGACCTAATGATTGACAGGAAGGCCGAGCTCAGGTAAAAACCATCCAAGAATGTCTTTATGGAATCTGCAAAAATCAACTAACTTTTTGTTCCAGAAACATTCTGCTGCTGAACAAGATAGGTTTACCGCCTCGTCTATATGCCTCCTTCGAGAACGGACTTGCATATGAATATATACCTGGAAGAACTTTAAATTGTAAAATAATTAGGCAACCCGAAATCTACAAACTAGTTGCAACACATTTAGCTTACATTCATAAAATTAAATTACCGGATGTAGTGATGAAACCCATGTTGTGGGAAAAACTACAAGACTTCTTCAATATGTTACCCCAATCTTTTTCTGATGATATGAAACAACAAAGGTAAGGTCTTCATTCTTTTTGTGTATTATTGTTCATTCCACTTTTAACAGATACAAAACAACAATTATGCCTCGTTATAAACTGCAAGAAGAAATAAATATGCTGAAAATGATATTATTAAAACTTAATAGTCCAGTTGTTTTTACTCACAACGACTTATTACTTAACAATATTATTTATTCGGCAGAAAAGAAAAGTGTGGCATTTATAGACTTTGAATATTCGGCATTAAATTACCAAGCCTACGATATTGGAAATCATTTTGCAGAATTTGTTGGTATGTTCTTTTACGATGTGTATTTAATGCTAACTCCTTCCAACAGGTCTACAAAATGTCGATTACTCAAATTATCCAAATAAGGAATTGCAGTGGGACTGGCTCCATGTATACCTGTCTGCATTGCACAACTGTAACGATATTTCTGATAGGGATATTCACAAACTGTATGTACAAGTAAATAAATTCGCACTTGTATCGCATATGTTTTGGGGAATTTGGGCCCTTTTACAAGCGGAATATTCAACTATAGATTTCGATTATATGAAGTAAGTATATTATCATATTTTGTACTTTACAATTCATCGGTTTTTTTAGATATGCCGCAATTAGATTAAATGAGTACTTGGCAAAGAAGGATGCGTTTTTATCTCTAAATTTACTGAAATGTTAAAATGACGCAATTATGGATTAAGAATATAATAGATCTGATAGTTCCCTTTGGTAAACATACATGTATGGTAACCGAACTGTAAACAAAATTCCAATTTTTGTAATGTATTGTAGCTTTACCATGCAAAACTGAAAGAAGTTACATTAAACGCCCTTTTACAAATGTTGCTATAGTTTTATTGATTTATCTATTGTGTATTCATGGAAACAAATTTACTTATAGAAATCTCAGTAACATCGACATCGACTAAAAATCTGTAGTCAACTCGGAGGCCATGCACAAGAAAAATGTCCCAATATGACCCCCCACTTCACAAAGATTGTTAAAAGGATGTTTTGTGACGTTGTGAGAAGGTTGCATTTCGGAATATGCCTATCAAACAGAACATTTACTAATCGATAACTGATATAATTTTAATTTAACGTACCTACTGATAGGGCGAAAGAGAAAAGAGGTACAAAACTGATGAGAGCTGCCTATTACATGGACGGAAAAGGAAGCAGGAATCTGAAAGTATGGGATGAACTGTAAGCCAGTCTGTGTCATAAAGTAACAATGTTCTAGACAAGATCTTCGTGATCAACACTTGCACGCAAATTCTATTACAAAAAAACTATTAAAAACACTGCCAATAGTACCAAAACTGACATCCGAGCATTAAAGATTTTGGAAACGTATGAGTTATGCTCTAATCTACTGTTGGGGTACACTCAAAACCTGTTACATTTATTTATTGCATTATACATTTTGCAACAACTGAACATACTTCCATCAAAGCAGAAGCTTTTACAAATTTTAACGCTATATAACAAAACCTTATTCATCTGTCATCTTCCAAAACATATTAGCTAAAGTAAAACTAATATGCCTACTTGAGCATTTCGCTATAAAACCTAACGTAATAGCCAACTGACTAGCCAATGAAGGTTTCAAATTCCTTTTAGGACTTCAATTGACATGTAGAATTGCAGCAGGAGGAATACTGGAGCCAATGCGATGCAATTTGTACTATCCAATCAAAAAACGAAAAATGCGGGGGAAATTCAACAAGGAAGACATACATCTTTAGATCTCCTAACGAAGCTGACCCGATATGTAAGGGTTGTGAGGAGGAAGAAGAAAGCTACTCCATTCCATATGTGTCATTGCAATGCAGAGGTTATGTGATTAAGGAACATTACTCGTTCTTCCGAAATGACTCCGCTGAATTTTTTTCTTTGGGGTACATAAGAAATTATGTTTACAAAGATATCTTTGGAATAGAAGAAGAACTCCGAAAGTTTGTACTTAACACATTCCAAACCGTAACACCTGCAATGTTACAGAATGCTTTGGATGCTACAGTTGGAAGATGCTATTTATGATTGGAGTACAAAGGAGGGCTTTTCGAGCAATTATAATTTTTTTAAATTATTTGTATGTGTCATGTTTAAATTTTCGTTTCATCAAATGTTATCTGTTCATTTATGACGTGTTGTTGATTGTTTGTAATTATGTACTTGGTTATAAAATTTGTGTTCAAAATTGAAAATTCTGTGTCATTTCATTAACTTGATGAGGAAAGCACAGTTAGCAAAAGTCCATTTATAAATAAAATTCAGTTTGAATGTTATTGAGGGGGGATACAGGTTCGTACTTAGGATTTTTTCCGCTAATTGTAAAGTAAGTATAAAATGGCAATTAAACCATAAAGTGTGAAACATGCTTGAATGTAGAATAAAAAGCTCTTCTAATATTATGAATAAAAAAATCAGGGCTGTATTTAAAAAAACCAAGTTGATTATGGTTACTTGAAAACGAAAAGGTCTGATTCCAATTTGCTGTATGCCATGTTAAAGAACGTTAAAAAGTACCTGTAGAAGGTTCTTTTACTTTTTAATTAACATCAACGACAAAGTAACATTTTGTCAAAAACGAAATCCTGAAAATTCGCTTTTTGTCGCATAACTTCGGAACGGTTCGGAATTTCGTCAGTTTAAAAATTTCATTTTACTAAACTCAAAATTGCCCAACTTTTCTCTCATTTAACCGAAACTATATCTCTTACCGTTTCCGAAATCCCCATAGTGGCCCTCCTTATCTTGGACACAGTGTATAAACAAATCGTTAAATAAAATAAAAGCGGCATGGAACGTCATAAACAACCCGTGTCGTGGTGCCATAAAACCGGGGATTTCAACTCGTTCTTTATTGATGTGGTTAAAAATGTAACTTAGAGCATGCCAGGTTCACCGAGATATCATTTAATCAAATGCGTACTTGACTTTGCTAAAATCTAAAACAAGCCTTGATTATTACAGTATAAGTTCGAAATTTATTAAAAATACGCGGAATTTATTAATTTTGCCACTGAGTAAAATCTTTAATGAATCAGTGAAATGTATTTCCAAACTCGCTAAAGATTTCCCGGTGGGTCATGTACACAAACGAGGTGATAGGGACTATCCGGAGAACTACCGTCCGATATCTATAATTCAATAGGTAAACTGTTTGACTTAATTTTAAACAATAAATTAAAATCCTTTCTAGTCGAAACTATATACCTAAGGTCCTCACTGACTGCCAATTTGGTTTCAGAGCCAGACTAACCACTGTTAATGCCATAAATACTATAATAGAAACGATCATGAGAAATTTTGAAGTGAAATCCAACACAGGTGTGGTTTTTCACGACCTATCGTGCGCCTTTGATTGTGTGACCCACAACATTCTGCTGGGAAAGCTCGCCAGATACAAGATAAAGATGATTCAGTCATATCTGGTAATTGGGTTAATTCACATAATTTTTTTATACGCTTAATAAATGCAAAGATGTCAGATGTCTTCGATATTGCAAAAATAAGCGGCGTTAGAATAATTTAAACAGCTTTTTTTCAAATTTTAAATCGCGAAGCGTCGAAACTGCACGACAACTCAGCGACAGGTGCCGACTACGGCATGACGTCATATACTGGTGTTTCAGCTAAACTGGTATTTACGAATGATTGTTTGGCGATCATGGAGCCGTCGAAAAGGTGTTACAAGTGGTGTTTTGTGCCTATGTGCACTAATACGACTTTTACAACACCTGAAAAGACATTTTTGACAATGCCTCGAGACGTAAAAATTCGAAAAATGTGGTTCAAAGCAGCTAGAAGAGATTATTCTAAAATAACTTCTTCGGATTTCTACTGCTGCGAGGATCACTTTGATGTAAGATGTAGTTACTTACTAAGCAAACCTAAATGTTTAAGTAATTGACAAAAATAAATATACATGAGACGTGGTAAACGAGTAAAGTAATGCAATATGCAAAATATCTGCGTAGTAAGAGTCTGTCAAGTAAACGAATTTCACATTGTTAGGTTTTATTCAAGCTTTTGCTCCACGAATTTCTGCAGTATTAAAAATTAAATCGATCATCCTTCTTTAAGAACTCGGCCAACATAAAAACATCTACTAGAGGAAGATTATCCCACATAGCTTTCAAATAACCTGCATCCACCATCGTAAGAATCAGTTTCAAAAACGCAACGAATACGATAGCCGACTGACAGTGGGCGTTTCCCAGTACGTGACGTCACTATCTGTTTAAAACTGATTTAGCGCGAACGCTCATGTTTGAACACTTCAATTCTTTTTTTCTCGGAAATGGTACGTTTTATTTAACTTTTTTGAACTGCAATAGTTTACAAACACGATTCAAAAGCAGAATCTTATGTTTATTTTGAAATTTATTTTTATGAACTAACCCAATTAGAAACTAATACGTCGAAGTAGACCGATGTCAGTCCCGAATAAAGGCTGTTGATGTTGGAGTACCGCAGGGATCAGTGCTGGAGCCCACACTTTTCTGCTATTTATAAACGATCTGAAGAACTGTTACCCAGTCACTGACTTCGTACAGTATGCCAACGATACCACCCTCTGCAAAACAAACTTGAGTCGTCCCGGACAACGGCGCAGGAATGGTTTATAGCAAACAAACTGAAGCTAAATGAAACCAAAACTAGAAATGATTTTTAAATTAAAAAAAGAAAAGCCAGAGGGAAACCCCGTCAAGGTACAATTCTGAGGGGGTCTATTTGGATGCTGAACTAACACGGAATCCCCATGTGGATGAAGTATCAAAGAAGCTAAGCAAAAATATCTTTATCTTAAATTCCTTACAAACTTAAACACGAATAACTATAAGACTCCAAATCACCATTATGAAACTAGATTCCGTAATAATTTTAAAATTGATTTTCACCGGATAAACAAGACAAGATCATCCATCAATCTTAATCTTTAATATTTTCAGAATAAAATAAAAGATTCTAATCCTTTGGAAAAATGCAGTAGAAATCTTATTTGAGGAGTGAATTTCCCCTGAAATTTTAACACCAGTCCTTCCAATAGAAAGCAAATATAATGTGTAAAAAATGGTGTATGTACGTCCAGAACAAACCTTCTAATATTTCTTTAAAAATCCTTTCAAAACACAAAATGGAGTGGTAATTTACTAGTTCCGTTACTAAATTAATTACAGAACCCCGCTATTCCGAATAGAACTCAGAAAAAACGCAGATTTTTTTAACTTAAAAACAGGAGATATTAAGAAGACGTTCGTGAAAAAACACACATTTATTGTTATACAAAGTTAAATAAAGACCATACATAGTCGTATGTCTCTATTTAACTTTTAAGTTAAAAAATCGGTATTTTTCTTGATGAATGCCTTAACAAGTGAAAATGTTGATATTACTCATGAAATATGCGTATTCCGAATTTCCGCTAAACAGAACAGGGTTCGTTCCGAATTAGTTCGGAATAGTGGAGTTCTACTGTAGGTATTACCTTTTAATGTATGGCAATTATGCGATTATGTTTCTTTTAACTTTTTTATGCTGTTTTGCAAAAATATCATTCATATATTAGTCATATTTTATATGGAGCACAATGCCTAGATAATTTCTAATAAATCAGTGGGTGACATTTGTTACATAACTGATATGAAAGTTATAATTAGCAATTCTGCAGAATTTGACGTTCCGCGTTACATATTAGCATAAAACGTATAAATTGGCCTAACCCGCTCAATGCTGTAGTTTAGTTCAGACGATTCATAACAGTGGCAGAACTATAGCGTCACGAGTTTGCCAATGGTGGGGAAAGGAAAAATAACAGGAGCGAGGCAGTATCATGGAACACAAATTTACATTAGTGTCACCTCTTTCACACAGCGGTTATAATAACTAATTCCACTAAAACTGATTTAATATCGTATTATGATTATAACAGTAACTTAGTAATGAAGTTCAACAATGTAATTCTGGGCAAAATCACCTTTAACTAAACCTGCAGGTGGTCAAATTTAGTTAGTGCAAGCTACAACCTTTCCACCGAGTGCCGATATTCATTAAGTGATGTGACCATCACCAATACAAACAGTATTTTTTATTTTGTATTTAAATATGTATTTTACTAAACATTTGAATGTCTTCATACTCTTTGTCTACATTCACATTCGCCTGTATAGCTTTACGCTTTTTAGATATCGAATTACAAATCTTCATAAACATATATTCTCTGCAGCTTGAAATCAATGAAGTGGAAACAAAAACCGAACATAAAAATAGTGAAAATAAATTGCTCATAACTATAAGAAGTATTTTAGCGAATATAACTAACAAGATGTGTTAACAAAAATATATTTTATACAAAAATTTATAATAAAAACATGTCGGCATCATGTTTATTAGAATTTCCTTTCTTTTCGGCTTGTTGTCTTAAGAATTGTAATCCGGCGGATATTGATTCTACTAAATTTCCTTTACTACAACTAGATTTAGTTTTCTTAGTACTGCTAGGACCGTAATAATCGTATGTTGGCGGAGGAGCAAATTCGACACCTTTACCTCTCCTACTATCTTCGTTATTAGTTAATTTTGTTCCGCCTTCCGAATCTTCATCGCATTCATTAATGATCGGGACAGGTGACGATAATGGACACGAATATTTTGTAATTTTTTCTTTCTCTGTTTTACTACCTGATCGATCTTTCTTGGATGAAAAGTACAACTTTTTTTCTGTTTCAATATCATTTATAACTCCCGTATCTCGTCTAAAATTGTTTCTATACGAAGAAGGGGGTGCAAAATCCTTAGGTCTCTCTTTCCGCTTTTTATCGACCCATTCCTCTTGCGTACATTCATAATGTTCTTTAACTCCTTTCTTACCTATATCCCAAGGACGTATATGATTTTTTCTGGCAGCTTCCTTTTCTTGATCCCTTTTTGAACTTTCTTCACTTTTCTCTTGCACGTCAACTTTAGGAGGCTCTTCAGACTGTACAACTTCCGGTTCTATAATAGTTTTATATAATGACGGTATAAGTATTATTCATGAACTTACCATCTTCTTCGGGCGGTAGTCCCATTCTAGCTCGTTTACGATTCCTAGCAGCTTTTGTACGGGACTTTAGCTGTTTCTCTCTTAAGTCACGTAATTCTTGTGCCTTTTTTTGTTCTTGTTCGGTCTCCTGTCTTATATTTTTTAAAGCGTCTTGTTGCTTCGCTCTTTCCTCTTCGTCCTTTGAAAACCCGTAATATCCAACACCGTGCGTTCTTGCCTCTAAAAATGTAGGAAATAAAAAATGTTCAGTTATTAACGTAAATATTACCATTAAATAAGATATCTTGATAATGTATATCATCCTTTTTCCTTAATTCCTCCTCTTCTTTTTCCCACTGTTGCCGTAACAATTCCCTTCTCATATCGCTTGACAACAACTCATTCGCATTTGATAATTTTGGTTCGCCAGTTTCATGTATTTCTATTACACAACTACCGGTTTTACTAAGCTGTTCGACTTTGTTTTCGTCATTATTTACAGCAGCTAATAACTCGGCATCTTTCGATTTTAAAAACGCCAAATCCCTTTTCATGCATTTTCTAGTTCTACCTAAACAATCTGTGTATTCGACCCTGCAATAAAACAGTTAAAACTGAAAGATTTTAATGTAATACTACCATTCTTCGTCTGGATTTTTGGGCGGTTCATATTCGTCGGAAAAATGTCGTTCCTCATCAGATTCTGGATACTTGTCATCCGGTTCATCTAGATCTGGAGGTAAATCGGGAATACGAGATTTTTTATGGAAACGTACCAAATATCTTTGATTATGTTCTAATTCTTCGTCTGTAAAATTTTTCCGTCTCGAAAGTTTTTCATATAATTTTGCTTTTGCTTCTAGAATACTCCTAAAAATTCATCGAAATAAGTAATTTTGACATATTCACATTAATACCTTGATTGTTTAAGTAAATTCTCGTCTTCATTGGTATCGTTGAGAGTACGTTGCTCAACACCTTTGTTCTTTACTTCTAAAGGAGTTAATTTTTTTATATGTGGAGTTTTTGACTGATTTTCGAGTTTATTTTTATTTAATTCCTCTTGCTTTCTTAATATTTCGGCTTTTAAGCTGAGTAACTAAATAGGAAAAAGTAGATAATGTATTACATTTTTTACATGAAACTTACCGATGATTTACTTATTTCGTAGGTACTCATCACGGCACGGTTGGTTACTTTTTCTATGGCACGGTTTTAAAAAGGTGGATAATCAAAATAAAACTTCATTTAATTATTTTCATATATATCAACCACAAATCACTTATATTTGTTAGTGGTTTGTGATATCAACAACCGTAACACAGAAGACAAGAAAAATTCGAAGTGTTCGTCAATTTCGACGTAGTAGTAGAAAATAAAAATTTACATTCGACGAAGTGTAGTCACACGGTGTTGCCATATTTTCGTATTTTTATTAGTAGTAGTAGCAACCGCGCCTGCTTACATATAAGTACGGTACATAATGTATTAATTATTAATACTATCGATTATTTAATACATAATATGCCTGCTTAAAAGGCATTGAACTGTATACTTCAATGTTAAAAGGTATGACTTTTATCTGTTGCCCGTCAGAGTGGCGTTGGTTCGAAACTGTCCAAAGGAACCGTTTTTCTAAAAAGAACTAAAACACGCCTTTTCCTCGGATAAGATTTAAATGGAGTCTTTGATGACGAGGACGACTTTTATCTTCCAAGTTCCAAGGGCAGTAGGTTAAAAAGCAACAATCTACGTTTATAACCCTCTACATTTAATTTGAATTTAAAGTTACAGCATTTTATAAATCGTCTCGGGATAGGCTCTATTCTATTGATTGCAGTTTTATGATAAGGATTCAAAATTAAGCTACAATACTCGAAATGTAATCCGACAAGATACAAACTTAGAGTATTTTCACTGTTGAAGTTTTTCGTTAGTCGGCAGACTTCCTTCGTTCCAAAAAAACAATCGTGTTACATTTTTAAAATCTAGCTACATTTTGTTGTAATTGCACCATCGTGTAAGGTGGTCTAAGTCGTGTTGAAGGATATGGTAATCCGTATTTGAATAAACCCGTCGAAATAGCTTTAAATCGTCCGCATATAGTAGATATTTATTATTAAATTTAAGCATGAGATCATTGATGTACATTGTAAATAGAGTTAGGGCCCAAGTGCGATCCCTGAGCACTAAAGCTGCATTTATAGTGTCGGTATCGGTAAGCAATAAGAAATAAGAAATAAGCGGTAAGGAAATGAACTTATGGATAACCTGTATATCATTTATAGTAGATAAGAAATAAGCAATAAGCAGTAAGAAATAAAGCTGCATTTATAGTGTCGGTATCGGTAAGCAATAAGAAATAAGAAATAAGCGGTAAGGAAATGAACTTATGGATAACCTGTATATCATTTATAGTAGAAATAAGAAATAAGCAATAAACAATAAGAAATAAGGAATTGGTTCAATTTTATTTCTTACCGTTACCGTTACCGAATCGGGAATATTCGTGTACAGCTGTGAGCTTACGAGCTAAGAAAAGACAGATAACATCAATATAAATCAGGTGTTAAAGAAATATTTGAGTGAAATATATCTCTTATTCAAGAATCGATGGGAAAATATTATGTCAAGTTGATTTTAATTTTACAATCGTACATTAGGTAACCTAAGAATCGTACCATAAAAACAGTAATAATTTAAATTAAACCCGCAATGCGCATGTCTACTCTGTTACCGTTAAAGAACTATAAATGCGTTTTTATTTCTTACTGCTTATTGCTTATTTCTTATTTCTTATTGCATACCGATACCGACACTATAAATCCAGCTTAAAACCTAAAACGAAAATCCAGTGCCCCACTGTGACTAATGAGAATAAACGTGATTTAAGACACGCGACTGGTCAGTGTGCTCGAACCATTTACTTTACATTGAAACATTTAATTTACAAAGACGTTTTTGACTAAAACAGATTTGCTCTTTTTGCGTGTGGGCAGCCTAAGGAAGAAACGATGTTGATCGAAAGACCCTGTACTACATCAAGCGTCGCACTCTTTATGAATGGTTGGTAAACAGTGAACTCTAATATAGAGTTCACTGTTGGTAAATCATAAAACATGCAACACCGCAATAAAAACGAGTGGGAAAGCCAAAGCGTCCACAACAGAAAACGGGTTCTAATTTTGTTTCTGACCTAAATAAAACTTTTGCTTAGTTTTCTTGGTGTAATTTAAACCTTTTTATTAGTGTTAGATAATATTTAGTGTAGTGAGATTAAATTTTCTTTCATGATTTCAAATTTTAATACGAGGTCGACGACTTCACCATTCGACCAATAGATTGGATCGATGTTTGGTTTGTCGCTTCCTTGTCAGTTAATTCAAGGCCCAGCAATACGTACTTGGAATTGTGTTGCGCATTTTGCTAATCTCATTTGGTGCAAATTTAATTATACAGCAAATCCAATAGTAAGTTTATTTAAAGTTTTTATTAACTCTTTCTTCTGATCACTATTGAAAAGTTGGTAACGGACAAGAATTATCTTTCAGGCTTTTCTATTAATGGCGCCTTAAAGTGCCACCATAAAATGGCGATCATCTGAATAGGTGTTCCATCTCTATTATTATCCACGTTTTTACAATCACTTTGCCAAACGTCATTTTTTATAGTATTTATTGAAAAATCATTTTTTGTTGCCACAGTAACGTTTGAAATTTGCAATTCACCTCAAAATTATTAGTTAATTTCGTCATAATCAGTATATTGATAAATAAATGTAATGTACCTATAATAAATTGAAACTTTGAAGCAACGGTATATCGAAGAAAGTTCTGTGCTTCTAGCAATATTTGTTACAGATGCCCCGATCACGAAGACGTCATCATTCACGGTCACGAACAAGATCACGTTCACGATCTCATTCGTGCGATAGGGATAGAGACACAAAACGCAGAAAACTCGAAAATTATGATAGTCCGCAGCATAAGCGATCAGACAGGTTAGTTGTAATAAAGAATACTTTATTAGGTTTATGTGTAATAATAAATTATACACTATAGGTTTTGTCAAAGTTTCTCGTTCTATTATAACCATAAGCAAGATAGGCTATTTGCTAATATATTGCACTTTCATTCTGCACCTTGATTAAGCATAACAATGACTTAGTTTCCACCATAGTCTTTAATCCGACTCTGTTCTCTGTGCGAAGTCGAGTAGAAGTGAGGAAAATTCAGTGAACTCTATGTATAACTGGAAGGATAACGGCTACTGCAAATGCTTTCGTAACTTGTCCTCGACTGTTAAGACAAGCACCACTGCTGCGGAGTGTATACTTATTCCTTTCTAACGTATTTGTATAAACGTGCGAAGGCGTGGTTAATACTTAATAATGAGAAATAAACAAAATATTAAAAATTTCACTCTTGTATAAATATAATTATCCTACACTTATGTTATAATTAGAAATTTAAAAATTAATCATGAAATAAGTGTCTTAACCAAACATTATTTTTAATATCCATAAGAGACATGTAGTAAGATAAGGATATCGATCCCCCTACTAACGTCCATCTTGCTCTAACAGAATCGGTCAATTTTTATATTCGACGTTATCCTTCCAGTTATATTAATATTATAGAGTTCACTGGGAAAATTGATATTTCAGTAGAGCCAACTTAACTTTAGCGTGTTGAATATTAACAAACATCACCTTTAAATAGCAACATGCGTACAGTTAGTGAAAGTGTAAATTTTATGTGTATTTGTCAGTGACTGCTCGTGCATTGAAAAGTTGGGTCGGCCAGGTGAGATTCTGCCTATTAGTTTGATGATTTTTTGGCTCAAAATTGGCAAATGTAGAACAATATATTGTTTTTGTGGGAGGTAGTACCTATGAGCAATGAGAAATAAAGAAATCGCCAAATATAAATCACGGAGAAATCTAAAACCGTTGTCAATGAAAGCACTGTACATAACGTAGGAACCGTAGGTACCTATATTAATAAAATATGTCAATAAATACTTATATTATAATATGTTGTGGGATAGAAACATTATTCAATCTATAGAAGCTATTTTGATCCTGTTACAAACAATCGTTTCCACCGATTAAATTTTGTGTCAACTCGCTGTTACCCCGACAATGCATGTGGATCGAACCAAGAGTGGAATTAATGCAGTCAGCCACGTTTCCATCAATTTAAATCTGGTTCTGTGTTGTACTAAGAGCGGATTAACGCATAGGTGGACACTAACCCAATGTCGCCATTTCACTTATCAATTCTGAAGGGTTGATAATGTGGAAAGTTTTCTATTTGTGTTATTATACATATTGGCAAATCCATTATAAAGTTTGATTTTCGAGAAGGTGTGTGTACGTCACAGACATTTTAGTAGCCAACGAATTTTTTACCATACACTGAAATAGATAAATAGATTTTATTACAGATGTGAAATAGCGAGGTTTAGCTTTCTGTTTTCATTGTTCCGATGTGTGCAGTTTGGTGTAGTAGTGAGTGTTATTTCCCTTGGTTCATTTATATTTTTATTGTTGTTTTATTTTTGTTTTGTTCCTGTTCTGATGAAGTCCCTTACAAAAGTGGGAGAAACGTTGACTTTTCCTTCAACATTAACATGGTGCACCCTGGAAGTCGATTTTATCTTCTGACTGGCCGTGGAACAAATTTTAAATGTGTAAATTCATCCAAAACCAATTAGTTCCTCAAATCAAAAGTTTTATTTTATTCTCAAAAGGTAACACACAAAAAATCTCGGTTCATCCTATTTTGATACATCTTTTTGTTTGTATTATACCAAAGCAAGACAAAATGTAACAAACCACACCCTTATTTCCTATCCAACATTAGGACAACTTGATTGTAAGCGGTTTTGGAATGATTTTCCACATTTGGGAAAGATGTAAATGTATCCAGAATGTTCTCTACTGTCATGGAAATGATTCCAGACAGAATAAAAAAATTGTTTCTCGCAAAAATACCGTATCGTCAAAAGAGAAGTAGACAAGCAACAAGAAAAGCTCAAAACTGATGGGGACAGTCTATTACATACAATAATCATGCCGCAGAGAAGGGAGTAAGAATCAGAAGGATGCGGCCAGCCTGGGTTTGCAATATTCCAAGAAGGAATGTTCCCAATTAATAACTACGTTTAAATTCTGTTGAACTACCCTACCAACTACCAACAAATAAACATGAAGAGCAGATTGAGCAACCCGCCAATTGCGTTATATTTTCACAGATTTATAAACCTGACAACAGAGTAACATTCGTCACTTTCCGATGCAGCAAGTATGATTGATAGATGTGGAGCTGTTGCCATGGTTAATGATGCATTCAGAGGTCTTTTGCTCTCGTTTAGTAGGTACACTCTCCTACCAATTTCAGATCGTTTGCCTGGTTATGGTTACACTGGCAAGTGGCTCTAAAGCTGTAGAGTTTCTGTTTTATGTTTTAAAAACCGTTTACAGTCATTTCCAGAACAATTATTTTTAGATATTGTTTTACAATGTTGTGTTACCTTAATGTTAATCGTTAATAGTAAACATTGCGCTACACCCATCGTAACACCACAAAAGTTTTAAATCACGTGTGTTATAAGTCCGGTACTCTTCATACATATTATTTGCAACTGTACAATTTAGGAACACGTGTTTTGATTAGCAGTAATTACTATTGCTTGGATATGATGTCGACAAAAATGTTTGAAATTATTTGTACGCAAATTGCAGTTTTGAATTCTTTTCACTCCAAGTGATGTTATTGACAATGTCTGCATTGCATTTACAGCTCTAGGTACTGTTTGAGAGAACGGATATGTACTTAATTGTTTCAGCACTGCCTACAATTTTCAACACTGTGAATGTACTGATATTAGAGACTGAAAATGTATAACGTTTGTTTTTGTAAACGTGGTGGTATTTAGTTTTTGCTTTGCATCATTGTAATCTGCAGTAATTATGCAGATTTGTTCTCTTTTCCCCAAAGGTGCCAATCCCAAGTAACAAAAATTTACAGTAATTGCAGACTACATATTAAGGCAACTCATTTTATGGTATGCGAGCTATTTTTGAGATATTGATTTGAACTATTAATATTATACATAAGTATGTAATTAAACATATCTTATCCTATAAGTTCCTATTTTTGTCTGTGTGTATGTCCATGAACTCATTCATTAATGGACTGATTTCCTTCAAACCGGTACCAAACTTTTTATAATTTTTGAGATTGTGCTGCTAAGATCCTCGATGTTTTGATTGAAATTTCTTTTAGCTGTTGGGCTTCATTAAAGGACCAAATCAAAGGTTAAATTGGTATTACGTTTCGCTCATCCATTAGTGAGCTTATTCATATACATGTGAAAATCAAAATTTTTTTATTTCTAAAACGGAATTATAAACGTTATAAAGATGTGGAGGGAATTGGCACCTCCGAATTAGAAACACTCATTGTGTCCTGGGTATTGTCATCCCGAGCAGACCTACAGAGGTCATAGGAGTTGGGTCATAGTTGTTGCTATCGCACGTAGCGCGGCCATAAAACTAGCGCTTTATACTATATACAAAACAATGTAAATATTTAATATACTAATAGTAAAAGTTATGCCATTGCTAATAGCTGTTCAGTTCGCTCATGAACATGTCGTCTTTACATGTAATCTTGTTCAAATGATTTTTTATTAAACTTCCGCTCTTACATTAACAATCCAATTAGTACTTTAGCATGACCTATGTGAACAGCTCCACCAAGCTTAAAATGTTCGCGTAAAATATGTGAACTAAGTTTCACTGGTCAATAAAGAACTTATTCAGCATTTGTTTCCATTGTTATACATACATACTTTCAATTTTATGTACCCTTTTCTAAAATTAGATCATCTTCAGCAAATCGTTGTATTGCGCTCACAGTACTTACTCAAGATTTTTTGAATGCTTGGAAATTAATTTATCATCTACATCTACAGTATAGTAACAGCAAGCTGTTCAAAAGAATAAATAAAGTTGGAGATATTTGATAATAATTCTTCGCATCTTGACCATTACATATACATATTCAACTCATGTTCGCAGCGTTTTAAAAAAAATGTTTCGTGTATGTTTTATAAGATTTATTCATTTTTTATTGCAGACAATTTTTAGCGATTTATTTCAGTTTTCGTATTGTTACTTTACAAAAACTGTTTTCTCTTTACATTCAATGTCATTTATACAGTATAGCAGGGTATGTTTGATTTAAATCGCTTGATTTAAATCATTGATTTAAATCGCGATTAAAATCAAGTGATTTATTTTTAAAAAAATCTGATTTAAATCAAAATGATAAACAGAACAAATACATTCAGTTATTTTAGTAACATTTACAAAATTTAAATAAATGCTTGAAGAATACTAAATTTACATAGGTACCTGTTGAATGGATCTATATAATTAGTCAGGATAATTAGTGCTATTGTTGATGGTACAATGATAATGGCACATTAATGAGGTTGCAATTTTTAATTTTTCTTTACATTATTGGAATTTTAAGCCTTCCTTTCCTTTGTTATTTAAGCAGGTAACCAATAAACCCTCAAAATAAAAGGGAGATTACCAATATATTATTACCAATTGTAATTGATTTTTGATTGCTGAAAGTAGTTATGACTGACATTACTGTAAAATTATTAAAATAATGTCAAATAATTAAATCATCAATTACATAGTTATTTTATTTTATGGTATCACATTAAAAAAAACGATTTAAACATAAAAATCAATGTAGGTACATGAAAAAATCGATTAAAATCAAAAAATCGATTTAAATCAAAAAATCCAGTGTTTTGATTTTATTTAAAAAACATCGATTTTTTTCATACCCTGCAGTATAGTAGTGAGTTAGAATTACTAAACGTACGTTGTTTTGAGGTAAACATATACAGGGTGTCCCTGAAATGCGTGGACATCGCTTAACCACAGATTCCTGGTTCGAAAATAAGACGATATAACTAAACTTACCTATATACAATTACGTTTCGTTTAGCTAGTATTCAGCTTCAAAGTTCTTTAAAAAAAAGGTTATTTTATCCATAACGACAAAACGCTTGGATCGATTTGGATAATATTCTGTATTGTACTCCTTACAGATGTAGGTCATCTTTTAAGGTGATATTAGTTATTATCAGTGAACCATTAGTGTACGAAACACGGGTAACACGGCATAAACCAGTCAAAAACTTTTTAATGTTAAGGCCAATAACTTTCAAAAAAATAGTTTCAGAAAGAGACATTCCATAGTAATTTTTTTTGTTACTTGTTAATTGTTGATATCTGTTAAGGTTTAGACACAAAAAAATAAAATCTGAGGGACGGCGCTCTGCATACACTATACTTGCCATTAATAAAAATATCATCGTCATTTATTTCATAGAATACCAGACTATTAGGTTAAATTTGTTAAGAAATGCAGTGCGCCGTCCCTCAGATTTTATTTTTTTGTGTCTAAACCTTAACAGATATCATCAATTAACAAGTAACAAAAAAAATTACTATGGAATGTCTCTTTCTGAAACTATTTTTTTGAAAGTTATTGGCCTTAACATTAAAAAGTGTTTGACTGGTTTATGCCGTGTTACCCGTGTTTCGTACACTAATGGTTCACTGATAATAACTAATATCACCTTAAAAGATGACCTACATCTGTAAGGAGTACAATACCGAATATTATCCAAATCGATCCAAGCGTTCTGTCGTTATGGATAAAATAACTTTTTTTTAAAGAACTTTGAAGCTGAATACTAGCTAAACGAAACGTAATTGTATATAGGTAAATTTAGTTATATCGTCTTATTTTCGAACCAGGAATCTGTGGTTAAGCGATGTCCACGCATTTCAGGGACACTGTATAATTACCTTACCTTTATTGTAAGTTCTAAATAATTTCTTTCATATTGCTACTCTAATTTTTTTATTTCTTCTACACTTGCGAACTCATTACTTCATGTCCAGTTTTTAAACTCACGTTTGAATAGGTTATTGATCATTTGAATTACTTCGCTTTTTTATAATGTTGTTCATTACGAATTTACACGTTTTGATACTAGGTACGTACTATGTTTGCCATAAGAGAATGGACCTATGTCATAATCTATTAGTGTATGGTTTAACACGAAAAAATGAGTCCATAATAATATGTACTCAATAATCAATCAATGTTCTCATAGATGGCAGTAGTATAACAGTTCGACGTTAGGAAAGGATGAGTAGAATGTTGAAATAAACGTAAATTATTGAATAAAGGGACGGGTTTTTAACAGAGCCGTTTTAAAAATATATAATGAACGACGAAATATGGGAACCCGTGAAATATAAAAAAAGTAAACAAACAAAAGGAGGTTATGTATTAAGAATAACAAGCTAGAGTAACAGTTTAGTCTCCGGGTCCATCCCAATTTCGGCTAAAAATGTTAGGAATGATTATGAAAGGGAAGGGGTTCCTTACAGGAAAAATGACAAAAAATTGCCCCGGAAAACGTCTATTTGTTATAGAGTTGCAGTCCACTGTTCAATAGGTGGCGTTATAGGTATCAGTTTGTAATTAAAAAATACATATGAAAAAAACAGTATCTAAATCTAAATTCTAAAGCATTACTCAACACGTAATCGATAAGTCAACAAATTGTAGAATAATCAAGAATACAATTTGTAAATGTAAATATCGCCACCTAGGGACAAACCCGCCAAGTTTTGACATTTTGTTATTATACGCTATTATTTATTGAATTTTTGAACAATTTAGTGACTTGCAGTTATTATGTTATAAGTTTTTTTAGTTGTTTAGTAATACTCTTTTATATGGGAAAAGTTGAAACGGCTTGGTGCATGGCCCTCCATTCTAAATAATTACCCAACCTAGGTTCGTTAGGCGACTATTAATTTTATACGCATATCATACAAGATAATCATACCCTTATAAGTCATCTCTTTTCATTGCATTGGAATAGTCAATAACATACGTTGGTCGCTCAAATGCATTAAACATCTCTTCTAAAGTTTGATTTTTGAGAAGGTGTGTGTACGTCATAGACATTTTACATAGTTACAATTGTTGTCAACAATATAATAACAATAGTAACTAAGAAAAATGCCTATGACGTACACGCATCTTCTCAAAAATCAAACTTTATCCTTTTTTCGTGTAAGTTTTAATGTGCAAAAACATTATGTAGCTAGAAATCGATGACGCAGGAACAATGTTTGGTGGCCGGGATAGTATAAGATGTAGACACTTAGACAGTAATATAATGGAGTGTCACAACCGTCATAACTTGAATAAAAAATTGTACGAATTCCCCACACTTCTTTCTATACACACCTCAAGCGCAAGGTTTATTAAATTCACTTAATAAACCTTGCCTCAAGCGAGGTTTTGATCCCTTCATTGTTTAGAAGAAGAAGTTCATGATGCATTAGTGTTTACTAATTTAACATCTTGCTAGTGGAGCATTTTCTCATTGCTCTTCACCATTCATTCTATCTTACAAAATAGTTCTACAAAATAAATAGATCTTTACTTAGGCTGTTTCCTTAAACATTTATTCTGGCAATAAAAAAGCAAATATTCACACGTAATATCTCTAAGGTTATTGTTTTTTTCCTAAGTAAAAATTGTTGGTTTTACCATACAATTGAAAGTTATTTCTGATATTTGTTTATTATTTCTCAACAAAGCTAAATTCCATGTTGCGAAACAGTATTTTACTATTGTCGTTAAGCAGACGTTCTCCAAATATCTTATATAATGCAGTAATAGAATGATTAAATTATTTAACCGAGCTTGTCTTCATTCCTACTGGTGCCGTAATGTGAGTATAAAGAATAATTATTGATATTTTTTAATCGCTTAATAAAATTTGTATAGAATGTAGCTTAATTGCTAAGCATCCTACTTATTGGCGCCCACTTGACGTTCTGTAGTTAATCAACCCACCCCTTGTATGTCGATAATACCAATGGTGGGTTATTGAAACCGTCATGTATGGTAACACAGACAGTCACAGTTCGTAGTATCGTATGTTTAAAGGGGCGTTGTACTTACTAAGAAACAAAACTTCCCACATTTTGTCGTATTTTTTTTTTGGCTCACCGTTTATAAAATCCGAATAATTTATCTTCTAATCCTCATAGTTTATTTAACCTTGTCTTAATTTTCAATCGTCCTTCCTTAATTATTTAACTTTCACTATAAACTACTCGTTTTCAACATGTTTTGTTTCTACTATAGTAGGTGTATGTTATTAATTGCGCCGCTATATTTATTCTTTTTTTAACGTTTCATTGCGTATATTTTCACCATTATTTTATAAACTTGCAATAATGTGCAATTTCTTAAGTATTGGCAAAGTATATTTAGACATAAATAACGTTAGGTACAGGTTTATATTTTGAAGACGATTTCTTTATAAATTAGTTCTTAGCGAGAAAAATTTCTATATAATCAACCTACACGCGAGGAAACTTTATTTCCTACATTTGAAATTTTCGAAATGGCAATTATCGTACACCGTATGGTTTTTTACAAAAAAAGTTGGGTCTTTTCTCTCAAGTTTGTAATGTCAACTTCGCCGCTAATACTCCACGTGCCACAGAAGGTTCACTACCTTTTTTGATCTTCCGAGGAAAAAATTATGTACATCTGACAATCGTCGCTCCATTATTCTATTTTTGTATGACTGTGTAGATACAACAACTTTATTGGGTTTTGGAATAATGGTGAACCATAAAACATCGCAATTAAGAAAGGTGTTCATCTTGTCATTGCAGTCTTCAAAATTCAGTTCTACTTGTCACGGTTGAGACGGTTGAGGTCGACATTTTATATTCCCGATGCATTATGACGAATGATGAAGTCCATGCAACTGTTTACTTTGACGAGGGATTTAATACACGTGTTTGATTAATGTAAAATGAAATGTTCATTCCGAATAAGCAATTTCACGTTCCATGCTCATAATGAAAAGTAATTACATAAATTAATTGACAAAAATGTTCGGATTAATCCAAACGTGCCATTTCTTTTGTCCCTCTTTAAATTCGTTTACAGACGATTGGCTCATAAATTATGTGGGAAATCTGGACGTTTGAACCGGTGGTCCTTGGCTACTTTTTGTCATATTTTGCCATATTTACATTTTAAAGCGACCGTCACGTCGGTCGTCGAGAATATCGCAAATTGTTTTAAAGGTTAATAATCGGTTGAGCTCTAGAAACTTGATGGTGTTATTTTAAAAAATTTATTAATTGTAATACTAGCAATACACATGTTTATTTCACGTTGAACAATTAAATAGTGCACGATTAATGTTTGTTTCCGCGTTTCTTTGTTGCTAAAAATAAATCTCTGTTAACATGAGATTTCTTCTTGAAAGTTTGCAAATAAAATGTTTCATAGTTGAATGAACATGTAATTATTTTGTAGGCCTTCCACAGAATGTGTTGGGTATTTATTTTGATATTCAAACGGTAGGTTTATTGTTCTGCCGTTATGAATCATTGCTAAATCATTTCGTCCTGTGGGATAAAAAACCAAAAATTTGTACAATGTAGGTACCTACTCGTACTTTTTATAATACCGAAGGTAGGCTAAAACTCCTCCCTTTTGGTCACTTTCACTGGTGGGGTTCAGTAATATTACGGTTCTCCAGCATGAGTAACACGAACACGACTTAGTGTTATTAACGTTCTTCTTTTGTTATCATCTATGTGTACCAAGTGTGGTGTAATGTATTTCTTACGCATGACTCATCAAGGTCGTTAATTGCAGTAGAAAGATAAAATATCCGTGACTTTTGTGTAAAATAGAACTCTAGTGACAGCCGGTCATTTTACTTTCTTAGATTCTCATTTTAAATATGTAGTAGTTTTCGTACGATTTTGTTTTTAAAGGTTAACGTCTTCCGATGTAATAAAGTACATTCGCCTACGTTTTAAACGCATTAGGAAATCGTCGAAACTCGACATTGAAAATTGCGAGCATATAACGCCCCCAAAGAAATTCCTCTATTATTTCTACAACCATAAAACAGTAATATTATACACTAACTGTATAGCGTTCGTGCTCTAGTTAATTTAGGGTAATTAGCGTTAAAATGTGGACTATTAGTAATTTTGTCGCGTTTTTCCTAAATTCAAATGTATTATTCGATGTTTACTAACCTTGCCCTAAATCTTTGAAGTACGCCGTCCGTAAGGTCTTCGATGCTACAGCTACAACCACAATCCCTTTTATGGATATGCATACTCAATGATTGTTGGTTTGTGAGAGCAAAGTTTAGTCTACCTATAGTTTTGCGAATGTTTTGGGAAACGATTTAAATTTAAAGACCAATACCTAACACCGATACAGGATTAGGTAGTTAGTTTCTTTTAACCTTTAACTATTACATAAAACATGAGCGATTTTTCGCATTTCAAATCCCATACAAATTAACATTTATAATTGCACAAAAAGTTAAGACATTTTTCACTTTAAAGCGTCAGATTTATATAATTTACCCGAACTACGTATCGTTAACTCGAAAAACAAAAATGTGACATGAAAGAATTTGTTCATTGTTGAGGTGAAAGTGTTTTACGTTCAGTAATTATAAAAATCTTAAATAAGTCGGGAACAGTGTGTCATTAAATTATATACTACTCGAAGAAAAATGGTAACGTCGCGCATTTGTTATAATACAATGCACTATGAATTTTCTCAGTCTCAAAATAGACTTCTACCAACATTGCATGAAATGTCTAGATTACGAATACAGTGTTCTGAAGAACCTCCGCCTGATGTTCCTGTTACAGTAGAACCTCGCTAATCCGACCTCGGATGGTCCGATTCCCCGCTTAGTCCGACCATCTCAATGGCAAAAATCGCGACAAAATCAAGGTTGTCGTCTGCTAAGCAATCGAACATTACATACTTTTTTTGTCCTGCTTAAGAACAAAACATTTTTTACCATGTGATTTCTCATGTTTTAAACAGTTAAGAGCAAATCAGCATAATGTATGTACAGTTCTTAAACTTTCACTTATGTACATACTGTACTGCATTGTGATGTTTGGGTCAATAAAAGCGTTCCTCTGATAATCCGACCTTTTTTGCGTTCCGACCATGCTCCCGGTCCCGTAGTGGACGGATTAGCGAGGTTCTACTGTATATATGTTGCAATGGCCAGTTGGATACCAAAATGCAACATGTATCATTATAAGTATGTCAAAGTCGTTCTGATTTTATTCGAAATTGTAAAGTGTACTATCATTCATTATGCATTATATTATGTCGGGTATATAAACTTTCACGCAAAAAAGGCAAAAACACCTATGTGCATTTTAAAGTTCATCATAAAATTGATTACAAAAAGTAATAAACCTATCGAAAATCGCATACTTTCTCAATCTAATTCTGCCAGACACATTTGTTTAATATTCCACACATGTTCTCGTACACACGTGTAAACAAATGCTACATTCATCCAGTTTTTTGTCCAAATATGGAAGTGAACGTTACGTCATTTTTAGTGATATTATTTATGTTAATTTGTTTTGATTATGGCGGAGATCCCCCTCAGACCGAAATACAAACATGTGTTTTTGCTAAATTTGAAACAAAATTTGTTAACCCAGGTAGGTGATACATTTTCTGACATTAACAGTATCAATTATCTTAGTCGGTGTGATCGTTTATTTTGTTTCATGATTTTATTTTGGTCTCTGGATGATCATGTGTGGATCAGAATACCAGTCTTCCTCATGCGATATGTTTTTCCAGCCAAGAAGATGGCCAACATCTCCCGGTCGTCGAAACAATAGAAGACAACGATAAATCGGTTGTGTCAATTGAAAACAGCATCCTGTCGACGGAACAAGAATCAAGTAATGAAAAGGACACCGACCGCGAAAAACCATCAAATAATTCTGTCGTAACGCCCAAATTAAAAGTGTCGAAAACTCCCCAAAAACCTCTTACGCCCAAACAACTTCAAAAGGAAATTGAGAAAACGCAAAAAATTCAAGAACGTGAAAGACTAAAAGAGGAAAAGTTAAGGTTGTTAGAAGAAAAGAAAAAATTGAAGCAAGAAGAAAATGAGAAACGAATTAAGGAAAAACGCGAAAAATTAGAACAAAAGCAACGGGGAATAGAAGAGAGGCAAAAAAATCGTGATTTAAAAGAAGAAAAAAGAAGAAAAGAACGAGAAGAAAGGGAATTGAAACGTAAGGAAAAAGAAGAAAAGGAAGAGCTAAAGCGTCGAGAGCAAGATGAAAAAAATAAAGAAAAACAAAAAATTGAAGAGAAGAAACAAAAAGCGGTATCCGCATTTGTTAGTTTTTTTACAAAAAAAAGCGATTCTCAAAATGACGAACGCAAATTAGAGAAGCCAAACACTTCTACATTTATGCCATTTGAAGTTAAGTCTGATATGAGGATAGCCCCCATTTGTCGAGTTACCTTAGATTCGAATCGGAAAAATTATATTTTTGAAACACTAGCATCGCAATTAGAGCAAACTTACTTGGATGAATTAAAATCGAGTAGAAAAATACGCAAATCCCCGAAAACGTGGCCCTTTACCGAATTTGATCGGCAGGACGGTGATGTAATAGTAGTGGAAGATGTTGTTCCAGGCGAAAGCATTGACGAACAACCGAAGCCGCCTCAGAGACAAAGAGCAAAATTTTTAAAATTCAATGATAATCGTCGTCCCGCTTATTTCGGTACGTGGAGAAAAAGCAGTTCCTTTATTAAACCACGCCGACCTTTTGCTATGGATACCACTTGTTTCGATTATGACATAGATTCGGATGAGGAATGGGAAGAAGAAGATTCGGGCGAGTCTCTACGTGGATCCGACGACGATAAGGAAAACGATTCTGAAAACGAATATGAAGAAGATAATGATTTTTTCGTGCCTCATGGTCATTTGAGCGACGATGAAGTAAATGACGACGAAAACGCTGCAGTTTCTCCAGAGGCTCATAAGGCAAAATTAAAACTATTAAAGAAGGAATTTGAAGAGGAAATGCGTAGTAAAACCGAAAAGATTAAGCCGCGCGTAATTGGGTGTATTTGGTATAACAAAAATGAAAACAATGTTGATGCCGCGATAGACGAGTTTTTGAAACCGTTATCGATTATTTCAAATGGTCCAATCGTTATTAAAAAAAGAAGTAAATTTGTATGTAACACTCCGGCGAGGAGATCTTTTTTGCCGGGCAAAAAATTGAGTGCCAAGTTTGTTCCTGATTTTTTAAAGTGGATACACGGAAGTTCCAAAAATTCTAAGGCGTTGGTTGAAGATTTTTTGACTTCTTTCGAAAAGCGAGATATTAATGTGGAGGTGTCTAAAACCAGTTTAGTAAAACAATTAAAAAAACTCGCTGTGTGGACGCGTTGTCCTGAGGGTGGACCGGTTCTTAAGAAGTATTGCTGGTTTGTTCATAAAAATATTGGAGAGGAATATAATGTCGATTTGCCTATTCCTAATTAAGATTGCGATGTATTCACGATAGTTAGCTTATAATAAATAGTATTATAACGTACTCCTTTTTATAATAAATATTTTTAATATGGCGTTTGATGTGTTAATTTGCTATCATTTAGTATATCTATCCAAGTTACAATAGCAAACAGACAGCGGATGTATCTACATTTTTTTACAGTAGCGGCAAGACTCACAGATCTCGTCTGTATGATCGTGGAAGCAGCAATGAGCGAAGATATAAAAGAAGCAAGAAAAGATCTCCTGGTTCGAGAAGACGTCATAGGCATCGGCACGATAGATCGTTATCGCGAAGGAAACATAGTCGGAGATCTTACTCTACGGACCAGGTCAGTGTCATCCCTCCCTAAATCGACATATATGACTTGCCGGGTGTGGTATGATATTTTATTTACATTTTATTGTCATTCCTTTATTTTAACATGATGTATTTAATTGTTTATTTAAAAAAGGGCGACTTACTATTACCATTTCAATATATACCTTCATGTTTATGTGCACTCTTAATAGAAAAATTTGATTAACGAATAAAATGTAAGGGAAGTTCCAAAAAATGACGTCTTAAATATTTCAGGTATATGTGGTAAGTCCTTATGTCTATTTTCTTTTACACACTAATTTAGTTATTTGGTCTCACGCTTTTGTCTTAATTGTTATGGGGTCTGAATAAAAGGTCACTCCACTATGGTAATAAACATCCACAGATGATTCTGAATTTCAAATGCATTCTTTTTACCATGCGCCATAAATTCCTATGACTTTGAATAGTTTTAAATTGTAACTGTTCATTTAGGAAGTATAAAAAATATTTTTGGAATGTAATTACATACATAAGTATATAGTTTTTTGTCTATAAAATTAATATATTTCATTTCTGACAGGCGACCAAACACTCACTCCCTTACATTATGTGAAAATTAAAAACATCCACTGTAGTGGGTGATTTTAAAAACAAAACAATGTTACAGTTTATAAATATATACCTCCCTTGCTTGGCAAAGAGTAGATTTACTATTTGTATAGTCAAGTGGAGCTTCCTTTTCATCCAGTTTGTTAGGAAAAACATAAATGTTAAGCTTGCAGAGATTTCTTCAGAATACTATATTATCCGTTGTGTTTTATTTGTTATATTCTTTCGTGATGTTACATCACTTTCGTCGCACCAATAGAATAACATATCAAACTGATCGTTCTTGCACAAGTGTTTAACCTTTGTTGTGCTGTTTTGGTTATCTCAGCTCAATTTCAGTCATCACAATAAAAAATTGCTTGAAGTTTCAACGTAGTTTTGGTGTTGCCACTGGCTCTGTACAATAACATTTTTAATTAATCCTTTTTTAAGTTTTGCTTTTCACAAGGATAAGATGTGTGAAAGAAAAACAATGTCAACCAAACAACTTGTTGGTATGCAGTGTTGCACAGGCATCAAACATTTGTCATCCAAATTCAACCAGTTTACTGTATTTTCAATCACAGTGTCCGTATCCATCCATTCAACATCATAGCATAACTTACAACAATGTGTTCTTTTTTTATGGAAGTGGAATAGTTTTTTATCAAATGATGTTGATGTAGCTCAACGTGAAGAATATATATGTTAGAATCCTAAAATGTTGTACCATCAGCTACCTTACATTTGTAAATTATGCGTCTTCATGAAATGTGTTTATAAGGTAATAAAAAATGAGTGTCAAATATACTAACCTGTAATTATTCAATTAAAGATGCAGTTGACCAAACAAAGATGATAGCTGAGAGGTTTTTAGAGTACATTCAAGTTAACAAGTATGTAGGCGGTAAATTTAAATATTTAAAAATTGTTCTCTGACCCGCAACACATGTACGTACTTTCTGGTTAACTTATTTTTACTTGTCTAAGAACTAAATAGAATTTAATAGAGACGTTGATACAAAAGAATTATTAAAAAGAAATTACAAATGAAACGATTCAATTTAATAAACGTTATTACAAAATAAGTACATAAAAAAAATGCGTAACATGTTATTATAGTAAAAATTTGATTTGTGAATGTAGCAAAATAAATATTTTTGCGTGATTGGTTAAAAATCTTACCACTTCATATATTTTCAATAGAGTTCTTTTCGTTCACATATTTTCCGACTATCTTGTTTGTTTTGGTGAACTGTACATTTGTCATATATACCTGTTATATTTTTAAATAAAAATTTGTGTTCAATTACATGTTTTACAATATAATATTTATGCATTTCTACAATATTATGACTCTATAAAATTAATATGGCAAGGCAGTGACATTTCGTTTTATCTGGTAAGATTATGGAACTTAAGTTTCTGGAATATTTTTGTATTTCGGAAAAAGTTACATACAGTGTGTCCACGGATTGACTTCACTATAGGTGTAAATGACCAAAAATTTTGGAATTTCAAAACAATTTTTTCAGGTTCTGCCCTGCTTCATTGGAAATGAATTTTGATAACATTTTTAATTTTTTAAATTCAAAGCCGCCTTGGTGGTGGAGCAAAAACTATTTTCTTTGCAATTGCAGGTAAAGTACCTTTTTTGTGTATCATAGAGCAAAATTTTATTAAGAAAAGCTGTTCAGAATTGAAAAACTGACCATAAAATGACAATCGGTATTGTTTGTAAACAAATGAGAATGTAATGTTTGAAATGTTGTATGCATAGATTCCGATTTAATCGATGATAGTCGTCTTAATAAATAAGGTATTTTACCTGCAAAGAAAATAGTTTTTGTTCCACGATCAAGGCGACTTTGAATTAAAAAAATTAAAAATATGATGAAAATTCATTTCCAATGAAGCAGGGCAGAATCTGAAAAAATCGTTTTGAAATTCCAAAATTTTTGGTCATTTACACCTATAGTGAAGTCAATCCGTGGACACACTGTACATACCTACCTACTATATTCTCCATTTTTGTTTTTGTAATCCCTTCGAGTTAAAAAAAAGTATAAAATCTTCCACATATGAATACATTTATCTAAATGTGTTATAATTCCCACACCTTCTGTTCTGTGTTTTATTAATAGAAAGATTACAGTTGTGTATGTGCGCG
The DNA here is from genome assembly GCA_036250285.1 of Pyrocoelia pectoralis. Taxonomy (NCBI): domain Eukaryota; kingdom Metazoa; phylum Arthropoda; class Insecta; order Coleoptera; family Lampyridae; genus Pyrocoelia; species Pyrocoelia pectoralis. The sequence goes on along the minus strand of CM070074.1, from coordinate 89,956,837 downwards.
TTGGCACTTCCCTCCCTCACTTAATTCATACTCATACACCAAAATTTTTGTTTATAAGTCATACTTTTAAAACATTGTAGAGATGGGTATTTACGCAGAGGGTTAGTATCGTTTATTTTTGCATTGGTCAGATCTATTTTTAAAATTAAAAGCGAACAAAATCAGTACTCTTTTGTCCGTGAAACCAATAGTCGCTTAATTAAATGAGAGCCTTACGAAATATCGCCTTAACGCCGTATAATGGGAAATGGCCACGTGCCCCCTAACTCAGCGCGAAACCGCGGCGAGAATTTTTTTGAAAGCACTTCCTAAACCAAAACCGCGACCTGCTTTAATCATTATTAATTCAAATTGGTGGCCAATTTTGAGTGAATCGCCAACTTTTTGGAGCAATTGGGGAATTGATGATTCAGAATGTGGAACACCCCCGACCTTTAAAGAGGTGCTGCATGTACGCAAGAAATTTGTTTGCTTTAAGTGCTAACAGCTTTATTGTCTGTGTGTATCATGTTTTTTTTTGTTTTTTTTTACTATTACCTACTTATGGAATTTAATGGAGTAAATAAATATGGATTAAGTGCGCACGTGATGACATGTTCTATAAATAGTAGGCGGCAATCTAATATTATAAGTTCATAGGATGTTAATTTTTATCAGCATACTTATCAGAAAACAAAACGGCGAGGTTGAAGTCAATTGTATTTCGTACATGTAGTGTTTCTTACAAATTCTCAGATGCCAAAAAATGGACACAAATACAGAGTGTACAACGCTTCCGCGTTGTTGTCGCGCGTAAAAAAGTACTTTCTTTTATTGCTTAAGGTCAGTTGACATTTTTGTTTTATGTATATTAAATATCAATTCGCCCACCATTTTTATTTTTATTTTGTCGACTTACGTCCAAGATATCGAAATAGATTTGTCTTACTTTTTCCCTATCTTACCTTAAGCTTTTTACGTAATAGTTGCGTTTAAGTACGAGCAGCATTGCGTACGGCGCCTGAGCTGTTTCAGTTCGATATTTTTAGTTTGGCGGTATTTGGCAGGGGCTTCCTTTATTATACCTTCAGTATTAGATTAATCCTAGAGCATATCGTTTTTACGCTAGTGAGGAAGGTCACCGTCGTTGCGGAGTGCGATCGAAAGAATGCAATGTTCGCTTCTTCGGCATTATCTTCGTATTCGCGTTTACGCGCTGCACACGACGACGATGAACGCCGCCAATGTGCATGGACGCAACAACGTGCGTCTACTAGAAGGGTTTCTGGATCAGGCGCAGACACTTCATCGTCATCGTCTACAACTCCAACTGCGTCTCGACTAAATCGTTACGCACGATCCTCAACAACAAGCGTTACACAAATGTTAACCGATTCGTGTTCGAATTTATTGCAAAGACTTGCCACAAAAGTGCGAGGACCATCCGCAACAATGGAACGGATTAATAGCGGTTTATCAATGACAAATTCTAAATCAAATAACTTTGTCTCAACACGCACTAAACTTTCCGACGATAAATACTCTAGTTTTCTAGATAGAATTTATGGCAAAATAAAGGACCCGGAGCGAACCATAGAACCGTCAATCGGAAGAACTTTAACAAAAAGTGCTACAACCGCCAATGTCTTATTATCGGAAAAATCTTATCCATACGTCGGTCACATTAATCGTGAAAAAACTCCTTACAAAGGTGACACTAAGTTTTCTCAGTACCGCTTAAATAACAATTACCCCGAACCTTCTTACACTTACCTGGATCGTGATTCCGCCTACAGAGTTCGTCACAGATCAAACCATTCCGAATTAAGACCACGTCGGTCGTCCAAACCGCAACGTACTGGAAAAAGTGAAGTTTCTGAACGGAAAACTTCCACTAACCTTAATTTAAAACTTCGTCCAGTAGAAATACCACCCATCGATGATTCTCTCGAATCTCCCACGTCCTCTCACAGAACTACTCTTGCTCCGCTCCGTAATTTACATGGAGATAAGGAGGACGAAACGACTCCGACCCCTACAATATCGGAACGAGAAGAAAAACGAAAAGAAATACAAAGTTTAATAATGAAATATTCTGTATTAGATGAAGTGTATAACCGAACTGGTGCCACTGACGGAGTACAACCAATTCCTAGTATTACATCAAGTATTGCACAGAAATACCAGTCAAGATTGGCACCGGCTGTAAGTAAAGGCCGTGTGTTGCATTACCCGGTTTCGTCACACTAACATGAGTGTCGCTTTCGTCTTAACAATGACTCATCGTTTCACCAATTCTTAAACATCGTGTAAGTGCATTTCTCGATCGCATTCGAAAGTATTTTTTAATTTTTTATACTCGACGATTAATCCTATTACACATTTGAATATGCTCTGGTTAGTTTTCCAGTAAATCTCAGTTTAAAATTACCTCCAAATCGTTTAATTTTTTGTACGAACTTACCTATTAACAAAAACAATGTGTTAATGAGCGTAGAATCATTTCTTATACGTAAGAAAGTTGGTGGATGCTTGCATTTTAAATACATTCTGTACAATCGCATAAATAAACATAGTATAGATGTAATGCTAATTAGAGTAAATTCAACGTGTAAAATACAATTTTGGAAACGAATGTGTGACCTGTTTCAATGACTTCAAAATAACCTTGCCATTTTAACTGAACAGATAATGGAAAACAAAGTAAATAAAATCAAAATTATGCCAATTTATTTTTTACTACGATAGGTACTTGTGTGATACATAGATTGGTTAATTTTATTTATAGGGTCTGAAAATTTGTGAAAAGTAGTTTTTTAAATATTTTCTAAAGCGCATAAATGTGTAACTTGCCCCCAAACACATTATGTTAATTTACTGTCGCTGTTTAACATGTGTTACATATACTTAACTTATCACACTTAACACTAATGTTAAGTATTTGCTTTTTGTTTTAAGTGGACAGAAACAGTGGAAGGTATATACAAATAAGAATGGTAAAAGTAAACAATAAAGTGCCCTGGTACGTGACCCCATCACGTTCCTACTGTTCCCACATATACCTTCATCTGTTACTATGTTCTGGTGCATTTTCTGTACCGTTAAAGAGAATCGTTGTTGATTTGGCAATCCGTTTGCCCTTTCCTCTGTCTGCTTATTGGGCCACAACTCCATTGTATTGGCGCCATTGTGATCTCGGACTACCCTGACCTGCGACTATTGGTGATGTGCTGGACTACTCTATACCATGGCGTCCTGTCCTCTACCGTTGCCGCACCCGTTCCTGTGCTGTATCGGGATGATGTGTGATACCAGAGCTCGCGTGCACCTTCGGTGGAAGACGACGAAGAGGGCCATCTCATTTACCGATCGGGAGACATTCTTCAAGACCGATGTTCGTGAATACCACACTTTGTTACACTTAGCAGTTTGGATAAGTCAAACTCTCAAGTATCCCAAAAACAATCCCCTCCAATAATTTGTAAAACAATTTTTCTTCTTGCAGCGGGGCTTTGAGCCCAATATCTAAATTATCTGCCTTTCATTGTCAGGACAAATTTTTACCTTTTTTTTTAATTGATACACTAAGCAAAGTCCTCGCAATGAAAGTGACAAACTCAATAATTATCTAAGTTTTTTTGTTGGTTTAATATCATTAATCAGAAAACTATTAAACCGTCACAAATGTTTTGCATGCCCAGAAGTAATTAGGCTCAGTTTAGGTTTATCCAATTTTGTGCTTATTGAGAAGCGATTATTTTTAAAAATTTAAGTTTGATTGTTTGAAGCACTCTATACCACTCTATTTGCGTTTCTCACCAAGCACTTATTCCATTGTGAGGATTTTAATTAGTATTGTTATTACTTTGCAGATAAAATTCTCGGCACTCTCGGAGAGGGTACTTTTGGTAAAGTAGTTAAAGTAAAAGATGTTGAAATGTAAGTTTCATATTTCGCCTTTAATGTTCCTACACTTAACATTTTCGTTCAAGGGATCATAGTATGGCTCTGAAAATTATTAAGAACGTGGAGAAATATAGAGAAGCGGCTAAACTGGAAATAAATGTTTTGGAAAAAATTGGGGAACGTGATCCAGACAGCACATTGTAAGTTTATTTTTTATTTCTACATTTTTATGGAATTGATCTAGTTTATTATAAATATATGTTGAGTAATTTTTATATATCTTGATGAACATTGTCTACTAAAGCTCATTTTTGCCATGGCAAAGTCCTTTGTTTTTATTGAAATTTTTTGAAACCCTGTTCCTTATTTGTGGTCTTATTTTATTTTAATTTTTTTTACGTAATGTAAAACTGTTCGTAAATGTAAAATTGATGTGTAATTGAAATCAAAATGTTCGGGACAAATTTATCTGTTAACAAGTTCATTGGATATTAAGGCTGGGGAATTTCCTTCTTACGCACACTTTACTATGTAGATGTCGCTGCGTGTCTGCATTGCAATTTAAATTGTTTCACTCTAAAAAGATAATGAAAGCAAACGAATTATTGTATATCCCTATTGCTCTAGAACAGGGGTTCCCAAACTTTATGTTACTGCGTACCACTTCCACTTTTCAAATAACTGGGCGTACCACTTACTACCTGATCCTTGATATTAATGTGATATCAAAGTATAAGTATTTACATTTTACACAGTAAGTTAGCTTAAAAATAAGTCATAATTTGAAAAAAGTTTAATAATCCTGACTCATGTTTATTAAATTTACAAAACAACAACATTGGTAAAAAACACTAATTTTATTAACACGTTCGCGTACCACCTGAAACGTCCTCGCCTACCACCGGTGGTACGCGTACCACAGTTTGGGAACCCCTGCTCTAGAAGAAAATAGATATTTCCATCGCAATCTAATATCTCTGCAATTCTGCCTCTCAGTTTCGTGTTTTTTGTGTATGTAGACACAAGAAATACGAAACTTACAACTATAGTATAGGGTATACTGTGCTTACGACTAACTTCATTCAAATATCGACGTGTAAACTACAAGAGTTGTTCATTTATTGCCTTTATTTAACTTTTGTTATTCCCTTCCGTCATTATTTAGTACTTTGGATTCTTCTTTTAAATATTTTCATTGACATAACCAATCTATCTTTGTTTTGTCTAATCGTTTTCAAGCTAAAATCGGTTGCAACTTTAGTTGAACAAAGTGAATTATTATTATTGGTGTAAGCAAATGTTTCCGTTTTAGTTTAACTTCTGTTTACAGCAACTTGTCACAAAATTGTGATTATTTTGAGTAGTTTGTCAAAATGCCTAAATATAAATTGCGCGTTAGTTGAAAATTTTTAATTAATTGCAGTTTTTATATCACCGCTTCGGCAACAAACAGCGAGTGCGTTCTGAATCCATTAGATTGTTACTCTTCCTCTAGAGAAAATGATAAAATCAAATATACACGCGCACACCTACACCTACTTCGTGGTCAGTAACATTCTAAGGGACTTGGGGAAGACAGACACGGTCGTAGATTCGCTGACATTGCGGAAGCGGTAATGTAAAAACTGCAAATTATTAAAAATTCTTTTCCAAAAACATGACAACAATTAAATGAGCCTCATTTTATTATTGATAGTACAACAAAGACGTTCGTGCAAGTCTAATGCTCCTGCCACCTACTATTCCTGAGAAACGCAATGTGCTACAAAATTGTCTGTAGCGTCGACAAACATCAAATTTTGACAATAAAATTTTACACTCGTATTAATTAACAATAGTTGAATTTACAACATACTAAAATTTCCTGCTATTTGAGTCAATAGTTTTTTTTGCTATGGCTTCACAAACCCCAAAAAAAGCGTTAAAGTGTATTAAATACCAAAGTTGGCGCTTTTGAAATTTTAAAATGTTGCAACTTCACATTCGTATAGCCCCATCTACTTAACACATTAACTGCCACCACTGTTTTATATTTGACTCTCATTTAGGGCCAACTGATACGCTGGCGGGATTAGCATTTTCTGATCATCTGAGGCAACTGGACGCTGGCAGGTCGTAAAGCAAATATTAAAATAATGCTATTTAAATTCATTTGGCCTCAGACAAGAGCTATGTATTCTTAAGATATACAAGTACACATTACATGTTCACTAAGGTAGGACACCGGCGCGGCGGTCGTAAATATGTTTCTATACCTATGTAAAACCCAGTAGAATCTTAAAACTTTATTCAACAAAATGATATGGAAAACTCGGTTTAACGTACAAAAATATGTTACAAGTTGAATTCTTATGAGTAACAAAACCGTTTGGACACATAAGTGGATAGTTTACGCAACGTACACAGTAGGTATTAACCTTTTTGACGAAAGTCACATTAATTTTTTTGTTAGCAGCGAAAGGGTTAAGTACTTTAGTAGTAGTCTTCCCATTAGGAGTGCCTATAATTTGTATTACATTCCCCAGCCTTAAACACATTGACAATGTTTAGATATTCGCTGTCTATAGTATTATGTCGATGCATTTGATCCTTTATTTACCAACTACATAATATTAACAATTTTAATTTTCTTTAATAAACAACACATTTTATTGTTTTCTGAAACACTTTGTTGGACAGTAGCAAGAAACATTATTTACATTTCGGTAGCCAATAATGTACTTTACCTGGCCGAAGCCAAGTCATTTTTCTACGAGTCGACTAATAATAATAAATTTTATGTAAAGATTGAAAAAAAAAAGTAATTAATGAAGTGATTGAATTTAGTTCTATGTTCTAATTTGAAAATAATTTTCTCGTATTTTTGAAGATCTATATTTTTTTTATAAATATATAGCAATAATCTATAAATAAAGTTCACAATCATACTCAACCTACACATGAGAGAATGAAATTTTTAGAAATCGGACCAAATTTATTTATGAATGTGCTACAGTGACGACGAATCGCTCAACTGATTCTCGACCATTATTTAATATTATAGTTGATTACTAAAATTATGAATAAATGTTCTAAATAAAAACCAGCCACACTAAAAGATAAACTGTTTTGTAGGTTTAAGAATATTTATTTAATACAGCAGTTCCCATGCAGTCCTGATAATTGCAACACATTAGTCAATCAAATATAGGAACTTGTATAACTGTTGAATTATCTCACTGCGTAAACCTAAAATATTTACATCCACAGTATTGGCAATATAATGTTTAATTTTATGTTTTGATGCTTTTAGCATTGGTATATTGTTATACTTTCCTTTCAAAAGGTAAAGTGTAGCTAGGTCTCCCACAGAAAGTATAAACAGAAAATACAAATGATCATCAGCATGTAGCAATATCATGTATAATTGTACAAAATTATCAGTTATGTTTGAATTGACAGGAAAAGCGTATTTTGAGTTAGTATTTCATACATAAGCGTCCTCTTTTAATAGAAGAGGAAATGTTGAATGACCCTGAATTCAGTAACAAAACTTACCTGTTGTGTAATTAGTTTTTAGCGGTAATTTTTTTGTGTAAGTAAAGTTTATAATTATTTTGTATTTTAGCCTCTGTGTACGTATGTTGGATTGGTTCGATTACCATGGCCATATGTGTATTGCATTTGAAATGTTGGGTCTTAGCGTCTTTGATTTTTTGGTAAGTGCTAACTAAATCGGTGAAATGTTCTAGATCGATTTGTTTTTGCAGAAAGACAACAATTACCATCCTTATCCGTTAGAACAAGTTAGGCATATTGGATACCAATTATGTTTTTCGGTGAAATTCCTGCACGAAAATAAATTAACTCACACAGATCTAAAACCGGAAAATATCTTATTTGTAGATGCAGATTATGAAACGACGAGTGTTTATAGTAATAAAAGAGTAAGCTTTTCTATTGCAATTTTTCGCTATTTACGTATTTATTTATTTCTAGCTACGTGAGGTGAAGAGGGTGAAACGAACTGATGTTAGACTAATCGATTTTGGTAGTGCAACATTTGATCATGAGCACCACAGTACTATTGTATCAACAAGACACTATCGTGCACCTGAAGTGATATTAGGTAATTCCAATTTGGCGCATGTATACATTTTTATTAGAATCAAAATCAAATACTGCTTCATTATCGCTGTAAATCTATTACATTATTTCAATTTCTGTAATGAATTGGTTAAGATTGTAAATGTATAAGTACAATAAGGTAGATCTGACACACTTGACTAGATGATTAAATGGTTTCCAATTTTTACATACAGGGTTTTTCAACGAAAAGGAGCCACCCTTTATAACTTCTAACAGAATCAAAATTTGAAAAATCGGCGATACCCGTCTATAATAATATCGAGGGGGACACTTTTTGACATAAGTTTGAGATTTCATACCTTAACCCCCTGGGTCCCACAAACATACCCTTAATTTTTTTAAATGGCAACATGGGTCATGTGATACGTCATTTGAAAGGTCTTTTGATATCTTGCATTACTGCGTTTAAAATTTTAAAATCGTTCAATTCGTTTGTGAGATATTTTAATTTAAAGTTTTAGAGAACTGATATAATTTTCTTCAAAATGGTTGTTTTTTATTTATTTTTTTGCTTTTATAGTCAAGATAAATTGATACGAAATTCATTGTATTAAACTTTTTTTTATTTACATGGAAATAAAACTTAAAATAAATTAAAAAGTCAGTAATACTTTTATATTGCATTATTATAACGACAAATTATATCAGTTCTCTAAAACTTTAAATTAAAATATCTCACAAACGAATTGAACGATTTTAAAATTTTAAACGCAGTAATGCAAGATATCAAAAGACCTTTCAAATGACGTATCACATGACCCATGTTGCCATTTAAAAAAATTAAGGGTATGTTTGTGGGACCCAGGGGGTTAAGGTATGAAATCTCAAACTTATGTCAAAAAGTGTCCCCCTCGATATTATTATAGACGGGTATCGCCGATTTTTCAAATTTTGATTCTGTTAGAAGTTATAAAGGGTGGCTCCTTTTCGTTGAAAAACCCTGTATGTATAGGGTAAATAATTGAAGAAGATTGAGTTTGGATATTTTAAGGTCAATCGTCGTACTAATTTTTTAATTAATTTTAGAATTAGGATGGGCACAACCGTGTGATGTATGGTCAATAGGTTGCATATTATTTGAATTATATCTTGGTGTAACGTTGTTTCAAACACACGACAATAGAGAACATTTAGCTATGATGCAAAGGATTCTTGGCGAAATACCAATTCGGTATGACCACTTTACTTATCTTAATGGAACGGAAAACATACTTTTTTTTACAGAATGGCGAGAAAAACTAAGACAAAATATTTCCATAGAGGTAAATTAGATTGGGACGAGAAAAGTTCAGCCGGTCGCTATGTCCGAAACAATTGTAAACCCTTAACAGTAAGTGACATTATAAAATTTCCTCGCACTAATTTCTTTTTGTAGAGATATAGACAAAGTGAAGACAATGACCATATGCAGTTGTTTAATTTAATTTTAAGAATGCTAGAATATGAACCTTTACAAAGGATTTCTTTAAGGGAAGCTCTTGCGCATCCATTTTTCGATAAAATTCCACCACATCAACGACTCGGAGAGCATCACGGTTCGGGTGACATTAGACGAGAACGTAGCCTTTCGATTTCACGATGAAATTTGTAACGTCAAGTTCTGTTATTGCCTTATTTATTTGACTTTTATTAAGACATCGGGTTTATCTTTGTAACTAATAGCTTAATGAAATGTACTTGAACATATTTAAATTTCTGATCTTTTCGATAATAAATAGTCATTATTTTTTGTAATTGTTCTTGAGAAAATTTCATCGACGCAATATCTTATTTATTGTTATTATGAGTATATCAAGTTTGAGAAGGACATCACAAATTCAGTTACCTAAGAGTGCTTAATGCAAATTAGAATTTGTAATACAGGAACTGTTTAAAAATTCTTAACTGTATAATAGTTTTTTCACATCCTGTTGTAACATTATAAGTTTGTAAAAAAAAGAAATTCGTTAGATTTTAGGTATTTAGTTTTGTATAATTTGTATGAGAAATTTTAATTTTTCATGAGAACTGCTAATAGGAAAAGGTTATACATTGTCTATTGTATATAATGCAACATACAAATTAAATTTTACTTTTGATTATTTTTCTATTATTATACCTTTTCCGCCATTATTTCAATAAAAATGTCTGCGTCATTTAACTAACAATCAATGACGGCTGGAATGTGTGGATCAACTTTGTCAGAAACCTATAACCATTATAGTAAACGATTTAAACTAGTGTGTGTGCGTGACGGTGTTAACCTCCTGTTGACGTTCACAAATATAAAATAAATTGCCTCCGAGTTCGCCTGTAATTTGCACATTGCCATTCAAATTGCGAATAATTGCATGTTGCTTTCTGCAAATAACCTTGTGATCTTTGTCTACAACTCTTTCTACTGATCAAATTTGTTTTTAAATCTGCAATAAATAATGTATTTTCCATATTTATGTGTTCTTATAGCCATCCTTGAATTTTATTTTCAAATTGACATTACCTATCGCAAGAACACCTGCTGTGGCTGTACTAGGTAGTTGTATTTTGCTATCAGTAGCTAAGTAATGTCACTTCTGATCCACTTTGACGTTGGTTGACTCCAAGGTCAAACATATACAATGTCACTACTAACCCACTTAGACCTCGGTTCACTCCAAGGTCTTTTAAGGGTCGAAATTAATCTCTGCTTGAACAGGGGTCTGATCCTCTTGAACGGGAACCTGATCCGCTTGAACGGGGGATCGGTTTGTAAATTTTTAGGTCAATGTTCTCGATCAACCCTACGCGGATCAGACTCCCGTTCAAGATGATCAGACCCCCATTCAAGTGGAAAGATTAATTCCGACCCTTAAGAGACCTTGGAGTGAACCGAGGTCTAAGTGGATTAGTAGTGACATTAGGTGTTTTCTTTTTGCATTTTGTGGCACACTTAAATCACCTCTGTCAATACACACCATTCGTTTTATAAAAATAATTTGACTCAGTTCTCAATAACCCTATTCGTTTTAAAAGCTTTATTTAAGTTTTATATTAACCTGAGGCAGAAATGTCTTATGACGCAAGGCACTTTAATCACGTGATGATTGTGCATGTGCCCAAGCCTGTAACGATGCAAAAAGAAAACACCTATACTCCCACAAATTTGCTTTGGCAAGTGTGCCATTGCCGGTCACCAGTTAGGTACATGGTGGCCAAGCCAAATAAAGTTTCATTTTGTGTGAAAACAACACATCGTTTATTTACATAATTAAGTTTACAAGACATATAGCTGAATGCCGTAGGTTAACCGCAAGTAAAGATTTTTTCTTATAGATCATTAAACTTGCTACCACTCGATATTTTGGGCGATGAAAATCCAACTCCTGAAATTCGTCCAAACAAATTTCGCTTCTTATTAATCATTAGACGACAATTAAATAATTACTTACAAACATTTCCATTCAAAGTGGCACCGTTTCGGAGATATCCCTCTTTAAAGATCAAAATGGAGGGCCTCTTCGCGGACCCCTTTCCTTCATTATCGTACAAATGGGACACTTACAGGTGGACCTCGTACACTTTTTGTACTGTAAACTATCTTTTATGAAGTAAACTAACATATTCTGCACTTTTTTCCAATAAAAAATTTCTTCACTTTTTGGCCAAAAAAGCAAGGTTATAACCACTTGGTATTTTTTCTGGCTAAAAAACGAACTCTCGAAATTCGACCAAGTAACGATTGTTTCTTTTAGATCATTACACGCCAATTAAATAATTCCAACCCGTTCCATTCTAAGTCGAACCGTTTCGGAGATATCGCTCTTTAAAGATCCAAATAGGGCGTCCCTTCGCAGAGCCCTTTCCTCCATTATCGTACAAATGAGACATTTATAGGTGGACCTCGTACACTTTTTCTACTTTAAACTATCTTTTATGAAGTAAACTAACATATTCTGCACTTTTTTCCAATAAAAAATTTCTTCACTTTTTGGCCAAAAAAGCAAGGTTAACCACTTGGTATTTTTTCTGGCTAAAAAACGAACTCTCGAAATTCGACCAAGTAACGATTGTTTCTTTTAGATTATTACACGCCAATTAAATAATTCCAACCCGTTCCATTCTAAGTCGAACCGTTTCGGAGATATCGCTCTTTAAAGATCCAAATAGGGCGTCCCTTCGCAGAGCCCTTTCCTCCATTATCATCGTACAAATGAGACACTTATAGGTGGACCTCGTACACTTTTTCTACTTTAAACTATCTTTTATGAAGTAAACTAACATATTCTGCACTTTTTTCCAATAAAAAATTTCTTCACTTTTTGGCCAAAAAAGCAAGGTTAACCACTTGGTATTTTTTCTGGCTAAAAAACGAACTCTCGAAATTCGACCAAGTAACGATTGTTTCTTTTAGATTATTACACGCCAATTAAATAATTCCAACCCGTTCCATTCTAAGTCGAACCGTTTCGGAGATATCGCTCTTTAAAGATCCAAATAGGGCGTCCCTTCGCAGAGCCCTTTCCTCCATTATCATCGTACAAATGAGACACTTATAGGTGGACCTCGTACACTTTTTCTATTTTAAACTATCTTTTATGAAGTAAATTAACATATTCTGCACTTTTTTCCAATAAAAAATTTCTTCACTTTTTGGCCAAGAAAGCAAGGTTAACCACTTGGTATTTTTTCTGGCTAAAAAACGAAAACGAAAAAATAGTGAAAACCGCAAAACGATATTTAAACATTTTTGTTAATACCTTCGTTATAAATAGAGATATCGTTTTGCGGTTTTCACTATTTTTTTTAGTTTTTTTTTAGTGCTCCACTTATTATCGTAAGAAAAAATATATGATTTCATTTAACTTTTTAGAGATATTTAAAGAAATAGGGTAAGTTATAAATCAACGCCCTCTCGCAGAACAATGGAAAAATATATTGTTGTTTTATTTTTATAGAAAAATACTTCCAAAAATGCTCTTTTATTCAAAAGTTGTTTCAGTAAAATCGGCCAAGCCAAACTGACACTACAAGCATTTTTCTTTTTCGGGGTAAAACCTTCCCCCACCACTTTATTTGACAGCTGTCAAAAAAATTGATGTAAGGTTTTTTATTCCAAATGATCGTAGATTGCCATGACAATATTTTCAGACCCACTTCATTGGGACTTTAGGCGAGAAAATTAAGCTTTTATGAACTATTCAGAGTCAGTAGACTACTGACTCTGGAACTATTTAAAGTCACTAAATATTCTAAAGTACCGCAACCTTATGTTCCAATGAGTTAGAGAGAGAAAGCTAATTTTAACCCCAAAATGGCGGAAAAATGACATCTGTGTTTGACATACGATGAAAATTAGTATTTTACTCTTAGACCATTGGTCTAAAATTTTACTATTACTAAGTTTGACGTTTGACCTTTGTTCGAAGCGTTTGACACTTGGTTTGAAACGCGGCAATTTGAAAAACATCATAAACTTGTAGTTTTCCCATAGACAGGCTCGTCTTCTTATTCTTACACACTACTTGCTGTATTTTTTAGTTATCCTTTTCTGTGATTTAAATAACGATTCTAAATGAAGTATTAACACGACAAAATAAACTGTCAATTTTAAAAACGTATTTAGGTTCGTTTGGCAAAGTTCCAAATTTTTTATCTTTCAATTAAACTGTACCTTTTAATAACAATGGCAAATAATTTTTAAGAAATATATTGATAAGTATCTAATGTTAGTTTAGTTTTTATCAAACACTTCATAAAGTCATTAAATTTTCTAGTGACTAGGTCTTCAATATTTGAAATTGCCGCCAAAATTTTAACCCCAAAATGGCGAACGTTGCGGTACTTTAGATATCTAGTGACTTTAGAACTATTATACCAAATACGCCCCCTAGCGGCCATCCTAGGAACTCGAAAATAATTTCCAGAGTTTTTTTATGGCCACATTTATAATAACAAAAAAAATTCCATTGTTGTCAGATGAGCAGGTCCTGAGATACAGCCGCTTACCTCGCTTATTTGGCCACCCGGTACATATAATAGTAGCAAGATTCGGGTGTGGGAATGAGGAAAATCTAAATAAATATATTGATGGAACGATGAAAGAAGAAAGGGGAGTGATGGGATAGTTTGGGCCATATGGTGGGAGAGTATGTGAAGTGGAGAAAACATAAGAGTACAAAAGTGTTCAAAACTAAAAATGCTACCTCGCTACCTGAATGGTATGTTTTCTCCTTCGAACATATAACAAAAGGAAGGAACATGTATATAGCAAAATGAGTAACATTAATGGTTTACCAATATGGCTACCTACTGTGACGTATTCCGAAGAGTCATTGGTGTACTGTTAAGCAGGGTCGTAAATCCAACATTTGTATGTTTACGCGCCTGCTGTAAACAAAATAAAATGCATAAATTTTTTTTTAAATTTTATTGCCCTTTAAAAATAATTAATTTGGTATGCATATTTCTAATTTTTTGCACATTCTCTATGTTCTTAACCGTATAATGAATTCTACGCTACTGGTAATTTTATACTTTTAAATCGACAAACTGCACGCTACACCCGTTTGACCAATCATAAATGGTTTACTGTTACGTCACTGTGACGTAAAGCCTGCGTAATTTCCGTTACATTGTACCGTCTACTAAACTATAGGGATATTCCTTTTGTTATATATTCGAAGGTTTTCTCCGACCAAAACTCTACTGTAAGAAATAAAATGGAGAATTTGCCAAAATCACATCGCCATGATTTTAAAATAATTGCTTTAAAATAATTGCGTTATGAATAAGTACCTATAGAATCTTGACGTTTTCATTAGTATTGAAGGTAAAAAGTAAACAGCGAATTTAATAAATTTAAACTTATAATTTTTAAAGTAGAATTTAATTTAAATAATAAAAATAAAAAGGTATACCAATCAAATCAAAATAATAAGAATCAAAGAAAATAACAATAAAATAAAACTACATAGTTCGAACACATTAACGGGAATTTTTAAGATCAAAGTAAATGCTCAAAAAGACCGCAATCATGGCAATGTGATTTTTGCAAGTTCTAATTCAATTTTCTTTCTTACAGTACAATTTTGACATTGACGCTTCCCTAAAATTTTTTAAAATAACCATTAAGGAAAAAACAGGCAATATACCTACTTTTGAAGAAAAAAGAAGAACTTCTTAATCAAAATATAGACTCCAATAAACTGAATAGTACTCGCACAATATTAAAATAAAAAAATAATCTATTTAAAATGCTCAAACCAAAAAAGGTATAATAATGTTGAAAAGTCCGCATCGAAAACAAATTTCTGTCCTGGATAAAAAGTAAAAAAAGTTGTTATCGTTACTTGCGTGTAAATAGGAGAGAATTAAACGTTATCTAAAGATGAAAATAATCATTTCAAATTTTAATAGTCGCGCATAAATGCAGGAAGTCGTCAGTGCTGCCAAGTGCCAACCTGGTGTGCAAATGACACAGACACAGAAAAATTAAAATTCCTTTAAAAGTACATCGGTTTATATTCGCACGTGTTCATCCGAAAAGGTAATTAATTTACAATGCAATAGTGATTCCAACATTTGTTATAATTACGTTACAGTTTGTAATGACAAAAATGGAATAATTTTATAAAATTTTAAACTATTTTATCATATGTTTTTAACCTCAAAATAATTCTTTCAGAAAATATCCATCATGGTTGCTCAAAAGAAGCAGAAAAAAGCCATTGAAAGCATTAACAGCAGATTGGCGTTGGTTATGAAATCTGGAAAGTATTGTTTAGGCTACAAACAAACCCTTAAGGTATTATAATTAGTCATACGTCAACAATGTTACTTTAGGGCTTACGATTTTTTAGACCTTACGTCAAGGAAAAGCTAAACTAGTAATAATAGCCAACAATTCGCCTCCGCTAAGAAAATCAGAGATCGAATATTACGCAATGTTGGCTAAAACCGGTGTACATCATTACTCCGGTAATAATGTTGAATTAGGAACTGCGTGCGGTAAATATTTCAGAACGTGTGTAATGTCCATCACCGATCCTGGAGATTCTGATATAATCAGATCGATGCCCACAGGAGAAGCTTCGACGGCGCAATAAAATTATTGCATTTGTATTTAAATCTTTAATAAATAAAATTTTCAAACAAATCTCCAAAACTATAATTTTTTTTATAAGCATACTAGCTAAATTGAAATTGATTCTATTGTATTTGATTATAAATACTATCGAACAATCTGCTTTGTGAAATTTCCCGTGCCGCAGTAGGGAACATTTCGGCCAATTTTAATAACTTCGACAAGGTTACAAATTTCGCCAAAGTTCCAACTGGCGAGAATAAGAAATAACAGTAAACTGTAAAGTTGCTCGAGTTCTATTGAATACGACAATACACCAGTCTTAATAACTAAACTAAGTTTCTATTTATGGTCGGTGACTGTGAAATATTCCAACAAAATGGCTTTCTTTATATGATATTGTACATATATTAAAAGTTATTTTCTGTAATTGGAAGAAAACAATGTTGATGAGAAAGTTACATGAATATGGGATTTCAAGAGTATGTTGTCTCTACTTTCTCCCATCATCATTAATTTGATGAATTATTTACTTAACAAATCATTTTAGAAAGAAATGTATGCTGGACAACTTCATAATGTAACGATAATTTTCCTTGGTGTAACTGTAGAATAAATTAAAAAAAAACAAAGAAATATGCTGGTTTTCGTTGTCCTCATTGTTACTTTTAACTTGGCAGGAAGACACTTGACATTATAACTAAATGAACGCTCGAATAATGTGGAACGATGAGGTGGAATGTCAATGAGATGTTTGTCGTGGATTATGAATGAAAATGATGCATTGCTAAGAGCTGTTCGTAGTAGCGATATTAACTGTAATAAAAATAAAGTTCGGTTTAATTTTATTATTGTTAAAACTTGTCTTTTGAAAACTCTAAATAAAGCAAATTGATTGTTTTTATTGAAATTTTTGACGCCTAAACAACCCCCACTAAAAATATCTGGCTTATTGGTATGAAAAGGATCTGGCAACCCTACTGTTAAATAATTTTGGTATAATATTGTCTATTATGTATCACTTATAATGCAGCAAAATTGACCTAATAACAGGCATTCGAGTGATACAAGTGTATAAGAGTACAATTTTCTAAAATGTAGATAGATAACGCAAAATTACATTTTTTAGTAGCACGAAACCCCCCTTTCACCTTAAATCATTTCAGAAATATACACTCACTATATTATGAGAAAAATACTAAAAAAGCATGTTGTTAGTAGTAAATGGTTTTCCCGGTTCTTCCACTATTTTCCGAAAAAGTGAGGATGAATTGTAAACTTCGAAATTTGTTATGCGAAATGCTGGCTGTTGCAGAAAACCATAAAAAAAGACAACACAAAAAACAATTTTGGATGGAAGATAAGGTTTAGATTTCAAAAATCATTCTAATTATGCAACTTTTTTCAATTTTACGTATTTATGTATACTTTGTGAAATTACACAAGAAAAACCGAAGTAACGAGAAATTAAATTCTGAAAGTAGAAAAAGATTTCAGAAATATCTAGCAAGTCACTTATCGACATATGATACAAAATACCATTAATCTTCTATTATGATTAATAGGTATAAATACAATATTTTATCTTGCATATTTTTAATTTTGCCCAGATAATCTGCTAACACCAATTGCTTCAGCTAACACAAAGTTAGCTGAAGCAATTGGTACGTGTTTTACAAAAGGTTTTACCCCCACATTAAAAATAAAATACCTACCTAATGAGGATAAGGTGGGAATATTTATCAAAATTAAGTCATTAAATAGCATAAAAAGTGATGAAATTCCTGTGTCTCTGTTAAAAACTTACTATAGCGGTGATTTGTATATTTTTAAAATAATGTATGAGTAAAGAGATTTGGAAGAAGTCAATATGGTCACACCAATCTACAAAAAGAAGGTAGCAAAGGCTAACAACTATAGAACAATAATTACATTCATTGTTCAATGTTGAAATACTCCAATTCCTGATAATATAAGAAACCTTTATGAGGATGTCAATTGTAGAATTATCATAGAAGCAAAGACCATAATAGAAGTATGCCCAATGACAATTTTAAGGCATTTTTAAGGTTACTTATATCGTTGTTTTATTTCCATCACATCTATACCTTATTATAATTAATTAATTAATAAGACCCACTTAGTTTTATTAATTGTAGCAATATACAGGGTGAATGAGACCACCCGTATCAGTCTTTTATTGAAAGAACGGTGAGTCGTAGAGAGGTGGGGTAAAAAAAGTGATTATAAAAGCCATAATAAAGAATCGAATGGTGACATCATTATTTCTCGGAGAAGTCAGCATTCCTCCAGAAGGCCTCCAACTCCAAAATTTTAAATGGCACCATAAGTCTAAAAATCTATTGTTTAAAAGATTGTTAAAAAAGAAGAAAGTTTTATAGGAAAAATTATTTTATTACTATCACCCCTTTTAAGTAATATTCGACTAAAGTTGTTAAATTTGAAATTCATTGTTAACAAAAAAAATTGAAAAGTAGACTTAAAATCTAGTTACCAATGTTACATGTGTTCAAAATATCTTCCATTTACTGCTAAGCAGTGTTGATCTCTTCTAGGTACACTATCAGTGGCTTTAATAAGTACTTCTTGAAAGGGAAGAACACATGTAACATTGGTAACTAGATTTTAAAAGTCGACTTTTCAATGTTTCTTGTTAACAGTGAATTTCAAATTTAATAACTTTAGTCGAATATTACTGAAAAGGGGTGGCAGTAATAAAATAATTTTTCCTATAAAACTTTCTTCTTTTTTAACAATCTTTCAAATAATACCTTTTTCGACTTATGGTGCCATTTAAAATTTTGGAGTTGGAGGCCTTCTGGAGGAATGCTGACTTTTCCGAGAAATAATGATATCACCATTCGATTCTTTATTATGGCTTTTATAATCACTTTTTTTACCCCACCTCTCTACAACTCACCGTTGTTTAAATAAAAGACTGATACGGGTGGTCTCATTCACCCTGTATATTAATGATATTCATACGCAAATTCAATTTCATGCCCTAATGTTCATAAGTATGTGCAGTATTTCACATAACTCACCAGAAGATGAAGTATTCACTGTAAAATGTAAATACTTCACAATTCATCATCTTTTGAGAAAATGGTGCAAGAACACAAAGACCGCTAAAAAAAATTTATACGCTTTTGTATAGTAAAAAACAATATAAAAGTATTACGAGTGCAAAAACATTTCGTTTGGTAAGTATAGGCATTTTTTAAAACATACAAATTTGAGTTTCGCTTATTCGATTTAAATTTATTAAAATAACATTAAAATTAAGAAAAACAATATTGTGACATTAAAAAGCAGTTTCTCCGTTTTCATTTTCAATTGTACGACTATCATTACTTGATGCGGTACTACTTGGGCTAACAATTATTGCAATATTTTCTTCTCCGGCTTCCCGAATTATATTAAAAGTCTTGTTCGTATCTGCATCAACAATTGTTTCTGATACGTTACTTACGTTCAGATCATTTGTACTTCCTTGGATGTTCTTTTCTAATACCGGGCTATTACTGTGGTCATCATTTTCATTAATGATTACACTTGATGTGGGATGACAGCTGTTTTCATTCCCAGGACTTTCCGCAATCTTTTTTTCTGTCGAAGAATCTTCTTCGGCACTTTTTACAGGTGAAGGGCTATTCCCACGTTCTTCGACTTTTGGTACTGGACTCCTTTCGGATACGGTAATTGTTTCTTTTGCGGGGCTGTGCTCAGATACTTGCCCAGATGAACCACAACTGCTACTTTCATCATGTTCTTGTGCTGGACACGATTCTGGAACAGTTGCACGATTATCCTCAAGAACTTTACTTTTACTTTCGGCTACGTTATCTGACGGATCCTCATCCTGTAGTGTTTTATTAATAATTTCGTTAACACGGTTTTTAAAAGTTTTGTACGAGAAAAACTGTTGCAATCTATTCTTACCCATTAGACCCATGTTAGCTGCTTTATCATCTTTGAGAACTTTACTAATAGCGTCGGCTAAAGCATCACCTGTTGGATGACATAAGTAACCCGTAACACCATCTACCACAGTCTCACAAGGCCCCCCACTATTGCACGCTATTACAGGCTTTCCCGCTGTCATAGCTTCTAACGGTACAATTCCAAAATGTTCATTAACCGGTGTATAAAGAAGACAATTACAACGCAATAAGAGATCGGCTTTTAGAGTATCGGAAGGCGATTTCAGAAATGTTACTTTAGACATTAAATTCCTATTTTCGCATATTTTAATTAATTTTGCAAAATAAGAAGCGTTAACATTAGAATCTGGATCGTAGCCACCTGCCAATATAAGATAAACGTTACTCCACTCGTTTGATGAGAGTTTTGTTTGAGCAGCTTCTAAAGCATCCATCGCCAACTCAAGTCTTTTAGCAGGATGGAAACGATTAATAGATAAAAACACAAAAGCTCCATTTGGAATGTGAGAAATTTCGTTTATATTATTATGACGCCCATTTTCAATCGACGCTTGGTACGACGTCGCAATTGTGGGATAAAGAATATAAATACTTTTGGTAATTTTCGGAAATGTTTTTTTAAAAACGTTTGCTGTATATTGACTGTTTACGAGGATCACATCTGACATTGCAGTTCCTTTTAATTCTAACCAATTAATTGGCAAGCGATAAAAACGTTTCATAAATCCACCGGGCGAACTAGCTAATAAATCGGGATGATGACAATAATATATAACTTTTCCGCCCGCCCATTTTATAAAAGGAACTGCCATCGGTATTTGATCGATAAAAAATAAATCGGCTTTCTCATTTTTGTTAACGAAAAGGACATAAAAAATTGCCAAGTAAATCATTCGAATGTAGGAGAAAAGAGCTTGAAATATACCGCAAATACTACGAGGAATCCAACTCCCTATAACGCGTACAGGAAATTGGCCCTCTTGAAGTTCTTCAAACGCATGCTGCTTATTGAAGTGATTTGTAACAAACGATACTGTATTTTTTTCGGATAATGAAACTGCTACATCTAGAACTAATCGTTCCGCTCCTCCGATACCCAAGTCGGGATGTATAAATACAATCTTAGGCTTTTGCAAAGACATCTAAAAAAAAATTGTCCACGAGTGTTATTTATTAATGCATTTAACTTACCCCGAAATGTTTAAATAGTATACGTGTACCACATAAAATGGCGCTATAAAATAACACCTTTTAAATATTGGAATGCAGTGTCTTTCGATAAGATACTCCAAAAAAAACTCGAAACGAAACTTATCAGAATCAGTGCATATTGAATTTAATTTTAAAAATGAACTTTGTAGGTTAGAAATAGACTACCAGGGGTTCTCAAAAAATATTGCAATCATACATACGGGGGTGTATGTGTCCAGCAATTATTAGGGATTGTGTTAATTACCTATAAGGATTGGTTATATTGTGTATAATATCTACGCTTTCAGGCTAGTAAGTAAGTAAGTAGATCAATTGATTAAATTACAGCGAAAGTTAATCGATAGATCAAGAAAGTTGATCGATTAATTTTTGAACTTTTAAACAATCAAAATTCTCATCTTATCTAATGGATATAGAGTGGTTGGGGGGTTGTAGTCACTGACTTGTTTGTTAACATGCAGGTCAGTGTAGTGGTTGTAGTGAACACATTTTCTTTTAAATTAAAATTGCGATCCGATTAGCAAACTTATTGTAGTAGCGAAATTTGGCCATAGTACAGTCTGTGATTTGGCTCTTTTTCGACATATGTCAAGTACCAGGGGCTACTTAAGGCAAGTAAAAAAATAGAATAGTTCACTTAACGAATGTGATATTTTATCAAATTTACAATCGATGAAGAGGAAACTGCGGAAACTGCCTTATCACAGTTGTCACTTAGCTTCAGAAGCAAGTGTGTAAAAATCGAAATTGTTATGTTATTGTTTTATGTTTTGTATTATTGTCAGAAGTGATGCGGCAAATTATGCAGTTTTCAATAAAAATTTAACCCGTAGAACGCCCCTACACCTAAAGTACGATGATTTTTATTTGTACTTACACAGTCTTGTTGATTCCTTAAATATTGTTCTATAAAGAACATCCTCACTTGATCAATCACCAACACTACCTACTTGACGACATTTTCTACTTTCCCTTTACTTCCATCCATACTTCAAGGAAGTTCACCAGAGTACTTTTACTAGCACAACACATCCGGAGGAGTCCAAAGCAAACTACTTCCCTTGGTATAATCACACGGTGCTTTTTAAATGTAGCACTTCATGTAGTCACCTTCAAGACCGTAAAATTCACTTGTACTGATGATGCCACTTATAATGATAAGGATGACGAAGCTGTTCTGTTTACAATAGACAAAAAACTAATAGATTTGTTACCATAACCAATACTATTACAACACATGGCACTGCATTCTACGAAAAACGGTTTTAGTAATTTTTGATTTGATATACGAGGCACATTTCAGTTTTTTCTACCTCACGAAAACAGCTACCTACTTGGTCAAGTTTCAACCTGTGTCGTCTAAGAGGAACAGGAAGATGTACAATAGGTAAGGTAAGTTATGCACACTTACCTTTAAACTACCCAGATAGTTAGCTGAAAAAGTAATGTATTTTGTTTTGTTCTAAAAAATAAGATCAGTATTTGTACATATTTGATTTTGCCTGATAAATTCATTTTTAAAAAAATCGAAACTCTGTATAAACATTCGAGTGAATAAGATTTGGTATAAATAATTCAATTGTTTGGCAAATATATATATCAGAATTAGACCAACAAACTTATACCAAAGATCGAAGAGAATTGTTAAAAAGTAAACGCCCACTCAGCTATCATGTTTGCTTCTGGCAACTGTAGCCAAAAATATTAACGAGATTCACTGAAAATATGTTTGATAATCGAGTAATGGGACACCCCCCATAATGTGCACATTATAAATGCAGTATGAAGTAAACAGTTCATAGTTGCACACTTTATTTCCACGTATAACATTTTCTTTAGATTTATTGTTACATTTATTGTTTCCGACATTCAATATTGTCTAATAACATGTTTATGTTTAATACCACTTATTAAGTATTGGCACCTTGTGATTACAATTGATTAAATATTATAATCGAGATCTATATAACGCAAAATTTAATATTACGAAGTTCGTATTGAACTCAATCTATTATACATTACGAAGAGTTCCATTAGATTTTTGGGAACATTATCTTTAAAACTATACATTAAACAAAACACTCACTTGCACAATACCGATTTAAACCAAAACAATAATACAACGCGCAATTGGGCAAGTGGCCGAGTCTTAAAAACAATTATACATAGTTCAAGCGTTGACTGAACGAATTTCGTTCAGTCAACGGTTCAAGACAGATATTACATTACATCGTTGTTTTTCTCATTTTTAACATATTGTAACAATATTTAATAATAATTTTTACCCGTTAATAAATGATATGTATGTAAATCGAGTAACCTTTCTTAAAAAATTTTGTTTATGATACATTCTAGTAAATGCTACATTTTTCCTATAAACTTGGCTACAATGGCGGATGGTACTTTTTACGGGTAATGTGTGTATATATATATACAAAATATTTATAAAAATGTAGTTATAGCTTAACAACCACTTAAACTCTTCCATACATCGCAAGGTGAATTATAATCTTGCAATATTTTTATAAATTTGGCAAGTATCTTAATTTTTTTCCATAGTAACATTATAAATAAATTGCACATTACATTCCAGAAAGAAATTGATAAACAATGTACATTAACACTGGTACAGATAGTTACGAATTTTCAAAAATATTACGCAACTACCAGCTTTCATTCATCAGTTCTACATATATATTTTTTTCATTTTTAAATAAGTTTGTAAACAAAACAAGAACAAAACATAACAAATATGTATAATACATCTTAGCCTACACTTTGAAAAAAATACGACACCTTTATCTAAAACATATGTCACAAAAAATATTTGTAATTAGTTTTAGGATAATTTTGCCATATCATCTTTGGTTATCACTTATATTTACTAGAATACGGCTAAGATCTTCAGTCTTCATTAATATGCTACTTGAAACTTCGAAAACCTTTTGAATACGTTTAAAAGTAGGCAAATCATAAACGGAGCGTGCTGTATTTGTGAGATCAAAAGGTTCTTCGATACATAAATATTTCCACTGATGCGGATCATTTTTAAGTGAACGTGCATAACGGCACTCATCCACTAATATACGAGATGCTATTCTCACCGATATTGCATATACATCGTAGTTAAAATTAGCGTAATAGTATAAAAATCCATTTAATAATTCCCCCAATGATTGTTTGTTGTCCGATATAAATTGAGGTAATTCTTCCTGTATATCAATATCGTGTATTTCTCTGTCCGGATTAAATTTATCGGGGTGCAGGCCATGTAAGCATGGTATTACCGGTGGTATTACTCCACCTATGGAAAAAGAAAAATTAAAACAATATACTAACTCCAGCAGTCAAATTAGGTCTTTACCTTACTTAGAAGTTATAGAAACATTCTTTCGCGCTTATATTGATAACTTGTTAATCACGGTAAAAAAACAACACTAAGAGAAAATAAGTGTGTATTCGGTAGTCTTGAAATAGAAATTTAAAGATGTTAGAATGTTATGTAAGAACAGAAATATTTCAGCAGTGCGTAGTTAGTTAATTAACGTCACACCTTTTCCCATTATGATTACTATTATTGTTTTACACTGATTGAGGACGAATTAAGGGTACTTACAGTACAAAACAATTAACTTACTCCATGTAGGTAAATGTGAGTGTAAGTAAAGGTTTCCAATGAAAATCGAAACAGCTACATTGTGCTAATTATATGATTAATGATCTTCTCACCCTGAAATGCATTCATTACGTAAAGTGCAAGACATGCCAGCTAATCTAGCAAAATATTGTAACGAAACTTTATTTAAGAAACCAAGTCGAATATTTATTTATTTACACGCTAATTATTAATCACTTATTTCTAATTACGAATAGGTACTTAGTTGTTAACTTAGGAATTAATCACTTTATTTACACTAGAGGTTCACTAATTATTTTAATCACACTTAATATTTAATCACTAAAAAGTCTAACCGAATCAACGTTTAAGGTAATCACATTTAAACTTCGCGAACGCGTTAAACTGTAGAACTGTGAACTATGAACTGACTCGTAATAATTGAGCGGCATTATTTATACAAGTCCGCATTTGCTCTCGAAAATTCTAGAAGGAACGGTAAGTCATCGCGCGCGGCTTTCTCGAAACTTCCGGCGGATGAGTCATACCCGCCTTAACAAATGCAATCTTTGTAACATTGCCCCCTCATTAAAACCAATTTCGTCTCGAAATTCATTAGCCATCGTTGGTAAACCATGTCCAAGATCGCGCAACGCTGTCCGCCGACAATCCACCGTTCCCGGAGTGGGGATACTTTTCGGGTTAAACCTGCAAACCAAGATTTGCACACCGGTTCCCTGGAATATCTCCTCCAGCATATTCCGGACCTTCCTCCACTCGAGACCATCTAAACCACAGCCAATTCTGGGCATTGCGATCTTCCTTATGCCACTCCATAACACTCTTCTTTTTAGATCAAGCAACGAATTCCACATTTCTCGATAATCAGGTTTTCCAGACGATAACTTCTTTGTCACCAAGTAGTAAATGAATCGTTCTTGATCCCTTAACCATAGCACTCTTCCGACACGTGGACCAAACTCTCGCAGCTTCTCTACTTGACCAAACTTCGCTTTGAAAACGGAAGCAATTCCACGGGACATGCGGAGATCGGCCGCCACACAATGAGCAAGTGAATATTCTGACGACAGAGTGAAGAGGTCTTGTTGTCTCTCAATGGTTACGCCGAATGAAGCCACTTTATTATCTCCATACATCCTCTGAAACTCTTCGTATGAGACTTCCTTCCTCTGTTCCGTTACTCTGTGTACACCATCCGCATGATTGTTCCCGTTATAACGTCCTAGTCTATTAAAATGGACAACTCTCGGCTTTCCATTTGGCATTTTACGAATACGATAAATGACATCGTTAATTCGTTTTACCACTTTGTATGGACCCTCCCAGTTATTCTGAAGCTTGGGGGACAAACCACGACGCTTCTGAGGGTTATAAAGCCAAACCAAATCTTCTTCTTGGTAACCCCCTTCTTGAGCTCGAACGTCATAATTTTGTTTCATTCGGTCGCTTGCACATTGAAGATTTGATCGTACTAGGTTATGAATGCTATCCATTTTCCTTCTTAAGCCGCTCACGTAGCCCTCGCCAGCCAAATCTTCACCAGGTTTACTACCAAAACTCAAATCACACGGCAAGCGGAGTTCTCGACCAAAAATGACGTTAGCAGGGGTTTGCTTAGTAGATTCATGGATGGATGATCGATACGCCAGAAGGAAGAAGTTGAGATGTTGGTCCCAGTCTCGTTGATTGGCAGATACCACCTTGGACAAATACCTGTTAACTGTTCTGTTCATTCTTTCGACCATTCCATCTGACTGTGGGTGTAAAGCCGTCGTTCTGGTCTTCTTGATGTCCATGACTTTGCAAACTTCCTGGAAAACAGCAGACTCAAAATTTCTTCCTTGGTCAGAATGTAATTCTAGTGGCACTCCAAAACGGCAAATCCAGTCATTAACCAATACTTCAGCTACAGTAACGGCCTCTTGGTTAGGCAAAGCGTAAGCTTCAACCCATTTGCTGAAGTAGTCCATCGCGACCAGAATGTATTTGTTGCCGCGTTCACTTTCAGGGAACGGACCAGCGATGTCAATTGCAATTCGCTCAAATGGACTCCCCACATTATACTGCTTCATTGGAGCTGTTGGTCGTCGATGCGGTCCCTTGCTAGCGGCACAGACGGTGCACTTCTTGCACCACTCATCTACATCTTTCTTGCAACCGACCCAATAAAATCTTTGGCGCAACTTTTCCAACGTCTTCTTCGATCCAAAGTGACCTCCACCAACTTCCTCGTGAAGTTGCTTCAATACTTCCGCGACCCTGCTTCTCGGAACCAGCAATTGCCTTTTCTGCTCTTGCCCATCGTCACTTTCCAGGATTCGTTTAAGAAGACCATCCTCCATCACCAAGGAATCCCATTGTGCCCAGTACGCCTTAACATTGGGGGAATGTCGCGCCACCTCTTGCCAATTTGGTCTATCTCCATTCTTCTTCCATTCCACAATCGGTTGTAGATCAGGATCCGCCTCTTGCTCTTGAGCAACGACAGCAGGTTGCCAAAAGTCATCCACCAAAGTAGTAGCACAAATTGACCCCATCTTTTCTTCTGCTCGATTACAATGGTTGCAATTTAACCCGCAAGGCCTCCGAGACAATGCATCTGCATTTCGATGACTGGTTCCTGCTCGGTGCTCAGTTCTGAAGTCGTACTCCTGAAGTCTCTCAATCCATCTTGCAATTTGACCCTCTGGACTCTTAAAGTTCAGTAACCATTTCAAAGCTGCATGGTCTGTTCTTAATAGGAATTTTCTCCCATACAGATATTTATAGAAATGCTCGATGGACTTCACAGCCGCCAGAAGTTCTCTTCTCGTCACACAATAATTACGCTCTGGTTTTGACAGAACTTTGCTGAAGTACCCAATCACTTTTTCCTGCCCATTTTGTTTCTGCGAAAGTACGCCTCCAATCGCAACATTGCTGGCGTCCGTATCCAATATAAATTCACCCTCGGCTTGAGGATAGCACAAAATCGGGGCACTGATCAGTCGCAACTTCAGCTCTTGAAACGCCGCTTCACATTCCTCGGTCCACATAAACGTTCTGCCATCTTCAGTGAGACGGGTTAGCGGTTTAGCGATGGTAGCAAATCCAGGCACATAGCGACGATAATAGGTGCACAGTCCAAGGAAGCTTCTGATTTGATATTTATCTTTTGGAACTGGCCATTCACTTACGGCTTTGGTTTTCTCCGGATCAACGGCAACACCTTGGTCGGAAACGATATGTCCCAAATACTGGACAGTTTTCTCAAAAAGGTGACACTTCTTCGGGGAAAGCGTGAGATTGGCCGAGCGAAGCCTTTGGAATACCTCCTCGAGATTCTTCATGTGGTCTTCAAACGTCTCCCCTACCACAATTATGTCATCCAGGTATACCAGACACGTTTTCCACGATAATCCTTTCAATACGGACTCCATTAGCCGTTCAAAGGTGGCCGGAGCGTTGCATAAACCAAATGGCATTACTGTGAATTGCCATAATCCAGTTCCAATTGTGAATGCCGTTTTCTCACGATCTTCAGAAGCTACGCCCACTTGCCAATAACCACTCTTCAGATCAAGGGTAGAAAAGAACTTGGAGCCAGACAACGTATCCAAGGTGTCATCAATTCTCGGTAAAGGATAACTGTCTTTCTTGGTCACGTCATTAAGACGACGATAATCTACACAAAATCGCGTCGACCCATCCTTCTTCTTCACTAATACCACCGGTGACGCCCAAGGACTGCTCGACGGCTCGATGACACCTTCAGATTCCATGTCTTGTATTATCTTCTCGGCTTCCTCTCGCTTGGCAAGTGGCAGCCTTCTAGGTGACTGTCGGATAGGCTGTGCACTCCCAGTATTGATTTTGTGCTGCACGAGATTAGTTTTTCCCTTGGAGCCATTCTTGCTTTCAAATACGTCTTGGAATCGAGCTATAAATTCTTTCACCCTCCTCTGCTGCTCCTTTGATAAGCGGGAATCCTTTGGCCAAAGTTGATTCAGAATTTGGGATGCACCGCTCTTATTAACCGTGTTTCCAGTGTCTACACCGCTAACTTGACGAATCACGCACGAAACACTTGAACATTCTCCAAGAACAGTGCCTTTCCGCAAAGTCACTGGATGATAGTTGACATTCATCACACGAACCGGAATTGTCTTTTTACATCGGAACACTTCTTTACCGACTAAAACACCGCGACCGACCATTTGTTTATCACTCGCGGGCTCGAGAAGCATAACACTGCCCTCAGTAAAGTCTCCGTCCAAACAACCCGCGACCATAACTTCGGTTCGGTCCTTTAGCACTGTGTCCTTGCACAAAATCACTCGCGATTCACACTCTTTTTGTGGATGGATCACTAGTTCCTCATTATTAACATGGATCACTCCTTGTTGTAGATCCATCCTAAAGCCATACTTCGTCAAGATGTCCATGCCCAAAATGAGTTCACTCTGAATCTCAGCTACCAGAACTTTTTCATTTATGCAAAAGTTTCCAAATGCAATATTCACAGTCACTTCTCCATAAATCTTCACAGCATCTCCAGTTGCTGTACGCAGTCCCCATCTGGTAGTTGAGAGTTTCTTCTTGACGACATTTGGTCCCACGATAGTTCTCGTAGCTCCAGTATCCACAAGCATCCTAACTGGTGAACCATCCACGAAAGCATCTACAACAATCGACTTTGGAGTTATGTTATTTAAAAAGGATATGCATGCTGTTAGGGCTCTATTATGAGAGGTCGACGTTTGCCCCTTGACGCCGACCTTTTCTAGTTTTCCTGCTGTTCCATTGAGGGACCTCTGCCATAGCCTCTCCTGATAGGCTTTTTACAGCGACTTCGGATATGGCCCACTTCACCACAATTCCAGCAGCGGACTTCCTTGTTGTTTTTCAAAAGATTCACGGTGCCTTCTAGCTTCTGGAACCTCTTCTCGATCATTTCGGTCATAGTTGCAGTTATTTTCTCTGCCAGCTGGTCAGCATTTTCCGATTCCACGGTTCTGACGTATCCATGCCCTTTAACTGCCTGTTTAGCCGCTTGCATCTCCAGCGCTTGAGCGAGCGCAGCTGTTAACGTCTTAGGACGGCTCAAGAACAAAGCCTGTTTTATTTCGGGATCACGCAATCCATCCGTGAACCTCTCTACTGCCCATTCTTGCAGTACAGAATCAGGTACATTATTGTACACGATTTGACTCAGACGGGCAACATCGGCCTCGTACTCTTGCAAACTTTCTCCAGGCTTCTGACTCCTATTCCGGAGCTGCATCCTAAAAGCTCCTACCATATGAGCATGCCCATACCTAGTCTCCAAACGTTCCACTATGTGGCCGTAGCTTTTACGTTGTGCAGGAGGGAGTGTCTGAAGAACATCCAGTGGCTCTCCGCGCAAGGCGACTGTCAATGCTACAGCCTTTTGGTCGTCGTTCCAGCCATTCGACACAGCAGCAGCATCGAACTGGATGAAGTAGTTTTCCCAGGTTGTTTTCCCATCAAATGTAGGTGGCTTTACTGCTGCATCCAGTCGTCGAATTGTGGGCTCATGCACTTCACTGCTTCTACTTACTTGTTCCTCACCGTTGGGCGCATCAGTCTCCATTATTTGATGCCTCTCGGTTTCAATATGTCGACTATCCCAGCGTCTCTCCAGTTCCCGGAACTTGTCGTAAAATTCTTCTTTTATTGCACCTATTTGTTGCTCCAAAGCCACCGAATTTTCCAGAACTGCCTCGATTTTTCTATCGAATTTAAATTCTAATATTTTCGAATTTTCTTCCATTTTTCTCTCGACCGTTCTAGAGCTTTCGGCGAGTTCCTTTAATTCTTCCCGTAATGTCGTGGAACTGTCTTTTAATTCTTTTAATTCCTCTTTTAATGCCGTGGAACTTTCTTTTAATTCTTCCCCTAATGCCGTGGAACTTTCTTTTAATTCCTCCTTTAATGTCGTGGAACTTTCTTTTAATTCCTCCTTTAATGTTTTCTCGATGTTTTGGAATAATAATTCATTCTCGGACTGAAAGTAATAATTTTCCGGATCATTTCCATCATTGATTATTGCTTCTTTTAATCGTTCCACAAGATCGAGTTTTACACCGGTAGTGTCTAATCCCCTGTCTTCCAACTCTACTTTCAATTCAGCAACCTTTAATTGACTTAGCTTCTTCATTTTAATCCCACTTCTGACACCAATTGTAACGAAACTTTATTTAAGAAACCAAGTCGAATATTTATTTATTTACACGCTAATTATTAATCACTTATTTCTAATTACGAATAGGTACTTAGTTGTTAACTTAGGAATTAATCACTTTATTTACACTAGAGGTTCACTAATTATTTTAATCACACTTAATATTTAATCACTAAAAAGTCTAACCGAATCAACGTTTAAGGTAATCACATTTAAACTTCGCGAACGCGTTAAACTGTAGAACTGTGAACTATGAACTGACTCGTAATAATTGAGCGGCATTATTTATACAAGTCCGCATTTGCTCTCGAAAATTCTAGAAGGAACGGTAAGTCATCGCGCGCGGCTTTCTCGAAACTTCCGGCGGATGAGTCATACCCGCCTTAACAAATGCAATCTTTGTAACAATATGATATTTTTGCAAAACTCTACTTGACACAGTAAAATTATTACAATTTGGTATCAGTAATATACCACAAATCTACCAACAATTACAGCTGGACATAACTAGAATTACGCCATATTTCGATGAAATTCTGATCGATGAAGAGATGCAGCTGACAAAAAAAGCTGCCTGAAGTGCTAGCCAGGTTCAAGCAAGACGGCATAATGGTCACACTTAATTTACAAACGAAAGGTAGAAATGCTTGTCAAAGTGTGCTGATGTTGAACGCATGGGAGAACCACTTGTATCCGTTGAAGAAATCAACAAGCAAACCTCAAGGTACCACACATTATGTGGTATAATGAAGTTCAGTTTAAGAAGGTGGTTAATGAGTTTGGAGGAGTTTGGTCGCACAGAAATGTCAGTTTGTGGTTTAAACCTTCCAGTGGTCGCGCTAAACAAAGTTTTGTCATAAGTGGGTGTGCACAGTCTGGGACACCGGGTTGTCTATTTTTTGGTATGGTATATCTCAAAGTATATCGTCTTAAAATGTTTCTCATTAATGGATTAACTTTCTAATCTGAATTGTTAGTAGATAAACATGTGTTAAATGCATACCTGACCCAACCCAAAGTATGCATTTAACAGGTGTTTCTACTAATAATTTATAAGCTACTAACAATGCAGATTAGAAAGTTAATCCACTAATGAGTTACATTTTAAGACGATATACTTTGAGATATACCATACAGTAATGTATATACCAGCTTTATTATAAATGATTACAAATGCATTCACCTCAAATTTTCCTCAGGTTACGTAATTATATGTTTGTCATTATAATTATTGATAATGAATACAATGAACTGAGGTAAAAAAATTAAGAGGTAAATTTATTTCGTAATAATGACAAAAAATAACTAATAGCGTTGTCAAAATCAACTGTCCTGCTGAAATTTGTTGTAACAATCACAGGTTACCAGGTCTAAACACAAGAAGTTACCACAACTTCGACAACAATATTTAGTACGTCGATTTTTTTTCCAGTTACAGTTGACACACTTTCCCTTTCCTTTGCAAGTATGTGCAGTTGTTGAGGTTTGCTTTGGCCCCATCTCACAAACTTCTCTAAGCCTCGATCTAAGTGTCTTTGGGAGTGTTTGGTATTCTGCCCGAATTTTTTGATAGTCTAGCGTCAAACTTGTAGACTTGCAGAAATGTTCTACGGCAGCGTTTTGGTTTTATTGTTCACAATGCAAATTATGTTGCTGTTTATTGCCGCCACGCCACGTTCAGCATACTATAAAACACCACACTTGGCCACCTTATGGTATTCCTTGCACAATTATATTTTGCATACAACTTGTCAAGTGTCAACACAAGCCAGCGCCACCTGTTGCCGCGTATAAATTTTGTAAAACCATTTTGTTACTGGTCAAATCTTCAATTTTTAATTTATTAATGTTAATTATGTTAATTTATCTACATCATCACTGGGCCTTCAGGTTTTGAATGGCTTAAATTGCTAATTTTATTGTGATAATGTGATTTATTTCATCATTGTTAATTGTTTGCAAAAAATGTATTAAATTTAAACACTAAGTTCCTTTAACCCTTTCAGGACGGACGATGTTTATAGTCGACATTAGTGATTTTGCTCCACAGACGGACGTCGACTTGGTTTTGCACTCCTTAAGCCCTCCCTGTATATTTAAAAACATTAAAACTTTTTATGACGTGCTGCACATACCGATGGCGCGTTAATTTGACGCACTAAACTGTTCTGTATACATGGATGGAATTTTGTTTATTTTGAGCAGCATTGTTTCGGATGGGCAATATTATTATTATGATTAAAGTTATTTTTCTTCCTAAACCAATGTTTAATTACCTTATTAATTACATAACCAAATACAAAAAGTGTCGACTATGGTCGACATCAGTTTGTAGGGTTTGACTACTTGGCGCCGTTTGTGTAGCAATGTTAGGTAAAATGGTTAAACCATCATTCATTTTAACTAATTTCAGTTTGATAATGAAACCGGTAGGTTTGGAAACATGTGGCACTTTTTGAATGTAATCAACCTTTTTAATCTAAAATTGTTCACCTATTTGTCTATGTTAAGAACGAGGTTAGTACAATTTTTAGAATTGTTAAAATTTTTATACCTACTATTTTGCAATTGGTAGCAGTTTCAGTGTTGTTAACACTTATTTATTAAAAAGAAAAACTTCATCTGTCATCAATATCCATTAAATTCGGTTAAGGGTAGGTTGTGCGATTTATTCAATTTATTACTCAAATAACCCCCTTTGTGCTTCTCCTTCCAAACCAAAAATGACTTTATTTGAGGAATTTAGTTAAATATGCATTGTGATTAAGTCAAGTTGTATAATGTTAATCAAGGAGCAGTGAACATGTCAGTAAATTATTGCATAAATGAACAATGTCGGTGTTCAATTGACGATGCAAATGATCAAATCAACATTGAGTATTTACAGCGATGTAGTAACAAAAGATCTATAATAGTAGGTATAGCGAAACACTATATATCCTTAGTAATTAAGGTAGCAAGATGTCAAGAATGTAAGAGTGTAATGTCTGAATAAAGTATGTACCATATAGGTGGTTATATACCACGATGATGTGGTTTTTTTATTAATTTTTAACAGCGGTACATTTATTTAAAAAACTTCCTTCGATTTAATTAAAGTAAGGTAGAGACTAAGGATGATGTAGTTCAAACAAAAACTTACAGAGGTATTCAACGAGACTGGGTAACATGATTTGGAAGGACTCGGTAATACAGGATTAAATTCATGCCTCCTAACTAAAAACGTTAATTATATGATAACAAAAATCAATTGCAAAGATATCAGGATGATGGAAAATTGATATACAGTAATTGAAACCAACTTACACTGTAAAAAATGTATCACCATAAGTGCAAGGGAGTAACTAGAAATTGTCATATTTTTAGCGTCATTAATACCATTAACTTGTGCCCATAATTTAACTATAATAACCAACGGCTTTACTCTCCAGTCAAGTTGTGTATAGCAATGTAGTAAATGTGTATTACGTATTCCGACTGTATTATTGCAATTTAAATCTACTTCAAAACCATGTTCGGTTGTTTTAAATTTTAAAATAGGCACTTTAGCGTGAATCACCTCTGGTGCTTGTACAAAATCTACAACAAAATGCATTAATTAATAGGACGATGTCTATGCGTAACAAGTATCGTTACCACAGTTAATTAAGGAATTTCTTATAATATCTAAATAATACACTGCATTGGTTCTCGTATCCGTAGACCCAGTTCTAAGTAATAAACACATATCTATATCACTATTTCTTGTGGCTAAGCCAGACATTGTGGACCCTACCATAAATAAGCCATATCGTTCGAAAAGTTTCTAAAATACATTTATCGTTAATTACATACGTATTATAATAAAGCGAGTTTTACTGTAATGTGAAGAAATAGCTTTGCCCATAAATCTAATTTATGGAGGTAAGTTTCTTCCGATTGTGCCTTTGCACAAAATATATCCCAAATTGTTTGATCCAATTGATTCATTTTATGAATTTTAGAAGGTAACAACATATCTGTCTTAAAAAATTTTGCTTTTGACTTAAATCGTTGGATTAAGCCCTCGATGTGCAAATGTGTCTTGAATTTCCTCGGCTTTTTTCCGTAATATCTGTAAATTAAAAAATATTAAAAGCGCGATTAGACAAAATATTGCGTCAATTTGACATTATGACATCTTGTCAGTTTACAAAACATCATGTACATAATTTTGGTAAATGACTATTATAGTTCTACATTTTTATTTAAAATACGAATTGTTTGCATTTTCTCCATGCAGACCCACCTCTGTGGTTTTAAAAACTCGGCAGTTCTCTAAAAACTATGGAAAATAAAGTATTCTTTGGAAAAAGGAAGCGTGTAAAGGTAGAGTTGAGCTAAGAAGAGGAGTTTGTGCATTAAACCTGCTTGGATATGGTCCAGTGTCTTTTTGCAAACAAAGTACTTTTTTTAAACACAATTTTCATTCTCTTCTAACTTGATCTAAATTGATGGCAATAACAACAATAGGGCTTAGTGTCCTTTGTGGCTTAAATTTAAATTATGGACATCACAACTAGCTAAATTTTAACTAAAATTAACTCCACCGATCATAATATGGAACCCTTTTAGAGTGCTTACAATAATATATTATAGTAGGATTCACCGGGTTTTAGGTATGACTCATTGCAGTGAAGTATGATAATCGACGTGACATAGTTTTCTGTTTCTGTAAATAAAAATATCAGTAAAATGCAATTGAGAAACGTATGTCGTTCCGTTTATTTTATGTGCAAGCAATGAAACGTATGTCAAATAATTTTTTTTGTTTACATTGACATAACCTTACTTCGTACTTTAAGTTGCCACACCGTTTTGAATTTTTTCCAACGTTCCTTTATTCAAATCAGTGTTTTTCAATGCTAATCACAAAATCACAAAATGAACAGAAGATCACAAAACTTCTTGTTGAAAACAATAAATTTATGACTGGATTGACAGATTACACAAAAATTGACAGTAGGAATTATTGTTACGACATACGAGCGTTTGGATTGATGCATACGATTTGTAGCGATGAGTCATACCTAAAACCCCGTGAATCCGACTATACCTAATTGAAGAGTAAAAGTTGGAAAATGTAGATTGCTAGCTTTTTATTCCAAAACAAAGTTTAGCATAGTGAAGGATAGTAAAGGCAACATTTGGTCTTGCCTATCTATGCCACCCATATGTTTATTATACTCAATTAAGTGGCAGGGGCTTTTATTACTCACTTCCACCACATTGTTTTGAAACTCTGTGGAGATGTAAGTAACCTTCCTCTAATATTTCAATTTTCCCAACATTTTGCTTTTGATTCGCCAATTTTTAATTTAGTTGCGAAGAGTTCTTTGGGACCACCCTTTCTCTCACTTCATAGAGTTCCTATGTAGTACGTTTTATTTTGTAATAAGATGCGAGCTAATTCACAACTATTGTAGCAGTTATCTATGAAGAGCGAATGTCCTTTACCCAAATAATCCTTCACAACTTTTTGCGTTTGTTCTTTACCTCTCATTAGGTACATCTAGTTATACAGTGTACACAGTAACATTTAAAATTAACCCTTTCACTCTGTCAACATATACAATTTCAAGTTATAAGTACTTACGTGTCTTGTTGGTAATATACTGTCTGAAAACCAATCTTCTTTTCAATTGATTTGTCAAGGGACAAATTCTTGGTGGGTAGTAAATTTAGCATTGAAATAATTTATGACTGAGCTAATTTTATACAGCTGATCACCCCAGGTACACGGTTTCGTGCAAAATGTAGACATATCAATATAATTAAAAACCGTTAAAACCTTTCTCGACTCATTTTTCCTGAGAAGAACTTCAAATCAAATAACTTGTGTCTTCCAGTAGTCTTGTAATTTATTTAGCTTAACCCTTTCGAGTCCGATTTATTTTTCGTTTATTTCATTATTTCTGATGCTATATTTTACTTACAAATGCATGTTGGAATGGAGAAACATATGCGTCCCACTAGATACTTCAATGGGACATATAAAACCCAATAGGCTTGAAAATTTTTTATTCACAGAAAGAATCTCACATTACTGCAGACGGTATGGACTATGGAGTGAAAAGTTTTGCACAATTGTAGGTTACACATTTGACATAGAGTTTTGGTTCTGGTTTCTTTATGTAATTGTATACATCTTAAACATCGACACAGTGGTGGTACCCTTAATGGGTAGATGATCGCCCACTGGGACAAATAAGTCCCGTTGAAAATGCCTGTTGGGTCACAGGTGTCCCACTGGCTAGTGTGCAGTGTATGACTGATACGTTGGTAAACAGTGTAAAAAAGGGACATAATTATCCTGATAGACACGAGCAATACATACATGGGACACATATGTTCTGATAGGCACAAAAGGGTTAATGTTATCCTGTCGTATACAGTGTGTTTCATAAATATATCGACAAACTTTTAGGGGTGGTAGGGGACATCAAAACAAACATTTTTTGCTTTATAAACATATGTCCAGAAACGGTTCGGTTTTCGTGGTGGTTTTTTATATCTAAAAAGTGTTTCTGCCGATTTTAATGAAATTTTCAAAGCTTGATCGTAATATATGGCTAAATAATAGATAGGTATTTGTAAACTATATGTCGTAATTTTATGAGGCATCTTTTATATTTATTACAATTGAGACAGTAAAGGAGCGGCTCAGGGGGCAACCTGTTAGTTTTCTTTGCATAAAAAATAATAACACCAATTGTGTTTTGAAATTTTTTAAATTTTTAGATGTCTTTAAGATGTCTGTCAGGCATCAACGGACATTTTTATGATGTTACTAACGTCTAAACCAGATGTCTTCCAAACATCTTCAAGATGACTTTGTAATAAAAATGTAATGTGTTTTGAATATGCCTAAGTGTGTTATTAAAAGTCAATGAGTCATTTCTCAGACGCACAACGACTGACATCTACCATTTAGTGACATTCTCAAACTAACCATGAGCTGCAGAAGAGTGAAGAGGGGTAGTATACGTTTCTAACACAAGCGTTGAGTACCTTATTATTTTTTAATCAATGATGTAACTCAAAAATACATAATGTCCAAACCACTACCAATCAGCAGTCATTATATTATTATGGAACATTTCTCATTTTGTTCACATTAGATGTCAGTTCCATGTCACTGAATGTGCTCTAATTTTCTATCGTGTTTTATATTAAGGCTTTGTGCATATGATTCTTATCACAGTCATTAATTTGCTGTTTGAAAGTATTTCAAAGGCAAAATTTAAAAACAGTCGATTAACACATACAGCTCCACTCAGCAAACAAGATAGTCGGAAAATATGTCAACTAAAATAATGTATTTGAAATTTTTGACGCGGCAAATTATTTGTCCAATCATATTTGAGAAATCTAAGGTGTACATTCACAGCTGAAAGTAAATTATTACAGTTGACAGCTGACATTTTCCGCTGCCGTTTTATTACTTAATCCTTTTATTGTGTTACTCTTGTTTGTTAAAATCAGTCTTTCTGATGACTTCTCATGCAGCATACAATACATTTATGTGTATCCAACAATACACATTTAAATTAAGCACCCAAATATTTCTTTCCGGATTGTACCTTAAAAGCTACTCTAGCGCCGGTATCCCCTCTCCAACTATCTTGTTTGCTGAGTAGAGCTGTACAAAATTTCAAATTTAGTACCAAATAACATCCACATTAATTTTAATCTTAATTCATTCGTAGATGAAATATGCGGCAAGTCTCTTGGGTGTAAGTCAGACAGCGTGACAATGTTAAAAAGGCATTATTGCAAAAAACCTTCACCAATGTTAAATGTCCAAAGAAACAAACTTAGTTGACATCCTAGCAGAATCCGTCTTTTGCCACCACATACTGCGATGTAGCATGTAGTCATTATTTGATTATAATAAATAATTGAATTCTTTACCTAAATTACCCAATGCACTTCAATACACAGTTATAATTTAACACAAATTCTACTCCGTTAAGTAATTCTTACCTGTTTTTAGCATAATTATTTGTGGTATATTGCTGGTTTGTTGAATGACAAGCCGATTCTGCTGCCTTCTCAAATCTATAATTATTATTATTGTAAAACGTACTCGTATAGGGAAATCTGTAACTACTACGACGAACTCCAATACCTATTAAAATTCGTCAAATTAATCAAAACGGCAAAAAAGAATGAAAATCTCACAATTACTATTATTTTCATGTTGAACATTCCATTGTGCACTTTCCTCTTCAATATGTAGGTTATTGTGACGATTATTTCTTTTGCTCGTTAGACTATATTTTGTAACGTATGAGTTATGAGGTGGAGGTGGTACAGTATTTAATTGCATTACAGGTGCCAAGCAAAAGGCGATATTTAAATTACAATTTTGTTCTTGTCCTTCACACATACTGTTAATTGAAGCTTCTTTAGGAAGTTCTTCCTCGTCAAACACATTTTGAGTAAGAGCAAAGTGACGCATATTTTCGGCTTTGTAGTATTTTGATGATGGCATTGCGTTTATGTTAGAGGACAGTTGTATAGGCATTGAATAATCATTTGTTATCATGGTTTCTTGAGAAAATTTAAGGTGTTTTATCTTCAATCCATTCAAAATTACTTTTTCTTCCCTAAAAAACAAACGTGTTAGAGTAATAATTATTAGAGATACTTTACACAATATTTATGTCACAATTTAAACTTTTCATACGAATTTCTTAATTTACTTACCACTCGAATAAGATGAATCAATAGATAAACGAACTTACGGCCATACCGCCATATTGGTTAGCTTACCGCGAAAATACGTTTTGATAAATTTAAAAAAAAAGAACAAGTTTAATTAAAACAGGTTTTAAAACAGTGCTACCAACTGTGACACAGTATAGAATATCGAATTACAGGGTAATTCAATGATAAGAAAATAACTTTCGTGATACATGCCCTGTAGATAAAATATGAACAAGGCAGAAATAAAATAACGTTTTTCTAATTTCTACAAACTTCAAAAAATGACAAGGTTTGCGCATCGATAACAATACGCGAAGTGGCCCTTTTTTTCACTTTCCTACGTTACCATGAAACCGTGCGCGAAACACTTACTTCGCGCACTGCTGAGAGTTTTGTATTTTAACGTTAAAATAATTGTCAACTTTTTCACGTTTGTAGAAAAAAATTTGTTTGCAATTCGTGCGCGAAATATTTTGACGATCTCCACAATTTTTTTAACTCGTCTGCGTCTCGTTAAAAAAATCAGTTCTCGATCACCAAAGTGGCATTTCGCGCACTAGATACAAAAATAACTATTTTCTACAAACGTGAAAAAACGACAAGGTTTGCGCAATGATAACAATACGCGAAGTAAAATATTATTTTTTTTTATTGGTGTCCTATTTTAGCCTTTTAATTTTTAAACCACGCCCCAGCGTGTTTAAATCGCGCTTTCAAAAACGCGCGTTTTAAAGTTGCCATGGCATCATCATCAATTTGAAAAACGTGAATTCTTATTGATCTGACAGGAGTACTTTGTTACGTCAAATAAAATAACAGATTGCAAATTAATTTCCGTTTTTTCATTTCCATGACAACGAAAGGTATACCGATTTCATATTAGGAATTCAACCATTTCACATTAATAGTTCTTATTTCCATTTTAATAGCAGATTTCAAAGTGAACCAATAACAAAAATAGCGTACAGTATTCGTGGATAACTGGTCTTTAAACTTAAAACTCGCGCGTGTTTTAAAGACCAGTTTATCTACTTATACTTTAATATACTATTTTTTCTCTATGGTATAGAAAAACCTAACTAATCGCCATATCGAACTTTACTACTTCGATAAATAATCTATACTTCCAGTGTAGTTATATCATAATAACAAATATTTCCGCTTAGAATATTATGGAATTCCACAATATAAGTCTAAATAAAATTAACTATACAGTAGATTCTTTGCTGTGGATTAGGAAATGAATATCATATTATTT
Organism: Pyrocoelia pectoralis; assembly: GCA_036250285.1. Taxonomy (NCBI): domain Eukaryota; kingdom Metazoa; phylum Arthropoda; class Insecta; order Coleoptera; family Lampyridae; genus Pyrocoelia; species Pyrocoelia pectoralis. Next base: position 89,915,797 of record CM070074.1, on the reverse strand, counting down.
TGGTGGTGGTCAGTGGCATGGGCGAAGTTAGGGGGACGCTAAGCCCTCCCAATCTTCAATTTAGCCCCCCTAGCTTACCATCACATCTTAAAAAAACTATATACGTTATACACATATACATACTTATTCTCATATTGTCTGTGGGGCTTGAGCCGTCCTAAATCTGTTCACCTAACTTCACCCATGGTCGGTGGTGTGGTGTACTAGTATCTACAAGGAAAACAAAATGCTGCATAAATTCCTTTTTCCATAGCTATTATAGTTCAACAATCAACTAAATTAATTGTAATTGTCCCTTGCTTTTTAAATGTCGATTGCTATTGATCCTAAATTTGTTTATGAAATCTAGTAATAGGTAAATATTTATTTCTAGCGATTTCCAAATGTTTTTGATGCAATAATGAATAAAGTGTTAAAATGAATTTTCTAATATTACAGTAAAAACAAGACCAGAATCTATCCATATTCCTAATTTTACGTTCGTAGACAGTAGACTCAAATTAGAATTTGAAGGTGGCTAGGATTTCCTTGCAACAAGGACAATTTATAATTTTTACTATTTCTTTAATTGTATCGTTAAATACTTAAATGCAAAGAAATGTGCAATGGAGAAGTCGATAAATAAATTAAAAAAACGCAATAACATTTAATATTCCCGCTATACACAATTTTTACATTTATTTACAATACACACATATTTTTAATAATAAGGACGTCTAGGATTATTCTATAAAAAAGGTAAAACATTAATTGACATCAAAAACAACTAAATGGATACCTACTAATGGATTAGGCCGAAATCTATAAGCGAGCATCATTCGTTTTCGATAAGCATCGTATTCATCATCTGCGTTATCGATACCGCTTGGATTTGTTACTCCTAGACCTTGATTTTGATCACGAATGGAGGCTCTAAAATTATAGTGCAGATAAAATGACATTTACCTTTGCAATTATTAAACAACACAATTTTCACATTCGAGTTCTTGATAAATTGCTTTAGTTAAAGTTCATAAAATGATAATGTTTAGCTAATTAAATTCAATTTTATTGGAAATAATAGTTTGTTGGACCCCGCACTGCAATAATTGTAATTACTGATGTAATTCAACCTTGCAACTTAACTGTTATGCGAGGACAATATTCATCGATCCATTATAAACTTACTTATTTACAGGATCAATAATACCACAAGCGTTAATGCCTAGACCTTGTCCTTCTGACCAACCAAGCTTCTGTAGCATTTGAAAACCGACATTATCTTCTTTCAACTTAAACTCTTTATAATCGGATAATTCCGGTGGCTGATCATCTTTAATGGCCGAATTTTTTTCTAAGAAACGTTTTAATTCCTCAGGTGGCAAAAAATCTCCAATATGATGTTTTCCCTCCGCATTTCTAGTAAGATCAGTTGCCCATTGTTGAGTAGAACTCATTTCCTGTAAAGAAAACAAAAGTAGATCGTCGACTTTGATTACCTCATGTGCACATTACTTGAATTCGAAGCTTATGTTCCCAAGTCCCACCATCTGTTTCTTCATCAGAATCATACTCATATTTATTTTTACCTACTTGCGCAAGACGATTGGTTTCTTCTTTTTTTCTAAGCATTTCCTGATATACAAGATTGACTTTGAAGTTCTCTTCCGCTTTTTTCCATTCTTCTTCTGACAAGTTCATGGATCCATACGAGTTCAATACATATTGTATAAGGTTAGGATCATTTTTAGTAATTCTCGACAACTTGATTGAACCTAATAATATGAAAGCATTGTGTACGCTATATTCGTTTCATCAAGCAGTTGCATCATTACTGTTACAACTTAACTACAGAATATATCCTAACATTACTAAGGTTCTTAACACGTTCCCTGCGTAGTGCGTATTACAGTGCGGAAGGGTATTTTGTCAAAACTTTAAGTTTTTGAGGGTTTTCATGTTCTACATAAATAGTTTTTGTGGAAGAGGTAAGAAAATTACTATTAAAAAACATATACATCCACACGCCTAATGGCATCATACGCACTGTGCCAAAGTTTCAACGTCATTATGTAGATTACGCCTTATGGTGTCAGTACTGCTATGTATACAAAAACTGCAGCAGCTCTTCATCATTGCTGATTTTTTACAAGCACCTTGCGTCTTTTAACATATGAGGGACCTGCCTGATCACTGTTCATATCTCTCTTGTTTTAAAAATGTAAAAAAATCGGAATTATGGACGATATTAAAAACACATGCAAATAACCTTTAAAAATACGCGGACAGCAACACAACACACCATCGATCGGTGCGGACTGAATAAGAACCTTTAAAAACATTATTAAATGGCGCACCTATTGGCGTCATCTGCAGTGAACGTGTTAAGAGCGCAATTTAGAAATTAAATTAATATAAAAAAGTCTGAAAATGTATTTCACCATTTGATGGTGTCATTCTCAGTTCTGATACAATTTTCTTGTTTCTATGAATACTTGTAACATAAACATACTATGTGAATTGATTGAGGGCATTAACGGAATTTGAATGGGAAAAGTGTCGCCTATAACAGTTGGAGGTGGTATTGATGTATCTTTGCTTCCCCATCGACTCTTGCGCTTACGTCGTGATGAGTCCCCATTTGGATCTTCCTCATCGGACATCACACTTCGCGACTGTTGTTTCTCAGTTTTTGTAAACTATACATTAAAGATGTATAAAAACAAAAGATGTAATTTAAATACATTACTCGATAATTAGTATCTTCGGGTTTATTATTATGCCGATCAAAGTCATCATCAGTGGCCATCTCAGGTTCATATATATCTTCTGGTTTATAATTGTCCTCTTTGACATCAGTTCTTGCCATTTCTAATTTGCACTGATCAATTAACTGCAAGTACTGTTGATACGCTGCAGAGTCCTTGTGGAATAAAAACCTACAACACCCACACTTGTCGAAGAATCTACTTTTTGCAAAATTAACACATAAAGTAGACCATATTAAGCCCACAGTAAGACCACTTTTGTCATTGAAAATTTAAATTGATTTAACAGAGAAATAATTAAAAAAGCTATTTGAAAAATGACATAAGTGTCTACTTGAAAATGCTTGGGTATGGAAACGCTGTAGTCCCTGCATACCACAAATTAGGATCTTGAGGCTTGCGTTGACGAACGATGTCCTCTATGCCCGGTCCAAATTGAGCCACCATGCACCCCAACGAAGCCATTGCTTCAAACTCGGAAGTACCTGGGGGACACACTTCACAAACCGTCACTAAAAGCCCCATACAAATACAGGGGTGGCTCAAGTAGAAATTACTTTAAAAAAAAATTACTGTACACAATCATAAGAGCCAACCCTGCTACTATAAAACAATTTAAAATTTGCTGCATCCTTAAATATTCACGTACCTATAAATAAATAAAAATAGATCTACTCGAGAACGATTACACAAAAAAAAGCTAAAGGTTTTCAAGGCATGATAGTGATTTGCAGAGTGCTCAAATCTAAATGATCAATTATTACGTATAATTGCAGGTTACACACCAATTAATATCCAGAATCTCAAGGACCCCTGCCCAAAGCGTTAAATATTGACCGTGGAAATTGTCTCGTGTAACATGAAAGATGTCTTTAACATTTTGTTATATACGAGCCCTGTCTCAGTGAAGTTGGCCCAACTACCAAAACTACATATGTTTTTTAAAGAGATTTGCCATATTAATGAAAAATTTATCAAAAACCATAATATATTTCGTATAATATACGATATGTTTATTCAATTTTAACCTAAACTACAACATTTTTTGTAACAGAGAAAAAATATCTTACAAATTCGAAAAAGTGTATATTATGTTTTGGTGGGTTGGGCCAACTTTACTGAGACAGGGCTCATATATGGGCATATAAACGATTGTGTGAATTGTGAATAAACTTCATAACCTTTTTTTTTCTAATAACACAGTATTTTTACTTCGCGAGTACGAAGTAAAAGGGAGCATTGTATTAGTATTTCCTTGCAACGCTCTATACTCAGAAACTATTAAAGTTATCAAAATGCATTCGGGCCAAGGACGAAAATTCTGATATTACCTTTGATGACGTCACTTCCGGTATAAGCTAAAATGGTGGCAATCATTTTTTTATAAGATAAAGTTGCAGTTTTTTATGCAGTTTACAAGAGAATTTTTTTCTGAATTCAGCAATATATATTGTGCTATACTTATTTTTTGAAAAAGGTGCTAATACGAGGGAAGACTCGTGGCAATACATACCAGAATTTTTTTATTAATCTTCAGATGTAGCAAAATAGAACAAAAAATACAGAAAAACATATTGTTTTGTCTGGAAATGTTCAAAATAGTTTCTTGCAAGAGGATTCAGAGCAAAACGAGAAAATGAATACTAATATATTGTAACAAGTGAATTTCGTTATCATAACATATGGAGAATGGTTTTCCTGACGCTGGTGAGGTCTGTCATTGAGTACGGGATTGTGGGATGGAGTCACTGTGGACAAACTGTGCTAGAACTTTGTTATACCGAGTGAATGAGACCACCCATATCAGCACTTTATTTAAAGAACGGTGAGTCATAGAGAGGTAGGGTAAAAAAAGTGATTATAAAAGGCATAATAAAGAATCGAATGGTGATATTATTATTTCACGGAAGAATCAGCATTCCTCCAGAATGTCTCGAACTCCAAAATTTTAAATGGCACCATAAGTCGAAAAAGGCATTGTTTAAAAGATTGTTAAAAAAAAAGAAAGATTTATAGGAAAAATTATTTTATTACTGCCACCCCTTTTAAGTAATATTCGATTAAAGTTATGTTTTCTACCAATAATTGTGTATATTAGGGGGATGTACTAATTCCATAGTTATTATAAATTAAACCCTTTAGTGCAGGTTTCCAGTACAACCGATAAACTTTAAATGCTAAATTATCATTTGCTGCAATCATTAGTACACTGGCAAACGAGTTCTAAAACTTTTGGAGACATCACTTGAAAGGTGTGACTTTAAAACTAGTGCTGGCAAAAATTGTGAAAATCGAAAATCGATTAATCGATTTCTGGAAAAATCGAAAATCGAAAAAATCGATTAATCGCAGATTAGTCCAAAATCGCGATTAATCGAAAATCGCGATTAATCGAAAATCGCGATTAATCGAAATCGCGATTAATCGAAAATCGTGATTAATCGAAAATCGCGATTAATCGAAATCGCGATTAATCGAAAATCGCGATTAATCGATTTCTGTGTCTATGGAAATCCTTCACTAATCGTGTTCGAATGAATCGATTAATCGATTCGTTCGACATTTTTGCCAGTACTTCGTCACTACATAGCGCCGACGCCGCCTTTAAAACTCTTTGAACTATTGAATCTTTATTGGATCTACACCCTACGGCCGTATAAAACATTCTAAAATTTCCACTTGAATATATTTAATTATTTAATCGAAATTGAAAATCTCGATTAATCGAGATTCGCGATTAATCGAAAATCGCGATTAATCGAAAATCGCGATTAATCGAAAATCGCGATTAGTCGAAAATCGCGATTAATCGAAAATCGCGATTAATCGAAAATCGCGATTAATCGAAAATCGCGATTAATCGATTTATGTGCCTATGGAAATCGTTCATTAATCGTGTTCGAACGAATCGATTAATCGATTCGTTCGAAATTTTTGCCAGCACTATTTAAAACCCTAACTTTGTTCAGATATATACGGATTCACAAAGATACCTTCTAAATGTATGATGCAAATTGGCATTATATTCTAGTCCGCTAAAATTGTAAATAAGTCATTGTTACCTTACGACATGGGTTAATTTTGTATCTCATAGAATCTTAAATTCCATATAAAGTTAAAGTTCACGAGCATTATATTAATGAGCAAAATTGCATTTAATGGTTGAGTGATAGTGTGCGAAATGAAAGTTTGCTCTCTAATGTTCGCACGAACCTACAGTTTAATTAAACAGACTTAAAAAGTCAAAGTATATGGGAAACAATGATATGATGATATCATTTATGTTTTATAAAGCAAACAGTAAGAACCGGATCTGATATAAAATTAAACAGTAGACAATAGATCACAAAAATTATAAGTATTAAGAATTAGATAATTCTCTAAAGCAGTAGCTTTGCATGTGTAAATTCCAACATTGCAAATGTCTATAAATATCTAAATTTGAACCGCAATGTGGTATTGTATGTACCCTTCAGTTATTTGCTATTTGTTGTGCTGAACTTTCAATACCTCTATGGATTGTATGCATCTATTATTGCCAGAACTGAACATTGAAATAGAGCCAAATCTTCTTTCGGACTGTAAACCCCTCACTAATCAGAACACAGGATTGTGGAAATGTATTTTTTATGACACGAATTGATAAACAGTAAAACGCTGTAGAATTTGAACTACAGTGTTCAATTTAAGAAGCAAAGCCAAATTGCGCCACATACTGCACTTTGCGAAGTAGTAAGAATAATTTGTAGAGCAATTTTTATAGAATATAATTAATTGCATCTTTAAGTTTCTATAGTATAATACTATTTTTATAAATAAAATACTACATTATGTTATTATTGAGGAAAAATATATCCAATTAATTGCAACTTTACTACATTACTTAGATGCGTTGTTCAGTCATCTAGTCCTTGAAAGCTGAAGTGGGAGGGCAGCGGCGGCGCGTGCAAAACAGGTTATTGTTAAATTTTGCTCTAAAATTCTTTTCCTTGAATTTTACGAAAAGCTTTCTTTGAAGTGTAATACTAAAAATGTACCGCAATTTTGTGATGTGCATTTTTATTTCCGGAGCAGTTATATAAAATTCGCAGCGCAATATTGCACGCTATTGAACTAATATCCTCGCCAGGAGTGTTTACCGCTAAGTCATTAATTTATGAATCTAGCTATCCAAAACAGTGAATTGCATAAGGATGGTGAACATTTGTAGTGCATTTGACAAAATCGACATATGTTATTGAATAAGCAAATGTTGTAGAAAGAGTTACCTTATGACCGCGAATTTAATTTGTTTTATAATATGCATGTGAATTTAATTCTCATTTGACTAATTTAGTACAATTTTGACTTATGTTTTTCATATTAAACCATATGATTGTATGTGATGAGTGATGACGTAGCGGTAAACGCTTCTGGCGAAGATATTAACTAACTTCATATTTGACATTATAAGAACAGATATAGTGTAAACGCACAATTGCAACAGTGACATAACAATAACTTTAGTATTGGGGTTTCATCTGGATTGAGAAAATGATAAATGATGTGCCATATGCAGCACATCCAGGATAAAATGGGATAGGTGCACGGAAATAGTAAAATCGGTCAAATGGGAAAAAGCTTGTGCATTTACAGACTCATTAACAATCCTGACTTAGATTTTCGAAAATTAATTCCATTAGCGAGATAATCCCCACATTTTTAGGGCAGGGGCCAATGGGGAAATATGCAACCTTATCAAACTTTGTTTTTCTTATTCATATTTGATTTTTACATTTTTGAAATAGTCATAAAAAAGTTGTATCGAGCGTAAAGTAAGTTTTGACCACTATTGAGTTCTAATAATTTTCTTGTAATGTTTCTTAGGAAAGTGCAACTATTTAAAAATGGCGATTAAAAACTGCTCTTCTGATGGTAGCTTTAAAACTATGACATAAATTGATGAAAGTTGATATGTAATATGAGTGTCCAATTTTCTAAACTTGAAATTTTGAAAACCCTCACAGGTGTCAGTTGTAGGGAGACACAAGATACTATTTTACCCACAACTCATAATCGTAAGGATGAACCTTTTTGTGAGATGTAAATGTAATGTATGTATGTAATTGTAAATGAAATCAAAGTGGGACACCAGAGGTTTTCGGAACACTCCCCCTGCCCCTCCCACATAACGGGAAGTCCAGGAGTCCGCCTCCGTAATCTTGTTTATAATGTATATAAACAAGATTAAACAAACAAATATGTACAAAATTTTCAATAAAGTGATGAGTTATGCAGCTAAAATTCATTGCTCCGCTTGTCTTATAAGGGATCTTCTAACTTTCCTAAGCACCAGGCGGCGCCATCATTCTTAGGAGACATTACGGAAAAAATTATTACAACTTAAAATGATGTAGTAGTAGTCTAAACTTGTGTTACACCCTGCATAATTTATGTCGACAATATTGTTTAGTTTTGTATTTGTATTATTGCACGAGATGTAAAAGTGGTGGACTATATATGCAGCAACCACTTTGGTTATTAGCATTTTGCCTAACAGTTCCCATAATAAGGGATTTTATTTTATTGCAATTATTTTATGATTATTGTGATTTATTTATACAGGGTACGCCAAAAGGTCCAGAACAGTCAAGGATCTCTCTTTTGTCTCAAAATTATAATGCCAATTGTTTGTTACTTCTGGTTTAGCTGGAAATTCCATCAATTTATATTTGTCGAATGGGACACTCCGTATTTTTTATTTTTAGGTATTAATTTGAAATTTCAAAATATCAGCAAGTTTTTGTTTGAATAGAAAATACAGAAAAACATGATAGCCTGTATAAAAAGAACATATCCTTATAGACCTTTTACTATACACTGTGTCTTAAATTCGATGCTCACCATTGGTATCTTGGAAACAGTAAGAGACCCGAAGTTGGTTAAATGGAACAATATGAATACCTTTATCTCATCTTATTTTTGTAATTTAATTCAGACTGCAATCTTTTGTTTCGTACCTAATTTCAAAGATAATTTGATTTTCTTACTACTTGTTACTTGTTAAAGTATCACAAGCACGTTTTTTCTATTATTCTCCTAAACTAAAAAAGATAAATATCTTAAACCTTATATTTATCATTGAGAATGGGAAAAAAATGTGGTCTCCATTGAAAAAATACAACTTTATGCCATACGCTAGATAAAAAATATTTTTATAAAACGTCGCAGAAAGAAAAATGATTTACAACTTTAACAAAACAATGATTTACAATTTTTCGTTATATGTAGGTATCTAGTAAGCAATGCATTTTAACAGAAAAACAAAAAACATCCGAGCAAATGAGATGAAGGCCTCCGTGGTCTTGCATTTAACCGTCTTTGTATCTCTTACCACTTCCAAGATAAGCATTTCAATTAGGATAGTGTTAATGATAAAAATTTACTATCATTACATGCCAAAATGATCATTCGACTTTGTAAACCCAATCCCCCAATATTCGAACATATAGAATGGAGCATTCCGCAAAAAATGCTATTGCTAAAAAAATAAACTTGAAATGTATATTTACCTGAAGATAAATCTTTAAATGGCTGAATTGGTGTTGTTGTCGGTGGTGGTATATTAATAGGAGGTAATTGAGTAGTGAGTGGTGGAGGTTGGTTAACAAAAGAAGGGGGAATTGTGCATAAGGGAGCTGTCGCTGTTGAATTATTAAGTACGACGGGCGGAGGGCAATGTATGTTTACGGGGAGGGTTGTAATATTTACATTTGGTGGTGGTAAAACAGGTTGCGCTAAAAGAGACGGAATGACTGTAGGAGTGGGTGCAGCGGTCATTACACCAACCGATGCAGAATTTTGAACTGATAGTGCAACAGAAATTGATGAAGGTGATGTAAAGGTAACTTGAGGTGGTGGTGGTGGAGGAGGTGCAAAATTTTGTACCGTTGTCGGAGTTATTTGTGAGACTATGAGATTCTGGACAGTAGGTAATGATTGAATACACTGAGTTGTCATTATTTGAGGTGGCGGAATAGAGTGTACAATAATGTTTTGCGACGGTAATATATTTTGTACCGACACCACATTTTGTGGCGGCGGTACGGATGTTGAATGAATCGCATTTGGCGGAGGTACAGATATATTCACATTAATTGTCGTATCTTGCAAACTAGGTGGTGGAACAGATTTATTGGGAGGTGGTATGCTTTTTATAAAATCGGGATCAGACATGGTTTTCTCGATGCAACTGCCGTCGGCAGGTGTAGGTATGTTAATCACATCCAAGGGTTTCGGATTTGGAATTTCGTTTAATTGTATAGGCGAGGGCGGTGGAATATTTTGTACCTGTAATGGAGCAGGAGGAGGAATATTATGTGTATTAATTGGCTCTGGTTGCGGAATATTTTGAATTTGGATGGGATTTGGAGGTGGTATTGATGCCAGTTCCAAAACCGGCGAACACATGTTAACATTATTGGGTAACGAAACTGTAGCGGATGGTGGAATCAACGAAGTTATGATGCTTGGTGGAGGTATATTTGGAAGTGTGTTAGTAACAGATGTTATAATAGTGGTTGTTGTTAAAGTAACAGGAGAAGCAAGGATTGTTCCTGTAACCGATTGCTGTAAAACTTGTGGAGGAGGTACCGTCAACATTACAGGAGGTGCTACTATCACAGATGTTGAAGTTTGAGGAAAGGAAAGTCGTGGAGGAAGAATATCACTTTTCATTAAAGGTTGTCCAATTACGTTTTGAGCCATTGATATTTGAGGTGGTACATTGAAATTTGTTTGCGAAATTAAATTTGTATAAGACGTGGAAATATTAATTTTTGGTTCAACAGCGACAGTTGGGGGTTTATCAGTAAATCTTGACACTTTAATTTTGGCTTTTGGAGATGGCGATCGATGTCTATGAGACCATCGGCTACTTTTACTTGTTCTGTCATCGCTAAAACAATTAAAAGAAATTACGGATGTTATAAAAAGTACCTTTATTACTTATAATTCCTATCCTGAAGAGATCTAAATGATTTCAACTTTTGATCAATTTTCTTGTCTTTGAACTGCTTAAACTGATCCAAAAATGATCCGTCATTGGAGAATTGGTTGTAATTTTTTAAATCTGATTTAGGTACACTAAAACTGGTCGATGAAAATATACTTCTGGAATAAAGTAAATTGAATACCTTTTAACTTGTTTTGTAGAAGGAACAGCAGTCGTAATTTTAGAATCGACAGTACTTGTTACATTTGGTGTTCCTTTTAATTTTTGATCTAATCGGGCTTGAATTTCTTTTTTCTTTTGTTCAATAACTTTTTCTTGGTGGGACATCTGAGCAAAACGATCATTTCGAGTTGTTTTTGTTTGAAACACATCTACTATAGGTTTTTTGGACATTTTTGCCTTTTTTTAATTATTATCTAGTACGATTTTACATTATTAATTATATATTTAAAAATGATCAACCATTTTATTACATATTTTTCTGAAAGGTGAGAACTGTCGAGACCATGATGTCGAGACGAGATTTTTTCAATTAATAAAAAAATAATGCTGCCAACTTTGCAAATTCCACCAAAAATCATAAAACTAAAAGTGAGGTTAAGTGAACTCCTGTTTGCTCTTTCGCACATTTACATTTTAAATTTTTAATTTTACCAATTGTCTCTGATTTTACCCGTTTTTTTCACAACAATCAGAGACTGCAAGAACCACCAAATATGTCGGTGTGGAAAAAAGCGTCTAAAGTTAACCAAAAGGTTCATAAAGAGAGAAGTCAACCCGAAGCTCGAAAGCAACTAGGTTTCCTCGAAAAACATAAAGATTACAAAAAGAGAGCTGTACATCATAACAATCAAAAGCATGTTTTACATTCGCTGCATAAGAAAGTTCTGGACAGAAATCCAGATGAATTTTATTACCATATGATAAATTCCAAGGTACACGATAGTGTACATCATGAGCGTGAAAGAAAAGAAGAAGATACTCCAGAACAAATACAACTGATGCAAACTAAAGACATGAAGTATATCCAATTCAAGCTTACTCAAGAAAAGAAAAAAATAGAACGTTTACAAGCACAATTACATCTTTCGAGTGTCGCTCGAAAAATTGGCAATAAACATAAAAAATTTAAAGGAAACTCTACAGATGAAATTACAGTTAAAAGTGATACGGAACCCTTATCCAATTTTCAAATTTCAGGCATTAATGTGGAACGCTTAAAAAATGCAACAAGAAAAAGACATCAAACTTATATGGAATTGGCAAAACGAATTGAGCGGGAAAGAGGTTTAAGTGTTGTCCAAGAAAAATTACATATAAAAAAACAATTAGGTGGCAAGAATATCTTAAAGCCAAAAAGAGTGCAACGAGGCAGTAAGGATTCTGCACCTATTTATAAATGGAAATATGAAAGAAAACAATAATTTTAATTTATCGAAAAATAAATATTTTTATTAAACACGTTATAATACATTGTATTTTATTACTCTTCATTGCATTTTTTAATTAATCATACCTCGAATCATACTATATATAAAGGTTTTTTTATCACTACCCGTAACAAGTGTTGTGTTAATTTGAGAAATTTGTTACTTAGTTTAGTATCTACCATGCTTTGGAATAGGGGTGGGTGTTTCTTCCTTCTCACATTCCCTGCAACACAGATAAAATTGTGTGTGCCTGTGTCTTTTTTATTCAACACCGCCCTGTTAGTATACTTAGAATATCTATATCTTTTTTTAGTGAATTTCAGCAGATTTTCTGTTCTTTGGTTGAACCACAGACAACTAAGTTGAACCAAAGTAGGTCTTTGTCCTTTCAGTATTCCTTCTGCCATTCCCTTACAATGGCACATGTTGATTGGTATCACATAAAAGGCAATTTCCAAACATTTAGTTACTCAGTGTGATATCATGTTAATATTTTATATTACGAATATGTAAAGATAGGTTTCATCATCAGTGGATCAACTTTTTATGCAACCTTTCCCCTAGCCCTACAGGTTCGTTGGCCTTCGATCACTATTACCTTTGTTTTTCTATAAATCTGCTTTCAACTTCAAGCTCTTGTCTAAGGTTACTAAGGCACTTGACCAATCACCATAAGGATGAGCGTTTCATAGAGAAGAAGTTACTTCCTTTCTATGCAAATGGGAAGATTTTATGTACCTAATTTAATCAGTTTAAGAGTTACCTCCATCTTGTCTCGTACAGTTATGGCAATTTCCAACTCTCCACAACATAGTTATGCCAACCAAACTTGCAATAACTATTGTTATACTAAATATTGTGTAGATAATCAAAGTAAACTAAGAACAAATTTTGAAACTATTGCTATATAAAAATGTTCCTCTTTTAATCAGTTTTTAAAATGGATCAACATTAGCGATGCTCATCGATTATTCACAACATATTGATGTTATACTTATCAAATTATAGATGCAACATGCAACAACACATTCGTTTTAATATATCAATAAGCAGATTGACAATAGTCATAACTGGTTTTGACATTATTGACATATCAAGTAAAATATGTATGTGCCACCAATTGATAAGAATTCTCAATTAAAAGTACATGGAAAATTCGTTACTTTACGAATAATTAAATATTCGAAAGATATGGCCCATTGAAAAGGTAACACGCCTGTTTTGGGACACTTAGACCAGTTTCTTAAAAAAACGCTCGGACACGTCGCTTTTCTATTTTTGGGGGACAACTTTTGATGTCAAATTTGACTTTGTCAGGTCAACCCTCTAGCCCCAGCAACCCCTAACTCAAGAATTTAAATAGAGAATTAAAAGACGCTTCAAATGCGGGGTCGCTCGACACCCTTCTCTATTTAAATTGTTGGGTTAGGGGTTGCTGGGGCTAGGGGGTGACCTGACAAAGTCACATTTGACATCAAAAGTTGTCCCCCAAAAATAGCAAATCGACTTGTCCGAGCGTTTTTTTAAAAAACTGGTTAAGTGTCCCAAAACAGGCGTGTTACCTTTTCAATGGGCCACCCTGTATTATCATAATTTGGCAAAATACTCAAAATATTGAAAATAGCTCGGCTCATTTATGCTGTTTTTGCAGCTCAATAGTGGAATCATTAAAAATTCAAAAGCTACTATTTAAAACCATTTTGCGTGTTGTAGAAAAAAATGAATATTGCTTACAATGTTTTTCTTAAATTAAAGAGTACACATCCAATGATTTTAGCTGTAAAAATGGAAATATTTATTAAAAATGACACATAGAATGATGCATACACAAAATTACATATCACTAAATAAATTCAGAAGAACCTTATGGCAATGAATCAAGCTGTGAATGTAAACTGTACATGATTAGTCCGATAGTAGATTTCTAATTAAAATCAATCAAAATTTTCACGAGATGAAATGATTTAACTGATAAAAATTAAAAGTTAACTAATCAGATTAATCAATATACATGTTACTCTCATACTGTTGTAGCTAACAACGTAATTCCAAAAATAAAAGCAAATTACATTAAACAATTACAGAAATGAAAGCATTAATTTGTTTTAGAGGCATACCGAATATAACAACACGTGAAGGTTTTAGACATTTACAGATATTCGGCTAATGAACAACTTAAGGGTGCTTGGTATGTAGGAAATATCTGGATGTCATTAGTAAAATATCAAAGAAAAGGATTTTAAATGAGTAATTAAGGAAAGTTTATCAAAAATAAAGTGTAAATAATTTTAATGGTTTTGTATCGACATTAATCTTTAAAAGAATCCTACTATAATTTCCTAACTAAAGAGTATATAGCTTATTTCCCACTGATAACAAAAATAAAGTGATATTTATAAAATAAACTTGACCGCTACTACACAAAACATTAATGAACGTACGCTCTCTTTGAAAATATATTGACAACATTCTGGTACTGCTAATGTTACTATTTTGGAAACATTAATGAATTTTAAACCAAAAACATTTACAAATGCTTGCTTCAAACATGTATCGACAAATGTTACTGCTAATATTACTTCTTGGAAAACAGTTGAAACATCGAGTGAATTATGTGAATGTATGAAGGAGATGTGGCACTTACATTGAAACAAACACTTATAGACTGGCACAAATATTAACAATAAAATTTACGTAAAATAAACTTTAAAATAAAAATAAAATACTAGGAAAAATTAAGAAATAATACAATTATTGGGAGTAAGTGGAAACAATCATCTACCATTTAAAACTCGTATTAGTCAAGTGTAGAAATTGTTTCGATGCGTTCTTCTGCAAATTATGGCCAGACATTTATTGTTTACACCGATGGTATTATTTCTCTCGTTAGTCGATATCTTTAAGACCTGTATTTGCTGCATGTACTGACAATTTCGCTTTCATGATCAGATTTCACTTTGTAATTTTCATTATTCGCTCCCGCGATTCGCGCAAACGTCTCCGGCGTCATATATTAATAGGGTTGTGAAAATTGAGCATTAGGCTGGTAAAAAGCCGACCGATCTCCTTGATACGTCGAATCTTGCGATAATAAACCGTCCAACTGTGACTGATACTCTGTCATATATGGATCTTGACTAAGTTCAGGTTGAGATAATCCCGGTTGTGATAAACTAAAACCTGGCTGAGATAGACCAGGTTGAGACATGCCTTGTGTTAATTGCAAACTTTGACTAAACGGTTGCGTTTGTTCTTGACTGAGACCTTTGTTCCGTTGACGTATCGGTGTTTTACGATTACGCGAATTTTGAACTTGACGTTGCAACGCTTGCTGATGTTGATTGTAAAATCTAGGAGGAATATGTGCCATGTTCATAAACATTCCCATCGGTACCGGTAAGTTATTGGTGTTGGCCTGTGCTCGTTCTGGAGAGATATAACTTATAGGATCGTGTGTTCTACTAAACATATCAAGAGGAACTGCACCCCTTGGATATGTATAGGAACTACCATTCATCGTTACATTATTACGATCATAAACAGAACCAGGTACCATGGCCTCGCGAGCATCGAACATGGACGTTGTCATAAAATGAGATCCAGGATTTTCGGAATTGATTAATTTTTTAGGTTTAGCAAATTGTATTAAGGATTCCTTTAAATTAGTAAGAGGACCCTCCACCAGTACTTTTTGTTCTTTGTAAAAACTCAAGAGATGATTCCATAATGGTTGTTTAGATAAGACCTTCGGATTTCCGGCAATAATAATTCCATATTTAGCGCGTGTTAGAGCAACATTTAAACGCCGAGGATCATTTAAGAAACCTATTCCTTGATGTTCATTAGAGCGAACGCACGACATGATTATAATATCTTTTTCTCTACCTTGAAAAGCGTCAACACTTGCTACCTCAATTTCTTGGTAGAGTTTCCCGTGAAGTGATCCTTGATATTGCATATACTGTACCAGATATGCACGTTGCCCTTCGTAAGGTGTTATAATCCCAATTTGTTCGGGTTTAATTCCAGATTTTAGGAACCTAGTAGCTATTTTCTCAACATTAGCAGCTTCTGTACGATTTAAATAACTAGTACCGGAGCCGGCTATTTCTTCTTGACCTTGCGTTACATAAAAGAACATTGGGCGATCGGCAACAGGCCACGGGAAATCTATCTTCAACAACTTTCGTTCATCGGCACATACTCCATTCTGTAGGCTGCCTTCGTAGAAGAAATTGGATGGAAATCTCGACAACTCTGGATGCATACGGTATTGAACTTCTAGACGGAATGGCCTTATTCCCAAAACAACTAACCGTTCAAATAAACTTTGGGATAGGCCCGCCCTTGCAGCCTTCTTACACATGACAACGGGGCCTAACTGACAATGATCTCCTACCAATATTAACTGTTTTACACCTAACACAACAGGTACCATACATTCGGGTTCTGTTGCCTGCATACTTTCATCAATTAAAATGGAATGAAACTTTAGTCTAACAAGGCGAGGGTCACCTGCTCCGACACAGGTGCAACATATAACATCGGCCGCTTCAAGTAGTTCTCTCTCGGCAGATTTCTTTAGCATTCTATATCGTTTTTCATCGACCGAGCTTAACTCGCCGGTCTCATCTTTTAACTGTTGCAATTTTTGCAATTCGGTGTTAGTGTCTAACTTTCGAATTTGATTATGCAATGCTAAGAAACTAACAGGAGAATCGATTGCTTCTCTTGATTTTGCACATAATCGTACAACTTTCAAGTTAGTACGATGAATTTTTTCCGTCAATTGGTCTACCGCAGTATTACTAGGTGCACAAACAAGCACGGGCCCTCCATTTTGCTTTACTAATTGATAAACAATGGTCGCGGACGTAACTGTTTTTCCTGTGCCCGGAGGTCCTTGAATTAAAGACAAAGGTCTTTGCAATGCATGTTTTACAGCATAGACTTGTGAGCGATTAAGATCAGGTAAATTAGGTGCCGAAAAGTGCTTAGGAAGATGACAGCGGAATAGTACCTCTTCTACTTCGTGGCCAAGAAGTCGATGATATATGTAAGCAGATACGCTAGTATCGTCAACAGCAAATTTACGTAGTGCCAGTTGCATCCTGTAATCATAAGAGAAAATATACGTATAAAAAAATATTGCACATTATAAATTAGTTACGTTTAGTTTTAAGTAACATAAGTTGCAAATCAAATAATTACTAATAGATAGTCTATACGTTGGAAAGGATAATTTTGATATTTTTCAACTATCAAAGATATATTTAAAATTCGTCTCTTTAGAAAACATGGTACATAGAATAAACTTTTATTAACAGTAATATTATTATTACACGATAAGTAATTGTCTCATTTGATACAAGCCGCCTCAGGAGCGTCGACTTAACAATAAAGAAATTATGTTGTTGGAATTATAACAAAGTTTCAGTTTTTTCATCCAGTCCCGTAATTATTTTTTAATGTTTCTACCAAAATAATATCCATATGACAAATTAAACATTACATATTAGCAGTTGCAACAGTACTTAAAATGAATGATTTGAAACTTACTTCAATAATCATACTACACACTTTGGTATAAATGGACCAAGAAAACTTACAGAGAAGCAAAGAGGAAATTCTGGCAGAAACAAATAGGACAAATGGATATTATAAAAGAGGCGAGATAAGGAATTTCTACCAGGAGATAAAACAAACTAGAAGAGGTTACCAGCAGGCACCAACTGCCTTTAAAAATGAGAGGACCAAAAGAATAAGAGAAGAAGACGAAATACTAAAAGGATGGGTAAGTTATTTCCAAGAACTGCTAAATGGAAATGAAGGAAAACCGCAAAAAGACAGCAAAGGAGAAGACAATAAAAGGGAGAGTCCAGAACATCTGTAAGAGGAGGAAGAAAAGATAGAACCACAGACAAGAGAAAAGATAGAGAAGATATTAAGAACCTAAAAAACAAAAAATACGGAGAAGAACTAAGCAAAAAATACATGCTTAATAAGAATGATTTGGAAACAAGAGGACCCCCCCCTAAAGGAGTGGTGAAAAGCTATAATAATCCCAATACACAAATAAATGACCGGTAAACTGGCACAAAACTTTCCCGTAATTACTACAACGACATATTAAATAAAATAGTTTTTTTTTACGTAATAACTCACAATAAAATAGTTTTTGCGTAATAACTGTAATAACTCAAAAAAATAAATCTATCGTGTGTAATGTAGTTGTAATCGGAAAACGATTTCTGATTTTCCCCTGAAATAATATACAAGGTATGTCATATACAGTGTGTCTAGTTAAGTTGGCAACATATGGGAAACTTTTTTATTATTAATTTTACGAAAAAAAGTTATTCTTTATAAAAAGCTCTGCATGTTCTAAAATCTAAAATACAATCATCAGATATTACAGCTCCACTCAGCAAACAAGATAGTCGGAAAATATGTCAACTAAAATAACGTATTTGAAATTTTTGACGCGGCAAATTATTTGTCCAATCATATTTGAGAATTCTAAGGTGTACATTCACAGCTGAAAGTTAATTATTACAGTTTACAGCTCACATTTTCCGCGGGCGTTTTATTACTTAATCCTTTTATTGTGTTACTCTTGTTTGATAAAATGAGTCTTTCTGATGACTTCTCATGCAGCATACAATACATTAATGTGTATCCAACAATACACATTTAAATTAAGCGCCCAAATATTTCTTTTCGGATTGTACCTTAAAAGCTACTCTAGCGCCGGTATCCCCTCTCCAACTATCTTGTTTGCTGAGTAGAGCTGTAAATTTTTTCAGTCGTGTACGTGGTTTGTCAAAAAATATGAATTTTGCTCAAGAGTAAAGTACCTTTATTTTTGACAATATCGAAAATTGTTATTAAAAAAAGTTAATCAGAACTAAAAACTACGTTCAAATATGCAATTACATCCTGCTAGTAAAAAATGTTTTTTTACAACTTTTTCTCCGGTAGGTAGTAAATTTGAGAAAAACAAAAAGCAAGGTCAACGGAACAGGAAGCGTAATAAGTGTAGGACACCAGTGTATAGCTCATGAAGTTGATCTAGCCTATATAATGCAGAAAAAGGAAGACCTGATAAAACTATTATAGTACAAAAGGTAGACGAAAAAGCGAGAGAGGTGGGCCTTAAAATCAATGGAGCTAAATCAAAGTACATGGTCATGAAGAACCAGCAAAGTATCATACAAGATGAGAATTTAAAGATAGTTCGATCCGGGAAACAAACACTAATAATGGAGAGAGTAAAGGTGTAAAGGAGTACAAGTAACAGAGGACGGAAAAGAAGAAAAACGAAAGGTGAGAATGATGAGAGATGATAAAGCCGCAGGGCCACTAGCATCGATTTTGAATCGAAGTTTGTATCGCAAAAAGCAAAGGTTCAAATATACAAAACAGTATTGAAAGTATGGAAGATGGACACGTTTAAAAGTGTAAAGCTCAAAATATGGGAAAGAATGATCCTGCGAAAAATATACAGTAGACGGAGAAAAAGGTGAGTGGAAAAGAAGAACAATTAAGGAGTCAGAAGAGCTACAGAAAAAGCCATCAATAGCAAACTTGGTAAAGCAACAGCAAATCGGGTGGCTAGGTCACGTGCAAGGGAAAGACCAAGAAATAGATGGAAGGAAGAGGAGATACAAGATGTTAAAGAGTTGGGTGTAGCGGATTGGAAAAGAAAAGTTGAAAACCGAAAAAAAGGAGGAAAATCATCATGGCGATAGGGGTAGCATGGCCTGTGAAAGCCCTACATATATATAATAATTATTGAGAATATAGAATTATTCTAATTGCACGAACCTATCAAAACTGGTACTTTTCCATATAAAATCCACAACAAAATTACTATGACATTCGCTGGGTGCGCCCGCTCCGTTTTTAAGCTCAATACCAATATCTTCTCCATAATTATCTGGTACTTTAATAACATGTCCAACTCCGGCCCACGTTTTGTGCATTTCACCAACATAACGTAATCGCAATTCATCCCCATGCATAAGTTTCATATCCCCATCTGTTTTTGCCAATGTAAAATAGGCAATCGTCTTTTTATTTAAACCCACATCCCAACGAACTTCAATATTTTCTTGCGTTTGCGACTCTTTCAAACGTTTGTCGTAGTCGGCTTCTAATTTAACAAGAGGTCCAAATATATTTTGATATTGATAGCCGTCTTCGTAACGTAACAACACTTGCTGAGGTTCTTCGTCAACACCAGGTTTTTCAAGGTCTTGGAATGTAGCGTCTACATTATCCTTCCATAATTCCTCCAATTTATTTATTTGTTGAGCGGTAATTTGGCGGGCTCTTAATTGCTCTTGTTCGGATGGTATTTTAACTAACCAAGTTAGAAAACTACGATCGGATATTAGAGGTTTCCACTGTTCTTGTTCCCAATTCATATCCTGCGAGAAAAATAGATTTAACTCACGTAAAAGTTGTACGAATTTTACCTTTAGAGAGTTTTGTGCTGCACAAGGTTGACGACATAACAATACAACAACCGAATCTGCTTTTGCAGGGATAAAACCTAACACAAAGACATTACGAACACCACAACTATAACATTCTAAAACAGTCTCTCCCAAGGGGCCATCCTTATGCAAAGTAACTTCTTTGTGTTTCGCACGAACCTATGAAAGTAAATTAAAATCACACTATTAACGGTATATTAATTTATGCATACCAGGTGATTAATAATGTGGCTACCAGATGTGTTACCACGTCCGTTACAAAACCATTTCTTGCACAGATTACACATAACTACACAATTCGGTTCGTGAATTCCGCAATATTTACAAGCGTAGTCGGGCAATTCTTTACTATTGTAAAATTCTTCGTCGTCCTCCTCAAATTGTAATTCTCCCAGAGCAGTTGTCGCTGCCGATATTTTGGTAATAATGTTAGAAGATTTGTGTGGGACTCCATTAACCTTACATTTTAAGAAAAAGCCATATGTTAGATAACAGTTTTTATAAAATAACCAATTAAACCTACTTGTATTCCTGTAACTTGTGCAGTAGAATGATCATGTTGGGAAGCTTGAGTTTGTGATGGTATCGTGAAATCTGTAAAATCGCATTCGGAGCCCTGGGTATCGGCTCCTATTAAATCAGCTTCTTCTGTATCAAGAAACGTGAGTGTTTGTGAACTTGGACCGTACGCATCCACGCTCATTATTAGTGATTGATCTTACAATTCGTTGTTACTACCGATTTCTTAAATTCTTAAAAATCGTTTTTCAAAAATTAAAACGTGGCTTTGTTCGAATGAGACAGCTTTTATTACTTACAATAATCTCTTCCGTTTACGACAACCGCCATATTACTTTTTGATTAATCATCAATTGTTTCGCCCACAGGCCGCTTGAGGCGTTTCCACGTTACCTTTAAATTTGAAACCGCGCGCAATTTAAAATCGTTTTATTATGAATTAATGAATAACATTCCTTATCAAAGTTGTATTCTTGTAGGTAATGTGTTCGCGTGAATGTGAAAACATTTATTATGTATGTAAATGCTCTAATATTTACTGAGAGATAGGCTAATCAATAAATCGTAACTTATATAGAAAATAGGTACAAAAAGACTACCCAATGTAGGTGGAGTGCGCACTTGGATATCTTTTTACGTTATCAAAGTGTTAATTAACACTCGTCTATATTACTATGGTAACCGATTACATTCAGTGACGTAGGTTGGTACGTTTCTGACGTTTCTGATAACAAGGTATGATAGGTAATTTTCTATTAAAAACACAAATACGGAGTCATATACAGAGTGTCTCACAATGTTGGGATATAGGTAGCTTTACTACTACGGACTTTTTGTAACTGTACGCGTGCCTCATAATCTCGTGAAATCCATTGGATGAATGCAATACTCGAAAAGAGGGTTGCAAAAACGTTGAACTTGAGAGAACATAATATAAAAAATCACGAAACCTCCCCCCTAATTTGTTTTTTTATTATTCATTATTTGTAGGAAAGATTGTTGACCAGATATGTAAATGAATAAAGCAAGTTGTGGAATTATCAGGATTATAATCCTTTTAGCCCTTTGTTTTTAAATTTTTTCAAGATTACTCCAGTTTACTGTGTTACTTTTAATTAGGTATTCTATGTATTTATATTTATACATTTACATGGGGAAAATTAAACTATATTCCAAGAGTATATAATAGGATAGGTTGTTGGATCTGATTGTTCTCTTATGTTCACTTCTGCTGCTGTGGGTAGTGTCGTAGTAGTGGTGGTGATTGGCGGTAATATTTTTATTATACTTTGTTGGTCGCAGCGAATTAACAGACATTTATCGGATGGAGAATCGTGCAATGTCTAATAAGACTTCAAGGAATGAGACGGATTGGTAGATATATTTGAGTTTTTTCTTGGAATGTAACTTAAGTCAACCCAATTTTACGGAGCATGTGACACAGGCAGCGTTTTTTTTCAATCGCAAGCGTTTAAGGGTGTCGGAGAACGGAGCTCGGCACATTGGAGAGTTTGGTGAAAGGCTTTAGAGATTGTTAGTAGTTCCAATTAAGGGTTGCTCCCAATTAGGCAATGTTAGTAGTATATCTTGCCTATGAAATGCGGCGGATGCTGTGTTGTGGCCTAGGGGGGCGTCAATTGTAGTGTCGATGTCAGAAGAACTGTTTGTTTCATCTGCGAATTCAACTTAATTATCCAACGGCTGGCTCAGTTGGATAATGATATGAGTGCGTGACGTTTATAGCGAGAAAGAATGCGTGGTTGTGTGAGGCAAAATGTGGTGTTATCTGCGAAGAGGGCACTTCTGGTGTTGAATGGTCGTAGAGAGTTGGATGTGTAGGTGATAATGGGGTGCGAGGGGTAAATCACCTTTGATTTTCAGAGCGAAACTTCTCCCCGCCCGCTGTGAAGCTCATTGAATCCAAAAATTCCATAGAATTTGTTGAAACAAAGGGCATGAAATGTCACGTTGCCTTCTTTGGGTTCTATAAATTCATACATTCAAAGTTAACGCAACCACAGAGAGGGATGATTGAAATTTGAGCATTTTGGTGTTGCGGAGAACCATATTTTTTATTGCCGGATTAATTAAACGTGAAAATTATATTTTTATTTAGGTCTTTTATCCAAATTTTAAGTTTTAACTTTGCAATTAATTAAAGTTCGCGCATTCATTAAACCTGAAAATGTTGCAACTTATTCAATTGCTGGTCAATCGCTGCTTCATGATGTAGAGGTAAGTATACCTAATTCCGACATGAGGACCTTTTTTGAGACTCTTCGATACGTTACTATAATGGTATTGAAATTGCAGCGTTTTCAATTCCGATTTGCACAGTGACGCCTGTTTGTGCTAAATGTACGATATCGATTTGGATAAGCATGACCGTTGATTGAAATATTAGTAATTAAAAAATATTAGGATTAATATTTCAATCAACGGCATGACGTTATCTACATAATACAGTGTGTCTGCTTAACCATATGGAAAACTTTTTTATTATTAAAATTTCGAAAAAAAGTTATTCTTTATACTTTTTCTCAAATTACATACCTACCTATACCTACCGGTACCGATACTGATACGATTTCCTATTTTTGTCTACAATAACAATGCAAATGTAAGTGTAGCTACGTGAAATCTTGGATGCACTGATAAACAAATGATTTGTATTGTATCAAGAAATGTTTGGCAGTGAGGTTTCTGAACGGAACGGAAATCGTATCAGTATCGGTAGGTATAGTAAATTGAGAAAAAGTGGTAAAAGTTACACACCCTATTAAAAACCATATTCACAAATGAAAACCTAACTGGGTAATATAAGCAAATATGTCTACCAAAAGGAACCTCTGCACTTCAACAGTTGAAGAACGGGTTAAGTTAACCCGTTAAAGTAAAACGAAAAAGTACTGTTTTGACTTTGAGTTAGGTACGTAACGTCCAAATTTTATAATATAATTGTCATCTTTCATTCAAATCACTTCTTATTCTGTAAATTTTATTTTGGTGTGTAATTCAGTAGGTACTGGCAAAGGTTCCAATCGGAGCTGAAATGTACATTATTAATAAACCGAAGTACCTATACTTAATTTGACGTAAAACCAAATAAGAATAACATTATAGGTATAAAGTAAACGTCAACAAAAATGTAATTATGTAGGTATATACAATAGCCAGGTAAGTAATATTACTATATATAGACTAAAGAGTATTATACATATGTAGGTACTACCCTTAATTAACAATTACTTCTTATTGCAAGATCTCTCTTAATACGTGTGCCACAATGGGGGTTTAACAGATGATCACAGTACCTCGCTACGTTCTATTATTATTTTTAGTCCATTTAGCTGCTTAGACTTCTTTAGTTTCACTTGGCTCTAGCATTTGACATTTCGTTTCTGTAACACCCTCCAGAAGTAGGTACCTACTGTCCAGGTACTACAGAAGAACTGGCTATAGGTATTTATTTCGTCTCCAAACAGCAATAGGTATAAGATGCATTAGAAAGTATTTGTTTTACACTTACTACTCACTAATCGGTGAAATTATAGGAATGCAAGAGGTGTTATGTGTATGCGGTTGCTATTATTTTTCAAAAAATAAAATTACTACATTTTTCTTTACGCTTTGAGATCCTTTCAGTAGAAACACTCGTAAGTCAAACTTTCGTCTTCGGTAAGATTCCTTTTCACAATTTTTCCTATAATATTGTTCAGGGAAGAAGGATTAATTCCGACTGGTAGGGCAACTTTGATTTTAAGATCGTTAACACTTAAGCGATGACCTTTTCGTACCGCATGCGCTAAAACTATAGACTTGGTAAATTTGTTCGAAAAAGGCACTTCGGATGGCCGCAATTCTTTAATAGGATTTCCCATTGCAATCTCAAGAGTACGAATTTTTTGTACCAAAAGTTTAAATTCGCATGGCTCTAATGAACAAATATGATCGGATCCTTTCTGATTGTGATTGAGAGTAATATGTCGTTCGATTACCTAAAAAACTTACATAGCAAATGTGACATATCCAAACAAAGAAGAAGCATACTTTTGCACCTAAGGCCACAGCGGCAACCGAAATATCGATACCAATCTCATGACCAGAGTACCCTATGATGATATCGGGGAATTTTTCCTCGTACAATTTTATTACGTTCAAGTTAATATCCTCCAAAGGTGCAGGGTATGCTGACACGCAGTGTAATAAACAAAATCTCTTATGGTAAGCTGATATTGTCTGGTATACAGATTGAACCATGTCAAAATTTTGTATCCCTACAAGTAACGCGTTTCAAGGAACGTTATAATAACATTACCTATGATAATCTACCGGTGGAAACAATGAGCGGTATATTTGCTTGGGCGGCCGTTTCGATTAACGGTAAATTGTTACAATCTCCAGATCCAATTTTTATAAACGGCATATCCATCCTTTTCAAAAACTTTAACGATGGAAAATCCATCGGAGATGCCGCAAACAAAATTCCAATTTTAGACGCGAACTTCTGCAACTCAATAAATTGTTCTTCAGAAAATTCTAAATGTTCCTTGTGTTCTTCGTAGGTATCGCCCCAGGAATTTTGATTTATATACGGCTTTTGCAGTACACTTTTACTATACTTTTCAGTAATGCAAGTTTTTTGAAACTTAACACAGTCAGCTCCGCATTCCTAATTCACATCTAGATTACAGCTACATCAATATATTTACAGTTGACATACCTTTGCAGTTTCGATTAAAACCTTAGCAGTTTCAATATTTCCTTGATGGTTTTGTCCAATTTCTGCTATAATAAAAGTCGGTTGATTTTTTCCCACGACTTTTCCCCCTTTCTTTAAAATTAAATCGAGAACCATTTTTTTGAAACTAAACACAACTTGTTTGTGGAGTAACGAGATGATAATAAACTTTTTGTGTGTTATTTATACATATAGCTGTTTGCATTAATTAAATGCTGGAGAATTGATAACGTACTAATTTAAAAGTGATTGAAATTTATCATAGTTATTAGGTAATACCTATGGAAAATTTTTGAATATCTCATCATTGATTAAGATTAAGGGATACCTGTATGCAGAAATATTCCAAAGCAATATTAATATTAATAAGTTTATTTGCAAAACGTAACCACTTAATTTTGACAATCACGCGAAAGAAAAATGCTCACACTTTCTACTTTTTTGCAACCTTCAAGTTCATTTTTTAAAAATCCCTATAGGTAGGTAAGTACATGTCAACTTCCAAGAAGGCGAGTAATAATCTCCCTTCCCACGAGGAACGGACTTTGATCATTTGTACTCATCTATAAAAATTCTTGTCCTAAATGACGGGTTAGATATAAACATTTCAAATTAAACGCACTTGAATCGTTCGACTATCACGTGAAAATTGTTTACATGTTTTATCTATCAATGGGTGCCCACAGAGCGGTGGCATGACCATTCAAAACTTTCTTTCTTGCGTTTGTTGTTTTCAATTTTTTTAATAATAATAGTATTCTATTTAACTGACTGACAACTAATAACTGGTGGTTTGTTTTGAAGTCCTGCTAAGCCATTTTCGCAAGAAATTGGATGACCTTAGTTGACTACACAAAAAACAGTAGATATCTCAAAAACTAGAAGAGATAGGTATAGGGAACCATAGTACCGTTCGAAAGAGAATGAAATTTTGCATCAGACTACGACGAAACATACATGGTGTTCCATTTGAAAAAACCAACTTATGATGATTTGAAGTTAACTAAACTCGGCATTAAATTTCCATCACCCTGTATGCAATTAAGCCACTTTGAAAGTACGGATGGGAAGCTTAGGAGTCCAGCTATCTCTCGTATCAATACGGTTCCTTCATCTTTCTTGCTGTAGAATTCACACGGTTTTAAGCTAGATACTGTTTATTTTAATTTTTATTAAAAAAATTAAATATCTCGGAAACGGTTAATTTTAGGAACAAGAAAACTTGATGAAAGTCCACCTAAAATTTTACGTAGAATCCAAAATCGGAATAATATATAGGATGTTACATTTAAAATAACAAAGTTGGTGTCATTTCCGGAAAAACCGGAAGTGTTACGTAAACGCCATTATTTTATTTGAGGAGGCCACGCCCGAAAACCCGATCACCCAAATTTTCAAAATTCAAATCGTAATAGTTTCTGAAACATTCTAATGGGTGGTCACCGTGAGACACGCTGTATAATTAGAACTAAAAGACTTTTAAAATGCGTCTAATATAAAATAGATTAAAATTTAAATCCTGGTCATTTATTTTAACATAAAGGTAGGTATAATCATTGAATAAGACTTCACTCAACGATATAATCAAACAAAATTTAAACTAATAACGCGAAACAGGCGCAAAGTTACGAAGTGCGAAATAAAAAGAAGGAATGTTTCAGATTAGCGCAGTGGTACAATGTCAGATACAAAGAAAAAACACATGTCGGATTTCGGAATTTGTAACGCCCCCCCCCCCCCCAAAGGTTCGAATTCGGTTAAGAAAAACTTTTCAAGCAAGTACCTAATGAGTAGGTACCTATATCATAATAAACTGTCGGCTAGTTTTTCAATTTTTTTGTATGGAACTCCTTATAGTTATTTATGTATCAAGGGAATTATAAGGGTCTTAATTACCGAGGGTAAAGTTTGCGTCCCGAGGGCCTTGCGCCCGAGGGACAGCAATTACCCGAGGTAATTGAGACCTATTAATTCCCGTGATACATAGATAATTTTATTTCTGACCGAGTTTAATAAAATTTGTTCATTTCCGGTATATTTGATTCAGATATCGTCGATTGCAGTTTTGGTTGTTGCTAGGTTACTGGTTCATAAAAGAGTCGTAGAGGGAATTATAGCGTCTTTATATCCCAAGGGAGTTATGACACTCTTTATTGGTATCGTAACTATGACAATATAAGCTTATATCACTGTCAGAAATAAAATAATTTTTTCCACTACTACCTGTGAAGTTGACAATTATTACGTATCCTAGATAACTGAGAAGTTTAATTTCTCTACCTAGTGGTCAATAATCTATTATATTATTCACCTACCATGGAAACCTAGATGTCTGCAAGCAAACTGTTTTAATGCATAAAAATAATATTTAACATAAATATAACAAATGATACATCAAAATTTAGGAAATTTTACTCTCTTTTCAAAAACCCCAAAATATACAGGGTGGTCCATATGAAAAAATGTAGGTAGTTTAGGGTCGTACCAAAAAAACCAAACACCTTATATAAAAACTGTCTATAGCAATGGATGCTGCATTAAAAAAGTGTTCTAAGAAAGATTTTGCCAAAATCACGTTATCTTTAATAATAATAAGAAAGTTATGGAGGATTAAAGAAATCGACTAAATTCGAGAAACGCTCCCTAGTGGCCAAACGATTCGAGATAGCTGAATTCTGATTACGACAGTGATTTTCTCATTAAAATCGAGCTCAAGACACCTAGGTCCATTTTTTTCTATCTCTTAAAATAAAGGGTGTTTGGTGTTTCCATAAGAAAGTGTACAATTTGAACCACCCTGTACAGTAGTGGGCGCAGTTTTATTAACAATAAAAATTTTGTGTAGTTGTAATTAATATTATTCTAGATCTCTGGCGAATAGAAAGGATTGCACGTGATCTTGAGCATTAAGAATTTATTTATTACTTACCTACCTTCAACATTGATGTTTATTTCATTCTTCACCTTATGGTGGCCAATATGTGGAATATCGAATTTGTTACTAATTTACTACGATTACTCCTCTTCGTACGGTCACAATGGTCTTCTTTATTGAATCAGTATCCCTGGTTTACTAGGTGGACGTTCTTTAATACTTAGTAACAATTGTATTGAAAAAAACCTACGAATATGTATGAATCATACATTGTGCCTGTTTTATGTTACTTGAGTTATTAGCGTCAGTATATTTTTATAATAACCAAAGTCGCAGATCTCTTAAACAACAAAAAAGGTACGTATATCCTACACCTTATAAGAGCACAATGTGTCCGTTTGTACAGAGTTGGTTTGTTTAGAATTTTTGGCAGGTAATTCTATTCATTGGTCATACTGCTTAGAAATGATGCCAAGTGCTTTACCATTTTATCAACCCCTAGAATTATAGTCTAAGGAAACCTCAAAACCCCAGCTGAAAATATGACTTTATAAGGAAATTCAAAAATAAGGTCTTTGCTAGTTGACGACAACCTTGTTGTGCTTGAAACAACTTACACATGTTTGGAACAGTACTAACTCAAGCTTACAAGAAAAACATCAGGCATGCAAACTTGCGCAGTAGTTATGTAGTATTGTAGTTCAGGTTCATGCTAACGTATGTATTATACCTACAGGGTGTTGATTCGGCTCGGTAATAGCATTTTACATGTAAAATCTTGTCTACGCAATTTCCTGCTCCCCTAATTGTTTTAGGGCCAAAACATAAGCGTACAAAAGCATTCAAAACTAAAAATGCCGTGCCACCTGAATGGTATGTTTTCTCTGACCAAAATTCTACTGCAAGAAAGAAAATTAATTAAATGTTGAATTAGAATTTGCAAAAATCATATTGTAGTAATGCTTATAAATCACATAATGGTACAGAAATTAATAGTTTTACTTAACACTAGTATCTTCGTAAGATCTTTAATGTGAAAAATCTGTTTCGACACATATAATACTGCATACTTCGGTGAGAATTTGTAGAACAGTTACTTTTTTATAACTTACGCTTACGGCTTACTACATTTACAAATAATACTTAAGATTAAATAAAAACACACTTTATACAAAATTATAAAACTAGATTAAATGCTATATAGTAATAACTATTACTCAATTAGGACTAGAATAGGTAATAACAAGGCGTTATACCTGGAACATTATTTAATGTACCCATCTATTGATTTGCATAAACAGAATGCTAAAAATATTCCAAGTAATTGTACAACTCCTAAACCTATTCCAACTCCGATAACTATATTCATGTGTGACATTATCCATTCTAATGCCGCTTTTAAGCAACCCTACAAGATAAAATGAGCGTCTACTTCAAGATTCAAAAACTTACCTTAAATCTGTACGAATTTAGCTCATCAGGACGAGTAGTGCATATTGGAAATTTCGGTTTAAACGTACTCACATCTGAAAGGACACAACACGATTCTGGTATAACTTTATTTTTATCCCAGTTAACTGCATCTTCAAAATCTTTATAATTATCAACTCCACAACAAGAAAGTTGTGCTTGGATATGATTCCATAGCAACGAAAAAGCGTCAGTTTGATTTCCCGTCGTGTAATACTTTTTTATCGCGCTTTTTAGAAAAGTTCTTGTTTCTTCTTCCGCCTAAAACGGAACAAGTTAAATAACATTTTTTACACATTTTTGTTTGCATACCGTTCCTTTGTAAGCTGCGGCCAAACCTCCGGCTGTTATTTCAAGTATTAAAATTAAAACTAAGCAAATTCCATACTAAAAATAAGTTGAAACAAAAATTATTGTGTAATATAGGTAAGTTCGTTTTGGTGTGTAGGTACTTACTGCAGTTAAAAGATGTTGAGATTCACGAATAGCACCGCAGTAGCCAAGAAAACTGACGATGAACATGAAAGCTCCAGCAACAATTAATATGTACGATGCTTGATCGATAACCTTTGGTTGGGTGAATTGCTGAAAAGAGAATTTGTTCTAGTTCACATACTTATAATATAATGTTAAATAATTAATGTTTTAATACTTATATGATCATATAAAATAACCGAATAGTTCACATAGTATCTGCTATAGGTAATTAGCTTTTCTTTAACACGTTGAGTGCCAATCACGCACAATCTGCGTGATGCTAACTTTTCTCGGGAGGCCGATCACGCATATGTTGCGTGATGGGTACGTGTGTGTTTAAGGCAGGATATTCGCTTCGGCCTGGATCGCAAATAGTTGTTCTCGCATCGGCCTGTGACTCCTTTAGAAAAAAGTATAGCCCAAAAAAGAAGTCGACAAGTTGAGTGCCGATCACGCAGATGCTGCGTGATGCTAACATTTGTCGTTCTCGTGTCGTTGTCGTGTCGGTCTCCTGAGAAGAGCCTTAATGAACAAAAAATTGACCGGCTTCTGGCCGTTGGCAGTGAATGGGTTTTAAACACGTTTAGCAAATTAAAAGAAATGTTCCTTGTTATCAGCGATAATGTAATATATTTTTTAGTGTATCAATCCCATGATCGTGGTACGTAGATATATTCTTAATTTATTTTTTTAAACAAGTTAATTCGACACTTAGAATATAAAATAACTATATACCTAATCTAAGATTCGACAATATTAAAAATATTTACAATGCAACTTTGTTTGGAAAGAGTTATACCGGTCACGTAGTTTAGAAGGACAAAAACTAAATCTTACAGTATTATATTTTTATATTGAGATTATTGAGGTACATTGAGATAGCGAACAAAAAGAATTAAAGCTTTCCAGGATATGCGAAGAAATAAGAGACGATAAAATATGTCGAGTGAAGAAAATGTTACGCATCGATACTCGTCGAAAATCGTACGAGAAAATGTGTAAGTTTTTAGAAATTGGTTACTTGAAGGAATCGCGACCAATTCATGAGGAGCACAAAACATATGTTTTGAGATGAGGAGTGAGGACAATAATAAAAACAAAAAACACGTACAAAAACATGAAATGTCAGACGAGATTCGGTGATAAATCACCAAAACATTAAATGTGTTATTTTATAGTTTAATTGTTGTCGAGTGTAAAATAAAGACTAAAACGAGTGTTTTTTGCTCCGCCGCCGGCCGCCCGCTTCTTCAACGTACCTCAACATTTTATGATTCTTAACAATGTTTTATACCCGCCATGTTGAATATTGTTTGAAGTCCCATTTCGATTTCGATACGGGAATGTCTCAACATTCAACAAAACAACATTTGACAATTCTATGTTGACATATTTGGCATTTGGTGACCGAATTTTTATTTTATAGTCATTGATCAACTACTAATTTTATGAGGCACATAGTCTAATTTGGCACAATTGGTTTATAACAATTGCTAAGTTTTACGCAATAAGTTAGTGATGTTAAGGCTCTTCTGGAGAGCTCGTCAATTTTAAACTTGCGCCTACGTTAGTTTTAAAACGCAACCAGTGATACTTGTGAAATAATTTGCCTCGCGGTGATATAGTAATTAGTATGAAGCGATTAACCATAACAATAGGTTACCAGATTCTAAAATATGATAATATTTATTGTACATAAAATTGCTTCAAAAATTTGAACACAATTAACACATACAAGCTGGTTAACATTATCTACATAATGCAGTGACAGGATTTTGATTGTAAGAATCTAAAATGTAATTAGGATGTATTGATGTACATCACTACGAATTTAATCAATTTTAAATAAAAAAATTTTAATTTCCCGTAATAAGCACAATATGAGGAATTTGGAATAACAAAAATGGTATTAAACGCCCTGATTAGAGATTGTTAGAGTGTAGGTAGGTATATTAGCCCATGTAATCTTAGATAATATGCAAAAATGGTCAAATCTTATTTTCGTAAAATTTTTTGTAAAAATTCATGCATTCCAGAAAATATAATTATCTTAGAAATGGTGATATTATGATTTACATACATTGGTAATGTTTTTACAATTATCTCCGCTAATTGATTTTGGAGGTCATTTCGAAAGCTATTTATACTTGTAATTTGTATGTACCGGGTGTCAACGAATGTATTAGACAAGTACAAGTCATAACTTCCCCGGGCGGATCCAAAAATTGTCGGGGGGGGGGGGGGGCAATAACTTTTTTGGCCCAACACTCCCTCATGTTTCTTTTAATTCATATCGTTTGCTCTCATACATATCTATTTATTCAAAAATATTGAAATTGTTTCCCGCCGAAAATTCAAGCGAAACTTTAGAGAATGACGTTGATGCTCCGGTGTGGTGTACCAGGTATCCGTTAGAAAGTATCCGCTGCCAAATTCGATCTGAGCGACCCAAAAATCCCCGGAAACAATTTTCGGTTCCCTATAGTCTTGAAACTTCAATGAAACTCCAGGGGATGACGTTGATCCCCGGATGTGCGAGGCACCAGGTACGCGAGGGACGGTTGCCGATCCCTTATTTGGAATCCAGCAACCCAAAAAACTCCCGAATGAGATGTCTAGAATCATTTGAGAGTGAATTTCAGAAAAAGCTTCGGAGATGACGTTGCTCAGCCATCCTGAGCTCCAGGTGGGCGATGAGCCAATTTGGAGCTCATATTCGGAATCAACGACCTCGAAAACCCCCGTGAACCCGAATTGAGTCGATTCTAGAAGTTTATAACGAAGTTATGAATTTTTTCTATGAAAATGCATTTTTCAAGATGCATTTTCCACTGCACAAATGCAATTTCCAAAAAAAAACATGATCAAAAGTAGGTACAACGTTTCCTATTGAATTTAGGAAGCGAATGCAAAAAACCCCATCTCAATCCGTCTTACTACAAAAATTTGGTAGGTTTGGCTTATTTTAGTGCTTTATTTCCTCGCCTATAACGCGAGTCCCACGAGACGATCTTGGGTCATGTGGCTTCTGAGCCACGATAGCCGACGTAGGGCTGAAAAATTTCTTTCTGCAGAAGTCATGCTAATTGGCAAACTCAAGAAAATGTGTAACAGTAACATTGTGAACATTTCCGCTACAGATACCTCGTCGTTATGTTTCAATTCGCGATCACAATTGACCTTCCACAACACAACCTTGGATCCGCCCTTGATAACTACTAAAATATTAGTATTATATCAAAATGTAATTTCGTATAGGAAATGCTATGTGAAAAGAAGAGTTTGCGTATATTTTTCACTTTCCACCAATGTCCGGTTTTGCCGGAAATGGCTCCGGTGTTGAATTTTTAAATGGGACACTATTATAACATTTTTGGATTTCTGACTCAATGCTGTATCAGAATGTGACATTTTAAAAAGTTTTTACGCCTATTTCATTTTTTTAGTCACTTTAATATTGCATCTAGGTGGCCGTGACCGGACGTAAACTAATCTGAGGACCAGTATGATAGATAGGAATACGACAAGTTGGCAAAATTACATTTTAGTGTCTAATTATTATTTTTCAAATGGTGGCCATTTTTTCAAGCACTTTCCGAAAAAAGGATTCTTTGACGAATCTAACGATACTAATTTTATTTACTTGCGATAGGATTAAAAATAAAAACATAAGTTAAATATTACCAAGGAAAATACTTTATTTTTTTGGGATATAGTTATCTATGTGGACGAATATTTTCATCATTTATCTTATATCTTTAGGAACACCTAGGTTAAGTATGTTGCTAAACTGTTTCAGTGATATCAAAATCAAATTAAAACTATTTTCATAAATATTCCTTGAACGTAGTCATTTATTAACAATCATTCGAAGTGATTAATAATATTATACTAGTTATTTCGCTGAAAAATTGTTTAATAGATTTACTATTACCTAAAGTAAAAAGTTTAGTCACCTCACTTTAAACGTTTATAAAAAAAAACTATTGGGCCGATTAATTATTATCAAACAAATTTTAAGAAAAAAACGATCATGGAGATTTATTAATTTAAAAAAATGTTCAACAGCAAAATACTTTGCAGAACTAAATGGCCGTAAAGTGCAGCTCGGCTAAATTTTTTGTACAAGTAGGTACAGTGTCACAAAAGTATGGAATATCTCGAATATCGTATATATCTTTGTAAATATCCATTTTATGCAAAAATGTTTCAAATAAAAGTTGTAACTTTTTTATTTTTTTAAAACAAAAATGTTGTAATAGGTAGCTTTGGAGAAATGCTAATAGAGTAAAACAAAAGCGCTACAGATAAAAATTATATTTTTTTAATGACAAGTAGGTGTCTATGGCCAACTTGTTTGATAGAGTGTTTTATTCTCTTTTCAAGAATATAAAACATGAATATCCTGACATCTGAAAAATTTTGGGAAAACCGCGAAAAACTGCGTGTAGGTGTATTTCGTGATCGTATTATGCGCATCTAGTTATTGAAGCTATTAATAGTGTACCTACTTTAGTGACATGTCAAAATCATCTATTTATGTACATATTTCTATTGTATGCGAAATTAATTTATTTAAAATGGCTCAATTGTCTGAAAAACTCCGAAATTTTAATGATTCTGGGATATGGAGAGAATAAAAGTAAATTAAATAGTCGCAACATGAATAAGGATTAGGTACCTTTTGTTTGTGAACATTTCTGTTTCTATTCGAAAGAGTGTGAGTGTCCTTTTTAGGAGTTAAAGAAGTTAAATATGTATCTGTGTATTTAAAGAAATAACCGTTGATACTCTAAAATCTAAATGATGAGCACTTTATTTCAAATGTTTGCTTTGAGATGCAAATGATGCATTTAACATTAAAAGTCGTATAGGAATGTAAATTAAGCCCATCAATATATTGAAGGTTAAATTAAAATGAAAATTGCATGCAACTCAAAGAAGAACGCATAGTACCTAGGTAATACAATTCGAAGTAACTTTTCGTGCACGGTTTGCAAAAAAAATACAATTCTACCGAAAGAAATAAAGTAGGTAAGTAAGAGTAGAAGGGAATAGAATTAAGAAAAAACTATTAAATTCGCAGCATATTTTTCTGAAAACTATAAATACCCTTACACTTTTACGCAATTGTAAAGGGTTGAATGTCCTCTAGCATGTGCATTATTAACGATTCACGTTATTAACGGCGTGATTGCGTTTAGGGTTGCAACGAGTGGGGGAGCACAATGCAATTATCGTACAATTTAATCTTAAATCCCCCCTTGGTGGCCACACAAATAATTTCAATTAGTAAAAGTTTTTTGTCTTTCACTTTTGTAAGCAAGATTTGTGTAATTGATTTTAATTGATGAATAAAGCGCAAGGACAATGAATATTTGGAACAGTTACTAAATCGAAAAAATGGAAAGAAGATATTTATATACTTACCACATACATATTTGAAAAGGTTTTTTTTTCAACTAGAGTGAAAGTTACAAGAGATAACGATAATAGATTATTAGTGATCAATATCTTGCTTTGTATGAACACATAAGTCAGGTGCATGCAAAAAGGTCATCGAACTGTAATTTGGTCCTTTCTTTGTATTTGCTTAATTTTAACGGTTTTAGATTTAGACCTGTTTACTCATTATGTATCATTTTCGTACATTAAGTCCATTTTAGATTATATCAATAGTAAATAAGCCTAATTCTAGACGGTGCCGGTGCGTTGCTCGGTTAAAACTATTTCGTGG
The DNA here is from genome assembly GCA_036250285.1 of Pyrocoelia pectoralis. Classification (NCBI taxonomy): domain Eukaryota; kingdom Metazoa; phylum Arthropoda; class Insecta; order Coleoptera; family Lampyridae; genus Pyrocoelia; species Pyrocoelia pectoralis. The sequence continues at coordinate 89,879,307 of CM070074.1, read as the reverse complement.
TAATCGGTTAATGAAAATTTTCTAGGGGGTCAATTGCAACTGTTTTACTAATTGACCCTTTTTGATGTTGACTTCACCTAACGTGTTTGTTCATTAAGCTGTTATTCAAATGTTCTACTTTAACTTCGCGTAGGAAACCGTGTCTTGTCAATTGTTTTTATTGCTTAATATAATAGTCTGCTGATTTTTAGAAACAAAAGAGAAAGTTACGAATTGATTTAGTAATTAATTTATTCCAGTGCTGTTTGCTCATTCGTTTTGAAGCGTAACGAAATTGTATTTACGAAATAATTAGAGCTGTTTTACACAAGAAGTAAGATAAACAAAGAAACTGGTAAAGTTACGTAGATGCAATAAAAACAATGATACCTAGAATTATATAGAAAATCGATAAATAATTGTTTCTCTACATTGTAGGTATATCAAACGTTATGAGTTTCCGTAAAAAATAAGCAGTCGATACTATAAAATTAGTTTTTCGCCTCCAAATGGAATAGATAATTTTATCTCCTGTAACGAAACCAATTTAAATTATCATTTATATTGCATACATTACATTGTTATTACGGCAATAGGTACCATTATTTGCATTATGTAATGGAAGTCGGCCACAGCGCTCCTCTATAGCATCAAAAGCAACTGAATTACAAGTGAATACGTAAGATATAGGTATACCCACCTAACTAATATTTATAAACATTTATTAGATAAATGTGAGTTTCAGAGCACTATTTTATACTAGCTAAAGCTTGGAACGTCGTAATGAATTTTAAATCAACATACTCGTAAGAACACATTTCCCTTCCAAAAAGACTTTTCTTTCGCATCAAAGCTCAATAATTATCTTAGTTGAGTGTTGATGGAATTAACCCTTCAACTAATTATCATTATTATGTTCGAAATGTTATCATTATGTGACTAATTTATTTAACAGTAGTAGCAACAGTAAATTTTAAAAAAACGAATAGAAGTTGAATAAGCAAAACGTGTGCGTATAATACCTAATACCTACAGTAAGAAAGCACTGAACTATTACATTTTTTGAGCCTTCTGTAATATGGTTATGAAGAATTGATTTGTAACACCCTATAGTAGTTTCAGAAATTTATAATTGGCTTAAGCATGAATCACAGTTAGATGTTTGATGCAAATTACAAGTAATGAGGGGTATATAGGACCACTTTTTAATTGACACTAATTACAGTAATTAGTATACCTACCTATCTAAAACAATTTCAATTTGGGTCATACTTTGGATACATGAAAAATTTAGTATAATCATTTCTTCCAAAATAAAAAGAAAATTGCAACCATATACCTAATTCGTTTAACAGCCAACAGGTGATAAAGATTGAAGGGGGTAGATATGATGGCACCATTTTTTAATTGACACTAATTACGCTTTATCTTTTTTAGAAGCTTGCACAATTTAAAGGTGCCGATTTGTAACTTATATTTTGAATTCTACTTTCATTACTTTCTTTAAAATAAGAACATAATTTTCATAAACAAATAAAAATGTATGGATTATTTTGAATTCTTATTTTTTACTACATAATTAGATTTTGTACTATTAGATTTAAAAATATAGAAGGATCTGTGCAATGCATTATAGGAAATAGGTAATTAGTATAAATCCTAATAATTTAGAGGACGAAACGTGGACATCGGATGTGATTAAGGCGATAACTTTTAAATTTTATATTTTCTTAATTTTTGAAACAAAGAAAATGACGCAAAAGTAGATAGAAGTAATACTGTAGATTGTGAACAATAAACCAGTTTACCCTTACGTTACAACGTATTTATTTAAATAAAACGTATTTATTACTCCGAGTTCAAAGTCCACTTTTTACCACATTGTCCTACTTTGAAACAGAAAAATGCCTTCGTATTCAATAGTAATTTAAATGCGGAACAAATACAATCAATATCTACCACAAAACTCGATTATCGTTCTGATTTTGATAACCTTTTCGATAGTAACGTTTAATACTCGATCTAATTATTTTTTGCAAACTCATTGTCATTATATTAAAGTTTGAAAGCTAATTAATTTAAAAAGAAATGTAAGTATCCGTACAAAATCGTCAAATTATTCATTCTTTACACGCGAAAGAAAACGTGATTACAACAAGTACCTTGTAACACCTTTTCTAGTTTTCTATATTTGGATGATGGCAAGGTTTCACATTTTGACCTTATGAATTCTTAATGAAGGTAGAATTTCTCCGATTAGTGTCACGCTTAAATGTACAATATTTTGGTTAAGTGAATGAATGGAACGTGGAACGTACCTCTAAGTGCTCACTGGGAACCACTTTAGTTAGTGCAATAAATGAACTTTTGTCAACGGCTAGCCATATTCCAACTCCCAGAATGACGGAACCGGCAATCTATAAAAAGTAAAACTTGAGATTAGCGCAGATATGTACAACAAAAATTTGAGGAAATTTTATCTACGTAAGAACATCTCTGTCGAGTAGTCAAATGTCAATGACCAGAAAACTATATGAAAGAGAAGATTTAATTAAATTCGTTCCAGTAAAAAAGTTCTTAACTTGCTTCAAGTGATAAATAAGTAGGTAGAAAGCAGGAAGTAGTAGGAAGATCCCAGAAAATTCCTACTTATTAGTAAAGGTTAGATAATTTAACTTCCTTTTAATTACCTACTCTACCGAAGGTAATTTATAAATAAACTAGGCCTATTTATAATATTTTTTTACAGTTAAGTAATAAGTAATATATCTACTTAAACAATACTTACGAATATGATGAAATTGAAACAGCACAGCAAATATTTTGCTATACACGCTCCACAATCGAACACCATATTTTCTTGACTAATTTAAATAGTTGTAAACCTGCAACAATTAACATAATGACAAAATTTTTACGACTTTACCGTAATTTAAGCATATTATTAAATCCTAACCTAATTCTTGAAACTTTTTTATTACTCTTATGACCACGTTAAGCTGTTAACTCCCTTAAAAAAATGTTGAATTTCAACTATTATATGTTCCACATTTGTTTTATGGACAATTTTAGGAAGTTGTTAACCGGTGCAATATTTCAACCCGAATTTGTGCTACTAACGAAAATGTGAAACAATTCGAGTTCGTCCACGAGACAATGTGTGTATCGTTTCTAATAAGAACATCTCTTGCTAGGGGGTGGAATTACCTTCGCCTAAAGCAAAAAATAAAAAATAACCTTTATGCAGGATAATGTCAATGTTTCCAGGTGATTAAGTAAACAAATGGTTGAGTTTCATACTGAACGAAAACGTTTGATAGAACTTAGCGTACCCTGGCAATTATCGAATAGTTATAGTTGTGCTAGAATGTGCTCGTGCTGCTGTACAAACTACAATGTGCCGAAATTAGTTTTCAATTCAAATAAAAAACGAATTCCTATGGTTAAAAAAACACTATAGATAAGAGTAGTTAAATAAAGTACGAATAAAATGTATTCCACATACATACATAAATATAAAAAATAAAAAAAACGAGATGTCCAAACGGGAAGTTAATGAAGTACAAACTTCGTATAAGTACGTAAGTATACGTAATTTCCAATACATTAATTGGTATGTAGGTACTCATACAGGGTGTAACAGGTAAGTATGTCAAAAAAAGTGCCAAAGGGGACCAAAAAAAGCATTTTTTTCAAATAAACAAAGGGTTCTACTTCTCTTTTTGTACTGAACAAAATAGCCACGCTTTTCTTGTTACGAAAAATACGGTTTTTCCTCAAACTATACATGATTTCGACAGATTGTAGAATATTATAAAACCCGAAATCCGAATGTTACATTATGTGCACTTTTAACATGGCCAAAAGAAATAGAAAGTTGAAAATACTTTATGATACTGTATTAATCTCGATTCTACCAAATTGTTGTCATATTCCTAAGTAATTTTTATGAATATATCGAAAGCAAAGAAAATAGGCATTTTTTAGAAATATTCAATTTGAGTTTACCTTCCAAGAAGGTTTTTGTTAAGGCCCGAAAAATTAATTTCACGAAAAAAGTAATAAATGTTTCCGATTGGATTATGTTCGTTATCAGATTCTTGAGCAAGGACGTGATCAATTATAGATACGCACGTTTTATACACGAACTTTCGTCGATTTATTATTAACTTCGTCAAAAACTGTGTGATACACGATTAATTCAAAATTGCCATAACTCTATGGTTTGTTTTCGTGAAGTAGGTACTAGTTTTGCAAATCTATTTCTTATTACAATTTTGTAACTGTACCTATACGGCATCGAAGTAAAGTATAGTCCTGTTGTAGCCTAAACGTGTATTGATGTATAGGTATTCTAAAAAAAAACTAAACTAAAAAAACGATTTGTATCAAGTCAAACGTGATTTAATCCTCAACTATTTCTATGTACGGGTACGCAATTTTAGAATTTTTGCTCAATTTGGAAAAATATTACACAGAGCGAAATATGCACTGCACGAAAGCGCGCTGTTTCAGTGAAATTTTACGAACACGGATCTTATTCTTTAGGAATGAATTACAAAAAAAGTATGTTTATGTATATGAAAGAATAGCTACACCTTGATGCACTTTTATCTATTTTTGTACATTTACACAAAGGTTATAGCGAAAAAATGGAAGGCGTATTTATTCGCTTATTATAAGAGTTACCTACTTGAAAAATGGTGGAGTGTATCGTTAAAAAGATCAATTAAACGATATTAAATATTATCGCGAACTAATAATCAATGAGAAAAAATTGTTAAGGGCTCCAGAAAGTAATATAGGTGCCTGAAATAATTTCGCCGAAGCGGACCGGGGAGGAGTATCTCGCATTGCAGAGTTAAAAAGTCGTGGCAGTGAAATTTAAAATCTTTTGTATTATAAAGAAAAAATTCTCAATTGATAAGTACCCTAAGTTTTATTAAAATCGGCCGCAACGATTTTGAGATTTCAACCTTTAAACTGAGGGGACCATACCTTTTCTCCAATATTAGATGAAGTAAGTAGTAAGAAAATCTTTTAATTTTATGTAAAGGGGAAGTTTGGTATTCTTTTGTGCAATTTTAAAATTAGTTTCCTTTTTCCAACAAATTACGTTTAGTGTTTTGTCATTTCTAATTGAAAAGCAGGTAATTTTATAGTATTGTCAAGATAACTAGCGTTCAGCATTTTCTTCTTCTTTCCTCCTCGACTGTTCAACTACGATTGGCCCCTTTGCATGAAAAGGTTGACAACCCCTGGGCTAAAGCATGTTATATATTTCGCCAATTCAACAACACAACGATATTTGCTGCGACCACACATTCGAAATGGCTTTCTTCAGAAAATCTGTTGAAAGATATCCGGGATTTTTTATTTGTTCTTCATCTACTTACGAGCAATTGAAGCTAAGCTTGGCTGACCTTACTGTTTGTGAATACAGAAATAAACACAAAATCTATATTAATTTTACCATAGCTGCTGAATGTTATTTAGCTTAAACCTTGCAACAAGTATTTTACATTTTGTATGGCCAAAGGAAAACCCGTTTATACATGAAGTCCTAATAATAGAACTAATGGGATTAACTATCCTATAAATATAAGGGAATATTGAAAATGTCACGTAAATTTTGGCTGTTATGGTGGCAGTAGGTAGTAATTACTACTTTCGTTGCAGCAGGTTAGACCACGCAGGTTTAGCGATTCATAAAGCGTTAATATCAAAAAATCTGGGCAGTAAACTCCCTCTCATTATCAAACTCTTGTGAAGGTCGTCTTTGTCCAACAAATGGCCGTAGGAGTTAGCTTCTTGACTAAAAACAGTGCGAAATGCCTCATAAATCCACTACAGTATGTATATTTATGCGATTGCAATACAATAAACAATTACATTTTTTTGTGTCAACTTTGGACGCATAAGTCGAAAATCGTATACATTTACATAATTTTTTTCAACGATTCCTACAGTATCCAGTAAGGCGTTGTCAGTGCAATAACGGAGCACCCTGTATTATGGTATATAGATTCAATTTCAGACGACTGACATAACTTATTGGTAGACAGAGTTAATTGGTATTAATTAATTCCACAATTAGATGGCGACTCGGACAACGGACATTAGAAACCGTACGCGTGTATATTGAGTTTAAACGCATAATTATTATAAACCTACTAATTACCCTGAATGATCGCTGTGAATAAATATACAAATCCTCTGAATGACGAAGAAGAAAACCGGACGTTCTATTTTTCATGATTAGATTGCAAATTGCGCATTTATTTGACGAAAGATTGCACCGAAGGAGGAAGTTTGAAAATTGTATCTATCAGAACGGATATTTTCATAAAGAATTTTAAAACCAGTTTCCGCGTTTTTCTTTTGTACGTAACTGTTTTACAAACAAATCTAATATACTCTGATTTAATTAGTGGTGATAACATTCTCCATAAGCTATAAATACATTTTGTATTTATTTCAATCATTGTCAGGTGGTGTGTTTGTCTCAAAATTTATAACGTAATGGTTTAAAAATATCGGCGGGTGAGATGATGTGATCTTTTAAGTATCAAGGAAGTAAGAAGTCAATAACAGGCCATGGACGTTAATAAAAACAAAAACATTACGATGGACGTTGACGGCTGTTAGTTGAAAGCTAGTTAAAAGCGCGAAAGATCAAATGGGCACGTCGATCAATACAAATTTCTAACTCAAAACGTTGCCTTGGAATCTTTCAAAAATTTACCTACTTTCGATGGTACATCTTTTTCTCTGCGTTAAATTAATCACTAATTAGCAATAATTATGCAACACAGATTCTAACAATCAACTACCGCAGTCGTGACAATAACCGCAGTAAAGATAATACACCCTATAAATCCGAAAAACCTAAATTTACACTGTGTCCAAAATGCGATGCTCACCATTGGTGTCTACGAAACAGTAAAAGATACAAAGTCGATTAAATGTAAGAATATGGACGTCTTTATTTTATTTTTCTGTTAAAATTTTGATACGACGAATACTACGGAAAATAAGTTTGAAAGAAATAACAATTTTCAATATTTTCCATTACATCTAGTAAGTATTGCATTTTAATGCAAAAAAAAGAAAATCTTGCAGATAAGATATAGGCATGGAAGTATACGCTATACGCAACTGGAAGGGATACGGCCTATTCCAATGCATTGTAGGCGTTGAAGCCATGCTTGCCTGACAAGCACAGATGCCGATTGGGTATTTCTGTCGCTTTCTAACTTGTTGCGTTAGTAGGGCAGACGTCTTTTAACCGCGTATTTTCCATAGTTTGAAAGGTGTAAAATAATATTTGAAAGTGATTGTGAAATTTATTAAATCAAAACACCATCGTGAATTGTTGTGTTGCATACGGATGTCCTAATTTAGCCGATAAGCGCAGTATTAAACAATTTCATGGGTGAATAAGGCTTGTTAATACAAATGTTATCTAACATTATTTGCTATCGTTGTCAAGGCAACTTATACGTTTTGCTTTTAATAAATAACGTAACGTGTAATTTTTCCGTGCTCAATAAAAGGCCCAGGAATGAAGTGAAGAGAAATATAATAGTGCGCGTGTTTTTACTTCTGTTCAGAATAGGCGCATTTTCGTAATAGCGGGGGTTTTACTGTAGGTATTTTCAAAGACAAGCAATAATGTAGAAATTGCTTAATTTTTGTCTGTGAACTCTTAGATCATATATACTCCAATGATCTAAGGGTGAATTAGTCAATTTAACAATTCAGTAGTTCATAACAATTAGTAGAACATAGCACCAAATTTTATTTAACTTTTTTTTACTACAAACGAAATAACTGAATTAATTTTGTAATGTTCTATAAACGCGTCTGTATCTCAATATGTTGTGATGTAACCGCCTTTGGCAGCTCGATTTTAAAGGATTCCCGCTAAAACTTTAGTCCGTTGGGTGGATGGTATTGAAAAGTTACGCCACTGATTTTGTTAATTAAGAAAATCATGTACGTGATGGAATGCATAAATATAGCTGGACCGCGGGGGGTGCAGAAGGAGCTAACGCGAGAAGTAAAAAAATTAAGGGGACAGTTAAGAAGTTACGGTTCTGGAGTTCGAAGGGTATCGACATGAAGAGTGGTTAGTTTTTTGGTGTTGCGAAGTTCCCGACAATTAGGTATAATCTCTTTACTTTACTTAATTGTTCGATTTAATATTTAGGGGTTGTTTCAATTTTCCAATGTGATCTGTTAGTCTGTAGTTTTGGTGTTTGTGACGCACGTACTCAGGTATATTTTGTTCATTGTTTTATATAAATTGTTCTATTAATAGATAGGGTGTATTTTAAGGGTAGCATTGTGTGATTTTCAGCTTTATTTAAAATGTAACTACCATCATAAATTTTAGAATTTGGAAAGTTAAATATCATTGCGCAAGTGAAATTTACTTATGCAATGAAAAGTTACTGAGCTGCGTTTTAGGTATCACGTCTTAATTTGGGGATGCTTTATTATTTGTTGTATATGTTGTTAGGGGATGCTTTAGTAGAATTTGAAGTACGCTTTTAGACATTACGTGATAGTTAATGCGATGCGGTGTCATGTGCGGTGTCATATTTAATACATGTATAATTATGACAATGTAGTTACATTTTTAAGTACGCGATGATCGTCAGGTGGTAGTTTATGTGGGGGCGGAATACTTTCTTGTTTATTTTGTTGTATTCGTGTTTGTACGGCCATAATGTATTTTATTGATTGATCATGACTGTTGTCATTTGTTGGGAATTGTAACATGGTTGGTTTTCGCACCACGATAAAGGGGTAAAACCTCCCACCCTCCTGGTATACGTGCCATTGATGCGATTACAATGTGATGGCTGGCAAGTGAGTTAGCAAAGCGCTCCCCACCAATTACGGTAAGCGACTCGGTGGATTTCTTGAATGTGAATTTTAATGCAACAACTCACCCCTCTGTTCAAAAATGTTGGCAACTGGGTTATACTGACGGGTTTAAACAGCGTGGATTGTGCTCCTTAACAACTCTGGTCCTAGATCGACTTGTTATATTTGATTCACTAGTTAGCTATCTTTGTCCTATTCAGGATGAGGGATGCGCGGGAGTTTGTCGACCCAGTACTTCGGAGCTAGGTCTTACGCCGGCCTGGTTGGGCCCGGAAGTCAAAGTCGATTAAATGATTTATTTTCCCACTCCTCTTCCCCCTCGTTATCTGCGAGTACCGGATTATGTTACAATTTTATAGTCATGTTGTCCCCCCTTTGCTGTTATGGTTATACAAAGCGATGGTACTCTGCCAGCATCTTATGTTGAAGCTTCGTATGTTATTAAAATTTGCATCCCTTTATGTAATGCTATATAAATACTGTTTATGTGATGGATACTAAAACAATGCTAATTATCTCTCTATCCTTATCTACCGGCAGGGTGATCGCTCAGCCACAGGCTAGCGCCCTAAGCCAAAGACAAAAGCTTCGCCCGTGAACCGTGGTGTGAATGTTAGAATCCGTTACATAACAGCCTTTAATCATCTTTCATCCCTTGAAAGGTGTTTGGCAGAAGATATTTAAAACATAGTAATATAAAATGTCAAACGAAGGGAAATGAAATGCCTGACGAGAATTGCACAAGTTGAATGCAAACTTGCTGTAAAATTGAATGTAATTTGTTAGCTTTGAAGGGTGAAGGTGAGGTAATTATCCTGGAGGGTTTTTCTGTAGCTCTTTTCCCTCCTTGTAATCAGCGAAGACCCAGAGCTAATCTCAAACCCTGGGTTTGAGAGGGCAACCCTTGCGTTTATTAAAATTATTTGTTTTTCCCATTTCTTGTGTTTTATTTGTGTTTACCGATTCGATCCTTATAAGACTAGCACACACACATCACGAGCAATTCGTTCACAACGTAGAGTCCTACCATTTTGAGAGGTTTGTTATTGACGATCACGTGCCAAGGGGTTTCAGTTAGTCGGCGGGAAAAGTTTGTTTGGTTTTTCGAATTGCGCGACAGTCGTTAGACGTTGCACCTGGGTACGCTATAATGTACCTACGTACAGAGTCACAAAAATTGTAGGTATATATCTCACAATAAAACATTGATTTATTTAATTGTAAACGTTTCATTGACTTGGATCACAATGGATGTATGACTGGTGAAAGAGATAACCATCAACCTATTTTTACCTGAGTTGTCTGTGACCTGACTTACTTACATTTTATTCCCCGTGTTATCGTTTATAGATATGACGTTGCGTGCGAAAGAAAGAGACAGAAATACCCAGTCGTTGAGGGTTGCCTAACTTTGCTGTGGCTTCAGTGCCACTTATGGACGTTTCCTTTCCAGTTGCGTATAGCGTACAGTTCAATGGATATAGGTAGGCTTCCAGCTTCCATATTCGACTCCGTATCTCTTGCCGTTCCCATAATACCTACCAATGGTGAGCATAGAATATTGAAACTGTGTACGTATATACATTTTCAATTAGAAATTATAACATTCCAAACTATATCAATTACCTACATATAGGTACAGGAAGCAAGTTCACCGAAATGAATAACTTCAACCTCAAATGACGAAGTGGATTCTTGAATATAGGGCGATATTACAAAACAAATTCTTGCGGAGATGACTCACCACCATATTCCATAATGAAATTCGGTGGAAGCCATTTCGAGTGGAAACAGTACAAGATGTCTCAAACTGTGCAAAGCCAAAATCCAAGAAGTGGAGAATTTATTGTATCGATTTTGGTTCTAGTTTCGACACAGCGTGCATTAATAATATAGTTGTTTGTTTTCATCTTTTCTTCTTTTATTTCTAATAATATGTTTTTCTGTTTGGAGATGTTGAGTTACTTAGAATTATTTAGTTGTAAAATACCCTTCTAAGCGGATTAAGTTTCTTTAGTGTAAATGGTTGTGCGATGGCAAACTACACAAATTGTTTAACTAGATGATGCATCGATGACGTAGGGACAAATCTTTGGTGGCTGGGATAGTATATGTTTTTTGTTAGGTATGTATAATAAATATTATTCAAATGTTTTCTTCTTTTTCCGCATACGTCATATAAAATTACGTACGTGTTTTTCGTACAAAAGAGTACACAAAATGCTTATAAACGAAGAGTAATAGATTAGTCAAAAATATCACATGGTGAAAGTGTTTTAAATTAGGCATTTCCTCTGATCGCGCAAGTAGATACATGGTGTACAAGTTTGTTTGTTGCACTATTTACAAATACCTGTACTTTTGAATATACCTATTAAAATAAATTAATCCGCAATAAATATAAAACATAAATAAATACTAAGACCAATTGAGAACGAATAAGTTGAAAAAAGACTAGTACAATATAACACAAAAAACAGACCAAGTAAGATGTTCAGCAAAAATTGATAAAAAGAACTGATACACCTAATAAGTAGAAGAATCCCGCTGTATAAATAACATTAATTTGGTTAACTTACGTCTTACCCTTTTATTTTTCTATTTGAATATGCACTAGAATGCTCAAAATAATGTGTTAATACATTAGAAATTGTACCTATCTACCTAAATTACAATTTCACTTTTCGATCGTTTGTAATTATTCTGTAACATGCAAATCTTAACTTTCTCCCATAAAATTTAGTCATTAATTATACATTACACTATAAATTACACCTTCATTGTTAAATTATGACTATTATGGTCAATTTGTACAAGTGAAAACAGCATAATATCCTGATTTACACGTCCGCCGATTCCATTTTTCTTGGTGTCCAAAAAATGGTTAGCGTTAAGAAAATTTAATTGAGAAAAGAGAAATCGAGATTCTCGTTTGCGGCAAATATGCAAAATTTAGCAGGCGTTTATTGTTGTAGTACTTTGAACGTATATATGAAACAATGAAATGATGTCTTTTTTTCGTATGAATGCGTTTCAATTGAGGAATTTATATAATTTTACTCATTCAAGGACGGCTGACATGAAACACATGAGGTAATTAGAATTACCCGTATATTCCACGTCTTCGAATTTAATTGAAAATATGGTTAAATGGATATATAATTGCATGCAAGACTGCAAGAGGAACAAAGTCCTTGATCTAGAAATTGCAATCAACAGGTGGTTTCCGCATATAATAAATTAAAAGTGCGTGTAAACTTTCTTCTAAAAATACCTTCATAATATGGAGCAGATTCGGATACTTTTCTGAAATTTTGTAATTAAATACCTACATAGTTTTTTTTTTTAATTTAACTAACTATACGGCAGTAGAAGCAATGAAGCATAAAAAGCTAGAATGACTAACGTGCTTTCTAATGTACAAATAGTTACACATTCTTAAAAGATATAAGTACCTAAGAAAAGGGCAGGTGTGCCGAAGATGACCGGTTAAATACCCTTAAGGAATGTTACGGAGTGGCCTGGTTAAGTAATATTGCCCACTTACCGACAATCTGGATAATCCTCTAGACAGATCTTTGGGAAGTCGAAAATAAATACATTTTATTTATATACTCGCACGGTAAGATTGTGGGCACTTAAATAACAATTGAATTATACAACAGTACGATTATTGGAACACTACTGTAGAGTTTCAAGTGTAAAAGTCGACTACGACTACACACTACACAGTACACGTACCGCAACTACTGCATCAATGAATACAAACAACGACTAAAAACGCATCATGAACGGCCTCGACTCCGTTTCGTGTTTAACAACTACAAGGAAGGTATCTTCAAGTGGGGCGCGATTATTTACGAAACGTTGCTCCGTTCTTTGACTTTAATTATACACGCTTAGAATTTATGCTAATTATTATAATGAATTTAATTCAACAAACGGTCAAGGACGCGTTCTTTGAGTTAAAAGTATCTTCCTGTAGCATAGCAAAATAATAGGTATGTCTATTAGTAGTACGCTGCGCCGCTATAAAACTGGTTGAACACGAATTAATTGATTAGAGACAAAGGACAATTGAATTATTTTTTCTGTACACAGCACGCCGGGGTGCATTCGAAAATTAATAATAATAATGAAATGAGAAAATTACAAAAGAAGTACGTATATATAAGGAACAAATATCTTATACAGTACGTCTTGTAGACTGTAGTTATCTTTCTTGATAACATTTTACAGTAATGATGAAATCAGGCATTTTTTTGGGGATAAATTTGTTTTAGGTGTGCGATAGATGGCCGCTATATTTCGAAATTGTGCGTTCGAAACTTATACGTAACTAACGTAACTAATTATGCACCGTCAAAACCAAATTTGGCATCCCTAAGCGCAACAGATAAAAAGCTTTTTTTAAGGACAAGATACATCTTTAGGCAACTTGTTTGATAGAGTGTTTTATTCTCTTTTCAACAATATAAAATATTAATACCTTCGCATCGGAAACATTTTGAGAAAACCGCGAAAAACTGCGTTAGGTGTATTTCAAATTTCAACAATCTAGCAATTAATCCATGAGCGTTTTCTGCGCGTCTAGTTATTGAAACAAGTAGGTAATAGGTAGTATAGGTACAACTGATATTTTAGAGTGTCGTGTTAAAGATTTGCCAATCTCCTCATACTTCATAATATTCCATAATTGAGATCTTCGCTAAATGATTTGTTATTAACTCCTCAAACAGTCATGTTTATATCTAAACTGGGATAAAACAATACACCAAGGATTATACACACAATCAATGGATACACACCACACCAATCCTAGACAAAACCAAACAAAACCAATGAATTATTACATGTACTTTTCCTCGGTTTCGCACCATTCTGTGCAGTAGCTTTCCGACTCACTGTGTATATTGCGGTTTACGGTTGGTACCATCGATAAATATCCACTATCCAGTCAGGTTGACACTGACAGTACAACAAACACGTTTATGTTTGAGGTTATGATCCTTTAGGTTATAACTTTAATTATTTTATAATCTTTACTCTCTCAATTATTTCCAATACAATTATAATGGAACAAATAGTGGGATGTAATACCTTAAATGGGGAACAAAAAATGTATGTGGTCGTATAACTAAATAGTTTTTTGATCATTTCTTTTTAGATTATGTTGTGAATGTGGGGTTCCAATCGAACCGAATCCTGCAAATATGTGTGTTGCATGCTTACGTTCACATGTAGACATAACCGAGGGAATTGCGAAGCAGGCTACATTGCAATTTTGTCGTGGCTGTGAACGTTACTTTCAGCCACCTTCCGAGTGGATTAGTTGTAGTTTAGAGTCACGCGAACTTCTGTCTTTATGCTTAAAAAAACTGAAAGGATTAAATCGCGTTAAACTAATTGATGCTAGCTTTGTGTGGACCGAACCTCATTCGAAACGCATTAAGGTATGCATCTTAGATGATGACATTAAGTAATTTGGTCTTCTGCACAGGTGAAATTAACTGTACATGGAGAAGTTCTTGGAGGTGCAATGCTTCAACAAGTTTTTATTGTAGAATACATTGTTAACCATCAAATGTGTACCGATTGTCACAGAAATGAGGCACAAGATTATTGGCGCGCTTCCGTACAAGTTCGACAAAAATCCGAAAACAAGAAAACTTTTTATTATCTTGAACAACTAATTTTGAAACATAAAGTGCACGACAATACACTGGGAATCAAACCTGCTCACGGTATGTCATTAAATCAAAAATTGTTTTGGTCGAATAATAATTTCAGAGGGACTCGATTTTTATTACGCAACGGAATCACATGCTAGAAAAATGGTTGATTTTTTAAATGCTGTGTTACCTTGTAAATATCAACATTCAAAGAAATTGATTTCTCATGACGTACATAGTAACATTTATAATTACAAGTTCACTTACTCTGTCGATATTGTGCCGGTTTCCAAAGATAGTGTGGTTTGCCTACCAAAAAAATTAAACCATCAACTTGGAGGAATCGCCCCCATTTGTCTCGTTTATCGAGTGTCTAATACACTCCATTTAATTGATCCATCAACTGCACAAAGTAAGTATGTATAGGTGTAGTACTAATCCCCCCCCAATGCTAAATGCTAATTGCATACCTTTAATTACTTCAAAATTGGTTTTTCAGTTTGTATCTGAAGATTAAACAAATAATTATACAAAAATAACAAATGTATAGAAGTAGCACACTACTAATATAGGTACATAATAAATGCAACTATTGGAGCAGCATACATGCAAAGCTTTTTTTTACATTTTCAACAAAATAAATTTTGAATAAATTTTGTATTTACATATTACCCAAACATAGAGTATTCAAATTTTGGATAGTTATACCTTAAAAAATGTGAAAATATGCAACAAAAATGTTTCAAATACAGTTTGCATTTGCATGTACTTTGTAAACATGTACGGACATTGTATACTTGGTACAACTTTGTATTGTGGATTCATTATTTTTGGTCGATTACAATATTCAAGTTGCAAATCAAATATTACAATTGTTAGTACCTACAATCCGTTTTTAAGTGGCTCACCTGTTTAAAATATCTCCGATCTTATTTCGGACTTGTTAAAACATTCATTTCTCATGGCAATAAATATGTTAAACATTTCCGTAGTTAACATTATAAATTTAGCAACTCCTGTTTAATATTTAATCATCTACGCTCTGCCATATTCGGTAATGCCACACCACTGGAATTTGTCATTATTAAAATAATATCACTTGTCATTGATAGTTGCCGAAGTAAGTAGCACTATGTATTGGCGTTATCCTTTTAAAAGCATTTGCAATCCAAAGCAACTTGTTGAATATATTGTGATGGACATCGAACCAATTTTGGATAAGGATCGCACACATTTTCCCGGACAGGGCGCAATATCCGGCAAACATATTTTATCAGATGTGTGGTTAGTGCGAGCTTCAGAGTTAGGTATCAATGACAATACAATTCACAGCCGTACACATTTAGGACATATATTGAAACCAGGCGATTCCGTATTTGGGTAAATATTATTTTTTAATGCCAGTCACGTTTAAACACACATTTTATTAGATATAATTTAGAAGATAGCAACATAAATGATACAAATTTTGAAAATGTCGATAGAAGTCAGGTACCTGATGTTATATTGGTGAAAAAATGTTACGCAGATCGACAACGCCACCGTATTTGGAAATTGAAGCATCTTACCAATGAAGTTACGGCTTTCGATACTGATGCGAAGTATAAATTTGTAGATTTTGTATTACTCAGTTATTATATTAATATTTTAGCGACTACCGCGAATTTTTGAATGAGTTGGAAGAAGATCCAGAAATGCGTCAAAATGTTAACATATTTAAAGATCCGTCTAAGCAGATTGCTGTTGACGAATATGATACTTATAACACTAATGAGCCTTACATTACTTTGGAAGAAATGTTAGACGATTTGACAATTGATGATGTTGAAATGGCCGAATAAAATGATGATTTAATCTAAGACAACTCTGTATTTATTATTAATTAGGGTGTACTGTCGCACAGTTAATTTTATCAAAGCAATAATTTAAGTGTCAAATGCTGCAAGTGTTTTTTTTTGCATTTATGTTAACATATATTTAAAAATCGTGCTATTCAGAATAATAGGTTTAAATATGCAAGATAATTGCATTCTTATACTGCACTACTCAGTTTTGGATGTGCATAACTTTGTTGCTAAATAAAATGAAGGGTGAGTTTATTCGTTCTGCTCAATGTAATATTTTTTTTTTCGTTTGAGCATCACCACACAACTATAAAAACAATTAGTTGGTTTCCTCTGTTTATCTCCTTGACTGCAAATAATACAATTATAATAAGTTCAAGCCCCGACTTAAAGATCATATTTCAAATAATAATTTTAGATAAAAGATTTAGATAAAGATGGAGCCCAAAAACTACTTTTTTGATCATAGCTACCAAACCACAGCAGATAAATTGATAAAATATGGTATGTCACGATCTCCATAAAATGTTTTTTGATATTTTGGAATGTCTAGAGCCAATTAGCAAGGTGGGATTTAAAAGTACCTACTCATGAACGTAGCCAGTCGTGCTTCATTCACATTGGTCAATTGTTTGCAGCCGTACGTATTTTACTCTCACTTCAAATCATAATTTTTTATTTTCCCTGTATTCCGGCCACAATGTTTTAAAAATGTTGTACTTGATTATGGATCTACAAGTCGTGCAGAGCTTTTTATCGAGAATATTTTTTTTTTGTGAAATGTAAGATAATCTTTTTCTCCATTTGTATAAAACTATTTGCGACACACTGTATATTGAGAAAAGTTTTATTATTTTTTGTTAACAAAACAAATCTACAGTTGTTTAGAAGTCAAATAAAATTACGAGGAAGCAAAAAATCTATAATTAGAGTGACATCAAATTCTAATATTTTGTTACATAATAATAATAATATAAGTTTCTCGAAATTTTATTATCTTATTTTAAACCATTTGCATTGATCACTTTCTTGATATTCTGTTTGAGTAATGTCACAAAATACCTCTCTCAAACATTTTACATCACAATCTTTCAATGATGCGGTACCATTTCGCGATCGAAATCTACGTTTATTATTAATTACAACTGTAATAAATTAGTAACCGATTACCTTCTGTACGTTTCTAACATTTTTTTATTACTTCCCAATTTCTTTATTAGTTCATTAAAACCCTGTTCATTTAAGTTTTCAATTTCAAATGCATCTCGGAAAGAATATAATTGGAACCACTTTGGTTTTTCTCTGCTCTTATTGGCATCTAACAAGTCGTATATCCATACTTGGTAATCTGACACGTGCTGAAAGTACATATATATGTAAACACAAAAGATCGCATAGTACATACACCGTGGCTCCCCTGAATGTCGTATATTTTGTAATTGGGATTATTTCCTACAAATGTAGTAAAACTTCCTCCATTGAATGCAACATTAATTACTTCGTCACTTTTTTTCGAATTATAATAAACTTTAACACCATCTGCGTGTGTATGGCCATTGAATTGTGCGGTTATCGTTTTATGAAATCTAAAGTGTGGACGGTAATAGTGTTGTTGCCCACTTTTTTAATATTCACCTTTCAACAATTTGCTTGTATATATCATTCCATTTTTTTAAACACGTTGGTTCCCCTGATGGAACATGAGATAAAATGTGAACCGCTTCATGGTTGTTTTCGGCTTTTAATAAAGTATTCGCTAACCATTGTAGTTGATTGAAAGGATCTTCCTCCTCATATAGAAGCCATCTAAATAATATTATAATACTTAAACAATTAATACTTACATATTATTTGTAAAGCACACATTACTGTTTAAGCCAATAATCCGTAAACCCGGTCTCACAAGGACGGTATAATAACCTCCCTTCCGTATTGTTGCTTTTGCGTCATTATCTAACCAATAATCCCATTCCTCTGCGACAGCATTAAACAACCATTGAGTTGACACATCCTTTTTTTTAACACTTTCAGGTGAAAAAGCATCAGCGGGATGTGGTTCGTGATTACCCAAAATTGGATAGATAGGAATATTTTTTAAAGTTGTCCTAATTATTGCCATAATTTTTTTAATGACGTTTACATTTTTGCTAGGACTTGTTGCCCCAATTTGATGACCAATGAGATCTCCAGTAAGATACACCCAATTAAAATTCTGAAACTAGTGTTGCAGGCAACGACAAGTATCTCTGCTACTTACTTGCTGTTTCACTTGCTCGATCAAGTTTTCCACAGAATGCCACGGCATATCACATACATGAGTATCACCCCAATAACCGGCCGCTTGGCGAGGTGTTTTCGGTTCTCCACTAATCGTTTCACAACACAATACATCGTTACATACAGCATTAGCACCAACATTATACAATGGATCATAATGAATGTCTGTTAAATGCAATATTTTGTATTGTATTTCGTCATTTGCCTAAAATATTTCATAAGTCGAGCAAAATGAGTAAATATATTACCAAAGGTAATGGTTTTGAACTTCCGTTTGGGATTTCAATTTGCCATGACACCTCCGAGTCCACAAAACAATGTTTGTCTTGTAACCTTATCCTGCAGACAGATTCGGCTGTAATATCGGGCTTATTATTAACAATATACATCCAAGATTCAATTAAGTTATCAACATAACGATTACACTCCACCACAACTTGTGGTAAGAACAAATCGCACATGTCACTTGCAAATTTTCGAATTTGTTTTTTATCGTTGTGCGATTTTTGTAGAAAGATTCCTCTATTTGCTATTAAACGGCACATGTTACAAGACCACTGATCTTTTTCGGTACTACTTATAGCGTAATAAAATTCCTTAATTTTGTCCTGTAAATTCTCAGTTTTAACACCACCATTTATGTAAGATACAATTTCGTCCTGTAGATCTATAAATAATAAACTTTTAGAACTCTTAGTATACCAATATGGATACTTACCTAGACATTTTTCATGTCCTATTAAATAAGCAAAGAGGAAATAAAGAGCAATGATATTTTTCATGTTTGCGAATGGGAACTTGCTACACTACTGAACTTTGAGAATTCTCGAGGTTAGTGAAGGTTGCTAAAATTAGGTAAAGTTAGTTAGAAATTGTTTGAGTGGATTGATTTATGCCAACTAGAAAATAGGTGTTAATCGAACAAAAATAGTCTTATCAAGAACAGAATGCTTGGTGTTTTATCACTTATCAGAGTTGGGTAATGTGATAAGTTTTTATAACCGCAACAAGCTTGAAATACCGCATTAATTTACAATAAACATACTTATTGGCATAATAGAATGCTATTAGTTAGTAGTCCAGTCAACGAACAGATGAAATCACAATTTTTAATTACCCCTGCAAACCGGATATTTAGATTTAGGTAGTAATCCAGGTACTAAATCCAAATTTGCTGAATTAAAAACGTCCGGGAAAGGTGAAAAATTGATTAAAAAGTGTGGAAATTCCTGTGTATTTTGCTTCTTTCACCATTATTTAAGGAACGGTAAATTATATCGAAAAAGTTTCAGTATAAAAGTTATAGAGTGGAAAATTCTACGTTGGAATAAATCATTATGTGATAATTTCGGTAAGGTGGTAAGGTTTGTCTCTGGTATGGTAAGGTATTTCCTCCGACGTAACAACGATCATCGAATTTCCCGAACAGATACAACCGACGACTGCAAAGCGGCAACAGCGTCCGGCGTGTCGGATAAGGTATAGAAAAATGTAGTGGCTAGCGATATAATTTTTTCGATATAACTTACTGTTTTTTAAATAATAGTGAAAGAAGCAAAATACACAGGAATTTCCACACTTTTTATCAATTTTTCACCTTTTCCGGATGTTTTTTTTCCTGCAAATTTGTAAATCTAAATATCCGGTTTGCAGGGGAACTTAATTAAAAATTTCGATTTCAGCAGTTCGACTGGACTATAGAATAAGGTCATTATGGTCAATTATGTAATTTAAGAATTTCAACTGTTGAAGTATGGACTTGATTAGACCTCTCCTGAGTTAATCCAAATGTAAGTTATGGACGCCGAACTCATCATGTTCTTTTTTGTTATGAATATTTTTTGCTTGTTGAATTGTATGTTTTTTGATAACGCAATTGGGGTAAAAATCAAGTTTCACCTAGACCTGTGCTGAGCTTGGGCGTCTTGGGTTATTAAGTTGTTTACAGTTGATACTGTTAGTGGAAGAGGCGGCGCTGGACCATAAAACGGTTGTTTTGAGGCCAGTCGGGGCTAATTTATATGGGTTTGAAAATCGATGGAATTTCCCAGGATGTTGTGGTAGCATAAACATCTTATGCGAAAAAAATAGTCACAGTAACTTCCATCTACATGGGTTATTTCATTATAGTATTCCTTGTTAACTACTGCTTCAGATATATTGACGTTAGAGCTAATGGGGGAACAAACGGTAGTAGGAACTCTGCGTTTTGAAAGTGATATTTGAAATTTTCAAAGTGGAGTGTTATTGTTAAGACACAATTCATTTCCTTTAAAATACTAAATGAAGCCATTCACATGCCACACTGTATTATCGGGGAATGAAAACATTTTGGAGCGAGATAAATAATCAAAAATGCATTTGATATGAGGTTGCTGTGTGATTTAGATATGGTTTTCGTTGGATGTTAACTTAACTGGTAGAAGACAAGCATGGCACGTGAATTTGGATTAATAGTGGCACCAGGGAACTTGGATGGGCCAATGCGCTTTCAGTAACTGGTACCTTGGTAAGGTCAGGGAATATATAAAAAATGGCAAATAAAGCCCCCCTCACATATTTACTTTCTAAGAGATTAAAATATTTGCAGCTGTACAATAGAACAAAAGTTTGAACTTTTTAAAAATAGAATGTAATACAGAGTACAATTGCATTTTTGAGAGGATACAATGAGCTACCTATTTCAGTTTTCTTTTCTTGTTCAGATCAAGGGACAGGGTTTTCTTTCGTTATTATCCTACCTAAATTGCCAAAATGTTAGTCAAATCATTTAATTGGTTTAAAACAAATTAGTGTTACAAAAATGACTTTTTTCTACAGCAAAACCTGTTTCTAATAGAACATGTAAGAGTTCACTTCATTAACGAGGAATGCATAATAAGAATGGTAGTTGTTCAATAAGGTAGGAGACTTTAACATTAAATTAAAATTTAATTATTTACTAGGAAATGACTGATTACAATATTTTTCCAGTCACATTTATTTAAAATTTAAACATCTAATTCCACATTTTGTAACTGATAGACTTAAGATTAAAGTAATAAATTAATGATAAAAAACATGTTTTCTGTTGAAAATAAAAGCACTTTTAAAATCTAACTACAAGTTGATAAAATTATACTAGTAAACGGTAAAGATAATTGCGCCGACGAGAAAGAAATTTTGATGTAAGAGGATACAAATTTTGATGTAAGGGGATACAGTGTTAAGTGCACAGATGTATGATCACAAAGTATGAAACATTGACACGGAGTGTGGCTACAGTCTGCATGTATCCCCCTCTAGCTAAACACCAATTTTTTTAAAGATATAATTATATGCTAAGTACGAAAGCGATTGTTCCATACTTTGTGAAGGACTCCTAGACTGACTCAACTATACATGTAGCACAATATATGCAGAAGTCAGTACAGTATGAGATAACTTTGGTGTTGCACCACTCATGCTACACTAACGACGAATCCGAAAAAAAAAACAAATATATTACAAAAATTTACACGATTATTATAATTACTTTATTAATTAAACTTGTCTCGTAAATTAACCAAGTAACCATTTAATTTAAATTTAAATCACTTTAGTTGCCCAGCAGCCAAGCAAAGTTCAAGATGTTTGAAAATGTAGATAGTGGGCCAGGCTGAAACAATTGAAAGCTGAAATGCCGATAAGCATTCACTTCACTTTGAAGTCATCATAGTGACGAACTCTGAAACAACAACATAAACGGTTAATGCGCAACAATCAAACACTCACATCTACATACAACATTTAATCTATTTACACATTTATACGTGGGATAACAAAACTAAATTGGTATGTCACCATGCGTTCACTTAAAACGAAAATTATACATGCAATACCAGAACACAATGTGCCAAATGTTTTATGCACTACCCGTGCAAAATAAAAACAAAAGCTCATTCAAAGCTAGACAATAACTGACCAGCTCGAAGCTTGTGTAGCTGAGTATCGACTGAAAACTATTTGAGCAAGCTCGCGGAAATCTGCAAGAGAACACTAGCAGTCATACCGAGTGTTTTTCGAGTCTACCAACAAGACACTATACATTTATCTAAACTAGCATTTATTTTTAATACGTATCAAGGTTCTTTCTCATTCAGATCACATCCTATCAATTCTGTTAAGACATACATAGGATGCCTAAAAATGGTGCCAATGTGACCAATTGGTTAACTCTATTTGCTTTGCTCAAATCAAAGTATGTATTGTAAATCACTCACGAGATATTGCGAGAATTAGCTTACTGAAGTGTTTCTATCTAATAACCACCCTTCGCAATTTCCAACAACCTATAAATTACCACGGTAATAAAGATAAAATGGTTAGAGAAGGTTTAGGATCAGTTTTTCCATAAATGTGTAGCGATAATTTGTAAAATATTTGTGGTAAAAAACCAAAATCTATAGAAAAAAAATGATACTTTGAAAATTAATAGTTTTTTTTAAAATGACGTGTCATAGATCAAATGAGTCAGTCACAATACAATTTAAGGAATGAAGGAAGTTTAAATATGTAATAAAGCGAGGCAAGGAACTGAAACAATTTGTATCTGCAAGGTCATCATTCGTGAAATGATGAGCAGACTACCGCAGGGCCAACCCATATATTAGGAAACACCCAATTTGTTAAATTAAAAATTAATTAGTTGAAATATCGTTTAAGTAAATATAATTTCCTTTTGTTTTACCCTTTCCTCTACCGCTTCAGAAAAGTATTGTAAATAGGAAAAGAAATTTTTAAATTTAACACAGCAAAAACTATATTTTATAGAAATTAAATCTACAGCTATTCAAAAGTCATTTGCGAATTAACCAACAGTTAAGTCTCTCTCGACAACACATTTTTTTGTACACCCCATAGGTGAACTTTGGCAACTTGAAAAAATGTACTCAAGTTGAAGTTATCTCAATTACGAATTGACAATTGATAAGATAAAACCATTTATATATTTGCGTTTGTGCTTGAAACTGTTTTTAAAATAGAGCAACCCTTAAGAAAATTAATGAAACAATTTTAAAAGAAGCAAGAACCTTGTACACTTCTGATACTGAAACACGTTAATCCATGCGAATCCATATGAACTTGTAAGATTTCCACATTACATCATTTAAAGAATCCTCACAATAATGCAGTTTGCATTTTAATCCCTTACTGTATGTAGGTTAAGTACATACATACATCGCATCGCAAAATTTACAATCAACATCTAAAGTGTAGGTACCAAACTAGTACTTACACTTATGTGCAGCATACAAAGGTTTATTATAAAACGTGATCAACCTACCTTCATAATTAACTTGTCCATCTCCATCGATGTCGGCCTCTCTAATCATTTCGTCGACTTCTTCGTCCGTTAATTTCTCACCCAAGTTGGTCATAACGTGGCGTAACTCTGCGGCAGATATAAAACCATTACCGTCCTTGTCAAACACTCGGAATGCTTCACGAATTTCTTCTTCGCTATCTGTGTCCTTCATTTTACGTGCCATCATAGTAAGAAACTCTGGGAAGTCGATCGTTCCATTACCTGCACAAGAGACAAACGAACACCAATTATGTAATACTTGTCGTAAACCTCAAGGTTTTTAAGACTTTACAAATAATTACTTACCGTCAGCGTCCACCTCGTTTATCATATCCTGTAACTCTGCTTCTGTGGGGTTTTGTCCTAAAGACCTCATAACGGTCCCTAATTCTTTGGTTGTGATTGTTCCATCACCGTCTTTATCAAACAGTGAGAATGCCTCTTTGAATTCTGCGATTTGTTCTTCAGTTAGTTGGTCAGCCTGTTGATTATTAGAAAAAAAATGAGGTTAATGCAACGTAAGACACCCCCAAAAAGCTTCAAAGTATCAATCAATAACAACTACGCATTTTATCTAATATAAATTTGACAATAGAATAGGTGTAAAATATAATTATTGCAATTATTTTATAGAGTCTCGTGCAAAAATCCGCAATGCGGCAGAATCCTAAACCGGTTTAATGACTAATCCTTAAGTTTTGACAGCCACTTACAAGCGTTAATGGCGGTAGGTCGGTTGAAAAATAATAAGAGAAAATGCAACAATCCAATCCTATTAAGCGAAAAATATACAGGATGACTTAATATATGTACTCACCATTTCGATATTTTAAGATTTAAAGAACTAGGCGTATTGCACTTGTCTAAATAAGAACACGGATGAAGCACCAAGGAGGAATGACTAAGCGCGACCGAATGCAGCAGCCAACTGTCGTCGTTTTTGTTGTGGAAAGACGGGTAGGAAATTCGAGGGGGGAAAACTGATTTTGCTGCTGTTACCGCTACGGTCAAGCGCAATGATGCGACGCTGACATAAACCAGTAAATATTCCAACGCCGAAGTTCGATTCTAGTTAAAATTTAAATTAAACAATTCTCCGCTTTTCCTTCCATATAAGTAAAATTGCAATAGTCGAAGAGATTACGGCGACAAAGTTTTGCACAAGTTTCCATTACAAATAGCGAAATTTGAGGTACTACTTTTAATGTGTAGCATGTAGATCTGGTGCAGCTTGTTTATAACGTACATCGGGTAAGAGAAGCGACCCTATTGGTCACAACGCACCTGCAATGCGTCAAGCTCAAACTACCCGCCTTTCACACGAGGATTCGAATAATATTGCGCTGATTGCGTCGCTATTTTGCCGTTCATGACTGTAATGCGTTTTGCGTTGCGGGTGCGGTCCTTGTACCTACACGTATATACCCACCAAAAAAATTGACGGTTGACGGTGGTTTTTGAACTCGAAAATTTCAAAACCCGACATAAACATAAGTATAGGTCACAGTTTTCTAAAAATAGCTGCCTTATTTTTCTCATCTAATCTTGAGGAAATTGTGGTTCATTATACATAAATTCAAATCGTAATTTATCGTGTAATTAAGAATAGGAAAAAAGTTCAAGTAAATACTTCCCGGCGACAACCTACAGTGAGATAAAAATTCACACGACCCGTTAATCCTTTATAATAAATTATTTGAAAAACAAAAACGACGGTCGTCATCAAGAGCACTTTAACTTCAGGAAAATCTACAACTTCATTACAATCAGATATTTGTACTGAAAAACATTTTCCTATCATGGGTTGTAGATAAAAGTAATGTCTTAGTCAAGTAAACTGTGTGTCCTTTAATGATTCTGCAGTCTTAAGGCAATAATGATTTTAAGTGGACACCTATAAAAAGGAATCTTATCATAAAGTATTGTAGCGCACGAAGCAAAATTGTACCTACAAGCATTAGTATAAGTTTGTGTAGCTACTAATACAATAAATTGTTAGCTGAAGCACTTCTGTTCATCATCATAAAAGTTACATTAAACTTTGTCGTTAATAGCCCTTGAGAAAGTGGCATTTAAATTAACAGTGAATGCATACAAACACTAATGAATGGTTGATTAAAAACTCCTTCAAAGTAAATGCTTAAACTATTTCGAGTCTTTAATTCATAATCACCTTCCTTCAGGATTCTCTCATTCATCATTACTTGTACCTGAGTTTTCCATTTCGTTGAGTGTCTTTCTAAGTAGTGTCAATTCCAAGACTACAAGCCATTCAATTTACAGACAGCACCAACTAAGTGTTCGATTGTCTACATTATTCGTGATTCCTATTTATTCCGATATTTTCTGTCATCCATTGAGGTATATGAAGAGTCTATATAGTATAATTTATAGACTTCACACAGTGTTCCAGCATGTGTAGTTTAGTATAGTAGTGTGTATTGTTTCCGTTGGTTCATTTGGTAAGGGTTTTTCTATTTTATTTTTGTTTTATTCCTTGTCCCGATGAAGCCCATTATGAAAGTGGGCAAAATGTCGACTTTTTCAACAATTGATACGGTCCCTAGCTCGGAATTTCACCTAAATGTCCACTCATTTTAAATTTTGCCATACCTATCTACATGTCTGGCCAATCAATTAATTTAATTTAATAGATTTTTTTCTTAGATTAAATATTTTATTGTGCAAAGGACATAAATTTACAATTCCTATACAATAATAGGTATCTAAAGGACATTAAAAGAAGTTCATCCATCATCGTGTTCTTTCCTAAGTTGCTATAGGTATATAAGTCCTGCTAGTAGTTGATAAGCCGATAACTGAGTAGAAATTGAAATTTCTTTCAAAACCGTGTCTTCCAAAAGTCCTTGGATTTGGAGAGTAGGTCGACAACCAACCCTTGTCATGTAATTCTCTCATAAGTAGGTAAGTTAGACAAAAATAGTACGAGGTGAACTAGGATTTGAATTTAACCGTCTAAAATAAGTCTGGTCCACCAATCACATAAAATAACCTACCTATTCAAGTGAATGTTTTTTTGCTTATACAATTAATCAGAACCTTTTTAAGATGAGAAGCAGCGCAAAATATAATACGTGATTAGATGTGGATGTTGCTACAGCGGAAATAATAAAGAAAACTATCTTAAAGAAATGTGGAAATTATATTGACAGGATTCGGATATCCACTGCATATCTTTAGTTCTTGCGTTGAAGATGCATTCATCACTACAATTGTCAATTTATGTCAACATTAATTATGATTACCCTTGATATTTATTATCCCTTGTAACCTTACATACCGTTACTGATAAAGCAAACAAATCCTGGGAAAAAGGGCTAATCGCCATTATTCGTTACAATGAATTGAAATAGAAAACCATTCTCTGCCTTACCTATAATTAACTAAATTAATTTTATTATGGGGAAGGTTACTGGTGGATTTCCGAATAGGTCGAGGCCTGCGGTGGCAAATTATTTAACTCTAATGAGTTAACTATCATATATTTTTACGTGTGTGTTTATTTAAGTAGTGTGTTCTAGATGGCATACGAAGTTCGCCTACAGGCGACAAAACCTTTAATCCATCCCTGGGGAAGCTGTGATCTTTTCCATTCATATTCCTGCATTTAGACTTGCCATTCAAAAATGGATTCCATCAATTAATATACAATGTCAAGAATGTTTTTGGAATATTATATGACACTTTCCTTTATTATTATTCCACACCGAATGTACACATTGTTAAAAATTTAATACTATTAAGGAGTAGAAGAATTCCAAATATTGATTCGACTTTTCATTGTGCATAGCATTTAAGGTAAGTTATGTAGTTTGAATTTTTGTGTTTATTGTAAGGACAGTCTGGAAATTCTCAGATGAGATAAAAATACGCACAGTAATTATTTGGATAAACAGCAGTTGAATAATAACAGATATTACTATAGGTGCAATTAAATTTCAATAATTTGAATTAAGTAATACATTTACATGTCAAATGGAGTACATATTTGAACATTTTTTAACAAAGCATTTAATGAAATCATTTGTTCAATTTTTTGAAAAATTTTGCATGCCTAAGATATTTAACTAAATTTACTTCACAACTTAATGTAATGAGAACTTTCAATTGCGCTTGCACAAAGACGAACTAAATAAAATTAAACAAATTTTCACACATTTACTTCAAATTACGAAAATTCAATTGCGTGCATATAATTTGCTACATTAACCTCCACCTATCTTTTACAATAAAAATTTGAGTTATTCAACTACCGTTACTATAATCTTTATTGGCCAGAAATGTTAATACTCTTTGGTAACATACACCTTAACCAAGCAAATTTCAAGAAAAAAATGTTTACAGTTAACGGCTCCCCTACCTCAATTTATAAAACTGGCAAGGAAATAAGAAAATGTAATCACAGTAGGTTTTCTTAATACAATTAAATAAAAACAATAATAACAAAAAGTAAGAAGTTATTAAACATCAATTGGTAACGACTAGAATTAAACCACTAAGTGATGTTTGGAAGAACAGCTACTTATACACCAAAATAACCTTTTATACATAATATTACATATATTACTCAAAACACAGAGGAACTGATGTAAATGGAAGAATAGGACTAGTGGTTTCCACATTAAGTGCCGTTGCCATACAATTGCTTGCATCTTCATATTCACCTAATGCTTCCAAGACTTTTCCCAAATTATACCTGTAATAAAAGAATGATCAAGATTGTAAAAATGTTCGAATTATTATGGTTATTGTAGCATGAAACACAAGAGAAAATAATTAATGTTCTTTAGTCGCAGAATATAATCACATTTTTTCAAATGTACCTATAGTAAACGTAACACCAATATTCATAAACTGACTTAACTATCAATTCATTATTATTTTATTTTTTTTATTAACAAATAAACGGGAAACCCCATTGCAACATAAAAATTTTTTCACATTTTTCTTTTTTTTTACATTCAGCCTCCATAACCCCCTTTCGGATTACCTCAGGAGGCCCCTAAGTGATAACTTAAAGTTAACTAAAGAGGTACCAATGAAACTAAGCCTACTACAATACGTATTCGCATTACTACACAACCTAGAAATAATAGAAAATTGCCCATAATTAGATCTGTGAGTTGGAACATGAAACAGAGTAGTACTTCTCGTATTTCTAGGAGGAACATGTAAATTAATTTGCTCTAATAACTTCGGACAATCAACCTGATCATTTAATAATTTAAAAACTATACACAAACCTGAAATAATTCTACGTAATTTAAGGGAATCTAAATCTAGAACGTGTTCAATATAGGAATACGAAAACTCATTATTATTGACTCCCACACCCATTTTATAAGCAGCTAATCTTAAAAATTTTTTCTGCACTCGTTCAATTCGAGTGGAGTACACCTCGTAGTAGGGATTCCATACGGTAGAGCAATACTCCAAGTGAGTTCGAACCAAGGAGCAGTACAGAACTTTTAGTGTTTTAATATTGACAAAGTCTTTGGAAGATCTTTTCAAAAAACCCAACATCTTAAAACCCTTGTTAACAATATTATCTTATATCTTATAAGTAATTACTTTACATTACATCAAATGGTTATCAATAAATTGGCGTGTTACGAGTTTCGCTACATCTAATCTCATCGTACCTGCAGGACAGAAAATAGCAAGGTTCTCCGTTGGGCCCAATTTTTTAAAATAATCTACATAAACGACCTGACAGACAACAGAGATCCATTCACACTATTATACCGGGTGCTGATCCGCTCGGTAATAGCATTTTACATGTAAAATCTTGTGAATTTAATTTAAATAATAAGAATAAAAAGGTATAACAATCAAATCAAAATAATAAGAATCAAAGAAAATAACAATAAAAAGCTTATTCGAACACATTAACGAGAATTTTTAAAATAATGCTCAAAAAGACGCCGTCATGGCAATGTGAATTTTCCAAATTCTAATTCAACATTTTCTTTCTTACAGTAGAATTTTGGTCAGAGAAAACGTACCATTCAGGTAGCATTTTTAGTTTTGAAGACTTTTGAACTCTTTATGTTTTGGCCCTAAAACAATTAGGAGTGCAGGAAATTGCATAGACAAGATTTTACACGTAAAATGCTATTACCGAGCGGCCGGATCAGCACCCAGTATGCAGATGATACTATCATACTTACAAAAGGAACGAACAACACAACAGCCAACAAATAAATTGAGACCAGCTAAGTCATGGTTTACAAAAAATGATCTTCAGTTGAATGAAGGAAAAAGAGCTAAAATTTCTACTATTTTCTGCCATGACATATGGTACAAAGACATGGGGCCATTCAATATACGCAGGTTCCGTTTTAATTGAACAGAAAAGGACCACTCAGAAGCTTAGAAGGAACAAACAACCGAACTTCATGAAAGCCATTATTCATAAAATACAGAATACTCACCTATCCGGCAGTATATACATTTCTGACAATCGTATCAATTCACAAAACAGCACTGAAGGATTCATTAACATTTTACTGCAAAGGCTCAGACCTTAAACCTCCCCCAAAGCAGACTGCTGCCGATATAACATAAGGATGAACTTCGGACACAAAATAAAGAAGGTACTACTCAGTAACCTACTTTACAAAGTAGAGGAATTTCTGTTGCTAATGTGGAACAGCAACTAAAGGTTTCGAATGTAACAATTTTGTTGTAACTATAGTAAATATTAATTATCGGACGCTGATATGTACATATCTTGAATGAATTGAAATAGAAATTTGGCATAATTTCACAAATTATTGTAGTCTTTGTTGGCTAAATGTGATTAGCATAAATGAGGTGGCTTGTGTATCTTGCTTATCATTGGGTTTGTAGAATCTGTTAGAGTGTCAATGCATTTCAAATAGAAAATCATGTATGTATCAAAAAAGAGTTAACGTATATTAAAAGCCATCTTGCAATTTATTAAATGTAATAAAGATTAATGGATTTCAAAAAAATAATCTGCTATAACTTCATCTAACTTTAAACAATAGCTCATCGATATCGGCTTTCATGAGAGGCCCTAAATTACTATTTTATATGATCGATAACATACCATGTGATGTGATTTTTAGGATCAATTTTAGCAGCCTCACGCAATGTCGATTCTGCAAGACCTTGTGAACCCATGTAACAATATACAAGTCCTAACTGTTGAAGTGATTTAATATGTTGCGGGTTAATGGCTACAGCATTTTGAAAACATAACTTTGCTTCTGACCATTCTTTTTTATACATATGTAAAACTCCTCTCTGTAAAATAAACTATTAATACAATTTCTAAAGAGATGAAAAATACACCATATGCATAATGTGATGTGAAAGTGGATATATTTGCGTAGCCTCCTGAATGCATTGCTGAACGTACGCAGGTTCGTCAAGTGTTAAATATATTTCCGCTAACAAGAGCCATACTTCCATTTGAAGTAACCAGGCTCGTTGTGGACCAGGTCTTGGACTAAAACTGCTAATCGAACTAGCAACTTCACTTAGAGCATGTTCAACCCTCGAAGCTGCCATACTATGCGCCTGCAAAGAGCCTAAACAAAATGTCACTAGTACACGCCCTCGCATTTCAACTTACTTGAATCTTTATCTGACATTTCGGATGTATACAGTTGGAAGACTGAACGCGTGTCACTCCTACGATCACATTCAGGAACATCAGAACTGATTTGTCCTTCATATAGGGTTTTCCACAATTCCAACATTTGTTTACCAGTTACCAGTGCTTTCTAAAATAGGTAAGTTCATAATTGTGTCAAATTATGATATAAAATACCTCGCCTCCATCCAGATGCAATTCTAAGTACGCCTTCACATACATTAAGTTCAAACAATCTGGATACTCTTGTAGTGCCGCTTCCACTACTTCTAACGCATCCACATGCTGCGAGTTGGCAGATAATAATAACGCTAACAAATGTAATGTGGAGGAACTCTCAGATCTCAGATCAAGAGCAGTTTGCACATGAGAGAGGGCTTCGCTTATACGTCCCATTATGGCCAATTGTAAACCAAGGTAAAATTCGCTTAAATGATCATTAGGTTCAATTTCCAAGGCACTAGATTATACAATCGATTATATGAAACTTAATAATAATATACTTAAAATCTTACCTATTAAAATACTTGAGACCACATTCGTTAAATACTTGCTCTTCTTGTTTAAGATTTGTATTTCTCGATTGTAGTTGATACCCAATTCCTATATATAAGTAGCACCTACCGAGAAGTCCAGTCGAATGAGAAAATTCCATTTTTTTGGCCTCCATACTAAATTCGGTTCCTTCAAAAGGTAAATTTAAATGCTCGTAGCAAAGACGTGCTACAAGCAAACAATTTACGGATTGATTCGGTTCAAGTCGAATTACTTCTTTAAATATCCCTAAAGCATCCACATAACGTCCGGCTGTTATTAAACTTAAAGCATGTTGTCGCCATACATGTGATTCTTCGAACGAAAATTTCATCGCACGTTCAAAAGACTTCAAAAAAATAATGTAATCGCTAATTGTAAGTAGTTGAAAGAATGAAGAAAACCACTGATTATAATAGTTTGGTGTGACAAAAATTTACATATAAATTCGGAAAAAAGATCGGGAGATATAAGATCTACAATAGTAAAAATTGTATAAATTGAGTTGGGGTTTTTTATTTAATTTACAATATGCACGTTTAACATGGCAAATTTGTATAATAAGAATGTGATCTGTTGTGATGGATAAGATTGCATATGAAATGTGCAAAATTGACCGAACAAGAGATGATAATTAAATGACCATGAAAATATAAATTTTATGTACAGAACTTACAACAAGATGGATGTAGGTGGTCAAATTAATGTATTAAAGAACCTAATGCAACAATGCACAGAAACATTGCATGAACAAAGTAAAATCTTATGCACAAGCACTAAATAAAAGTAAAAAGACGATAATGATTACACCAATAAATGCGGAACAACGTAATGATGTTACTAGAAAGGAAATAAGAAAATAGATCCGAGTATTACACACTAACAGCTGTATCTCGGTACTCAATAAGCATAGGACACATGTATTGTAATTCGTCTATACTACCACCTCCTAAAATATTTATTATTCCACCTGAAACAGTGAAAATAATATAACTAGCATCTACGATCAACCACAGAGTAGTGATGGTTTATTCGTATAGTATAGGTCTTGGATTATCTCCTGAACGACACGTGATCGCGTAGCTGCGAGTAAAAGGAGCCATAATTATGAAATTTGGTAGTAAGTGAAATATAAAAACATCGACTTACTTTGGAAAAGGCGCCAAAATGTAAATAATGTGTTCTCGTTCTCATATATCAACAAATTTCATATTTATCGTGTAATTTATTTTATTTACTTACTGTTCAGTCATAATAACGCGTGCTTATTGTTTCATAATGACGGACGATATTTTCAGGAAAGTTGTCTACATAAAAGTTTGCCGAATTATAGTTACCTGCGACGTGGTCACGTATTGTTCACGAGATCATCCAAGACCTATATATGGAATCGTACCTTGAATTGCTAGTATTTAGTGGTGATATTATTGTCAATGGAGATATATGGATTCTGCAAGAGGATTTTTATACACAAAAATTGAAGAATGTTGTCACAGGATATGGTTTTTATCAACTAGTAAATGACTATAATCCAGTGACAAAAAGAAGTGCAATAACTCTCAGAATAAGCGATCATTACATAATAACAATCAATGTACATGGAGAAACTTTACAAGACGAATACATAACGAAAGAGAGATTTAAAGAATTACAGAAATGTTTCAAGAGAAGGTATTGAAAAGAGAATGAGAGGTGGAAGTATTAGATGTAGATAAAGTGGGTCGCCTCATTAGAAATATAATAATTACTTTTACTATGGACGAAATATATACAATTAGAATAATAAAAATTAAAAGTAAATATAAGGAAAACAAATGGATGAAGAACGATGTCATTGAACTTATCAAGAACAAAAGGAATTATTATTACGATTTGGTCTCTAAAAACAAAAATAATAACTGTATTTGGAAGGAAATGAAAAAATTATTACCAGGAAAAATATAAGAACGCAAAATGTAATCAAATTTTGAGGAGTTAAAGAAAAGAAAGAAAAAAATACACGAAAAATTTAATAAATACTTTTATATGGCATTGAAGAATTAATTGCAGGAATACAGTCGAGAGTCAATTATAATAAAACCTTGGGAAGTGTCAAACAAATAATTCAACACGGAAAAATTTGAAACTGGGACTACGAAAAAGTGAAGAGAGAATATATCTACAGTCGTAGTCACATAAGAAGGCGAGCGCGGCAATGCGCAAACGACGAATTTACGCTGCTTGTAAAATTGGCGCGTATCCATAGGTCAGTGTGGTTTCATGTTTTTTTTTGTAGATATGTTTATTCATCACTAAATATCAACATTAATGTTATTTATTGAATTATAATTACAGGATAATTACATACTTTGATACGCAACTGACTTGTATTTTTACAGTACTCGGCTTTCGGAGTCATGAATCGGGTAGCGCCAGTGCTCGCCTTCTTTTGTGATAATGACTGTAGGTTAAAGAACACACTAATTAATAAAAGAGCAATGCAATTCTTTTTGAACACTGTAAATGCGTCACTGAATAATGGAATTGTTCCAGAAAATTGGAAAACATTCACTATAGTGCAACCTATGGTTGCAAACAAACAAATGTGAAGAACATCCACCAATAAATATAATCCCACCAAAAACATTTTCATGTAAAATGTTGTCAAGACGAGACAATGTGGCTCGCATTGTCAAAAAGTTATCAGATCTTATGTAGAGCCCAACTCTACAAGCTCTACACCTTAGACAAAATATGTGGCTTGGCCATTTCGTTACTACAAGAACTATTAGCTTTATTTGATTTAGTTGACTACGCACGCCATATGTCAATTTCGTCACAAATAACTTATTCGTTTTTATAGAACCACACAACTTGACTGTAGCTGCCTTAACGCTATTCGTTTTAAATTTTCAGGGGTCAACTTCAGTCAGGTTTGTGTTGACCCAGGGAACTTGTATTGCCATAAGTACAAAACTTGACTTTAACGTTACTGTTATAAGTTGATGCTGACATTAGTTGGTGCGACCTAAATTTTTAAAACGAATAAAGCTATCGTATAACAGAAAAGTAATGAACAGCGAATAAATTTTCACTTTAAGCCCATGTGAATGTAGTGAAATGGCCAAGCCATATATTTTGACTAAGGTGTAGAGCTTGTGAAGTTCGAGCTTGTAGAGTTAGAAGCTTGGCTCTACATGAGATCTGATAACTTGTTGTGTACTAATACTAGCTTGCATACACAATTTCAGCTTTGTAGGACTTTAGGAAGTACCCTAAGAATTTTGATGATCATCAGTGAATGAGCCAGTGACGAAATTGGGGTTTTTTAGCAATAAAGTGTTGAAATGGGCGTGGTACATTCAGCTCTAGAATATTTTGATCGTTCACATATCTTTATTTATGGAAAATTTTGTTTTGCATTTTAATGTAGGTAGAGTAGTCTCAATATAAGAACAGGCTGTCACGTGATCTTCACAAGAAATTAAAATTGAAATAGTCAGCTTATTATTTCCGCTCAAAGGTGCAATTGCACTTAATCGCATGTAGAACTATTTAATCTTTATGTTTGAAAACATAAACAACGATATTTTAAATTGTACAGCCACAAATTTTATTAGTTTTTTTCAGAGTAAATATCACGTGACAGCCTGTTCTTATATTGAGACTACTCTACTTTGTAAATATGTAGCTCGCTCGACCACGCCTTCTCAGGGCTTTTGTTTACGTGGTGGTACTATATCAATAAAATCTAAGGTATAGGAGCTATGCAATTGAAACTTTATATGTTTAAAAGTCTTCACTATTGAGACGAGAATTTTGTTTATCTGGTATATTCCAAACCCAAGTTATGAGGGTTTAAACAAACGATGAAGCGCTTCGAAAAAAGGTAGGTAGTACCCGTGCGCTTCGCTTGGGTCATCTTGGGGGGGGGGGGGGGGGGTACTATCATGGCCCCGGATCTCTGTTTATGGATAAATTATAGAATATGAAGTGCATGACCAATTAAAAGATTTTTGCGAAACAAATACCTAATATTCTGGTTCAAGATCAGTCCAGGTTTCGGAAGTTTCATTCATGTGAATCTGTAATAATGGATTGCTGTGAGGAATGGACTAAAAGTATAGAAAAGAATGAAGAAGTTAGCTTGGCAGCGTTTTTGGATTTCAGGCGTGCTTTCGAGACCATAGGATACATTGGTTCTGGAAAAACTTAAGAAAATAGGTGTGGTTGGCACAGTGTTAAAGTGGTCTAAAACATGCACTGTCTAAAATATATGGGAAAGTTCATAGTTTATTAATTACTCCCATGAACAAGACCTTTAACTCTAATTTAGTTATAACATGTAAACACGCATTGTGTTCAAATCACCAACTACCAGCCTTGGTCGTAATTCTCACCACTGAATTAACTTAGAATGTATAGTATTTTGTGCATAAACTTGTTTTAATAAACAAAATATTGTGATTGGGAGATGTGTAATGGAATTTTTTCAACATATTCACATATAAATGTTAAATCACAGAAATAAACCCTTTACATTTTTCCGACAACTAATTTAGCTAATACAACACTCGAAAAAAAACATAGTAGCTACTTTAAAACATTTCCATGTATTAGAGTAGGAATTAAAGCCGAAATCAATGCAAAGTGCATATTTCCATGTTTCGTTTGGAAATATATTTATCTTACTTATTTTTTAAACAAAAAAGAGAACCGTGTATTTTTAACTCATACTTTATCTTATTAATTGATTTTAATCCGTTTTATCTAAAATCAACTGGCAAATTTCACCTAATTTACAAACCTACTACATGTAATAAGCAAAATAGAGTACCATCAGTGGTTTACTGGTACGCTGTATAACACTCACCTCTTGCAATAGGGCAAATTGACCCCATCTTACAGTAGCCAAAGTAAGTAGATCATACACTAATGTTGCATTATGATAAGCATTTAATCTCGCTTCCTTAAATTCGGCAGACTGTGATAAAACAGTATGTCGTACAGCCATAGCTTCAGCAACAAGCAAGACCAATATTGATTCCTCGCATTCATTTTTAGGTACAAACTGCAACCAAATAATAAATCAAAATAAAATTTTACCATTACTGTACCTGGTTTAAAGAACTATATTGCTTTGGTTTCCATGCAGAATCTTTCGTCATCAAAGTAGGTGGCTTGTATTCATTCGATACGGTACCGCGCAATATTAATTCTGCTAATTGACACAAACATTTCAGCCGTATTGTGTGAACAGCTTGCGATTCCACAGAACTTAAAATAACTCTATATCGTTCCAGTGCAGCGATAGGTTTTCCTTGTCGAAGTAACATACTGGGTGCTTCATGTAACGATTGTTCCAAAATTGGGCTCAATACCTTGTTGCCAGCAGGTGGTTGTGGTGAATGTGTGCCCGTTCCAGACACACCCGTGTACTGTTGCTTTTCTAACTCTTGAGTGTAAAGAAGAGTAAGGTCGGCAGCTATTTCAAATGAACGTAGTGTTTCGTCATCTTTTTCCGCCTTTTTAAACTTACTAGCACCTGCCGCCACTTTCACATTGCACAATGCTCTAATTGCAAATGATTCTGCCACCATTCGTAAGCTACGACTGCAATTCATTTAAAAAAAAAACGCTTCAACTAATTTAATACCTACAGCGGTAATTTTTTCTCAGAAAGTGCATCTAAATCTGCAGATTTGAAACTATTAAGACTATCGGAGTATTGCCCACAGGCATAATACATCTTTCCCAAAAGCAACAATGAATCTAACGCGACATCGGCCTAAAAGATGTTCGTTTCTTTTGATATGCTAACATATTCAGTTAAATTAAACCTTATTTCCTTCCGAACTGCAAGCGAGTTCCAAGAATTGTTTAGCTTCCATGAGACCAATTTTCGCACGATGAATGTTTGCCTCTATTGGAGGCCACTCTTCTAAATACTTTTCTAATTTACCTTCTCCTATTAAAAAATTCGCTAAGTATTCTAAAAGAGATACAATAAATGGTGAATCTCAATTAGTAATTATAAATACCAAAATAAGGTGATCTTTCTTTTTCTTTTAATTGCTCTGCAAGTTGTATAACCTTTAGCCAATTTTGTTCTTCTCTACATTTTTCTATATCTACATCCATTTTAACTGAATTGTACTTAGTAGAACGTGTTGTCATTGTTTTATTAAAAAAAATTTAAATTCGCACCAATTTGTTTATTTATGGCAATTATATTTTAGGTATTATATTATAGCGTTGAAAGGACATAACATTATCCTCTTGCACACACAGGACTGACTTTTTTTTTCTATGACTGACTTCTTATATGACTGACACTTGCAGTTCGAGTTGTGATGTGACTGACAGCTGACAGTACATACTTTGACAGTACCATTGAATAACATAGAGAAACAGGGTTAGGTAAAGTTACAATCATCACGTGATTAAAGTGCCTTGTGTCTTGTGTCATGTAGACATTTCTGCCTCAGGTTAATATAAAACTTAAATAAAGCTTTTAAAACGAATAGGGTTATTGAGAACTGAGTCAAATTACTTTTATAAAACGAATGGTGTGTATTGACAGAGGTGATTTAAGTGTACCACAAAATGCAAAAAGAAACCACCTAATAATGGAGGTACCAATACCACTAGGTGTTTTCTTTTTCCATCGCCACAGGGTTAGGTAAAGTTACAATCATGACGTGATTAAACTGCCTTACGTCATGTGACATTTCTGCCTCAGGTTACTATAAAACTTAAATAAAGCTTTTAAAACGAATAGGGTTATTGAGAACTGAGTCAAATTATTTTTATAAAACGAATGGTGTGTTATTGACAGAGATGACTTAGGTCTACCACAACATGCAAAAAGAAAACACCTAATGGTGAGCTGGTGAGCATCGAAATTGGGACACACTGTATATTTAAATTAAAAGTTATGTACATAACCTCATTGTTTCGTAATTTTTTTTATTTCTTTATGTTTATAAATGTTCTTTCAAATATTCTACAGTTCGCATAGTTTTTTAATACTATTGCTTCTACTTACAGCAATAATAGGCGACTACATTGTGGATCATTCTAAACTTCATCTTCATCGAGCTCTTTTCGATAATATTACTCATGCACTAATTGGTGGGATTTCGTGGCTCGTTGTATGCATGGTATTTCGAAATCGTTATACAACACAAACGCTAGCAGAAATAGCTTTATGCACAGTTATCGCATCCTGTATTGATTTAGACCATTTCTATGCTGCACGTTCATTTCATCTAAAGGTAATACAAATCGCGACATAGTTCACTCATACAGTAAACTTACCTTATTTAGGATGCAACCAATTTGAAAAATAGGCCGGCTTTACATTGTTCTACGTTTCCATTATTTTTGGTATTTATTTTACTATTAATTGCCCATGTTTTACACGAGAGATGGTTATTACGAATTACTCTTATCATTTTAACGGCATTTGCTAGCCACCACACAAGAGATGCTGTCAGACGAGGATATTGGTTCTATCCTTTTGGTTCAACACAATCTATTTCTTATACAGCATATATTGCTTTGACCATTGTTATTCCATATTTGGTATGCTTAATGATAAAATTTGTCGGTATACAACAAAACAGTTCTAGTCAATTCAATGTAGATATTTTGTAATAAAAGTGTGATTTGTTTTGTTTTGTACAAAGATTAGTGCTCAAATAAATTTTTGCTGCAGTTGAATTTAATCAGAGAGCAACTAGCAACGGCAGGCTCTACACTTTAATGTTTTAGAATCCAACATAAGTATATTTGATAAGAAGTGATCAAAGGTGCTGCTAATTTAAAGAAAATGCTGTATAATTAGCAAATTTGTTAGCAATTATCTGAAGAGAGCCTAGGAAATTATGGTTGTATGTTATATATCTGGACTGGATGTACTTTTTAATACCTATGTCTACGAAATAACTAGGCAGTTCTCCAATATTTTATATCTATCTAGAAATAAGGGTCCTTGTCATCAATTTAGGTTAAACTACATGCTGAATGTAGCAAACATTCTGGACTCTTTAATATTTAAGAATCAGACAAAGGTTTTAGGTGGAATAACTGACGAGTGTATTCCAAATGAACCAATAACATTTGACAATAATGGAGAAATTTGACTTTAAGTTCACGGCAAGATAGTGTAAGAAATTCAAGAGCCCTTACTAAGCGATTATAATACAGTCATTTCTCATCGAAAACACAATGTTAACCAGATGCTTGGAAAATTCTGACAATCTGCCCCATTTTAAAATTAAGACGCTTTGATCTGGTTTTCAGTTTACAGGAATCACATGAATTCTATTCTACGATTTCAAACAAAGTTGCATGATTATCAGTTATGCCATTGGTTATACCCTCGAACCCTGTTTATACCTACATTTGTGTTTTCATGTTATGGTCTTTTTGTTATATGGGGGTGCATGTTGATTTACTTCCATTCATATTTCTTGCTAATTTGATGCTTAGGTATATCTGAATTCTGGATTTCAATGGGAGAGTGGGAAACCCCACGCGTACCTAGGCCATCCACTCGGGCCCTTTGTGCTACCTCTCTGATTAGAGTGGTTCAACCCCGCAACGTCACTCAAGCCATCCCACACGTGAGATAAACCTAAGGATGCTGGACTGAGAAGCAGCTCTAATCTTATCCATGTCCACCCAGGATTTTCCCAACATGGATCGTCTTAATTTGACAAGTACAGGACATTCACATAGTATGTGTTGCGCCGTCTCGTCGTCTGTGTAGCATCCTCTACAGGATGGTGAATCTACCATGCCCATGCGGTGCATGTGCTTGTTAAGTTCAGTGTCCAGAAAGTATACCTACAAGTAGCCATAGGTTTCCTCTGGATAGCCCTGTGCAGAAGCGCACCATGCTACGAGATGGTCCTCTGAAGGCCTCTCTCGCCTGGCGGCAGTCTAACATTAAGTTCCACCTAGCCCTGTGTCAGGCTTGGGTGTCTTGGGTTATTAAGTTGTTTAGGTATATGTATGTCATTAATTTTATTTTTATTTTTTTCACTACTGTAGTATTGTTTTATAGTTGGACATATACTGTCTGTTGAATAATATAAAGGTTACTCGTATTCAAAACCCTATCTGTATTTTTCCTAAGACAGGGCGATAGCACATAACATACCAGACATCACATACCTATTTAAAAAAACCATAATTTAATGTACCTAATAGATAGTGGATCCAAACATAAAACAAACGGGGGAAAAAATCAAAACATTTACACTACTGGCAATCATACCAATCATCATCGCACCTACAGGTATCATTATTACAGACGTAAATAAGTACATATTCATTCACATGCATATAAAAAGGGTGCTCATAATTAAAACATGTAGGTAACATTGTTCCACAGATGTATAGATACTATATACATCTTCGATTGTTCGCAAGATTTTTGATCCACACACATGATAACTTATAATAGTCCTTTCCTTTACTTGGTAGAAGACCAGTAAAGGAAAGACACAGTTAGGAATAAAAACAGAGAAAGAATAATAAACAAAAGATTACACAAATAGGCGCAACACTATCTCTAAAATATTTCACCAAAAGCTAGAAATAAAATATAAAGTAGGTACTTCTACAGCAAACCATGTATTACAAAATAATCTTGCAAAGCTGTACTGGAATATAGAAATCATCACAGACAAAACTATTCATCATTAACGAGATATTACACTTATCCACAAATACACATATTTAATAGACAGACATCACCATATTCAAAGAGTCAAAAATTAAACAAATACCTACCAACCATTTACAGAAGAAGTAAAGGAAATGTGGCATCAAGAATATGTACCTATACACAATACCAATAATTGGCAATAATAATCTCATCTACAGGAGTAATACCTACCAAAGTTACTTCACCAGTATATACAACTGGTGACACCAAAATACGGCCATGTAACTACAAAAAACAATCGCTCTGACACGTACTACAGTCTGTAAAGTTCTCAATATCTCTCCCACATAAGATCAATTAGGTATTGTAAATGTATTTATAGGTACTTGACATCACTAAATATACTCCATTAGCAATAGAAATGAAAGGTCTCTGGAATCAAAACCAAGTAGCCATGACAATACTTATCGTCCTACCTACAGGAATTACAGATAACACTTCACTCAACACCTCAAAAAATTTGACATAAATTAAGTATATTCGCCAACGTCCAGCTTATACAGCATTTAAGCAACTAATTATTGCAATGTAGTGAAGTAGTCCGATGTACGGAATACTGTTAACTATACCTTATCCAACGAGAGAAAGGACTTGCGCTCGGACGAAAATTCGCATGTTTCAGTTGAATCGCGCCTATTCATTACTCCTACTTCGACGAAGTCATACCTTGCGCCGATACCTATAAAGGTACCTCTTTATAGATGAATACCTGATCCCAGTTTCCTCCCACTTTAATCTGCAATGCGCAAACCAAGTCCTTTCTCTCGTTGGATAAGGTATATACACTTTTATATACAATAGGTGGTTTGCGAAAATGTTAAGTTGTAACAGTAGTAATAAAGACAGTCTCATGTCGACATCATATAACAAAGATTCAATTAACAAGTTATTATCTGAATACTGAAGACAACAACCTATAACATTACCATTACATAACTTCCACAATATTCTGTGACCATTAATTCCACTAATGTAACATCCAAATTAGGTGTTTTAGAGGGCTTTGAAACTTTTAATAAATCAAATGAACAAATTGACCTTATTGATTTGCCATTACTTCACATTTTTAAATTCCCAATCTTTGAGGTCTTTTCGTGTGGTGTACCTAAGTTTTAGCTGCGTTTTCCCTAATTCATAACGTGAATACTTTACCATGTGCAATATCTTTTACAGCACTGCACTGGTATACCATGCACAATTTATTCTTATTGATTTTGCTAATTGAACCTCATTTTCATTTCATACCTTTGCGGATAGAGGGTTGATTGAATGTTGTTCTTTTTTGGATTTTTTATGAGAATAAATATAGAAAAGATTTCCTTAAGTTCGGTCTGTTACCTTTGATAGGTAATGACAGTGTCGAAACACGTTGGGTTATTATAGTTATCTTCATTCATCCATGTGAAACACAAACACCTTATTAAACAAATGGCATGGATCAGAATTTTTTATTTATAATAAAAAGAATCATTTAGTTGGATACTAGGTAAATAATAGGCATATTTATATACACATTTGCACAAGGCAGACAAAAACAACTGCTATGTGGTGTGTGTTGTGGACAAAAGGTGCGTGTTGTCATTGATTATATTATATAATCAATGGTGTTGTCTTGTTTTACATTACTACTTAACTCATCTATGTTGGTATAATAAATTACCGATGATTAAGACACTTCATTCAAATATTCCCAAATTATCTTATATTGCTCACACTACAAATAATAAGGTTTTTTAAATTATGACATTTTCTTATCTTTAGATTATTTTATCATAATTGTTATTAAAACGCTTGTGTTTATTTTGTAATTGCATATATCCTTGTAAAATTTTCCTTTTCTTTAACTTAGAACAGATTATCTATAATGTTCATGTAGGTAAATTCCATACCTCATACATTTAATGTATTTTTAATTAACACATAAATTAAGTGATTGCTATTTCAGTTCCTCTTTTAATAACGTATAACAGACAAGTTCATGTATAGCATTAAATGGGAACAAAAAAGGTGAGAGGAAAGAGGATGTGTTCCTCCTTGGAAACAGAACCA
Organism: Pyrocoelia pectoralis; assembly: GCA_036250285.1. Lineage (NCBI taxonomy): Eukaryota > Metazoa > Arthropoda > Insecta > Coleoptera > Lampyridae > Pyrocoelia > Pyrocoelia pectoralis. The sequence goes on along the minus strand of CM070074.1, from coordinate 89,835,368 downwards.
TCTAGTTAATAGCTAGAAAATTGTTTAGAATTCCCAAACAACTTCCAAGACTTTTTAAAAAATTCCTCGAAAACTCTATTGTTAATTACTCATCACAAATACCTTGCGGCTCAAAACATAAATTTAGTTAATCTACTTGTAAAACGCATGTAAACACTTTGTGTATAAGGATTGAAAATGAAATGGATTTAAGAATATTGAAGTTGTTACGTTTATTACAACCGAATAGTTATGAATAGAACTTTTGAGTTGTTTCTTTGTCTGGTTATATCGGTTTATTAAGTTAATTAATTAAACATTGACTATAATTAAAGGTATTCACATTATGTATTTAAATTATTTAATCGCCCTTAATTAACGATATAACCAGAAAAAGAAACAACTCAAAAGTTCTATTTAAGAATATTGTTTTTATGTGATTTTTATTATCGAGTGAATGTGAGTGGATAAGATCGTTGAGAAAAATGAACTGTCAATAAATGAACTTTTTATATATAAGTATGTAAGTGGTATTATAAATATAGGATGTTATCATGTTATAAAATTACAGTTATCTTGATTATTTCGAGACTTATCATTCACGCATGGTAACTTTATTTACCTACACTATTACATATTGGACATAACAATCAATGGCTGTTTTTAAAAGCAGTTAACTGTGATTTCTATCTTCCCTTTTGCTAATTTTTGCTTCCTAAGTTCATTTCGTGTTGTATTTTTCCTTTTTTATATCTAATAAGCTGCAATTTGTTGAATAGTAAAAGTACAGTTTCATGGCTTAATTGCTATAGTCATTTGCTACAAGCTGCCTGTAATACGAGCTGTTGCGTTAACTATAGATTCCCCAATGAATACAACAGCTTACAATAAATTACAATCATATTAAGGTAGCAGCTTATATTTTCCCAAACGCTGTCACAACTACTTGTCTATGACGTGTCATTCATTCAACTTTCATTTTCTTATTGTTTTAGGGAGGGCCTCCTCCATAGATTTCGTTATCATGTTGTGTAGTTGGCTTCGCCTCTAATGCATTATGGGCAGCTTTATGGGATGTGGCAACATGTTTGCTTTCAGTTTTAATACTCTTAACGTAATCTTTCCCTTTGGGTTTTGGAAGGAGTATGTATTTTCATATAAATACTGGAATGTCGTTTGTCACTATCATATTGTTTTTGGTTAATCCATCTTCATAAACAGGTTGAAGATAACTAGCACAAATTATTGAGTGGTTGGAAAGAGTCCATAGTTAACTCAGAGCATTAAATAGAAATATTGCATCCACCCCCCTTTAGGGTCACCGCTGGATTATTATATTTCAATATTAGTCTTCACCTTCTGTACATTTTGCAGTAACTAATATAGTTTCAATCATTATAATTGTACCGGGTGTAGGTACAACTGAGTAATAATAATAATAATCAATATGTAAAACTATGTTTAATGAATAAATTATTACGATTACTGTCAAAATAAAGGGAGGGGGAACCAAATAACGTATTACTGGAAAAAATCGTGTAACTTCGAAACGAGTTGCTTGAATTTGTCAAGATTGGTCTTGATGTGAAGAGAATGCTTGATATTACCAAAAAAATCCAAAACCACAACAATTTCTTATCTCCATCTACCAACTTGTTGAAGGAACAAAACGGGTTGACTTTTCTAAAAAAATTCAAATGGTACCAAATTTTTTTTTCTACAAACGTCAAAAAATGACAAGGTTTGCTCATTGATAACAATAAGCGAAGTGACCCTTTTTTTCACTTTCCTGCGTTACCATGACACCGTGCGCGAAGTAACGACGCCGTACGCGAAATACAATTACTTCTCGCACTGCATGTAAACTATATGAGAGTTTTGTATTTTAACGTTAAAATATGTAATTGTCAACTTTTTCACGTTTGTACATCTTCAAGCAATTCTGGTAGAGTATGTTCCAGAAAAATCCTATACACATGACCATCTAACCGTGCAGGCAGTAAATATGGTCCCACTACAAAATTGTCAACAATTCCAGCCCAAATATTAACAGAAAACTTCCACTGATGATGTAACCTCTGAATGGCGTGAGGATTTTCTTCACTCCAAATGTGACTATTGTGTGTATTAAAATAGCCATCTCTTGTAAAACATGCCTCGTCTGTCCATAATACACTCCTAGGAAATATTGGTTCGTCGTTAATTTTATTCAAGTACCATTCGGCAAATTGAACTCGGTAGGGATAATCAGCTGGAATTAAGGATTGCACTTTTTGAATGTGAAACGGATGCTTGTGGAATTCCTGTAATACCCTCCATACAGATGTGTGGCTTGTATGCATCGCATGGGCAATGGCACGCGTGCTTGTTTTCGGGTTATTTTCAAATTGTTGCAAAACGTGGTCCTCAAAGTTAATATTTCGTATAGTACGATTGGCTCCCGAATCATTTTTCTTTACTTTGCATTCACCAGTATCTCGAATACGCTGATCCAATCTTGAAAATGATGTATGACAGGGAATGTGTCGCTGAGGATGCTGCACCGAATAAATTCGCCTTGCTTCGTTAGCATTACCGTAAGCTGCTCCGTAGGCCATATGCATGTCTGCTAATTCACTATTTGTAAAATTATGCATTTTCACACTAATTTATCTAATAAAGACTAATTTGTGACACATAAAATGATAATTAAACACACTTATCTAGTAAGAAATAATTTGTGACGCACGTGAAATGACAAGTACGAAGATAACTACTGTTTATTTACAAAGGTTGCTACGATTCAATTTTATTTCATTTTATCATTAGGAACAGTTATTCTGTGACACCCTGTATATGTAATTACATATATGGTTTTAATGAACTTTCCTTTTTTCAACGATTTCATCTTACAAAAAATAACATCTTTTCATCTCTTGTGAAATTCGCATTGCGTTTTCTTTTATTATCTGAATGCTCCATTGATTAAACAAAATATACGTACGTAAATATATACAATAAATGGCGAATATTGGTTATATTTACAAATCACAACGGTTAAAAACGGTGTGAAGTTGGCCACAAATACTACTTATTTTAAAATAGTTCATTCTTCTCCTCGAATTCGTTGACACACGCAACTCAATTTAAGATAAGGTGGACCTTATACTTAAGTAGAACTTAGTAAATGGTTAATGGTAGGATGTGACACAACGGTGCAAACGGCCATAAGTGACACAACGGTGCAAACGGCCATTATATACCTATATATCTCTGCTTATATCTATGATCTAATCACAGATTTCACAGTACATAGAAAAAGTATGTCACAGTATAAAGAACGCCAGGAAGCATACCCACAGGCCACAGCACAGTTAGGGTTGCCAACCGTCCTTTATTTCAAAGGACAGTCCTTTATTTTAAAAGTATGTCCTCAGTGGCGGATTTCCAGTCTTGGCCGCCCTAGGCCATGTAGTACCAGCCGCCCCTTTCTCAGTTTGCATCATTTTATTTAAAATTGCTCCCTAAGTCCCAACACTCCCAAGCCAATATAATTTTTAAGAATACAAATTTTATTTATACAAAATGAACACGTATAGTACTTACTACTTACCTAATAAAAGAAAACAAAACATATTTCAACGGAAACGGAAAACTACAAATATACAAACAACATTCTGCTGTTGACATCATAGCACTCTTCAATTACTTATCAATCAAATCAAAAAACAAAACTAAAAACGCACGTAAAATTCTTAGGAATACATGAAATACACAATCAGTCAGAATCAACAATTAGTACAAGGTGGCAGCGTGCGTAGGTATAAATTCATAATAGTATATTAAAGTATAAGTGGATAAACAGGTCTTTAAAACACGCGCGAGTTTTCAAGCACGACGGCGACCATTTATCCACGAATACTTTACGCTATTTTTTTTTATTGGTTTACTTTGAATTCTGGGTATTAAAATGGAAATAAGAACTAATAATGTGAAATGGTTGAATTCGTATGTGAAATCAGTATACCTTTCGTTGTCATGGAAATGAGAAAAATGGAAATTAATTTGCAATCTGTCATTTCATTTGACGTAACAAAGTACTCCTGTCAGATCAATAACCAATAGAATTCACGTTTTTCAAATTGGTGATGCAATCTGTCATTTTATTTGACGTAACAAATTACTCCTGTCAGATCAATAACCAATAGAATTCCCGTTTTTCAAATTTGTTGATGTTGGCATGGCAACTTTAAAACACGCGCGTTTTAAAAAGTGCGATTTAAACACGCTGGGGCGTGGTTTAAAAGGCTAAAATAGGACACCAATAAAAAAAACTATTTTAAAAATCCAATTATTCAAGTGATAGCGATTCGAATTTTGAATACCTTGTAAAACTAAGAAAGTGACAATACCGAATCGCCGGAAGCGGAACCTTTATCAAATTAAAACGCTAGTATAGTATTACATACTACCAAGCAGTACACGTATCAGTAATCTGATTCCGACAGAAGATTATTGTTTGTTTACAGTGCAGGACTGCACGCCGAACTAGTGAGCGTTTTTTCCACACAATGTTTTATTTTCTTCGGGTCGTTTCTTGTTATCATTCATTCTCATTCATCGGTGTATTTTTTGCCCACTATTGGCCGCCCCTAATATCTGGCCGCCCTAGGCCCGGGCCTAGTGGGCCTTATGGGAAATCCGCCACTGTATGTCCTTTGCCCTTTTGAAAGGTGTCAAAGGACAGAAAATGTCCTTTAAAATCCGAAATTATAAATAAAGGCATTTAGGTAACAAGGGAATTTAAAAAAAGTGCTATTACCTACACCACATAAATATTTTATTTTTAAGCTAAGACTGAAATGTAATCGTTTTATCCTGTATAATGAATAATGGTTTATTGGCCAATTTCAATAGTTACTGCCTTACTGCTGACTGATAATACTCTTCAAGGGCGAGTGTGGCGTAGCTTTTTGTCACCATTTTCCTTTCCTTCCTTGTTTAGTCTTTACTTTTGATTTACTTTTGTTTGAACATTACTTTAAAAATATTTTGCCAGCATCATTCAATCACAGAAAAGGATTGTGTAGGTAGAGTTTTCCAAAATCTTTTTCAAGTGATAAATGGCAATTTATTTTTCAGAAACTTGACTCTGATTTTACCAATCTATTTAAAATAATTTCATTTTTTATGAGTATTCCTGCCTCATATTGGTAGAAATTATTTTTATTAATTTATAAACGAACATTTAGTAAATGAATGAGTAAAATTTAATATGTAGCTCAAAATCAAAAATGTTATTCGGGAGAAGAAAATGGATGTTTTTTAGAAGTGGTCTTGTGGCACCCAAAAAATTTTTCCAAGGTGTCCTTTATTTCAATAACAGAAAGTTGGCAACCCTAAGCACAGTATAAAGACAATAATCATTAAACTGTGGCCACAGCATTGTTTTTGAATAAGCAATGGCCACAGTATACGTCTTTACCATTGTTTATTATGAATTAATAAACAACGGTCTTACCATTGTTTATTAAGACTTAATAAACAATGGTCTTACCATTGTTTATTACGTATACTGTGACATAGCTGTGCTTGAATAAAATCTTTCACTCAACTCAACAAGTCAACACTTTATTGTCAGTGTTTGTCTCTGCATATAAGCAACGATTTAATAAACAACGCCAAAGAAATTTGAAATGTTAGTAATTGACGTAGGAAGAGTTGGTAATTTTGATTTTGACATTTGGAAAAGTAAAGTACTGTTATCTGGTGATAGGATTTTGCCCCACTATTGAACTAACAGGATCGGACTTTGTACCATATGTGTTCTGTGTACCATAATTATGACAAATGGTATACAAACAAAGTCTTCGCCATTCAAGTGTATTACAAACTCGCTCCCTCAGTACTTATACCAATTACCATTACACGAACAAATATATTTGTTTTTTTTATTGGCATCTAGTGATTTTTTATTAAAAGTTAATATAATAGTATAAATGATAACGTAACGTTGAACATGAATGTCAAAAATCCGGTCCTCATTTTAATTCGCGAGCGTGAGTGTGTGACGCAAATTTCATTCGAATTATTTCTAGCTTGATTGACTAATTTGTGATAATTGTGATATTTTTTTAAACTCGTTCCATATGTACTCCATTTTGCAAAGTTATAGCTGTTTAATTTAGTGAGCGTGTGCTTGGTTGTAGAAAATCGCATATTTAACACACAATGCGGAATTTAACAGGATGTAATGACGCCATACATTTTTGTAATACTTTATTAAATGTAAGTATTTTTTTTTAAATTATTTGGAAAAATAATCGACTTAAGTAGAAATTAGAAATCAAAACTTTCCTTTTAACAATAGAGAGAGAGAACAGATATCATTTAGACACGATATAAGGATCAAAAGAAAAGGACAGAGAAACGACCTGCTGCTTTTTATTTTTGTTTTTTGGGAGTAACATTAATCATTAAAATAATGGTAATTTTATCTAATAAGGGTAAATACACAACTAATTATTTAAGTGAGTAGTATATTAACTCAGATAAGATAGTTGTAATTGTCTACTAATTCGGTTTATTTGTTTGATACCTACCTACAAAGCAATTTGAGGTAGAATTTCAAAATTTTAAGTTTGTATTATGCATATGCAATAAAATTAATTTAATATAATTTTTGTGTACGTTAATAGATGGTAAAACCATCCACATAGTAAGGATTCCGCGGTAAATTAGGTGGAATTTCCAATTTTTGTTGTGAAATACATTAATTATGCTAATCATTTTATGGATCTTAACTGTATAACCTTCATGAGATTTATCTTGAGATGAACCGGTTTGAAAAACAGTTTCATTGGATTGGATGTTTAATTTTTTACATGGTACCATAATAGCTAAGAGATTATTAAGTGATATTATTCTAACATCGTAATTAACCAATGTATCCGGGAAATGTGAGATAGTATACTGTCCTGATAATATTAAGGTTACCATATGTAAAAGTTGCATTAGCAGATTATTTTGTGTCGGTACTATCAGTGCTTTTTCCAAATACTAATTTATATTTTAGGCATTGTCAATGTTTGTGGTTACGATCTTAATTATTAGTTCTGTTGCTTTTTCGTATTATGTGTAGCAAAAATTACATGTTATCTTGTAACCTTTGCCACTATTTACGTAGTTAGTAGTTATCTTCATGAAACTTACTAAACTTAAAAATATTAATATCATTATCTTTACACTCACCCCCCACATACATACATACTACCATACCTACCTACCAATTCTCCCGCAAAAAGTGCGAGTCCCCCGCATTTTAGTACTAACTCTCGCTTACCCGCATTATAATGATAAACTCCCGCAATTTGCAAGTTGTCACTCGTGAGGGAATTTTTGACGAATGAAGTATTCTTTACAAGACGACTTCCTTGTTTTCATACACTATTTCATGAAAATAATCAAGAATTAGGTATTTTGTTTAGATTAAAATTTAATCGGTAACATTAATTTTTGCACTCATATACATAGGTCAAAATGTCCAATTTTGATCCCAAAATATGCCCCCCCCCCCCCCCCCCCCCGGGCAATACATTTTCCAAATCTCCCGCATTTTCTCAATCATAGGTTGGCAGTGGTATGATACTATGCTGCGGTGCATACATACAGGCACTAGCTTATACAGAAAGATACATTGTAGAGTTGTGTTTCCAGTTTAAAATATCCTATGTAGATAAAAGATACAAGGTCGGTGAGGAAAAGATACCCATTCTTATGCATATATCCCTCTTTACATTTATAAAAATGCCTTTCATTGACTAACAAATATAAATGAATTTGCCTACTGTAGAGAGGATAACAGTGACAATGTCGTAGAGTTAGGTTAAGTGAATATGTGGACCTATTCCTTCCTCAATGATGCGGACCGTTAAAATTACATTGGATTTTGTAGAAAATGTACGGTAGTGAGTATAACACCTACCAGGGAACTGGCAAATTTTATTTAATAGTAAAAAATACTATAATGTACCTACAACCTACTAGCTTGTGACTTTTGTGTGGTGCAAAAAGTGCAAAAATAAAAAAATAAAGGTAAGACAGTTCTGGAAGGCAGTTTGAACATTTATTTTATGAAATGAGAATTGGAAACGAATACTTTCTTTTAATACAAAGACATAATTTATTATTATACAAGTATGTATGGGTTATTTAATAAAATAAGAAATCTATTATACACCACCAATGCTAAGAAAAAATTTTAAAAATGAAAAGAGGACCCGAAATAGGAACAGGTCACATCCTACTAATGGTTAAAATGAAAGAAAAGAGCAAGATAGAATACAAGCAGGACGAGGTAGACGGGTAGACCACGAACGAGGGGTTAACCGCTGATGAAATATGGTGTACATACCTCAACGTTTTCTTTTATCTTGAACATGGGTATCGATCAGCTGTTTGATTGTTGATCCGGTCATTTTCTGTCACATTTCATTTTTGCACTTGCTGTCACGTGTCTTAATTTGTTTCCATAATTTTATCCATCTACCATCAGCCCTTCAGGCCAACCGGGGTGCCCGTTTAGGGTTCTTTTATATTTAAATGTAATTGTGATTAAAATGGTTATTTTTCACATTTCAACTATTGCAAGATTTATTCTTTGATGTACTTAATGTTATTTTATAATTAACATCAACGCTTGAGAATGGGTTTAGTAGAAGCCCGAAACATGTTGCATCCCATTATTACGTGATTTCCGTCACGTTACGACGTGACTCCAATTATTAAAACAATAAATAAGCAAGGGTGTGTCAAGCACTGACGAGTAGTCAATGGTGGTCAATGTTCGGTTTGGTTTATTATTAACAAATCTTTATTTTTTTCTTTGTGCTTTTGTAAAATGTACCTGTTACCAATTAGTTTACGCTTCATTTCCTCCTAAACAATATTTTTGCATGTTGCTTGAAGAACAAGATCACACAGACACAGACAAGTGAAGAAGAAAGTGTTAGATACGAGGAAGTATTATAATTCGACACTAAAGCATGGCAAATTTGCTGGAGAATATGGAATCAAATTGGAGATACTGAAATACATGGGAGTAGGATGGTAACTGGTTGTTGTGCCAAAAATTCAAAAAGCCTGAAGCATCGATCTTTAAAAAAAGGCAAAAAGACTTCATGTAACAATTATAGAGGCATCTCTCTGCTTTACGAAAGAATCGTGGAAAACAAACTAATAAACTAATATACCAAAAGATTCTAACAGGGTTCTGTAAGAGGAGTAGTACACAAGATTGGACTTGTTGCTTTTGACATTATGTAGCAAACCATCGTAAGGTCGCTGTAAGAACTGAAACTCCTGTGGCTGTTAAATTACACAACACTTAAAATACCAAAAACCACAATAAAAGTGAACTATATTATGCTACTTAAGTTAGAAGTGAGATAAGTAGTGAAAGTTTACAAATTCTGTATATCAAAGATAATTCCGTAATTTCATATATTTCTTATTAAGGTAATAGACGACCAGTGCTCAAATTGGAGGGAGGCCAAAAGACATTAACACTAGTGGAAAGAAGAGCCCGAAAAATCTTAATTTCAAAGTAAATGTATTCCTGATCTGTTTTACTTATTTGTTTGCAACTACTTATCTATAGAAACTCGACATAGGTACTGTATACATATTTATCATCACAAAACTTCACATCAGTAAGGTGTATGAACCGGTAGTTGATCAGTTGTCGTACTTATCCTGTTAATATGGTTAAAGATAAAATTGGAAATTAAAAATTGAAATTTGAGTACATATTAATTATTAATATTCCCTAATGTGGTGTTAATCGATGGGTATTTCACTATAAGCAGTAGGTGTACAAATGTAAGGCAGTAGCGGGCAGTATCCAGCAGTATCGAGCAGTATTGAGCACAGTAGCAAGCAGTACCGCGCAGTACTGAGCAGTTATAGGAAGTATCAGGCAGTATCGAGCAGTCATAGGCAGTATCAAACAGTATTAGCTAAACTCGGCAGTAGGTGTACTAAATTTACTTAGTGAAATACCCCTCGGTGTTAATGATTAAATTATCACTTACTACGTTTATTTAAACAAATGTAAGCAATTTATTGACAATTTTATCAAAAGTTCACATAATTTATGAATAAAGAATCGCTGTACATATTTAGAAGAATCGAGAGGGATATTTCTTGATAAATAGGTGACGATTTGGGGTTTAAAACTTTTAGCAAACACTAGAAAATCAGTTATACATAGTGTCAGAACAGTATGTATTTTGATATATTATGGCAAATACTGATGTTATCAAGAAACCGGTGTCTAAATGATTTGAATGTTATGGTGCTGCGTATAATTATATACAATTTTATGTTAACAGCTAAAGGCTTACTTACATTTCGTTATTGTCTTATCAAATTCATATAGGAGAACATATTGTATCGTCCTCATATCTGCTCTATGCAGATGATATGAAAGTTTACAGAATTGTTCTTTAAGTGATTGTAGGTGGTTGCAATCTGATTTGGACTCAGTATTTGATTGGTGTGTCATATTATAGGGGTTCCTGTATTAAAATTAATTATTTCTTAACTAATGTTGTGTTGGACAGAGTAGATAATATTTGTGATCTTGGTATCAATTTTGATCACTCTTTGTCCTTTAAAAGTCATTTCAATATTACTGCTAATAAAGCGTATAAAATTCTTGGGTTTGTCGTACGTGAAGCTAATGATTTTAACCATGTTTCTATCTTAAGAATGTTATTCTGTGCGTTGGTACGTTCGGTACTTGAATATTGCTCTGTTGTTTGGTCACCTTATTATTTATCGGATAGTAATAGAATTGAGAGTATACAGAATAAATTTCTAAGATACATCTACAAAAAATTAAATGGTGATACATTAGGTTATTCGACAACCCAAATGAGACATTTTTTAAATCTGCCTTCTTTAAAAACAAGACGTTTACTTAAAGGCTGACTTAACTTTGTTGTATACAATAATCAATTCACATATTAGGTGCCCTTCGTTGTTAAGTAAAATTGGTTTATACGCTTGTAGTAGACCTCTTAGACATATGTAGTAACATTTTTTATGTAGGTCAGCATAGAACAAATTATGGTGCTAATGCGCCCATGGCTAGAGTATCTATGGCGGCTAATAATTTTTGTAATGTAGTCAATTTCTTTGGAAGTATGTTACGACAATTTCGTAAAGATTTAAATAACTTTGTGAGTGACTAGACTGGACTGTAGTCCTGTCGTAAGTAATTTGTGTATCCTAAATCTTTAATTTTGGTTATTATTATCTATACTGTAATGTACTATTTGATTTCCTTATATTTTTATTTTAAGCTTAGATATAATTTCATATGTTTATTGTAATGACTGTACACATTCACTGTCTTTTATTTTGATATTCTTGGTACTGGTGTAATGGGTTTACCCGTTTATGGTTCTAAATAATATGTTTAGTTCTTAACTAATCACATATTTTTTTGTGCTTTAACATTAGTGGTAAGATACATTATCCATAATCAATACACTGTTTTGAGACCAATTAGAAATTACATAGTTGCAATCCCACCATAATCTATAACTGAATTCATAAGGGTCTTATGAAGCCTTCAGCAGCTACCAAGACCTTGTTATCACAACATTTTTGCAACTTCGTGGTTAATCATCTATCTCTCAAACTTGACTGTTAATTACTTACCCTTTTTAAGTAAGTAATTGATTTCGTTTTCGCCATTTTAAAACAGAGCAAAACTATTTGGTTGTATAAATGTAAAATAAGTACCTACATACTACTAAACAAAGACGTCAGGCTAACAAAGTAAAAAACAAAAACTAAAATTACCAGAAGCGCAGGCAGCCATTGTCACATATCAACAAAAACATTATAGGGTAACTTACATCTTTTAGCTGTTTTGACTGTGAAAAGGTTTTTGCCACTGCAGGATTGAATTCTGTGAATGCAGCCAGGTAGTTTAAGGAAGCAAGGAAAAACAGAAATGCTTTCTTCTTTGATGCAGTGTTAAAACCATATTTTACTATATCAATGCACTATTCGGTACATTACAGACTCTCTGTTGGACCTGTAACTCATTATTTAATGTATAATTATAGTATGGGTAATGCAATTCGATACATTTATTTTTGTTGCAGATATAAGAATTTGCCATGGATCTCTACAAGTGCATCACATCCCTAATATTTTGGTGGACTATATATAAAGTGTCAGCTCATAATTTCCAGTGTAATTCGTCAGATACTTGCCTTTGTACAACCATACGTGCTTATTATGAATATCAGTGTCCGTTGGAAGAATCACAAATAGTGGTGAAAGTACAACCCCAATATGCAGTAAATGTGCAATGCATAAAGGACCATTTAAATTGGAACGATCAAGAACTACCTCAATTAAATTTTGGAGATGTCGAAACATTCACATTTAGGAAGTGCCCTATTCCCCATAATATATCAAACTTTATGAGCAATTTTGGTGTGAACAAAGTGAAAGTGCTAAAGTTTGATTTTATGAGATTTATCCAAAATTTAACTCCCAATTTTTTTTCCGATTTATCTTATTTAGAAACCTTATCATTAAGTAACAATGAAATCGAAAATATCGACGAAAATGCTTTTAGATACTTGACTAATTTAACAGACATCGATCTTAGTTCCAACTCATTAAAATTAACATCAAATTTATTTAAGTTTACCAAAAAGTTAGCTATACTAGATTTAGCGATGAATAATTTAGAGTCTATTCCTGAAACATTATTTCATAATTTGGACAAATTGGAAATATTATTTTTATGGTCTAATAATTTTAAGACCGTAAATGGCAGCATTTTTCGTGATCTAATCAGCTTAAAAACCTTAGAACTAAGCCATTGTCACTTACAGTACCTCCCTGATGACGTTTTCCACCCATTAAAAAATCTAAGAGCAATTAATCTTGGCATGAACGAATTGAAAACAGTTCCCGAGAACTTATTTGCAAAAAATCATCGCCTCGAGTTGATTAAAATGGAAAGTAACTCTCTTTTGAGGAATTTACCCGATTACCTGTTTTCAAATTTAACAAATTTAAAAAATGTCGAATTATTTGAATGTCAATTGAGCATTTTGCCCGAAAATCTATTCTTCGGATCCACACATATTGAAAATATTTCTTTAAGACACAATGAACTTACAACGTTGCCCGAATATATCTTTAAAGATTTGACCAAACTTGAAAACTTAGACTTGAGCGAGAATTACCTTCAAACTCTACCGGAAAATGTTTTCCTTTCTTTATCTAATCTAAAAAGATTAAATCTCGCTAACAACAAATTAATTCAAATTAGTTCAAAATTGTTCTTTGGTCTACTAAGATTGGAAACGATTAATTTAAGTCGCAATCAATTAAGCTCAATCCATAAATACTCCTTTCAAAGGTTAGTTGCGTTAAAGGAAATCATTTTGTCACACAATTATTTGGCTTTGACCGAAAACTTTACTAACGTATCTCCGTTTAATGGTAATTTGGAATTGGAAAAAGTGGATCTTAGTCACAATAACATAACTTGTATAAGTGAAGATTGGATGTTTTCGAAAGTCCATTTACGCGAGCTAGATTTCAGTTACAATCAAATTGATCATTTAAATGTAAGTAAAATCAGAAAATGTTGTGTGTCGTATATTAACTTTATGTATGTTCTAGTTTAATTACTTGGTGACTGTCTCTCATAAATTACAAATTAACTTATCTCACAATAGGATTAAAGTGGTGAATTTCACAGATGCAGAAACATTGGCTCGAAGTCAAGGAAACTTAGATGCCTATTCATCGAACACAGCCAATACTGTTGTGCTTTTGGATGAGAATCCAATTAATTGTGATTGTAACATCTACGACTTTGTGAGATATTTTGCACGTGACATAGATCCTATGGTGCCTACATTAGTAACTATTAAAGCGGACAATCTAACATGCAAGTCTCCTTCGCATTTGAACGAATTTTTGGTTAAAGATGTAAAACTAAAAATGCTAACGTGCGGACTTCGGCAGTTGGAAAAAAACGCAACATGCCCACTTAATTGTGATTGTGTCATACGACCATGGGATAAGGCTTTAATTGTAAATTGCGATAGTGAAAATCTAACCACCACGCCTGAATTAATTTTCCCAAAAAGTAGCGCTTTTAATCATACCGAAGTTTATTTGGGAAATAATAATATAACGTCGGGTCCAATTGCCAATATGGGATATGAGAATGTAACAGTTTTAGATCTATCTTCTAATAGTATTGGCAAATTTCAATGGGTCCCGCCCAAACTTAAGGTTGTAATGTTTTTCCTCGGCGATATTAATTTTACATTGTGTTTTTAGAGTTTAATTTTGGAACATAATAACCTTACCTTTCTAAATTACGAAGTTCTGGAAATGCTGAATAGGTCCATGCTAAAAAATATTGCTCTAGGTGGTAATCCCTGGGATTGTGACTGTAGGACAGCAAATTTTAGCGAATTTTTAGTTACACATCTCCCGCAACAGCAGGTGAGTACTCTCATTGTCGAAAATGCATATTTTTCTTGAACAAAATGTGTAAATCTGCTATTTGAAAACATCTGCATTGAGTTAACATTTTTGTCATGAATATGTATCATGAATGAAAATAACTTAACTTAAACTTAAAGATTTCAAATCGATTCCGTAAAATATATTTCATATTTTTACAAAATCTTTATTTTCTTGTTACCTGCTCTTTTCGAATGCTTTACAGTTTTGCTAAATTTAACTAATGCACTATGGCGACCATTACAACACATGATAGTTTCACTACAAAAATTGATCCTGTACATTAGTAGTTAATGTGTACATTTAAAATAAATTACAATTGTATTATTGCTTTAAAGATGTTAAGAGATCATATTTTTGTTGATGTATGTACGTGTATAATAGCAATGCTATAATAAACACTTATTATTATTATTATATTACATTTCTAAATCATTGGCTATAGATAAGGTAGCTTAGAGTAACATTAAAGTGGGTAAGATTTAAACAGCTTATGAAAATTGTCAAAAGAATGAGATCCAAAATTATTTCTTATGTGACGCCAAAATTAACCAGTCTTACTTCCTTATGCAGTCAGTGAAATAGCTGTTACACAGTACCCAACAATTTTCTGTAATTTCACCAACATGAAATTACGATGTACATCAAATATAATCTGTAATCTAATAATATAACTATGTATATAAGAAATGTTCACTCATAACTGTGATATAGCCAAATACAGTAGAACCTCGCTAATCCAACCTCGGGTGGTCCGATTCCCCGCTTAGTCCGACCATCTCAATGGCAGAATATCGCGGCAAAATCAAGGTTGTCGTCTGCTAAGCAAAAGAACATTATACACTTTTTTCGTCCTGCTTAAGAACAGAACATTTTTTACCATATGATTTCTCATGTTTTAAACAGTTGAGAGCAAATCAGCACAAGCTTAAACTTTCACTTATGTACATACTGTACTGTATTGTGATTTTCGGGTCAATAACAGTGTTCCTCTGATAATCCGACCTTTTTTGCGTTCCGACCGTGCTCCCGGTCTCATAGTGGACGGATTAGCGAGGTTCTACTGTACCTGCAGTTTTGCCATAGTTCTTCTGAAATGCTGATTGAATTAGGTACAGTGCTTGATTTCAAAAAACAAATTAATGAAGGATATGGTAAATTCGTCCAATTTGTGCAGCAATAGCTATTAAGTTTAGCAACTGTAAATTGTAAAAATAGCTTATCCGAAAACGTGTTTTTCACATTCAAAAGAAATCATTTTCTATTATTTTGCATTGAAGAAAAATGCGGCATTTTAATTTTAACAAATGTGGAACAGTTTTTCAATTTTTCGTGTGCGATATTCAACTTGCAGTTACAGTATTTTACTTGGTTACAGATTGATGTGAAGAACATAAAATGCAGGCATACTGGAGAACTGCTAGTTCAGTTAGATATGAATGAATTATGTGAAAACTATCGTCTTTTAGCAGTTACTTTAAGTGTAAGTGTCGCTTTGCTAGCACTTCTTGTTGCTGCAATAACCATCTTCTATTATCGTTATGAACTTGAAATTAAAGTATGGCTATATGTCCATAACATGCTGTTATGGTGGGTTTCGGAAGAAGAAATCGATAAAGATAAACTGTATGATGCCTTCATCAGTTATTCACATCAAGATGAGGATTTTTTAATGAATGAATTATTGCCAGTATTGGAACAAGGCCCAAAACCCTACAAATTGTGCATACATATACGCGATTGGATAGCCGGAGAGTTTATACCCACACAAATAGTAAATTCGGTCGAAAAGTCTAGAAGAACGATAGTTATTTTATCTCCAAGCTTCTTACAAAGTTGCTGGGGTAAAATGGAATTTTGTGCGGCACACACCAAGTCTGTAGCAGATGGTCGTCGTCGTGTGATCCTTATCGTGTACGGTGATGTAGATTTAGATAAAGATTTGGACGACGAATTGAAAGCGTATATAAAAACAAATACTTACGTAAAGTGGGGCGATCCGTGGTTTTGGGATAAACTTAGATACGCTTTGCCCCATTCAAAAATAAAAGTTGGCCGTAAATCTCAAAATATAATGATGAATATGAACGATAAATTAGATCTATTAAATAACATACCTTCCACACCAAACTCAGGTTCAACGCCACCCGCATTCGATATGGAACCACCTTTACTTCTTAAGGATCATCCTTTAAGTTTTCGAAGTAAAGAGATTCTCACTCCTCCTGCAGAAGCTGGACTTAAACCTTTGCTGATCATGTCCACGAAATAAATATTTCTAATGTGATATCTATTGTTATTGTTATTGACAATAATATGGTGACCTGCTCAGTTGTTACAAGACTGATGTTTCTAATTGTACTCATAGTTTACATATTTTGTTATTAATTTTTGTAATATGTCTTCGTTATAAAGATATAATATTAGGTATTGAATATTTTAATTGTTACGATTATGTTTTATTTTTAAACTGTATAAACATGTTACAAGTAGATTTTGTACAAAAGCTGACTTTTCACACTAATGTAATAGTATAGTAATTTAAAATAAATATATTGATTCAAACTTCTTAAAATCAAAAATGAATCCAAACAAGATGTTCTTAAATCTTAATTGCTGCTTACGAAATCCATAAAGCCTTGTATTATTATACAAGGCCAGCATGAACTTTCAACATAAACATAAACAAAATGTTCTATTTTTAGCATAATAAAAATTAAGTTTAGTTGCAGAATCTGAGCTAATAGTAGGAAAGAGTGTAGTCCATTTCAAGCTTCCTGTTTAAGTTTCATTTATTTACAAAAATGTTCCTGTTACACATCCTTAAACTTACAGCACACGAATTTCTATGTCCTAATAAGTTATGCAGTTGTCTGTTTATCTCAACAAATGAGTGAGGCACACCTCAATATTATCTACAAAAAACAAAGGATTAAAGCACCAAATACTTCAAAGATGATCATTCTTTATAGTTTATAATTTGTTTTTTGGGCAACCATATATGATTTCGCTGCCGTTACTATAGCAGCGGCTGCGAAATATAATCTCACGGGCGTTAAAGTAAATGCCACTTTGATATATTTCAATACATCGAATTTTAAATTTTGTTTTAATCTAATAAAACAGATTGCCAGGTTGTCCAAAAAATGTGTATATCTTGTTCACGAAAATCTTTAACGTACTCGAGATTGAGACAATTTTTCTCATCGTACGTTAAAGTATGTTTTCGCGGCCTTGACATACAAATAAGTATTAAAATAACCCAATCTGTTATCGCGTGGGATAATGTTAACTTTTGAAATCTATATAGTGTCAATAATGCCATACTAACTAAAATTAAGTTTTGAACATATTTTCATTGAACGTCAGATTGTGTTATAATTTCAAGTTAACGAAAGTATCACTATTTTTAACTTGGTTAAGCCACTCCTCACTGTTATTTATTACTTTTTATAAATCCTTACAGTATATCATTACTTCCTACTTTTTTGCTGTACTGTACAGTGTAACGTGCAACCATAACATATTTTATACAACTTCTCATATAGAAAACATTTGCCAGTAACGCCCCTCTCTCCCTTCGAATATGGAATGTTAAATTTAATTCCCTTAAACATTGTTCCTTTCAAAATTTCTTGCTTTATTTATTTGCCAAAATTTAAACTAATTAGAAATTTTATTTTTTTGAACTGTTTGATTCTCTCAAATGTGATATTTATCTTACATTTACAATTTGTTTTTAACCATGGTATTTGTTAGCAAAAAGAAATGCTTGTATGTACTTAATTTCTGTTTTAGTAATAATAATGAGCACTCTTTGTAACGGTAGCAACACTTTGCAACTTTCCATTATGTACTTAGGCTTAATAACTTAATTTGACAAATAATATCTGTATTGTCAATTATTTTTATGGAATTTATTTATTAAATTAAATTTATTGGGAGATCAAACTAGATACTGAGGCTAAATTAACTTTGCACTATTGTTCTATACTACTCAGCTCCTATTACTACGACACTAACGATTTAAGATGTGAAAAATTATGAAATGGGTTGATGTGACATAAAACGGGGAAGTCTGTTTTAAGTGTGTGAAAAACGTATTTCTCTCTGGACGTGCGATTCGAGTTGTTTTTGTTAAATATTGACAGATTATAAATGATTTTAAATAGAATTGGTTATTTTTCTGCTTGAAAGGAGTTTTGTGTGCAAGATTCACATTAAGTTTTGAGAAAGTGAACAAGGTCGTGATGGTAAAATTAAAATAAGTAGGAATCTGAGCTTATAAGTAAGATTTTTCATTAGGCACGTGATTTGAATAGATTTGAGTACACAACAGTATTGTAGGTACTTATAGTTGAAGGCTAAGAAATATTCTAGTGTAATTTGTTTTTTCCAGAAATGTTATCAGCATTTTTCTATCCACTGCGATATGCAAGGAAGGTTGTTTTAAAAAATTTGTGCCTACATGAATTTTTAACTTATAATGATTATGAGCAAAATTTGTATCAGTGTAGCGTTTGTTTTGTAAACATTTTATGAATGTTTTAATTTTTAAATAACATTTATGGTTTTTTTGAAAGGATAGATTTCATAGAAAAAGTAAATTTTCTTTCATAAAAATGATTTCTGTACACACATTTACTCATCTCACTTATACATTAGATGATTACCTTCTTTCCTTATTTATTTAACTTATTGATACTTCACACAAAAAATATGTCCATCAGCTCCTCCCACGTACAGTTCCCCATTATTTCCTATTGTAATGGCGGTAATGGACATATCGAATGGGCAGCTATCCAACAATGTTAATTCAGAACCAATTTTCCATTTCTTTAGTGTTTTGTCCCAACCACCTGAGTATAACCACTCTTCAGCTCCATTTGCATGACCACACAAAGCATTAATAATTAATTCGTGTGCATCCTAAATACGTGATTTAAAAAACAGGCAGGTTTATGTTGTTTTTAGCCTCCCCATACCTTTTCTACTGCAACCTGTTGAAATTCAGAAACCTTTGAGTTAGCATGAACGAGGATATCTTTGCCTGTACGACTTGGAAAGCACAGTTTCTCTCCGACGACACAAACAGGTGATCTTCCTTCAATTGTTTTTACAGTTCCCATCCGTTTGCTTTCTACAATTCCGTAATTGTTAGCTAATATTCAAATTATAATAAGGAATACCTGGTTGAATTTCTGATATAACCACATACAGATCCCTCGCTGTGTATATTATATTTCCAAGCGCCAATAGGTCGACAATTGGATGCATTATTTCCAAAATTCCCACTATGATACTTTTGCAAAAGATTCTCACCTTTACTTCCATTGAAGTAACAGGCTTAAAAAATTTATTTTTTACTTACCAACCCGGAATCGTCCCCTACATACAATTTTCCATCATTAAAATTCACTTTGTATATCTCATTTTGCTCTTGTAGTACAATTTCTTCCGAATGAAAATTATTTAACGGCCACGATTTGACAAACCCATCATTCGAGCACGAGTATATTTTATTATCTCCAATCGTAATTGAAAATACTGAACAGGGATGGGCTTGAATTTCATCCAGTAATCTGAGATCTTTATCCCATACCTGCATAATAATAGTTAAATAGGTAATAATTACAAAGCGGTATTTCAAGCACTTTAATTTTTCCGTCATCGGATGCACTGTAAAGTTTGTTGTTGTAGAAAATGAGAGAAGTTATATCTAAGTTGTGCTTTTCAGTATCACTTGCACGTGATTTTATTTCCAAAGGCATTCTTGTACCTATAACACGCCTTGCTTGCTTAATGAATGAAGTCCAAGTGTTTAAAATTAACTAACACGTATTTTTAGAATTTATTTAGGTACATGCCTATTTATATATTTGAGTTAGACATTGGTGCTAAATTTATAAGTGTACGTTACATATTATTTTTTATCAAATCATTACCATTTTCAAAACACACTGAGAAAAATGAACCAAATTGTTTTTAACATTATTTTAGTAGCAATAGAGAGTTTCTATGTTACAAATTACTTATTAGCCAATATTAACAAACAACACAGTTTTCTAATCCAAATGATTTGGAATAATAATAATAATTTGTACCTGCCGACTTACATGTACTAGCAATAGGGCGAATGTTTGTGTGCGACCAAATGTAAGTGCAGCTCCTCTTTTCACATTCCACAGCTTCAAGGTAAGATATAGTTGTACCTACTATGGTTTTAAACAATAACGATTGTTATCAAATAAATATACCTTATTTATAAACATTTATAGAACAATGTTACTCAATTATTGCTTGTGGCTAATGACACAAAATATAACTACTGCAACTTATTGTTATTGGGGACAAATAAAAACATAACGAAATTACAATAAGGAATAAATGGAAACTATTTGATTAATCATATTTAATTCCATGGAAAAAAAATCGGCAACCGTGAAAACATTATGTTGGTGCCTTTAAGATGTTTTACTGTTCAGATGTATATTCCTTCTGAACTGTTGAAATTCCCTATTAAGTTCCGGATCATCTTTAAATTCGTCATTCACCTCTTCGCTAACTGCCTTCAGAAAGGAAATTTCTTCCTTGTCGTGCTTTTCGGACTTAATCCTTAATGGTCCCCTTTTTCCAGTTCTTCTATTCTTTTTGCACGTATCCGTGATTAATTGCGGCGACATAAAATTATCGATTTCTTCCATCCACGATTTATTATTCACTTCATTAATAATTGTCGAAACGGCATTCGATGTCTCCTGCACATTACATATATTGGAAAGTTCTATCGGAATTGATGTTGAAGTACCCGATATTCCACCTAATTGCGGATTTATCATTAGGTTTGATTGGGGGAAACCGAACCGACCTAAAACCTTTTAACAATATTGATTACAATTTGGTAGGTGCGAAGAGAAGATTTACCTGAGATATGTAAAATTCTTTTTCTTGCATACTGAGTGTTTCCCAGGAGGCTGCGATGGCAGCTTTCAACTGAGCTTTTGGAGCGTTAGGATACATCCAGTGATATAAAGTTCTTGTACGTTTTGAAAATAATGATTTGGCGGCTTTAAGCACTTCAATTTTCTTGTCGTCTGCATTGTGCATGAAATGGGAGGTGTCGATATTTCTTAAGAGATCAAATTCGCCTATCGGTATCTAAAAAATAATTTTTACGAAGGAATTTGATTAGTTTAAGTACATTTTCGAATGGGTAATTAACTTTATCATCCGATTTTCTCTTTCTTCCTCTTCTTTTGGGACTTCTAACGATGTTGGGAGTGATGGGTGCTTGAGTTTGATGGCAATTTAGTTTAAAACTGTTTGTTATTTTCGGTAACTTAAAAAAAAGAGTTTAAGTGTCAAAATAAAACAGTTTCCTCTTACTTCAAGCGTTCGCTTTTCATTACAAGTGAGATCTATGGGTTCCTCCGTAACTTTATCGGAAAATTTATGATAACATAGTGCCGCGTTATGTTCAGGATAATGATGAATTATACCATTTGGACGGCCCAGGTAACTTGAAGTATCCTTAAAAAGTTATTAATATTTTTTATAAATTCCGGAGATACTGTTTATACACCTGAATAATCGGTATCTGATTGTTACTTTCTAATCTTTGCACGGTTTCCATTGATAAACGGCTCATATCACGTTTAATGAAATTTTCACGTTTATTGCTAGTTTCCAACTTGTTTGTAAACAATGTTTCTATTGTTTTTCGCTTTTATTTCCAAGTTAGTGCGACTTAAATAAAAGGTAATTAATCGCGATGCGCGGTGGTCATTTAAATATTCAAAATGATTGACGTCTTCTTTTGTCACGTTGTAGAATTAGAAATTCTTTTTACTTCCTGAGTACGAAGTAAAAGGGAAGTATTGTATTGGTGTTGCAAAAAAAATTGACCTATGCAAATTTTTACATATCTTTGCGTTTCTGAATACGTAAATTCAAAAAATGAAAAAAAAATTACATCTGTAGTCTGTCCGTACACTTTTCCTTGCAACGCTCTAAACTCAGAAACGATTAAAGTGATCGAAATGCGGTTTTCGCCAATCGATTGCATTTGGGCCAAGGGCGAAAATGCTAATTAATATTACCTTTGATGAGGTCACTTCCGGTATAAGCTAAAATGGCGGCACTCATTTTTTTTATAAGATAAAGTTGCAGTTTTTTTAGGTAGTTTAAGAGTATTTTTTTCTGAATTCAGCTATAGGTATTTATTTTTTGAAAAAAGTGTTACCTAATACAAGGGAAGTCTCGTGGCAACTTGCCAGAATTTTTTTTAGCAGTTTTTTAAAGTACCTACGGTTTTTTTGTCATCATTACGGTTTACTATTTATTTTTTATTCTTCTGTTCGACAAAATGAGTCTTTTGCACGTAGGTATAAATGTATTTTATAAAAAAGATAGGTTTTACCATAGAGAATGTAATATAATATTATTACATGCTCTATGGTTTTACTTTAAACAGAAGTGACATATTAGTTGTTAAATCCCTTCCTGGATTCCATCATTCTAGGATGATTTGGTCTGAATTAAACCGTAGGTATACCTACGTACCTATAATACCCACCTCTGGTCATGGGCGAAGTAATTTTATTTTATTTAAATGGGCTGTTGATTGAAATATCAATCAACGGCTGTAGTGCAAAATCCGTTGTGTGATAATGAGGAATCTATAGAACATATTGTTGACCATTGTCCAGTGACCAGATTTCCGGGGGGTTTTACAAAATTAAATGAACTAACCATCAGAAGCTATCAATTGGTTATACGCTCTATTAAAAATGTGTAGTTATAATCTTTTAGGTACAACCTTTATCTATTCTGTATTGTTTTTTATATACAGAGTGTAGAATTGGTTTACGCACCAAAGGGATTTCAATGTTAAATTTATAATATGCTTTATCTCCCCTAATTATTTTAGAGCAAAAGTGTTAATATATTTCTTGTAGAGAAAAAAATACTCTTTACGACCACATATCATTACCTTCGAACATTCGAAGATCATTACTTAATTACTTATTGTTTTATTTTTCATACAAGGGTGAAAATATGGAAATTAGAAATTCAATTTTATCAAAATTAGATGGTGCCTTGGAATTATTGAAACAAAAAACCGTTAATCGGTAGTTGTCATGTTAATGTTTTAATCACAAATTTAAACGCATGCCAAAAGCTTCTTTTTCTTTCTCATTTACAATAATTATTGTTAAGGCACTAATATGACAGCTAACTAACCATTGTTTTTTGTTTCAATAATTCCAAGGCACCATCTAATTTTGATAAAATTGCATTTCTAATTTCCATATTTTCACCCTTGTATGAAAAATAAAACAATAAGTAATGATGTGGTTGTAAAGAATATTTTTTTCTCTATAAGAAATATATTTACACTTTTGCTCTAAAATAAGGTAATATCAAAGAGATACTCTTTGGTAATATACAAGCACATTAAAAATGTAACATTGAAATCCCTATGGTGATAAATCAATTCTACACCCTGTATGTCCTCTTTATAGTTGTGGTGATCCATAAGGTTGACAATAGGTGTTTTCTTTTTGCATTTTGTGGTACACTTAAGGCACCTCTGTCAATACACACCATTCGTTTTATAAAAATAATTTGACTCAGTTTTCAATAACCCTATTCGTTTTAAAAGCTTTATTTAAGTTTTATATTAACCTGAGGCAGAAATGTCTACATGACGCAAGACACTTCAATCACGTGATGATTGTGATTTTACCTAACCCTGTGGCACAACTGTGGCGATGCAAAAAGAAAACACCTAATAGGTGTTTTCTTTTTGCATGTTGTGGTAGACCTAAGTCAGCTCTGTCAATAACACACCATTCGTTGTATAAAATAATTTGACTCAGTTGTCAATAACCCTATTCGTTTTAAAAGCTTTATTTAAGTTTTATATTAACCTAAGGCAGAAATCCACGATTATTCGAAGCACCATGTATGTTTATAAATATTTTACAAATATGCATTGGTTCATATCCTACAACTTTTATTTGAAACATTTTTTAATCCGTATGATATTGAATGAAATATTGTACTTCCTTGCACTAATGGGCTACCCTGTATATGTAATTACCTACTGAAATTAATCTAAGGCAGTAAACATGGCATGGCAATAGCGCGATCAATTTTGAATATTATTTTTATTTGTTATTATTCTAAAGTGATGGTGAAATATGTGTTAATCGTTGAGTGAATATTTATTTATTCAATGTATAATACATGCAAATCCTCCCATAAATGCGCTTAAGTCCATTCATGCTATAAATGTTACAATACTGTGTAAAAGATTAATTATTGGCTTATTTTTGATTGGAAACAAACAAAATATCATTAACTTGTTTTTGCTGGTAACAATACTTAAGTTTTTATAAAAAATGAAATTCATTTGTTAGATGGACTACGAAATGGAGTTAACGCAAATGGGGAAAGACGATTTCGTACCTAGAGATTACCAAATTACGATCATGGAAGTGGGCGTTACAAGAAATATAATAATATTTTTACCAACCGGTACAGGAAAAACGTTAATTGCGGTGATGATATTGAAACGACTATCGGAACCCTTACAAAGGTATTAACAGCTCCAGTTAATAATTCCATTTACTATACCTATTATTTTAGACGTCTTAGTGAAGGAGGAAAAATTAGTATTATGTTAGTAAATACTCAAGCTTTAGTTGACCAGCAATCAAAATATTTAAGAGCTTTAACTGATCAAGATGTGGCTGCGTTCAGTGGAGATATGAATGTAGATTATTGGAGCAGTAGTAAATGGAAGGATCACTTTGAGAAAAATCAAATTCTGGTTATGACCACACAGATACTTGTGAATTTACTTCAACGTTCAATATTGAGCAAGTGTTTTTTTTATATAAGTTAAGCCTAATGTTATAAATGTTTACTTATAGGTTTAAATGATGTAAATTTGTTGATTTTCGACGAATGTCACAATGGTGTAGATGACCACCCCATGACTCAAGTGATGGCATATTATCCTAATTTAAAAGACCCACCTCGTGTAATAGGGTTATCTGCTACTTTGTTGAATAGAAATTGTAAGCCAGATGAAGTTCTTGACGAAGTTCAAGTGTTAGAAAATACTTTTCATAGTAAAGTCGTTACTGTCGGGGATTTAGCGTGTTTAACTGGGTAAGATACTTTTTCGTATTAACTGTACATTGCCTGCTTAATGCAAATTTCATTTAAAATGAAATAAATGTTCTGTCATATTACGCTTAATATTTTTGCATTTAATAAGCGCCCCAAATTTGAGAATTTAGCTGAACTTGCACCAATTGTCATAATACACAGCTTTACAAACAAAATTAAATTCTGTTATTCTCTAATGGTAAACCACTTCTTCTGTTTACAACATTTGTTAAGCGAGTTGTAAAGGATTTTCATAGCCAGGGCCTTGCCTACGGCGATCTCAATTGCCTTCGTATCCAACTATGTTCACTAAAAACATTTGTTTCACTGTTTTCCAAGTGAGGTAAACTGAGGTTTCATATTTAATATACATGTATTGCATCTTTCAGTTGTAGAGCTTCTTGCTAAATTGCTGAATTTCAGCAGTAAACTACTTCCACACATTTTCCCAGTGTATCATACAAGCAATATTTAAAAGGGGTCTATCGTGGTCTCAAATGTAATGTTAGACTATATTTTTGTTTTGAATAATCATACAGCTCTACTCAGCAAACAAGATAGTTGGAGAGGAGATGCCGGCGCTAGAGTAGCTTTTAAGGTACAATCCGAAAAAAAATATTTGGGCGCTTAATTTAAATGTGCATTGTTGGATACACATAAATGTATTGTATGCTGCATGAGAAGTCATCAGAAAGACTGATTTTAACAAACAAGAGTAACACAATAAAAGGATTAAGTAATAAAACGCACGTGGAAAATGTCAGCTGTAAACTGTAATAATTTATATTTAGCTCTCAAATATGATTGGCCTAATAATTTACCGTGTCAAAAATTTCAAATAAATTATTTTAGTTGACATATTTTCCGACTATCTTGTTTGCTGAGTGGAGCTGTACTAATGATATTATTAAAGTCACTAAATATTCTAAAGTACCGCAACCTTATGTTCCAATGAGTTAGAGAGAGAAAGCTAATTTTAACCCCAAAATGGCGGAAAAATGACATCTGTGTTTGACATACGATGAAAATTAGTATTTTACTGTTAGACCATTGGTCTAAAATTTTACTATTACTAAGTTTGACGTTTGACACTTGGTTTGAAATGCGGCAATTTGAAAAACATCATAAACTTGTAGTTTTCCCATAGACAGGCTCGTCTTCTTATTCTTACACACTACTTGCTGTATTTTTTAGTTATCCTTTTCTGTGATTTAAATAACGATTCTAAATGAAGTATTAACACGACAAAATAAAATGTCAATTTTAAAAACGTATGTTAGGTTCGTGTGGCAAAGTTCCAAATTTTTTATCTTTCAATTAAACTGTAGGTACCTTTTAATAACAATGACAACTAATTTTTAAGAAATATATTGATAAGTATCTAATGTGAGTTTAGTTTTTAAGAAACACTTCATAAAGTCATTAAATTTTCTAGCGACTAGAGGCGATTTCTGGCGAAGTAACCGTAGCTTACTCGAGTAAGTTAGAAGTAAGACAAAAGTTAGAGCAACGTCACAATTGTGACGTCATGAAAGCATATAACGCATGTAACCGATGAAACCGCTAGAAATTGAAGGTACACATAACCTCTAGAAATTCAAATATAAACGCCATACAAAAAATGTTGGTTTGTGTTATTAAATTAAATTAAACCATTGTAGGGCAATAAATGGCTCCTAAATGTGATTCAGGTCAACATCACGAAATGTACCTATTTATATCAGTTGGTAAGAGTTGGAAATTCCCTGCCGATGGTTCAATTCACGTTAAATACAAATACTTAAAATATGCGTTTATCAAATAATCAAATAATACGGACTACGGGCATTTTCAAATACTTTATATGCGTGCGCATGTAACCAATTTATCTTACTCGAGTCGGATCAGAGTTAGCCGCAGTTAGGACTTTTCATGTAACCGAAGCTTACCACAGTAAGACATGACGTCATCAGTTAGACGCCAGAAAACGAGTTACATGTAACTTGACCTAACCGAACCTTACTTTTCCTCGCCAGAAATCGCCTTAGGTCTTCAATATTTGAAATTGCCGCCAAAATTTTAACCCCAAAATGGCGAACGTTGCGGTACTTTAGAATATTTAGTGACTTTAGAATTTAGATATTATTAAACAATAGGTATGTGAAAATGTAAACCGCGCTTAGATAATGTAGTAATAATAATAATAATAGTAATAATGATAATGTTTGAAAGTAGTGCGTGATAATAACAACCTATATCTTATCTTATATATATATAAAAATGAATCGCTATTTCCTTGGTCACGCCATAACTTGAGAACGACTTTACCGATTTCAGTCATCTTTTTTTTAAATGTTTCTAATACTTTGTAGAAGGTTCTTACGGAAAGAAAAATTAAGAAAATTGCCCAGAAAATTGGTAAATTTCAGAAACTTAACGCGTTTGACAGTTCGCCCATTTGACAGTTCGCGCGTTTGACAGTTCACGCGTCGCAAATGTCGTTTAACATCCGCATCGGTCGGCATCTATCGATCAAAAAATTCATTTAAAAGTATTCATTTCTTGGTGTACAGTCCATTCGATTTGAACGTTTATCCAGTTTTGAGTTTGTTGAGTGATTTTTTTTGATAAGTGTTTGTTTATCGCAGTTAGTTCACCGCAATCCCGCTTAGTATTAAAATTAAAAATCGAGCGAAGGATAATGAAAATAGTAGCGTTAGCATGTCCGAATTACGTTCGAGAGCGACGGGAAATGAACGTAAGCTAATCAATTCAAAATCAATTACTGTGCGTTACGTAGTCTCGCAAAAACTCGAAAAGTACTAATACAATTTTGCATAGTGATTCAGATTAACCATAGGAGGGTTTAAAGCCATTAATTGAAGATGACTAATTTAAAATATTGTAAACAGAATCGTAACGTTTGTACTCTAAATTGGACAGATTGACTGACTGTGGAAACAATTCGCGGTTGACATGTAGGTATGTCAAAATTGAATTGAACCAAAAGTATGAAGTTGGAAGGTTTATTAGGGTTTATAATCGCTTATGAAGAGTTACATTTTTAAACGTTAATATTTCGAAAACAATAAAATTTAGGAGTGGTGTATTAGAGAACAGCGTTAATAATCATGAGCAGATTTCGAAAATGTGACAATATACGCGGTGTTCTATTTAAAAAACGATTCAAGATGGCGCTCAGCCGCCATTTTGTAACTTTTAGCCGTCATCTCTACATATTTAACACGGACGTATAAAAAACAAATGGACTGCTAATTGGTACGTACCGGCAACATTTATTTGTCCCCACCATGGGAGCCGCCATACTGTGCTCTTAGTTAGTTATTTTCTTGTAGAGATCGATTTTAGTTGGCAATTACAAACGTCAAATCGAAAGTGGTCCAAACTTCAAAGTCTTTGACTTAACCTCAATGTTTTATATCTTACCTTTCGTTGCTTTCATATTTGACATTTTTTATATACATAGTATGAATAGAGCGTGATGTTTCGTTGGAAACGATTGTTGCTATGTGTCGTGTGTAAATAAACAAGTTTTGTTTGTTAAATGGTTACACATAATTATGTCATTTTGGAGTACATCGAAAACCACGTTCCAGAAGAAATTTTACAAATACTTTCAACAGCAGTATCGTCGTTGATACCAAGCAAGTGATGATGAAAATATAGTTACAGAATTGAAATTCAGAAATAATGAAATGACAAATTATAAATTGCAACTTTCAAATATAACCGCTAAATTTTCAGGGTTCATTACTCGCTTTGATTATATAATCAAAGATTACTCCACAGACCACTAATATTTTTAATGGTCTGTGCACAAATCACTTTTTTGTTAGTAGTTTGTGGGTCTGTGGATTACTCCTTTAAGGCCGCAATAGACGATCATAAAAATTGATGTAAAATTGATGTAAATTGTATGGAAAATACATGTAAAATTCAAGGACATTCACTTGATAATACACGTTTATATTTTTTGTGAAAAATTATAAAAATACCAGAGTTAATGTTGGCGACCATAAATTCAAAAAGTAAACAAGTTAACTAAACTGAATGTAGTCGACGCACGCCACCTTTGACGTTAAGTTCCTCCAACCTCAAGTTAACGCCACCTTTTACATTTCAAAATTACCATAAGTTACTGGAAATACACGTAAATGACCTTCAAAAATAGAACATGTTCTAATCGTCCAAAATTTTACATGTAGAAATACATGCAAAATACATGATTTTTTTTTGTCATAATACACGAAGTAGTACAGGTTAATTATGATCGTCTATTGCGGCCTTTAGAAATACACCAATACAAAATTGAGCCACAGAATAAGGTCCCCTTACTTATTCTATGATTGAGCACAGTATGGCGCCGCCCAGGCAGGGGACAATTATTTCAACATAATTAGCAGTCCATTTGTTTTTTATACGTCCGTGATATTTAAAAGGATAAAATGATGACTGACTGACTCACTGACTCACTCACCGATCTATCAACGCCCAGGCCAAACCAATGAACCTAGAAACTTAACATTTTCAGTGAACCTTCCCCTGATGATGTAGGCACCCACTAAGAAGCGAATTTCGAAATTCATTTCCTAAGTGGGTCAAAATAAGGGTTGAAATTTTAAAATGGTTGAAGCGATCTATGTAACGGGGGCAGATGGAAATCTAAAAATTGCTCAAAAGCACCTGTATTGAAATCCATGAGACACGTATTTCACCTTTTTTCAAAAGTTACCCTCTAAGGGTTCCAAATTAAGGGATGACATTTTATATCTTTATATATAAAAATGAATTGACGTTTGTGTGTCTCATAAAAACTCGAGAACGGCTGAATCGATTTGACTAATTTTGGTTTTCAAATATTTGTAGAAGTACAAGGAAGGTTTAAAAGGTGAGACATAAGTCCTAGGAGTTTAGGGCTTCGCCCCTATGGGTTTCAAAATTACCGTGTTTTTGTTATGGAGTTTTGATTTTATTAGTAAACATTGTAAACAAAAACGCAATGTTATTTATTACTGTCAAACTTAAAAGCTGTAATGTAGCAATACCTTTGGAAGTTCAGACAACTTTTATTGGCGGTACGAAGTTCGCCGGGTCTACTAGTATTGAATAAATTTAATAAATATAAATATAAAGAGTAGTAACCAAGTGCTTTTGTGCAGTTTCAGACTTAATACCTGCCCCACTCTTAGGAGTGAATTATGTACTTCACTTGTAAATGTTACTGCATTATACATGATGCAATCAATGGATAATCTTCTAACTCACTGCTTCCTTGGCATATTATACATCCAAATAAAATTGATTTACACTGTTACATAGTTGACAATGAGAGTATTTCTGTGTTTTATCACAACTACGAAATAACATGAATTGAAATAGAATTGTGGAATTTTTGTTAAAAATGATTTATTGTTTGCAATTTTTTGGGAACTGACAAGATGTATAGTATAGCATTACAATCAGGGATGCACAGACTTATAGGGAACAGGGACCACTCGGGAAAAATATAAGCCAAGGACGGGCCACTACAAACAATATTTCCGGGTAGCCGGCGATGCGTCATATTTATACGAGTTACCAAACATCGAGAACCATCCACTTTGTTCGGGGATCTACCGACGTGTTTCGCAAATCTGTAATCTAGTTGATGCGACAGATTTCTAGTCTCGTAATAATATGCTTGGACAGGAGCGCGGCGAGTAGAATACTTTTAAAATTCGATGGCAGGCCGCATAAATATCGCTTTTAAAATTCGTTGGCGGGCCGCATAAACATCGACAGCGGGCCACATGCGGCCGGTATGTGCATCCCTGTATTACATGCAGTACCACCAACGTTACTAATCCCCAAGGAAATATGTTTCAATACAAAACAATGTTTCTTTCAATTGCACCATGGGCCTCCTAAGTACAATTTTATTTGGTCAGAATTTTTACAGATACGCTACTAATCCACAAGAAGAGATACGTGAATATGTCTGCTATGAGTGTTCTGAAGTGGATAGATTAGCACTTGGACGTTTAGATGATTTAATAAGTGTTATACAAGTGATACATACAAATAAGAGAACTACGTCTCCACCAAAACCAAACTTAGAACCACTTAACAATGATGGAGAGTTTAAACATATCATTGCTTTAATTAATGATGTTAAATACCATATACAAAACTTTGGAAGTTATTGTGCGGAGATTGCGTTGGCAGCTCATAATGTTCAATTAGAACTAATTAAGAGACATTGTGAAAATGATAAAGTTAGAACTGTAATTGATGCAGTTATCTCAGCATTTAAAACTATTGAAGGAATGTACCAAATTATAATGAGATCTACAGATCAACCTGAACGTATATACAGATATTCATCGCCACAAGTGAATAAGCTAATACATGTTTTAGAAGAATACAAAAATAATGCGAAGGTCCCGCTCTGTGGAATAATATTTGTTCAAAGAAGATTTACGGCAAAAATTATTTACAATGTATTAAAAGATTTAAAAGATACAGATCCATTTTTCTCTTTTATCGATCCAAATTTTATTGTGGGTTTCAACGTAAGTACGTATAATACTCGCGAAGGCTTATATAATTCCAAAATGAATAAGAAGATATTAAACGATTTCAAAATGAAAAAGATTAATTTGTTAGTAGCTTCAAATGTGTTAGAAGAAGGAGTTGATATTCCAACATGTACTCTGGTAGTAAATTTCTGTGGCGTGAAAAATTATCGAGCATATATACAATCGAAAGGAAGAGCACGACACGCAAATAGCTTCTATTATATGTTGGTTAATGATGGCAATGATGACTTTTACAGGGAATATCAAAAAATCAAAAAAATTGAAGATTTACTTAATTTGGTAAGTAATTTGGTTGCCCCTAAATCATTTTATTTGCTGCGATAGATTGTAATATAATATTTAAATACATTTTAGCACCTCACAGACAAAAAACTGGATATCGAAGAACCAATAGATGATCCCCTAGGGAAGTTGGATGGTGATCTACTTCCTTATTATGTTGATGGACCAAATTCTCCTCAAGTCAATTCATTGACTGCTATACCACTCCTATGCCTATATTGTTCATACCTTCCAGCAGACAAATACACTACATATACACCAAATTGGTTTATTGAGCACTGTCGAGGAAGTACGAAGGTTCGAGTCATTATAGAGCTCCCACCTGTCAGTGGCATTTTGGAACCAATTGCAGTAAGTTACATCATATTTACTTAAAGTCATTTCTCATTCCTTCATTGTATAGGGACCTTTTATGCCTTCAAAGAAATTGGCAAAAAGAGCTGCAGCTTTAGAAATGTGTAAGATATTACATGAAAGAGGAGAACTTGATGACAAATTATTGCCTAGAAGGCGAACGGTGTTAGAAAATGAATTTGATCACTATTTTACACATTGGGCAAAGGAGAAGGAAAGCGATATTGGAAATACAAGAAAACAAATAAAAATGTATGATAGAAAAGTAAGTCTTCCTTCCAATTTATATTATATTTCCACGATCATTTTTATTTTAGATACCTGAAATTTGCAAAGGTCTAATAAGACCTAACGAAGTAATTTATCTTCACATAATTGAATTACAACCATTGTTTCATAACCACAAAAACTTGCAGAATCTATATCAGTCTGACTTATGTTATGGATTTCTTTCCACAAAACCGTTACCAAAACTCTGTCAATTCTCAGTATATGTTACAGCTGGAGAAATATTAGTTAATCTCAACACGAATTATAAGCAAATTACTTTAACTAGGGAAAACATTTTACCTTTGAGGAATTTCCATTATTTAATATTTAACGACGTTTTAAGAATTTTGAAACCATTTTTAGTTCTCGATGATGATTATAATAAGAACGGATTCTTAGTTGTTCCTATAAAAAAACAACAATCGTGTTTTGAGATCGATTTTGAAACTGCAATTAACAACAAAGAATTATTGGACCAACATGCTGAACCCACGTCCCAGCCAAAGTTGTCATTAAAAGTTACTAAAGAAAATTATCACGGGACCGTTATTACTACATGGTATCGTAAAGATGATCGGGTAAGATTAGTACTATGTATAAAAAATTAAGTGTTATCAATTGAACAATAACAATTGCATTTTTTTTCTATACATTCATAAAAGAGATCATTAATGGTGATTTCATAAAATGAATTCAAGAAATGTGTGTATTATACATATTTCAATTTCAATTTATTCAAAAATCCAATACAACACGAACACAGTCTTTACAGCAAGGATAACTAAAAGCTAAATAAGTCAGCTAATGTTTGACAATTCCTTTGATTTGCTTTAAATTAGTCGAAAGGAAGTTAATATCAGTTTACTAGAAGAATGTTGCACTATGTTAACATATTTATTGCGCTAATAATTCACAGACTGGTTACAAATAGCTTCTTATCCAAAATTTATTTTTGATACCTTTATGATAAAGTAATTCATAAAATACCAGTTTTTATATTTTACATTATTGAGAACAAAGAAAATAATCACTATACAGATACACTGTACATTTCTTCGAAAACATATTGTTTGAAACTGATAAACATCCATTATACTCTTATAACTTATAAGTAAAGAGATTTGGATAGACAGGGTATATTCCAAACCTCTTCAAATACAAAAATCGCAAGCATCTTTTCTGTACTTTTACAATCATATTCATGTTTACATCAGTCCGTGGAGACCATAATAACCATGGCGTATTCAAGTTGTTGTCTAACAAGGGCATTGTATAACATTATCACTGTTTCAGTTTTGAAATTTTGGTAATTTCGTATAATAAAACCCAACACATGGCCTTATTAACTATTCTTGTGCAGTGAGAGTTGAATTTCAAATTGTTTTGAAAGGAAACTCCAAAATTATCTTGCCGATTGCAACACCATCTATACTATATGGAAACATACAACTATTAGTACTGCGTCGCGTTGTGCTTTCTTTAGAACAAAAACTTGATGCAATTAAACGTTTGTCCGCATTATCCGAGTTTTTGCTTATCCGAGTTTACGTCGGTCCACATTAGCTCGGTTAAGCGAGGTTCTACTGTATTCTCAACAAATAAACTTATTGTTAAATTCGGACAGTCTTGTCCGATCAAAACTTGAATACGGTTCCATCATATGGTCCCCGTCAAGTCAGTACGCAACTAAAAAATTGAGGTAATTCAAAACAACTTACTGAGGTACCTCTACTACAAAAAGAATAGAGTCTGCTGCCCTAGAGACACACCGACAAATATTTTAAGACTGGATTTTGAGTTTCAAAGGCTTAGTACCAGAAGAGACATCAGTACACTGATGTTTCTATATAAAATTTTAAATAATTTGATTGAGGCTCCTCACATCCTGGAACTACTAAATTTATATGCGCCCTCTGTTCGAATTAGGGGTAGGGATCTATTCCTTCCTCCGGTAGCTAGGACCGTGAGGCATGCGGACTCCCCGGTCATTCGTATGCAAACACAATACAACTCGTTGTCTCACAGGCTGGATATATTCAATACTAACTTGACACAGATTAAAAAATTAAAAATTGAAAATTAAAATTTATATTACGTACTTAATACCCGCTTTTAAGGCAGGCAGTGTTATATTTTGTTTTATTTTTTATTATTTTACTAATCACATTTTTTTTAAATTTATTATTATGTATAAGTTGATATAGGCCCCGCAAAACAAAAACAAAAAAAACAAAAAAAAACAAAAAAAATATTACAGGATTATTATTTTTAGTTGATTATTATGTAATGCATTGTGGCTTTTTTGGAGTAGATGCTACTCTGTAGTCACTACAAAGATAAATAAAGATAAATAAATAAATAAATAAATAAATAAATTCGTCACTTCGGTACTGTTTCCACAATAAACAATCTATTGGCAATTGGTAAAAGTTAACACCTCGTCGCTACAATAAAAAATAACAAAAAAAGATAGTAAATCAAAAATAATCGTAACTCAACTAAGCCGTAATATGTTGCAGACCTCTGCAAAATAATTGTAAATTACGAATATTTTGGCGTTTTAACTTACCGAAAGAAATGTAAGCTTGCAGTACTGTTAATGACCACTACATTAAATGAATGAGACTGAAATCTTTACATTTACTATCACACAAATGTAACTCAGAGCAAATAAGAAAATGACAACTAAATACAAAGCTCCATGCAGTAGTGTACTGTCGTTCATTTCACAGTGCTTTTAATGATGTCAGGCCACGTTTCCAACCATAGTTGTCTGATCGTAGTTATACTAAGTTCTGCTTCTTCCTACCAGTAATATTAACTTACGACATTTTCAGATGTGATTCCCACAATAGCTTGAGGGGAGTTCTTGTTTCATATCGTAGTCCCATCTACCCATTGCAAAATAAAATCCCACAGAGCCACTCTCTTGCCCTCATTAAACCCCTGTTGTTTCACCATATAGCTAATCATATTCCTTAACGGCGCGATTAAATGGCTTAACACTGGATCAATGACTTTTGTGTTTCAAAATTTTCTCCATTTTAAAGAAAATTTAATTCCCTTTCAAAAGATCACAACATGCCACGAAATACCACAGAAGCCCTGTTGTTATGGTTTCACCACATAGCTAATCATATTCCTTAACATCTGGATTAAACCCACTCTTTAAGTTTTAAAATTTTCACCATTTTAAAGAAAATTTAATGCCCTTTCAAAAGATGTATCACAACTTGCCCCTTCCCATTTGAAAAAATAAGAATAGATGCCGCCCCGTTAAGGGGTTGAAGTTGGAAATAAAAGTATACAGGTCCGAGGATCTTTTTTTAATTTTCATATACAAAGCTGTAAACCTTGCTGGACTGTTTTTGATGGACCACTATGTATAAATACGACTAAAAATAAATAAGGAAACTAAATGGTGGTTGTTACACTTAAATGCACAATTTTAAGTATGTCAAGTAAAACATCATAATAAGCGAATAAAATACGAGTTTAGCACTGTTTTATTATAACTTTACTCTCAATTTTATTATGTTATTAATATTGAAATAAACATAATGAAAGTACACTGTTTTATAGTATGAAGTTCATTAAAAATTCCGTTAAATTATCTTTTCTTCGCCACAATCAGGGGTGACATTTTTCTTTCCATTAATAATAACTATAATACATATTATGTTTATTGCACATATGTTTTATTTCAATTGTTAAATTTTAATTTAATCTTGTCGACCGCTTATAGCTCACATGATTACTATCAACCCACTTGCAAAACAAGTAATAATTGTCATTTAATAAATTTCTTAGAAAAAATGTAAAACATTAGAAGAAAGTAATTCTTCAACTTGACTTCATATTGAGTGCGAATGAAACTATAATATCCGCTTTTGTTCTTAAATTAACTATCTTTGCTTGATAGAAAACTTAAACATTATTTTTTTTTAGCAATACATCGTAATCAAAGTTTGTGATGATTTGAATGTGATGAGTGCTTTTCCTGCAGAAGGATTTACAAACTATGCAGACTATTTTACAAAAAAATATAATATTAATATAATCAATTTAAATCAGCCGCTACTTCTGGCAAAAGGTATATCGAAAAGACTAAATTGTGTCAAACCTCGTGGTAGAAGTGGTAAGAACAATGAAGTTGATGAAGGGTTCAAACATCATTTAGTGGCCGAACTTTGCGTAAAACAAGAGTTTCCCGGAACTTTGTGGCTACAGGGAACTTTATTACCAACAATTCTGAATAGAATTGAATCTCTGTTACAGGCAGATGAACTGCGTATTTTGATTGCGAAAGGGATCCAGTTAGGTGTACATGAACTAGCTCCAACAGAAAAATGGGCATCTTTAGTATTAGACAAACATGTCGTAAATAAAGGTATAGAAGGAGTTGAATATTTTAGAGCGAAAGAACATTCTAAAGAAGCGAAAACATTCCAAGATACAGAAATAAAGAATGCTATTGCTACTTCCGTTACAGAATTAGCGCAGGATTTTGCTGTCAAAAATTTAAATGCGGAATATCCGTGGCAAGAGGTGGAAGAACCTATAGATATAGAACGACGGCGTAATGTAACTTTAACGGATGTCCAATACTTCCATAATTTTGTGTCACGCATAGTATTAGAGGATCATCATTTACAAAAAAATGAAATAGCAAACAGAAGTCGTTCTCAGACGCTCAGTGTAACCAAAGATTATATTTATAAGCCACTACAAGTTTTGAACTGTTACGAAAATAATAAAGGTCCCGAACTAATAGATATCTTTACCGCTTTAACAACAGCGAAAAATAATGACATAGTGAATTTGGAACGACTAGAGACTTTAGGAGATTCATTTTTAAAACTCAGTATTTCTTTATTTCTTTTATTGAAATATCCAACATTCGACGAAGGCATGTTAACAAGTTTTAAAGGAAAATTGATTAGCAATAATAATTTATTTTACATTGGCGATAAAAAGGGCATTAGTGGTTATGTGAAGGTGTCAGAGTTTGCGCCAGATAGTGAATGGAAACCCCCCGCTTTTAATATTCCCAAGATTTTAAGAGACAGGATCGATCGGTCTATATCTATAAATTCCCTATTTCAATTTAATTTCACAAAAGAAGAACAGATCCTTGGCTTATTTACTGAAAGATCTCGAAATAAAATACTTTTGACATGTGATGATATAGATGAAACAGAGGAAAATGTTGAAAATTCGACATATTCATTTTTGGATAAGCAAGCCATTAGAGATAAATCGGTTGCAGATAGTGTTGAAGCACTTTTGGGCGTATATTTTCAAGCGTATGGTTTTCAAGGTGGATTAAGATTTTTAAAGTGGTTAGGTATTGTTCCAGAATTTGAAAATATTGACCGTTTATTTGAAATGGAACCGCCAAATCCGGCGTTTGTCGACAATATTGCTAACAGAAGTATAGAATATCATATTCCGGCATGGGAGAAGGTGGAAGCTAGATTGTGTTACAAATTTCGAAATCGCGCATATTTATTACAAGCTTTAACACATGCATCGTATGTTTCAAATCGTATCACAAACTGTTATCAAACGTTGGAATTTTTGGGCGATGCGGTATTAGATTTCTTAATTACTTGCTACATATTTGAAGCATCCGAAAGTCTAAGTCCTGGCGATTTAACCGATTTACGTTCGGCATTAGTTAATAACGTAACATTTGCTTGCTTCACTGTCAGGTGTGGATTTCAAAAGCATCTTCTCTTTTCAAATAACCAGTTGTCAAAATACATAGATACCTTTGTCAGGTATCAAGAATTAAATAATCACAAAATTAATGACGAAGTGTTGACTTTAATAAGTGAAGAGGACTTGCATCTGGGAGAACACATCGATGTACCAAAAGTATTTTTATATTTTCTGAATGTACGAAAGACTATAATTGTAAGCTTTTAGGTTCTTGGAGATACGTTTGAGGCCTTAATTGGAGCGGTGTTCTTAGATTGTGGAATGTGCCTTGAAATTGTATGGGAAATTGTTCATCGCATCATGTGGAAAGAGATGGAGTTGTTTCTGACAAATGTTCCTAAAAATCCAATTAGGATGATCCACGAGATGGTTGGCGCCCGTCCAGAATTTGGGTAAGTTAACTTGTGTTAATATTTCTTGCATAAATCTATTTTGAAACATCACTATTCTTACTATTATATCATCATTTTTCTGAATTTTTGTTTGATGTTAGTTATTTGTATAGTGTCATAAAAAGTGAAGACGTGGAACAAAAAAAAATTCAGTGAGTTTCAAGCTTAGTAGCTGTGTAGAAATAGTTATCATTCTCATTTTTAAAGAACACTGGTTAATTTCGTCTTTGTCATTTCTGTAAAGGAGAGGAATTTGGTTAGTCAAGGAATCTACACTGTAATTACTTTACTTACTTACAGTGTAAAGTTCCTTCACTTTATAGGTTTCAGTGTGAAAGGGAAAATAACTTCACTAAGTCAATAAATTAGCCATTAACGTTAAAAAACTACAAAATTTTAAAGGGAATGATTGATAAAATAACAATCACAAAACACATACTTTAGAATTTATTGTATCTTTATCTTGGGTATTTTAATTTGTTACTGTTAACAGTTGATAGATGGCAATGTTAAAAAATAAATCTAACTATAGAGTACATTATTGTGAACAAATTCATACTGTACCATAGAATAGTATTGTAAAATTACCACTTTAGGCATTTTTCTATGACTTTAGGTCTAATTTAGGCGGCAGTCGCACAGAGAGACGACCAACCATGGCCATCCGCAACCGTCCAACTTCGACCGACCAAAAATTAAACAACCGTCGCACAGAGAAGACCCTGCAAGACCAACCGATTTTTAAATGTCGCGCTAAAGTCGATAATAATTCTGCAGGTTTCTACATACCCACCATAAATAAAATCGATATTTATGTTACCCACAGTAAATTAAACAAATTAAGCAAATTAAACAACTTCATTCATCCACTTCCTCGACTGTCCACCCATCCATACTTAACAATAATAAAATACTTTAAAATAAATAATTATATTAGGTTAGTAAAAAAATTTCAAATGTTATGAGTCACCGACCGTTAATCGTCGACCAAAAGTTTAAAGCCGGGTTGAAATTTCAAACCGTACGGTCGTGGTTGCTTGTGGACGATCGTGGACGGTCGTTCTTGTAAGACGTGCTCTATCTAACAACGTGGTATTGAAATTTTGGTCGGTCGTCTTTGGTCGGCGACCAAAGTCTGTGCGACTGCCGCCTTAAATTTGTATTTCAAAATTACTTTTTATAATAATAGTCGTTTTTTGAACATCTTATGATTTATACTAAGAATAACTTGTTCCAAGTTTATCCTACATATTGCAAAATCGGGCATAAATGTAATAGGCAGAAAGTGGATGGGCCTAGTTTTGGTTATTAACATACGTAGATGTACAGGGTGGCTCAAATTGGACACTTTCTTATGGCAACACCTTTTATTTTAAGAGATAGAAAAAATGGACCAAGGTGTCTGGAGCTCAATTTTAATGAGAAAATCACTGGCGCAAACAGAATTCAGCTATCTTTAATCGTTTGGACGCTAGGGGGCGTTTCTCGAATTTGGTCGATTTCTTTAATGCTCCATAACTTTCTTATTATTAAAGATAATTGATTTTGCCAAAATCTTTCTTAGAGCACTTTTTTACGTAGCATCCATCGCGATAGATAGTTTTTATACAGGGTGTTTGGTTTTTTGTGTACGACCCTAAACTACATTTTTTCGTGGTTTTTGAAAAGAAAATAAACTTTCCTAAATTTTGATGTATCGCTTGTTATATTTATGTTGAATATTATTAGGTGTTTTCTTTTTGCATGCCACAGGGTTAGGTAAGGTTACAATCATCACGTGATTAAAGCGCCTTGCGTCATGTAGACATTTCTGCCTCAAGTTAATATAAAACTTAAATAAAGCTTTTAAAACGAATAGGGTTATTGACAACTGAGTCAAATTATTTTTATAAAACGAATGGTGTGTTATTGACAGAGCTGACTTAGGTCTACTATAACTTGCAAAAAGAAAACACCTATTTGCAATATTGCATCTTATACATTGTTATTTCAAATTAAAAATATTTGGAGTTAATAAAAACTAGATGTCTACAAACAAAATGTTTAATGTAGGTATAAAAATAATATTTAACAGAAATATAACAAGTGATACATCAAAATTTAGGAAATTTCACTCGCTTTTCAAAAACCCAAAAATATATAGGGTGGTCCGTATGAAAAAATGTAGTTTAGGGTTGCATACAAAGAACCAAACACCCTGTATAAAAACTGTTTATCGCGATGGATTCTACGCAAAAAAGTGCTCTAAGAAAGATTTTTCCAAAATCACCTATCTTTCAAAATAAGAAAGTTATGGAGCATTAAACAAATCGACCAAATTCGACAAACGCCCCCTAGCATCCAAACGATTAAAGATAGCTAAAATCTGTTTGCACCAGTGATTTCTCATTAAAATTGAGCTCCAGATACCTTGGTCTATTTTTTTCTATCTCTTAAAATAAAGGGTATTGCCATAAGAAAGTGCCCAATTTGAACCACCCTGTGCATAGGTAGGTATATGTTCTACTTTAGATTTCCACAAGTATTTTATGAATCGTCAGTTTTCAGGTTTTTTCATGTATGTTTATAACATCATAGTGTATAGTAATATATTTACACTATGTTTATGTACCCTATGTACCAGATTTCTATATAAATGTTTAAATTTAAGCATTCACTGCTATTCCGGTGACACTTGAAAACTTTTCAATATTGGTACTTATTCAAGAAAGCAGCCGACCTACTTAACAATGTTGAATGTTGACCCGAGAATACCAAAATTTTTCAACATTGTTAAGTAGGTCGGCTACTTTCTTGAATAAGTAACAATATTGAAAAGTTTTCAAGTGTCACCGGAATAGCACTGATTATGTGAAAAAAATAGAAAATTTGTGTATACATATACATATAATTGTTTAACTCTTTCAGGACGGATGACACTTATAGTCGACATTTGTGATTTAGTCCCACAGACGGGTGTCGACTATAGTCAACGGCAATGGTTTTGCACTTCTTAAGCCCCTCGATGTATATTTAAACATTAAAATTTGTTATGACGTGCTGCACAGACGGATGGCGCGTTAATTCGACATACCAAACTGTTCCGTATAGACGGATGGCGCCTATAATCCACACATTAAACATTCCCCACAGACAGATGTCGACTTTACTTGCATTCGACTAAAGTCTGGCACACAACTTTCCCGTGTTTACTACAATGACGTATTAAATAAAATATTTTTTGCCTAATAACTCAAAAAATAAATATATAGTGTGTAGTATAGTTGTAATCAGAAAAGGATTTCTGATTTTCTCCTAAAATAATATACAGGGTATGTCATATAATTTTGATAATTTCCGGAGAAAAAAAATAAATATATAGTGTGTAGTATAATAGTTGTAATCAGAAAATGTATGCACCACAAATACTTCATAGCCAAAAGGTTTTTAGTAAGGAATGTTTCTTTCCGTGTCACATTGATAAGACAAAGCAATAAATAACATTTCTAAAGTCAAGATATCAGCAATTGTTTTTAATGGTCAAGATCATTAAATCCTACTATCACCTGTAACAATTTTTGTTATGTGTATGCATTATGCTTTTACATTGTGTTTCACATTTTTGTCGTTTTAGATCAACTGTGAATATTGATGATGGACGTGTTCTAATAAAGCTAGAATTTATTATGAATGGTGTCAAAAAAATCGTTTATGGAGCTGGAGATAGCAAAGCGTCAGCAAAAAAAGCTGCCTCCAAAATCGCTTTACGTTTGTTATGTAAATAAACTACATTGAAATCAAGAAAGTTGTTTTAAATGTATGTTCCTTTATGTGAGATATTCACATTGTAGTAAAGAATAATGTTATATTAGATTGTAAATTATATATTTTTGATACTTTTATATTCAGTTGCATAGATTGTACATGTGTATATCTCTAGTCAAAGGAAACGATCGCAACATTATTTTGTTTTGTCATCAGATTATTTAAGTACGAAATTGAAGTTAAAGTAACAAATTTGTTTTCGTTGCTGAGCAGTGTAACTCCGTTTACTCTCATATTGTTAAGCATATTCTTTAGGCTTTAAGTCTAGCATAAGTCTTGCAATTTCTATAACTTTGTTCAATATAAATACCAAATGACTGTGTTAGTATGTGATTACTTTATAGTATTGTAATAATAAAAGGGCAAATAAATAAATTGAAAATTATGTAAATCAGTATTTTTTCTATATAGAAAATATGAAAGTACAGGTGATGTTGTCATTGTAATATGGTGTTGGGAAATAATTGCCAAAAACCACTTAACAGTCACTTATATTACTCAGCGTTCTCAACATCTTCGCGTATTTCATAGAAAAATGTTCCTTTCCTTTTTCTCTTAGCACTCCCTCCTACTCTTATTTTCGAGTATATTTTACATAATGTGTTTGCCTAATTCGACCAAGTATGAGTCATGATTTTCAAGTTTAGTTGCACCATTACACCTATATTACCTTTTACAGTATTTGAATTTTCAGTTCAGGTGACAACCGAAAATGTAATTAGCGCTGCTGTGTTGAAACCAGTGGCGGTGTTTGCTGAAAAACTAGGTGGTGCTCTAGACATTGAATTTTTGTTTAAATTTTTTTATATATTTGGTGTAGGTCTTCCAAGACGTTTAATTTCCACGTTTTGCTCCAATGGCATTGTAGAAAAAGGATTTTTCAAATAAATTGCACCGAATGCATTTTAATATTCACACTGTTGCCCTTACGTTGGAATGACTCCGTTACAATCAAAAATGAAGACGTTTAAGTTGCGAAGGTGCGATGTAAATTAGCGCACCGTCGCCGGGTTAAAAACGCATTTGACGGCTAGCCCGAATCTGCCCGAGTACGTAATTCGCAGCCGATAGGGAAAGAATCCCGTGCTCCGACTGCTAGAGCACGTTGCGCGATACTTCAATACTTATCGGTGCATATTTAAAGGATTTGCTTGCTATGCGCTATAACAAAGCAATTAGCAATACGTAAAAATAAATATCTGTGAATTAATATTCTTAATTCGTTAGTCAGCCTAACTTATGTCTGCAGGAATATATTTTATATTTCAATTTATTCAGGTGGTGCGCGAGCACCGGAGCACTTTAGTACCAACCGCCGCTGGTTGAAAC
The DNA here is from genome assembly GCA_036250285.1 of Pyrocoelia pectoralis. NCBI lineage: Eukaryota > Metazoa > Arthropoda > Insecta > Coleoptera > Lampyridae > Pyrocoelia > Pyrocoelia pectoralis. The sequence continues at coordinate 89,790,916 of CM070074.1, read as the reverse complement.
ATTTCCACCACCCTTCTATAATGTTTAATAAAAATCATAGGTACCACAAATAATATACATACTTATACCATAATAGAAGATATGCTTATACCTACTATGTGGGAAAAAAAATATTCAAGAGACAAGGAAAAGCGTTATACCTATACCATACCAGGAGTACAACTGGCATCCTCTTTTAAGGATATCAAAAGCTATATGGGTTTGCGATAGGTGTTTGTGAATCGTCAGTGGATCGTTGTACCTATTAACTCTTCTAGGTTTTTCATTTTTCTTTGTCTCCTGCCATTCTTTTATTTTCCCCCCATATTTTTTTACTCTTCCGAATTTCTCTTGCTTCATAAACTTAAAACACGGTGTCACCAATCTGATGTTACATTAAACACAATAAAACAATTCATTTTCCCCCATGCTAACTACTCCCAATCTTTAATTTACAATAGCAAAGTTATCTTTAGAGATAACTATGGCAAGTGGCATATGGCTGAATTCTACATAGGTTTCAAACGGTATACGATTTGACCCCCGTTCAGTGGCGTAACGATCCCACCCGGGGCTCCGGTGAATGGTCGGTGTTGGGGCCGAAGAAAGTGCAAAAATCAGTGTGAACACCATATTTCCATAGACATGTATATCTCCAACTTATCTCTGTTATCTCTATTTGTTGGTCAATAAACTATTATTATGTACATCGATTGTTATCGATACTCAGGCCAAGCCTGGTTAACTAATCGCACGGATCAAAATCAAGTTACGATTAGTCCTACTAATACATATATCTATACAATATAAATTTGAAGTTGCTGTTAAAAAGTGAACATACTAAATACTATACACATATTATGTTCATTAAATTAAATGACGTTGATAAAACCAACGCTGATCACATTTTAGATAATGTATTTGTTTGAGAAGCCTCGGTGTATTTGATCCCAATTTGTAAAAGCCACGTCCCGTCGACCCTCTTTCCGCGAAGGCATTAACATGAACGCAGCGTCGCGCATCAATAACAAAAAGAGACCCTATATTCCTAGGCTTCTCCGTTGGCGTCACTTATTCGTGACTTAGTGACTTTTTATAGAAAAGAAAAAATGAACATAATATGTATGTTTTGAAAAAGTGTTATGGTTATTGTGTAAGCGTTTTTTGTTGTTTAGCTCGACGCATAGGTTGCACTCGAGTGGGTAATGTGTTGTTTGTGTTTTGTGTTAATTGCGAATTCTGATACTGTGAGTATATTGTGTGTTTACGTTTGAGTGCATGAGAACGAGTTAGAGGTGTTACATGAGTGATTGTTGAAGTGTTGTGTGTTGGTAATGGACTTTCTATAATGTTATGTTGTGTATGCAACAGAGTTTCAATTTGTGAAGGGAGGATTGAGTGTTGTGTTTCATTTTGTGTTTGAATGGTATTAGTTGAAAGTGTGTGATGTGGTTCTGAGTGATGTGCGGTATCTTAATATATTATTATTAAGATTTACATTCTTTACATTTACATCTTCACGCTACTTAGATGTTAGCGCTCCGTCTCCGGACTTTCGTTTTCACGAACGCATCGATATTTTCGTCCAGATTCGCTTTCAAGGAGTTAGTGAGCTATGTTCTCTATGGACAAAATACTCAAGTCCGCCAATCTCTCCTGCCTCATCGAGTTTCTAAAGTAATTTTTGACTTTTTCTGCCGTTGCAACTGTCACGGGAATAGTCAAAAAGAATGAAAGTGCGCAAGTTCTTCCGAAAACTCCAATAAATTCTGTGGCTTAATTATCGCGAACGAATCGAAAGTTTATGGCTCAAGCCAACAAATCGGTGTCTTAATTGACTGACTACGATCATTGAATAAAATCAATGCTACAATATCCAAACAAAGCATAGTAAATATTTACTTGGAATCGTTTCTCGCCGTCAGACAGACGTTGCGGTCTTTGCAAAGTTCGTCCAAATGGCGCTTTGTTTGTTTAACTCGTTTCGCACAACATTCCGGTTTCATATCTCAGAGGCTGCCAGCTTCACTGCATCAGATTTGGCTTTGTCGAAGTCACCTCTAAATTCCATTAAATCATTCCGAGCTGCTTCAATCAGATCTCGGGCTTGCCAAAGATCAAAATCACTAAAATCAGATTTTTGGAGACTTTGCGATACAGCATGAGTCGCGATCAAAATTTTATAATGCAGCGCAACGTGGAAAACAAACTTTAACGTCTCTATTTCTTTCTTCAAATTGTACGCATCTGCTCACTCAGATGATCTTTTACTGGTTAAGATTAATTTTGACAAGACGCGTAAACATAATATCTGTGACGAATAGCCAAAAGCGAATCATTTCTGCTAGACCACCTGACCTACCACCTACAAACGCTTCGATTGTAGGTCGCTTGCCTTCTCCGCTATAACGTTAATATCTCTAAGAGCAAGGCCTAACGCTTTGTGCAAAAGATGGATTGTAAGATTTAGGGGTCCCAAATTTGGTAAAATAATGGGGGTCTCTTAAGGTTACTACCAAAGATTTAAGGTTCTTATTGTAAAATATTTAATCCTTATGAAAAACTAATTACTCGAAACTTTACGACGTACCTACCATGAACCATAACAAACAAGGAAGAAAAATTCAATTGGGGAGCCCGGGCCTTTGCACGGGCTGGACCCGCGGTAGCTACGCCACTGCCCCTATTTAAAAAAAATCAAGTTGACTGTGCAGCTCGCGACCTTGTCAGTTAAAAAATAACAAAATTATGGAAATAATATGAGGCTTGGTAAACAGAGCATGTATATTAAATTTTATTGATTTAGCTTTAATATTTTTAAAATAACAAAAGACCGGTTCCATACATTTGGTACGCACTGTATAATTCTATTACCTACTTTCCAAATTAATTAATTATTAATTGCATTTGTCCATGCACTCTCTCACATAGGTACCTATATCATTATCATTCGGGCTTTTATTCCTCATCAAACTTTATGACGCTTCTATGTTGAAGTTTCAACTCATTCATTTATCAATTTACCACAAAAGGTTAAACGATTGAGATCAACTTTTAGAGATGATACTACTATTATAGTATAGGTATAGATTATAGATAATAATTAGTCTGTATCATAGATTATCAACACTACGTATATCTGTATATAGAGTGGCCCACGGAAAACAATGCAGAGCCGTTTTAGTTTTTCAACTGAAATATGATAAAAACGCTCGGACACGCCGCCGATTTTATTTTGTGGACCATAGGAAAGAGAATTTCACGCACTTTCTAATGATATACTTTTTTAATACAGTTCCACTTAAAATTATTGGAGTAAACTTTCACCCCCTTTTAGGGGTTGAAAAGCGACGTGCCCGAGTGTTTTTACCTATCATATGAAACGGCACTGTGTTTTTGGTTTTCGGCAGTGCTCTTTTTGTAAAAAAAAGTGGTGCGCTCAAAGTATTGTTTTTTGCATTATATGCTGCGTTCAGTATTTAGGCAACCAAAATGCAGGGCGAAAACAGGTGGTGGAACGCGTTCCCAAGCGTTCCATGACAAAAAAGCACTGGTTTTCAGTGAGCCAACTCTGTATAACGTTACAGATACTTGACATACGAAAATTGTTTTCATAGCCAGGTAGATAACATAAAAACCCCCCCTTACTAATTTTTTGAAAAACTTTTTGATTTGAAAACACAACCTCCCTTTTTCTAAAACAATAATACAAGATCACACCGATTTCAGAAATGGTAAAAGAAGGTGCGCGGTCAAAATAATCCGCAAACATAGTTACCTAATTTATTTATGTTGAATCATATAGGTATAGTGTGCAACTGAGATCCCGAATTAAGTACAAAAATAGTGAACAGTAAATTATTGTTATTAGGTAGGTACTCACTTTTGTTATGTGAAATGTTAACATTTGAAAATGAAAATTATATCCTGATGGTTAACGCAAGTTCATTGAATTAAGGACATTAGTGTTTCGAGTAATTATGTTAACAGTGTGAATTTCATTGTAATTTATTTTCTTTCCACGTTTAAATTTTAATAACAGTAATAATAAATGGCCCTGTTTTTTAAATGCGTGTCAAGATTTTGTCATTCAAAAAGGCTAACACAAACAAATAGAACAATTAGACAGACAAAGGAGGTATGGATATTTACATGCTTTTATTCAGCAATTTACAGTTGTTATATAGGTACTATAAATATCCTAATTCCCATTATTTACTAGTTTAGTAAATATTATGTAAGTAAATTAATTGCTAGGTGTAATAATTCCAAGACGTCAATGTGCTTGTGAAGAAAGTTTTGAAATTTGTGAGTAGGTACCTCAAATTCATGTTTAAGCCATATATGTATATTTTCTATATCGGTTTAGCAAAGACTATTATAATCTTTGCTTATGCTTTTAGTAAATAAGTAGCGTGCGGTTAAGCCAAATTTCTCATTTAGTTCAGGAACGGGATGCGTTTGTGTCCTTTTTCCATATTCTTCTTAGTATTCCTCAAAGCATTGCGTTTCATTTTGGCGTCATTGTAAGGGCGTATGAAAATGTAGTAAAAAAAATCTACTATTGTTAAAACGCTTGCTCCAGCAAATAGTCCAGCTATTCCTCCCATATAAACTGAAATAGAACTATGAGATGGTGTTGATATTAATGGTCGTAGCGAATTGTTTTACCTACACAGTGGAATTGAGCATTGAATGGAAATTTTCAGGAATTGATAAATACTTTGTGCAGTGGCGTATTTAACGGGCGTGCGAGTCGTGCGGCGCACGACTAGGCCCTCGCAAAACCAGGCCTTCAGGCCCTCCAAAAAATAAAATTAATGATAATAAATTATATACATAATATGTAAGAGACATTACATTTTGTGTTTTTTCCATAATATAAGCACTAGACCTTCTTTTACCACCTATATAATGTGGCCCTCCCTACTTTTGCACGGCGAGGCCCTGGACCTTAAATACGCCACTGACTTTGTGTGCGACTATTTTTTAAATAGCCCATTTATGGTATTGATTACCTACCATTTCTTTTTAAGCAAGGAAATTTTTAGTTTCCACTAAAACAATGATTTCTTTTTCTCTTTGATTTAAAAGTAATTTCAGATAGAAATGTTTTTGAGCAAAGTTCCATTTTCTATCTGACCAGTGACCAGTGACGCATGTATCTAACTTACCTATAAGATCCAAATATCCGTTAATGATCTTTCGTATATAGCGAATTCTTGGCGGATATAATGTAAAGTAAATTTTTGTCATACTATTCTTGTTATTGAAGCTAAAAATTGGCAACAGAATAACAAATTCGTTAGGTAAGTAAATGGCCACTTACCCATTAAAATTTTTATGTGCCACGTTTCCCAAAATGCTTATTTTACTCTCAATACAAGAACTCTCACAGCCGCATTCCGAACTTTTCCAGAAAAATTCATCGTAATACCTTGATAAACAAAATAGACCATGCAAGTCGCATATTTCTTCTGTTTCTAAAAATGTATGCAAGTATAGTTAAGACTATTCAGTATATTGGCAGCACTTTGCTACGTTACCACTATTTTTATTATCCTAATGAATGAAAATTTTAGTCTGTTCGTTTTATTTTATTGTTTAGCAAATAAGGTAATAATTTATATGAAGGTGCTGTGTTGTCAATTTATTACAACATAAATATAAAACGTATAAGCAATTTTAGTTACGTCATGACAAAAATGTCGACTGTACCTTATTGAATACAATACACTTCAAACGCTTCTTCTTTTTGCGGACTTCTTACGCCCAATTAAAGCAATTGGAGAAATTCGCACTCCTGAAATTGTTCAAAATTCTGTTGATGGATTTGAACGACGGATGTATCACTGTCAAGTTATGAATGCATGTGCATCACATTTTCAACATCTTCAGTTTTCCAATTAAATTTATTTGCCGTTTCGTATTTACTGTTAGCATCAAGCTAATTTTAAGTTAAAATTTGTAATTTGTAAAAACAGTGTAAATAAGGATTTTTCCCCTTAATTATTATTACGATCCTACTTATCACCGCTTCCATATTTTAAAAGATCTATTATGTTATGTGGCACATAAGACCTTTGTTATTCATATAGGTATACGTGGGTTACGCCAACACCAAACAAAGTGTAACGTTAGAAAAAATCAAATTCTGGCATACTTACTTGCACCTGGCATGAGATGATGTGTACAGTTACAAAATTTAATATTCATTCTTTTTAGGCACTGAATCACACAAGCCGGATAACTATACACTTTGGATGTCGATAAACTGTTTTCATTTGGATATCTGCAATTACGTTTTTCTATGCTGAGCGATTCAATTTCGGGCTCGTTAACAGTGTCCTAAAAAAACATGAGCGTGGTGTGGTACGTGAAAGGAACGCAAACCTCTTTTCGAAGTGAAATTTCAATACTCTCGTTAATGTGAGGTGATTCACTGATACCGTCAAAAATTTGTTTACTATTTTCAGAATTGTATGTTGGTACCTCTTCGGAGCTTGCGATAAATATCCTCATATCGCGATTTAATAATTCAACAGCTATTGTTCCAATACTGAATTCACCCATTGACGAAATTTCCATTTTCTTGGTAAGGTCGGGCTTATTTCTAAACAATAAGTACCTATCTATGTATAGGGTAAAATAATAAAAATTCCGATTTCACGGAACACCGATATATTCATGCATGGTATATTATTTCTCAAATCAACTCGATAAGTAGTTGTATAGTTTTGTTGATCCAAAGTGTTAGAAATTAAAAAAGTGGAGTAACGTATGGAAATTAATATGAATTCTGAAAATGAGCAGGGAAACGATGATCGGTGAACGAATTCCGCAAACTCAAAATAATCTGGGATGATAACAAAACTCAAATAAATAAAACGTGAGTTAATTCTAAACTGGATCTAGTATTTTATCACTTCTATTATGGTAAAGGTTAGAATATTTGAGGAAAACTGAAATTATATCTAAAAAACTAAGTAGTTCTAAAAAAACAGCAACAATTGATTTTCCAAGATATCATTACAAATATAGGTAAATAATCAAGCTAATACGAAATCAATAAAAGTAGTTTGATACATTTGTGATGGGGCCATTTAAACTTTCTATAAGTTTAGAAATATATGTAATAAAGACTAACCATTCCCCATGATATTTTAGTTTAATAAATACTACGCTCATTAACAAAATAACAAAATTAATTTATTTTATTACAAGCGCATCATGCTGAGTAAGAAAGAAAATCATTTTTAGTGTAAACTTTTTCAACAAAAGGCATAAATAAAGTTTCTAGTAGGTTGCAAAAAATGTTATTAAGATTATTAATGTTTGATTTAGCAGTAAACTAAGTTTAGAAAAAACGCATGCATGTATTAGATGGAAAAAAAGTAATTGAGAACTACGTATATAGTTCATTTACCTAACAATTTCATTTCAAAGGCGTCATTAATAGATAATTTAATTTTATACAAGGGTGGCCTAATTGCAAAAAAAAGTACGAATCAATATGGACAGATAAAAGATTCGTTAATAATCAAATGGTGCATGCGAACCTACAAAAGTTACAATTAATTATAAACACGAATTTATTTATTTTTGGTATACCATATTTTCAGGTAAATTGAAATATCGAATTTCGTATAGTTTAAACCTGAAATTAGTGAACACTAATTAAAAGGTAGTGAGAAAATCAGAATTAGATATTTTAAAATATAATGCTAGTGTTTATTTAGTAGTTAGTTGTTGGTTATTATTCAAAATTTCGATCAGCTTTTGCGAAAAACAAACTTAGAGGAATTTGGCATATAGTTTTGTATTGATGCTAGGAATCGGTTGCATTTTATCGCACTCGTTCATTCTTCGAATTAGGAGAAAATCACAAAACACTCGTTCAGTTTCTGACATTTTTGGAAATCGCTTAAACTTTTTCCTTATTAAACATCTTTTAAGAAATTCAATAGTTCCTCCTATTGCTTTCCTATTTTTTTCTATTTCAGGATCTATGCGAACATTACGTGTGTGCCTGATTTTCAACCACTTGATTTTTTTGATTGAACTGTTGGCTAAGTAGGCACAATATGTTTGTTCTAACTTTATTCTACCACAAAACACCCTTTTCAGTTTTCTTTTTCGATTACCGTTTGGCTTTTGAGGTCTAAGTTAATGCCTATTTTTGTCTTCAGGGTAGGCTGTCGACTCTCTGTTGTCTGTGCTACTTCGCATTGGATTGCACATAATTATTCCATCAAGTGCTCTTTTAAGATTCGAACATATCACGACTCCGATTTTGCCTTTAAGTGATATTCCTTTTGGATTTTGGAATTGGCTTCGCAATACAATTTAATTTTTAGTAGCAATCTGATTAACCATTCTCTCCAGGGCCATGTGCCATATGTGGGTCGTTCAGCGAAATGAACCATGTACTTCATTGCTATAAATTGATCTTGGCAAAAGATTGCCATCACTATTCTTTTAATTTTCGCTGTTGTACTATTACTGATCTTATTAAATGTGGTTAAAGAATATTCATCTCGGTTGTTAAATATAAATCAGTAACTGTTTATTAGACATAATTTGGAGCGTCTTAAATTACGCGTTATATTTAGTTTTAGTAGGATGATTCCAAATAAAAACACTATTCCTCTAGTCTTTGATCTTACATTACAGAGACATTATTTTTCTAAAATGTTATATTATACCCAGCAAACACATTTATATATAAAATACATATAAATTATGTAAGAGCTTTTTAGATTTATATAAAACTGGAAGAAAAATAAGAGATATCTAATGTCAAGATGTCAGCAATTTTCAAAATAATATATATGTCTATTAGATGTAAGTTCTTCTACATGAATTTATATACGTTTTATGAATATTTTATGTAATATTTACATAAAAAATATTCGTTGTAAAAGTGTTGCGATGACCAAAACGGCAGCTACTCGAGCATAATGTAATTATTATCAATGTAAAAAATTATTTAAGCAGTTCCATACAAAAAAATGGAAAAACTACATTTTACGTGTAACTGTACTTAATTCTTGCACGAACCCGTTTTTACCTGAACTGAAAGCCGACAGTTTATTATGATATACTTGCTTGAAAAGTTTCCCTTAACCGGATTCGAACGTTTGCGGATGGGCGTTGCAAATTCTGAAATCCGACATTGTACCACCTGCGCTAATCTGTAACATCCCTTCTTTTTATTTCATACTTCGTAACTTTGCGCTGTTTCGCGTAATTAGTTTAAATTTTGTTTGATTATACCGTTGAGTGAAGTCTTATTCAATAAAATTTCCCTAACTATTTACTGGAATTTTCAAATATCAATAAACTTTGAAGCTAATTATCTCTCAACAATAAAAAATGCGCTTAAACCCTTTTACTTCTAAACCCTTCAATTATACCTATCTTTAACTTTATGTTAAAAATCGGGTCCGGACACTTAATCACGCGACACATAATCATAGGACAGTTAAACACGGACGGTTAAACACGCTGACACTTAATCACGCGGACATTTTAACACATAGACGTTTAAACACCGAGACATATAATCACATGGACAAATAAACACCTTGCCTTTGAAGTACATTCGGAATAGTAATAGCGTGATAAGTAACGTAGTTACCTACTACTGTTAGGCGTCCGGTTTGCTTCATAACATTCTGACCCCTGATCAAGCCACTTGGCGAACACTAAACGACGTTTTTACTAAAAAAAAATGCTAACATAAGCGTAGTTTGTCACAAAAGCGCTTAGGTTATTTGCAGGTTTAATATATTTTTTTACAAAAACGGGAGTTTAACACTAAAAACGACGTCGGAAAGCTCCGCCAAGTTCCTAGATCAAGGGTCAGAATGTTTTAATGCATCCGGAAAATGTGTTTATATGCCCATGTGATAATATGTCTCAGTGTTTAAATGCCTATGTGTTAAAATGTACGCGTGTTTAAGTGTCGGCGTGTTTAACTGTCCGTGTTTAAATGTCCCATGATTATGTGTCGCGTGATTAAGTGCCCTAAATCCAATATTAAAGGTACGTGAACTACAATTTTTGGCGTTATAGAAAACGCGCGTGCGATTACTTATGTGGCGCAAATAGAAACGGACTTTATGAGTGATATGTAATTATCTAAATGTATATATTATATGAATTTCTGTATACAGAATATCCGTAAGTTTCTATACTATTATGTAAAATATACGTAATTGTGTGACATACGGTTTATATAACTTTATTAAAGAATACTTACATACTTGATATATAAAAAAGCATATGTAGGGGTATTTACTTCAATTTATATATGTTGTATGTATATTTTATATGTGTGTTTGCTGGGTACCTATATATAAACATATAATGCAATATGTATCTACTTGTTTCACGTTAAAGGCGGACAAAAATCACTCACCAGCTTATTTAACGAAAACTCTCTAAAATTCTATCATTTTATAGTTCTTACCCAGTCGCAAACGAATTAATTGCATAACAAACTCCATATATTGTGCTTAAAGGTAAAAAGTAATTGCAACAGTCAAACGTGGCTTCCCTCCACTCACAATGTCCAAAGAGATTCGTGCAATTGCTACGTACCTGCAATAAACACAACAGAACTACGTCCACAGGCCTCAAGAGAGCAACTTACACTATTTGTTAAATCTACAAAATTTTCTCTTGAAGCGGGACAATGCATACTCGGTTGAGTACATTTATTATAAGTAATACTGTTAAAAGTGCCCTTAAAAAAGGCGATGTCCTTAAAAATTTCATCCATATCGTAGTTCCTTTTCCCTTTGAACCACCTAGAAGTGTGGATTGATACCCTTATCATTACTTACGTGCTACCGAAATACTTGTCCGCATAATCGTGATGGTTTTCGTTTCCTTTCTCACAAAAGATTAGACTTGGAAAATCGGTTGTCCAATTTAAATAAAGAGTATCGGTAGTAAAGCTAACCGAATCATTTTGAAATTGATGATACGAATTCATCATAAACATAACGGCAAGGAACTTAAAACACTTTATATTGTTACGTACGATAATTTAGAAATATTTCCCGTACCCAACAGCCAATAATATTGATCATCCAAAATATTCGTTCCGTCCAGTGATATCGGGCATCTGCAACAAAGGCCCAACCATGAAACATGCAATTTATTAGATACGTCTTCAATACGCCCATCTTGAGCCGTTCTTGTATGCATGTACAACATTTGAGTAAAGATTTTATAAAGATATGAGTGACTGCATGAAACAGTTATTTATGGATTTTTATTAAATTAATAATTCAATTTTGCTGTGAAAGCAATTGTGTATATCATTAATTAAATATCAGTCCGCATTAATGCTTAATTTATGAAGTGAAAATGTATTTGCGTGGAATAAATAGTCTCTGTTTCTGTAAAATTTCACGGGCTCCAGCAGGCATGTTTAGTGTATTTCTCCAGCTACTGACGGTTTATACATAGAAGCAGATATTAAACATATGAATTATAGAATAAAACAGGCAACTTATTCCAAGTTTTCGTAAATGCGTACATTTAGTAATTTTGTAATTAAGTTTTTTCCTTAATCTGACAACATTTGACTTATGATAAGAAGATACCACACATATACATCCATATTTAATATTATACCCTTGTTTATAGGTTTATATAGCTTATAGTTAGCTAATGCTTATGGACAATCTGGAATCCAAAAATTGCGAAAAGTAAGTGGTGCCATCTAGCAATGAATGATTTATTTAGATTATAAAAACCTTTCTGCAATGGTCCTTGTGAAATTGGTGACCACCTGTGTCTAGAGGAAATGTAAATGTTTTTAAAGTGATTTCCCTTTACTTTAATTGTATGAATAAATAATATAATCTGGCCCTCCGCTCTCTGCCTCCAAAAACCGGCTTCCGTCTCCAAAAAACGTATTCCGATTTTTAATACTATAGGTAAGTAGATATAAATAAGGATTATACTGTTTGTCTGCAACTGAAGACGAGGTGATAATAGCATTAAATATGTGAAAGTATGACGCGTCTAAAATAATGCCCAAAGTTATGTACCTAACAGAGTTTGACAACTACGCCCAACTTTAAATTCTTAACTTAATCCCGATCCCCAAACTTTAATGTTTGTTGACCACAACTTCCAATTTTAAAAGTGACCACAACGACCACCATGTGGTGGTTCTGTTTAAACAGATATTTTTGATATGCCCGCGGTGACCATAAATTTATAGAAATAATCCCAGGTAGTACGTTACCGATTTATGCTCATCAATAAAGTGTATTCACTTAACATTAAGGTTTTCCTGAATGAAAGCGTGTGAATTTTGATCTTGAATATTTATATGCAACCTTGCAAACCGGTACTAAATTTGCAAAAAGTTGTATCGTCGTGATGAAATATTGAATTTTTGTTAAAGAAATGCATTGAATTAATGCATGATTCAGATTAATAATTATAATAATTAAATGCCATTTCCAGATGAATAACTAAAGGCTTTAATTTGATACCGAATTGAAATATAATCATTCATAATGGACGATTTTTATCAACCTTGAATTTCCCGGTTACGGTCAAGACATATTTACATCTTTTGACATGGTGCTAGGTTTTGTTATGTAGATATTTCCACTGTTTACCTAATGGGAAGAAAGTGCACAGGTTTCACTCTTTCTACCAATTAATTAATAATGTCACGGTCAAGTTATAATATTCTAATTATTGAATTTGTTCAGTGCGATTCGTGGTTTTTGTTGTTGTTAGGAGAAAGTTGACGATAAGATGAGGCATCTAGCCGAGATCATCAGGTAGCATTATTGACAAGTGAAGAAAATAGCTTGCTGAATATTATTTATATCATAAAGAAGCACGAGGAGTGCCGGTACCACTTTAGTACCTACTTTCAAAGAGATACCTTTAACCAATCACGTTGAAGACACTCCGTCTGCATACATTAGTGATGTCAAAACCGCGAAAATTCACTTGCAATGTACATTTGTGATTGTGACTTGAAGTAGTGTTCAACTGCCGAAAATTAGTGTTGAACAACCATGAAGGGTGATATAAGTGTATTCGTACTACTTCTGTGTATAGGTAGGCATATATTTTGTTTTTCAAAAGAGAAACAGACTAAATTCTATGCAAAGTGAGAGCGTTAACGGTGAAATTTACAAATTTTAGTAAATTATTTTTCCTTCTTTCACGATTTAAGCTTTAAATGCATGCGGGAGATCAAGTAGAAAGTAACTCAGTGAAAGTGCAACTCTCACACAATAATGAACTATGTTAGTTTAACGAAGCTCTAATACGAAATTAAAAAGGCGTATCTACTAATTTTCAATGCTTTCGAGAAAACGTTTGCTTTATTGATTTGACGTTTGTAATTGTAGCCGATTTTTGAGCGACATGTCGCTCTACATAATAATAAAATATAATAATTAAAACTAGAGAAGATTTCTTGTTGGTTTAAGGAAGATTATGTGATGTATCTACTTTCTTTTATTGATATATGGGAGAGGCCGTTGTAAAGAAATTAATTACATAACGAAAGTATTACGAGAGATTTTTTATTTGTCTTTTCATAATAGATGACATTTTTTAATTACACCCAAGTGTTCATTGCACAATTGCTTTTCTCAATAAATTAAACGAATACAAACAGAAGTACGGTGACGTGTGAAAATTGATTTAAAAGTGAAACCAAGTATTTCCACACATATTTATAAACAATGCATTGGCTAATTAGTGAGATCAAACCTTCACTTAGATGATTTTTTAACCTTAACCGATTTTACATTTACTTTTTAACGCGGTCCAGTGAGTTCGATGTTCGTTTTTCCGGTAGATGTTCTATTTTAATTAAGCAATATTTAAACCTTGTGTGGTTTACTAAACTATAACAAATAGAACATCCGAGAGGATGGCGCATTCCTAAGGAGTTCATGTGAACTATTTCAAGGACAATTAAACTTTCACTTTTTTTAATTATTCGAAATAGGGTCTCTTATTCTAAGATTAATAGATTGTTGTGTCGTAAATTTTTTACATATAGCAGCAGCAGGATGTAGTTACGTTAATTTGAATTCATTAGTTAAATTTTGGATGGTTATCTCATTTTGCAATACACTTTTAACAAAACTTTGTTGCATGATTAATCCTCAACATCATTATAAATTCTAGTCCATTCTTGGATCATAGGATAATAAATAATTAATGAAGGATGTGCATCTACACGTATTTCGAAGTAACATTGGCATTTAACAACGAGGTCCTTCTAACGGTTTTTGCATGAAAAAAGAAGGTGATTTGTTTTGGTTTTCAAAAACCACAAACAAAACTATATTTATAGTAATACTTTCTTTCAACCCAGTTCTCAAAATTAAAGTAGTAAAAAGCGCCATACATTTTCTTTTAGAAATTTTGCCAAAATCATATAAACACGACTACATGGCCGGTTATTTTTTTTATCTTATTTTTTCTATTTTCATTGAAAAATTGAAGATGAACATTTTCCTATAAGTATGTATACAAAATTTGTAAAATTTAATTTTGTTACCAATTTTTCACAGGTTTTTAAACAAATGTTTCTTACGAAACACATCTAATTTGTTATAATTATGACAATTGTGCACACTATGAATGAGTACCTAAGTAGGTGTTTGTACTTTTAAGTAACGATCACACATAGGTCAAGAGTTTCTTTTTTAATTTAAAATTTAGTCAAAGTTTTAGCTGGTTACCTGCTGTAGAGCTATTAAGAGTGTACTCGGTACAAATTAGTTACTTTAATTTATTCTGTACTGGTAATTCATCTATTCTAATGATTAGGATTAGACGAAGTATCTATAAGTAGGTATATCTAAGGTCGAAAGAAGTTTACAATAAGTACATTATGTAAAAATGCGCTATTTTATTAACAAAATTATGTTAACGACTAACGAGGGTATTGATGGCTGTAATATTTAAACTTCGCAAATTAGTACGTTTTTACTTTGCATTTTTTATAATTAGAATATTTTACTTAAGAATATAGTTTTTAAAGTAATCTTGATTCTGGGAAAACTTGCCAAGAATTATTTGTACACGCAAGCGGATAGCACGTTAATTACAAATAAACAAATTATAGTTTATGCATGAGTCAGCACAATTCATTAATTTCATTGTCTATTCAGTACCCGTTCTTCCGTATCTCTATTTCCTTAGATATTATGCATTTCAATTAATATTCACCGGTTCAATTTTCTTATTACCTACTCGCCAACTATGAACATTATTAGATAGGTAGGTACCTAATGGGTTGAAGGTAAAGTGTTTCATGTCCAAATGAAAGTGAAACCATTTTGTTATAATGTTGTTTACAGCTATTTATTTAAAGGATATTATCTAATGGACATATCTTTAGCCATCTTCTTTCAAATAATTCACGATCGTGGAAACTGATGATTATATTTTTCAAGGCAATGCGCTTTCACTTTATAACAGTGGGTAATAATAATAATCACTTTAGTCACCAATACATAACATCAACAAAACACAAAGAAAATAAAATAAAATAGCGAAAATGTTTAACATTACATGCGCGATTACCATTCAGAATAATTGATCTTCCCTGGTAACTATGAGTGTGGTACTACGTCTCACATCCGTGCTTTGTTAAACTTAAGAGATAATAGTTAGATATTTATTAATTTATTATACAGGGGGGAAAAGTAAGTCATTGTAGGGAGACCATAAGGTTTATTTTTGGTATAGGTAGTAGTAATAACTGAAAAATTTGTTTACTTTTACGATACTATTTATATTATAGGTAGGTACAAAATGTTGGTAGGTGTTGTTTGACAATATCGTGCTATCATGATCATGGAAATAATTAATCCCAATCATTAAGGGTAAAGATACAATATGCTTAAATGGATACCTATATAATATACATGTCGAGTACAAAACCTTTCTTCGCTGAGGATGCGCAAAGCATCATCTTTGAAATGCGGTAACGCTCCTAAAGACATTGTTAAATAGGGTCTTGTTAAATAAAGGTGAACAAGGTGTTACAACGACCCATTAATCATCCATCAGAACAAAAAGAGGTGAAAGTGATAAAAATGTACCTACTTACTTATACAAAAAATGATAGAACAAATTAAGAACCATTCAAGTCACACGAAGCACCCCAAACAAAGTGCCGACCGTCGCCGTTGAGGGTAAACTGACGGAGGGCGAAGTACGACGGAGGTAAATTGACATTCACGCCGAAGCTGCTGCAGGGACTAAGCACCTAGGTTAGTGTAAGGTGAGTCATGTCGTGAGTTAAAAGAAGAGGAAGTGGGGAACCTAGAGTGTGAGGAAAATATGTGGGGAAAATGTCTAGATTAGTGCCTCTCTATAAAAGAAAAGCCGGGCAGCAAAATCTCGCCGACATTTTGGTAACGGTCGGCGTTTTGGGCATATAAGGACGTGGTCAATTGTTGACAGAGTGGAAGTTAATAAAGTTAATGGGCGTTATGAAGAAAGTGGCGGTAGTGAACAATATGTCTGATGATGCCTTCATTTATTGCAATATGTCATTTCTAAAGGACCTCTAGGAAGGACGAATTGCTCATTTTCGGCACAGAATCAGTGGCGGATCCAGCGAGGGGCAATGAGGGCAATTGCCAGGACTGAGAATATAATAACTTAATTTTTAAATTTTTAAAAATATTTACAAAATAATTAATATAAATATGTATATACATTTATACAACATAAATAATACATCATGTATTTGCTTTGTGGTGCTACCTCTAAAAAAGTTTTAAAAAGCTAGCAATATATTATTCAGTCAGCTCACGAAAATTCCAATTGGATTTGTCCACTTACGGAGTGGAGAGTTAATCCTTCAATCAACGGTTAAAGTATTATATTTCTCTCGCACCCTAAATAAACCGCGCACGCATCTTTGCAGTTTTTCATTTTTTGTACTATCAAATAATCTAATAGTGCGAAAAATTGATGTCTTATAACGTACGTATCTTTGACACACTCATACTAGTATTATTACAAGCTTATATTTTTATAAACACTAGTTTCAGAGGTTAGTATAATAAAATAAAATAAATATATATAACATGAAATTGCATACATTAATGTATGTATGTAAAATTGAATGATTTCATTTTAGATATAATTATTAAGTTGGCTGTTTTAGTATAGTTTCGCTTATGTCAAAATAAGAATTAGAAAAAAATCATTAAGTTTATTATATTATTGTGTCTTAGCGTTCGTTAAGTAATAAGATACTATTAAAACCGATTTTCTTTTAAGGTAAGATGTTATGTAGTTAATTTGTTAATAAATGATGTTCTTTTAAGGAGAAAAAACGGTTGATAGTTATTACCTTACCTCCAAAGGATTTAACATTATATGTATTTCAAATGCAAAATTCAAAATACTCATAAGAGAGTATTTGAAATACAAAATACAAAATACTTTAGGGAAAAATCATCAAATACAAAATACAAATGTATTTCAAATACTGTATTTTCAGTACAAGTATTTTGTGACTGCCCACCCCTGCATAGGTATACATTATGTATTAATACTGTTGTAGGATTCTCAAAATAAGATATACCATTAGCCATTAAAATGAGTGAAAGAAAAAGCACAGCTTATAAAACGTTGAATTCTTATTTCAAATAAGCAAATTTAGATGTGCGCGACAATGCTGAACAAGAAGAAGCAAATGAAGCAATTCCATTAAATTCACATTCACATTTGGTGTCGACCGATAATAATAACGAAAATCAAGCCAATATTGAAAATAGATCTATGTATTTCAGTCAAGAATAAAAAAATTTCTGAACACGTGACCTGAAAATTTTGAAAAATGTTGGCATTCGGCGGGCTACTTTGGGCTCGCTACGCTTGCAATCGGCATCTTGCCTAAACCTATGTTTTTCTTAGTTACAACACTGATTGCCCTTACTGAAAATCGACTCTGGATCCGCCTCTGCACAGAATATATTCGAAGTGGAGTCAATCTAAAATCTACACAAATCGTTTTTCGGTTCAATTTTCGTACAATCTATTGGTTCCACCATCATTCATGTGGGCGTCAGGGTCAGGCTACTGTGCTGAAATTAATTATTCAATGGAATTTTATTGAAAAAGAAACACCATATTGCATACTCTTAATCTTTTATTTATGAATGTGATACCAGTTAGCTATCCATTTAGAACAACTATTTATTGATTTATGTTGGGTTAGGTTGAACGCTTGCGTTATTTGCCACAAAATTACTAATGGCTATTTGCTCTAACAAGCCTTCAGAACCACTATCAAAAGTTGATTTGAACTGTGTTCGATAGGTATTATCGCAAAACACTGCAAATACAATTTACATTTTTATTCGCTGTGTTTTACTTACTTGTTACCGTATTCTCAATATACCCAGGCCCCGGTCTATAAATGGGCTCACTGGGCAATTGCCCAGGGCGGAAAATTTTTAGGGGCGCAAAATTCAGTCGAAGTAAATTTTTTTTCAGATGTAGCCAAAACAGTTAAGTCAAACATGAGACCAAATGATATTTAATTTCAGAATTACGTTAGTTATTAGAAATTAATGTGGTAGAAATCAAATGGTTAAGAGTAGTAGCTACAAACATTGATGTACAAACGTGACTGCGGATTTCTAGGAATAATGGGAATCTCAGTTCCCACAGTATTGCAAAGTTGGTATACATGAGGCAGTGATTCACAGCCAATTGCTGGGCGCTGGTGCATAAAAAACGCTATATTAGGCCTAAACAAAAAAATTAATTAATACGAAATTTAATAAGAAAAAGGGGCGCAAGTAGACCTGGTTGCGCAGGGCGCAATTTAGAGTAGACCGGGCTCTGAATATACCTATCCTTCAACAACTGTAGTCCATTATTTTCTTCCGTGTCTTAAGAAATAATTCCATTTTAGGAATTTAGGAATTGGCCAAACATATATTTTTCGACGATTTGTTTTGAACATTTACCATTTTTATAATTTACAAAAAAAATGTTGGCGGTAAGTAGGTACATGGAAATATTTAGAAACATTGTCGATAACAACTTTGTTTATTTCAGTCTTTGGTTCCCTCTAAATGTTATGTATCAATATTAGGCCTTTTCGGAAATTCAATCAGGTTAACCTAATCAGTGTAAAGTTAACACGGTTGATTTTGCGAAAGGGCATATAATGTCATCAGTAGGACTTCTTTGGCTTTGAATATTTATTAAGGTTGGTGTTATTGTGTAAATTTATAGTTGAATATTATAACATCGAATAGTAGTAGATCGAGAGAGTTTCAGTGGGAGAGAAATCTCCTTTTTTCTAATAAAAACTATACGGTTCAGGTATATCTACTGTGGGACAAAAAATATAAGGAAACAATTGAAATGACTGCCATGTTTTCTGTTTCCCTAGAAAACATTTTGTGGTCTTCCTCTTTGATTATATACAGGGTGTTTAAAAAATACGTTCGAATATTTGGCCCACTTATACATCTCATCAGTACAAACAAAAAAGTTAAAATAAACATAAGTCCAAAAATCAGCCGTTTCCTAATTACAGCCTGTTTTTCAAATTAAAATAATTTACACTCAGTAGGAGTATTTCAACGAGGTTTCTACTAGAACATGAACAAATATCAGTATAAATACATTTTAATTATTACAAATTAATGATTCTTAAAGAAGATGTTCAAAATGTCCTCCTTCCATTTGTATACACATTTCACATCTCCGTAAAAGTGAACGCCGCACTCTCTCAAAGAGTCCCGGATTTATACGAACAGTCTGGCAGGCATGTTCAATTCGTTCTCGCAACTCATCTAAATTATTCACAGGATTTGAATAAACTAATGTCTTTAAATACCCCCAAATGCAAAAAAAAAAAAAATGGCTTTGCCATACAATTATTTTAATTTGAAAAACAGGCTGTAATTAGGAAACGGCTGATTTTTGGACTTGTTGTTTATTGTTTATTTTGACTTTTTTGTTTGTACTGATGAGATCTATAAGTGGGCCAAATATTCGAACGTATTTTTTAAACACCCTGAAATATCTTTATGTCGAGCAATACGGATTTAGACAGATGTAATTACTGAATTCTTCGTTAAAGCATTCAACTGCTTGGAAAAGGACACACCTTTCAGTGCAATGTTCATTGATTTCTTCGAAAGCGATTTCAATGTGGACTTTCCAATAATGAAATATCTGAGAAATGATTCTCCACAAATGGAATCAATTCTTAGACCTGTAATCTTATTTTATGTCTGTTACGTAAAAATGTCAATAACTTGGAAACCGTCAGTCGTAGAACCATAGCACTTTATATCATTTTGGTGAGCAGAGAATTCAAATATATAAAATTATATGTATAGGGTGTTCAATTAAAAAAAAACAAATTTGGTATCCTGTATATACAAAAATATTTGTACAAGATGCTCCTCATTTTTGACTACAATAATCTGTTATTAGAATTTTTTAAATGAACAGTATAAGCGTAATCTTCCACACCCACATCGTAGGGACACCCTGTATACGACTTTGAATGCGCCTTCTTATTTGTTTTTATACAATTTTTCACGTAAGTTTTATCCAAATTTGCCAACATTTCAGTGATCACTCGGCAATCTATTTTAGCACTACTTTATGCCCTTATACAGTCAAAAATATTGACTGACACTTGACCTTTACTAGAAAAAGGTGTTTTTTTGCAAAAATTGGGGACGTTATACATGTTTAAAATTAAAATAAAATTCTCCACGCCAAAATCATTTGTGAAAACTACCTATAACGTACCGATATCGCCAGATTAAGGATACGTATCGCCTTTCTAGTTAGGTATATACCTATCTATAATTTTTGTTTTAATGAAACGAATTGTATTTATATAATATGTATAAATAATAATAACGATCGTTTTTGTTAATCGTATATGTAGGTAATTCTGTAAGATTTAAGTTAAATGAAGTTTCACCCTCAGACGCTTCACTTTCTTTGAACAAGATTAATTGGTTTATTTTGGTTACAATCAAATCATTTATTATTGAAATCTATTTAGGTACAATATTGGGACAAAAGCAGACACCGGAAGACCCCTGCAAATTAAAATCGCGAGTTTTGGCAGATGAAAGTTATTGCGACAGATATTGGGAATGTGTAAATGGGCAACCGGAACTGTACGATTGTCCAAATGGCCTTGTTTTTGCTGGTAAAAATCGTGGAGTAACGGAAGGTTGCGATTATCCTTGGAGATCAAATTATTGCGACGACAAACAACAAGCTAGTAAATTTTTAATTTGTTTGAATTGGCTATACGTTTGTTATTACGTAACATTTTTTAGATCCGCCAATCGGTACGGACCACTGTGGATGGTTATACGGAATTTTTGGGCACGAAACTTCATGTACGAGATACTGGACTTGTTGGAACGGTACCGCAACAGAACAATTGTGTATTGGAGGTCTTTTGTACAACGAGGCAACTCACGCATGTGATTGGCCCGAAAATGTGGCAGGTTGCCAAAAACATCGTAAGAAAAACTGTCTTGGCATTTATTTTATAAAACAATTACAATTTCAGCACTTTGCAATGATGACGCGAACGGAAACGTCGCTTTAGGGAAATCTTGTAATCGGTACTGGCAATGTCAAGGTGGGTATCCACGTCTCCAAAGATGTCCGGCAATGTTGGTGTTTGATCGACGTTCATTACGATGTGTTGTACCTCCGACTGAAGATTGCGACGTACCTACAACAATACCTCCTCCAATTTTAGAGGAGGAACCTGAAAACCTACCAAATCTCCCACCGGGTGCTATTCCTATACCCATTAAAAACAAACCAAGGCAGTAATTATCATATTCACTTTGTTATTAGTGCGACATAAGACGTTAGTTGAAAAAAATTAATTTATTATGAATATTTTCAATAATTAGCATTTTCGAATAGTGCCAGTATCCCAGTTAAGTTTACTTCTCGACTTTCCACAATTATTTGTCGTGTACCTACAACTTAATTTAAATAATTTTGTTTTTATATTACACAATATATATGTACGTAATGTAGATTGTTAAACATTCCGAAAAGGTATTTAATAAAAGACCTAGGATTTTATTTTATTTCTCGATCCGAATTAATTATGGTAGGTACTTACCTAATATAAGTACCAGTGTGTAGGTAATAATAACTAAAAAAGAAGGCTTTGTTGTTACACCAATGTATGTTTTAAAAGGATTTATGTATTTTATAAGAAATAATGACAGTATAGGTACTATGTCTAAAAAACGTTGTTACGGTAATAATAATTTCACAGCTGGCTGTTAAATTAGTTATAACTTCTGCTTATTGCAACAGAACTTCTTACAAGTTATCAACTTTCTCTATTATTTCCCCAGTTTTCTGTAAATCAGATCATTTATATTCAACTCCGACGTAATATTCGAGATGTGTAAAAAAAAAACAAAAAAAGGACCATAATTCGAAAACAAAAGCCAAAATGAAAAAAATTACTTAAAAAAAGTGTTAGTTTTGACGAGTTCTACAACCTCTATTACGTTGTCCACTTTGAGTGGAAACACCCTGTATAATGAAGATATTTTTTCAATGACGATTGTATGCAATTGAAAGTTTTCCCTCACAGAAGCATACGGAGCATAATACTCTTGTATATGCTATTATTGTCTATTCCATTCCAAGGTTCATCGCAGATTATTATCTTCTTACAGGGTAGTACAACGGGTAACCCGAATGGCGATCGTTTCCTGTTGAACCACAACGGTCCAGATTCAGAAGAATGCATTGTAATTTAAAAGACGAGTGCCGTCGTTATCTCAGTACGTCTAGTGCCCCCCCCCCCCCCCCCCCCCATACCTTTTTATCTACAATCATTTATTTCAAATTAAATATAATGTTCCTAAATTTCTTCCTAGAAAAAATACGGTTTATAAGTAATAATAGTAATAATTACAGAGAGCTATTCATTGATTCAGCTATTAAAAAAATTAATCCAAAGATAAGTAGGTAGGTATGCGTACTTACATAAAATCTGAATTTGTGCACTTGCCTGTATAGAAAATCGGAAAATAGTGAAATAATTTTGAGGGTGCATTTATTTTATTTATAGTTGTCGGTATAGAGAGCATAAGTATATGTATATTGTATGTGCCCAGCAAACACATTTATATATAAAATACATATAATTTATATAAAACTGGAAGAAAAATAAGATATATTTAATGTCAGGATGTCAGCAATTTTCAAAATAATATATATGTCTATTAGATGTAAATTCTTCTACATGAATTTATATACGTTTTATGTATATTTTATGTAATATTTACACAAAAAATATTAGCTGTAAAAGCGTTCCGATGACCAAAATGGCAGCTACTCGAGCATAATGTAATTATTATCAATGTAAAAAATTATTTAAGCAGTTCCATACAAAAAATGGAAAAACTACATTTTACGTGCAACTGTACTTTTAATTATATTTAACTTAATTCTTGCACGAACCCGTTTTTACCTGAACTGAAAACCGACAGTTTATTATGATATACTTGCTTGAAAAGTGTCCCTTAACCGGATTCGAACGTTTGGGAGTGGGCGTTGCAAATTCCGAAATCCGACATGTGTTTTCATTGTCTCCAGCATTGTACCACTGCGCTAATCTGTAACTTCCCTTTTTTTTATTTCGTACTTCGTAACTTTGCGCTGTTTCGCGTTATTAGTTTAAATTTTGTTTGATTTTACCGTTGAGTGAAGTCTTATTCAATAATTATACCTATCTTTAACTTTATGTTAAAATTGACCAGGATTTAATTTATTTTATATTATTTATTTTCTATATAAATTAGACGCATTTTAGTCGATACAGATCTAATATTAAAGGTACATACGTGAACTACAATTTTTGGCGTTGTAGAAAACACGCGCGTTCGATAGAAATAGAAACGGACTTTATTTTCGACTATACAATATAATTATGTAATCATAATTTCTAATTATATTTACAGAAGGCATACATAAAAATAAGTAATATTACATAAAATATTTTACATATAACATACATAAATCTAATCATGTAAATATGACAGCACATGAATTTCATGAGTGATATGTAATTATCTATATGTATATATTATATGAATTTCTGTATACGGAATATCCGTAAGTTTCTATACTATTATGTAAAATATACGTAATTGTGTGACATACGGTTTATATAACTTATTAAAGAATACTTACGTACTTGATATATAAGAAAGCATATGTAGGGGTATTTACTTCAATTTTACATATGTTGTATGTATATTTTATATGTGTGTTTGCTGGGTGGCATCAGGCAAAGCGGCAAAAGCTACCTCGCCCTTTGCGGCCTTTCCGGCAAAAAGCGGACGACGCAACGGCGGCTATCAAAAGACAATACTATTTAGTTTTTATTTTCCTTTTGCGAAACTGGTGAAAATGTAGTGTAGAATATGTTACAGTGTAAATTAAAACAAAGGTTTGCCGCCGGTTCAGTTATTTTGAATTCTTATTTTTTACTAATTAGATTTTTTGCTATTAGATTTAAAAACATAGAAGGATCTGCATCAGAAGGCCCTTTGTGTCTAGGGCCCCCACGCACCGCGGGGGTGTAGCTACGCCACTGAGTTAGGAATTACCTAGGTACACGTAAATATTATCAAGATAATTTTGAAAAAGCTACCTCTCGTCGGATGTTGAATCATTTGCGGAGTTGAGAATTACCTATGCTAATTGACAAATTTGTTGTCAAGAATGTTGAGTTTTTAAAAGGACAAACTTTGTTAAATCTAGCTGAAGAAAACGCCATAAAACCAAATAATTTCTTCAATCTTCAATCTTTCTTCAATTGCTTTATGAATTTTCAAGGCAGTCATAAAAAAACAATTTAATAATGCAATAAAGGGTTACGTATATACGTTTAAGTTTTTGTAGTTGCTTCAATTGATGATAATTAGTGTTTTAAGCAAATTATCCTGCATATTACCTTTCAATGTAACCCCTAAAATTCATTGCAAAACGAGTTAAAGTAGGTACTCTCTTATCTTAATTGAAGCAAGCAACTCCTTTTTTACTTAAAAACTTTAAACTGATGAGTAGATATAGGGTGACGTAACTATAATGTCGGTATATTTATTAAGTATTCAGTCGCGTGATTTGTACCATTTTCGGTTTTACTATTTAGTTTATCCTCGTTTTGGTGTGATTCTTTGAAAATTGTTTAAGTTATTGTTATTGCCATGAGAGGCACTACAAATTTGTTCTCGTCTACTGACTCTGGTTCTCGTTTGCTGAACAAACAGACATTCTGTTAAATTATGGCGACGGCGAGGTACATAAAAACTTCACGGCTGCCGTGCGAAGAAGTCTGTCGAAGAAGATACCATGAAGCATTTACAGATGACAGACGTTTAATAATTAAATTAAACGCCAACTTCGAGCTTTTAAATATTTCTCTTTGACTTTCAATATCTTGTCAATAAATTAATTTAAGACATAGGTACTTAGGTATGTTTATATGAACTTTTCTGTTTATTTTGTGCTGGAGAATTACACATCCCTGAAATAGCGCCGTGCAATTTTAAACACCCTGTATACTGCAGGGGTGAGCAACCCGCGGCCCGCCGTACATATTTATGTGGGCCGCCAAGCATTTTGAAAATTGAATTTATTTTATTTATATTACAGACTTTCTCCAGTCAATATATTTTTATAAAATTAATTATAAATAAAAGGTTTCCATGAATGTGGCTATTTAATTAACATACATAAATCCTACTTTATATAACAATAACATAATAATGCATACTAAACCGAAACCGAAACCATTTTTTGAAACGGGACACCGACTT
The DNA here is from genome assembly GCA_036250285.1 of Pyrocoelia pectoralis. Classification (NCBI taxonomy): domain Eukaryota; kingdom Metazoa; phylum Arthropoda; class Insecta; order Coleoptera; family Lampyridae; genus Pyrocoelia; species Pyrocoelia pectoralis. The sequence continues at coordinate 89,765,036 of CM070074.1, read as the reverse complement.
GTTCAAACATTCAATACGAATGCGCGAAATTGTGGAAAATTTTGCAAAATAATGTGTGCGGCCCGCCAAAAAATGTCAAAATTTGGATTGGCCCGTTGATAAAAAAGGTTGCTCACCCCTGCTGTATAGTGTGTAGTATATGTAGTTATAATCAGAAAACGATTTCTCATTTTCTCCTGAAATAATAATTACCTAGATACAGCAGAGACAATACTAATTGAGCCACTGTAATTTATGGTTCTTTTTGTTAACTATTTTGTTCATCACATTTGCAGAGAAGCTGTTGTTGGTGACGATCTGTCTGATAACGTTTAACTCCTTGTTCAAGTTTTTGTTGTTCATCAGGATCATCAACAATGATTAAAAGTACACACAACCTTCCCCAATCCCCTTTCAATAAAAGTTTTAATCACCATACAGAGAGGGGGTGATTATTACAAGGGCGACAAGTTTCAAGATCAACCTATCTCATTTTCGAGCCAATGATATAATAATAATAATAATAATAATAATTTTATTTTGTGTTTTGTACAATGTACTTACACTCGTCAATATAAATATGTATAGGTTAATAAATAATAATAATAGGTATACATAATAATCTAAACATATAAATTGTAAATATAAGTCTTATGTTTCCATATAAAATTCTTCAAAATTGTAAAATGATTTTGAGAGCAAAAAATTTTTTATTGTCTTTTTAAAAGTTAAGTATGGTAATACTCTAACATTTTCTGGCAATTTATTAAATAGCTTCTGAGATTGAATGTTAGGACCATTCAATGTTTTATTCAGCCTGCAGTATTCCGGTCTAATATTGTTTTTATGTCTCGTTGCGTAATTGTGAAATTCCGATTGTACATGAAATTGAGCTAAATGTTTTTTTGCATAACACAGACATTCAAGCATGTACAAACAAGGGAGTGTTAATACCTTTAAAGTTGCAAACATATATCGGCAGTCATCTCGAAAACCTAACCCCGATATAATTCGGATGGCTTTACGTTGAAGCCGAAATACGTACTTCCAATTGGCTGAATGACCCCATGCTAAAATTGCGTAAGATAAATGGGTGTGGAATAGTGCATAATATGCCGATTTAAGTACCGTTTTTGAGGTGTTTCCAGCGAGCCTTTTTAATAAAAACATTGAACGATTTAGTTTGATTGTTAAGTCGTCGCAATGAGTACTAAAGTTGAGTTTGGTGTCAATACAACAACCAAGAAATTTATACGAGCGCACATTCTCTGTTGGTATAGATCGTAATGTCAAGACTAAATTTACAGTTTTTGCCGAGTTTAACTTAAGCTTATTCGCTGTACACCAATCGTTGACAACATTTATTGCAGTTTCTGACCTCCGCCCTGCCGCATCAACATCGCTATACATTAAGTTACAAATTGAAGCTTAGTTACACATATTGTTGCAAACAAATTTTTTAACAAATGGTCAAATCGCACAAATGGTTCATAAAATTAAAAGGTTCTCAAAGTGAAAAACCCGGTTGAGCTTTAAGAGCCATGATGAATGAAATGAAATGAGAAAAATTGAGGGAATTAAAACGATGTGGAAAGCAACTTGTAGCTGTACGAACTGTTCCTGAATGAGATGAAGTTATGGGTAGGTATGGGTTGAATTACATTCATTGTAATGTCGTGGAAGGGTAAAATTCATTAAATTATTGACCTATTTACACCTGTATAGGTTAATACTGTGCAATCAAAACAATATGATTAAATTCTGCCCCATTTTTGTTGATTTAACCTCTCTCTGCAAGAGATTCCAAAATACCAATGAAGTGCATGATAATAATCCTTCGCTTAGTTTGCAAAGGTTGTATGTTCTCTACAAATTGTAATTTGCTTAAATCTGTCGTTACCTAAATTTTTCCAAATGGAAATTTGGAAAATTCCCCTTGATTGGTTGTACGATTACGTAATCCGTTAAAAACGAATGAAAATACAGTATGTATTAATAAATTATTTATTATAAAATCAAGATAAATATCTTAACAAGAATAAGTAACAAAGTAACTATTGTTTTATTTAATGGGATTCACATATAAAAACGGTATTTTATCTGTGCCTAGGTAACTAATAACTAAGACAAGGAACTTTTTATTTCAAATACATACATTTACTTAACGAAAGCGCATAAAAAATATGTCTTTGTGTTGAAACATTATCTGCCTTAAAATATGTTATAAATAAAAAAGATTTATGAAATAAACAAAGGTAGGTATTCCATTTTTAAAGTAACTGAAACTGTATTTGCCAATGGGATTGAAACTTATTCATATAGATCGATTGTGTCACATTAAATACTGATTATCCCAAAAACATTGAAAAAAGAAAAAGATTAATTTCTGGTAACAAGCTAGACGAAATTTAAAAATTAAGGGACGGTACCATTCATCTGATATTCAAAGTTGGGCATTCTGTAACAGAAAAAAATATTGCACCAATAACTAATGCAGATTAAATGATACAAGCCACATAGTCAATTATTTGATGAGAATATTAAAAAATGTAAAAACCAATTAGGTAATGAGTTCCTTATAACTATGTACAAATAATATAAAACAATAATATAAAATAATCATGTGTAACAAAAGAACGATGAAAATATAAACATAGAAAGTTAAGACTGGGTTCTAAATTTCCTAATACATCAGTTAGCAACTAGCGTGATATTATAATGTTTTTAAATTGATGAATTATATGAAGGCACAATACATTTCCAATGGTTAATTGATGGTCGCACAATATTTTGCAATTTTTATATTACCTTACAATACACCTCCAGGCACTCCTTATCGCTGGAGATTGAATTATATAACGCTTTTCGCCGAATACTTCGTTTTTTGAACATCAGAATACTGCCACCTACAAGCAGTAACAATAGGACTACTCCAATAGACGTTCCGACTGCTATTCCTGAAGAATCTAGGACCATTTAATTAAACATTAATAAACCACATAAATATCTGAGGATGGGGTGAATTCCATGTGGCTATATTTTGATTTGTTTTTTCACTTATTATACATAAAAAAGTTACTACAAACATTAATAATTAAGTAATAAAAAATTTAGTGATAAGGTATATACATAGGGATTTCTATGTACATACATAGGGATTTCTATGTAAAAAAATTATTATTTGATTATTATTTGCTTGTCTAATTATTTTAGACAAAAAGTCTATTTAACTTTTTGTAGATTAAAAAAATCTACATCGGTAGATGTTGTTTGTTTTTATTTTACTTAATATAGCATGACGAAAAATTGAAAATCAAAAGTGATACTTTGACAAAAAATAGTGCCATGGAATGGTTGACATAAAAACAACAGTTGTTTGTCTGTCAATGAGCATGACAAGTTTTATGATAGGTTAGGATATTGTTTAACGGCAGAAGGTGGCCTTATTTCATGATTTAATAAACTATATGTAGTTACAATTAAGATTTGTTAAATGAAGTTATTTTATTTTAGTATTATTAATTAAACTTATTTGCATAAATATTTGTTTTCTGAAAAATTTAAAATAAAAATAAGAAACATCAGTATCAACAATACAAAAAAGATAAATAGCCTTTTTGTCTAAAATAATTAGAGAAGCAAATAATCGAATATTAAGATTTTTACATTGGAGTCCCTATGGTGCATCGGCCAATTCTACACCCTGTATAAATGGAAATGTTTAAACTAATTGCTAAATAACACAGTTCCGTCACATACAACTACAATGACAAGATTAGAATTTTAAAAAAAATGAAAATTTTTGGCAACTGAGGAAAATCTATTATTACGTAGATCAAGTGACAGAGCTTTCTCATTTTCTAGTCACATTTTTTTGTTTTGTGGAACATTCAAACTGTCCTCAATCATTTTGTATCATACAGTATACAAACCTGCACTTAATATCTCCGAAGGTTGTGCTTGCGGAAACCACGAACAAGCTTCTTTTAATGGATATTGAACAGCAACTGCACAGTCATTTTCCTAAAGTGAAATAAGAGGTTGTTAACATAAAATTAAACATTAATCTCTTATCTCTTAATAGTGAAACTTTTATGAGATTAATTTTGATACGAAGGTACCTACTAAATTTTTAAATTTTGCTGTAGTTTATTTTAAGTAAAATTTATTGCCATGAAGGAAGGAATTGGAAACAATAGAATTCTCAGAATGGTTACAAAAATCGCCCCCTTTAGAACAATGAATATAATGGGTTTCAAATTGCAGTTGAGAAATGTGGCGCCCAACAAAAAGATTGTATTGGGGGAAGGATACAGATGTGCAGTATGAATCAGGGGACCGCTCCTCTTCCCCTGATGCTCGTGTTATTATTAATTACAACACCACCAAGATTTTTTTAAACAACAGATACCCTTTTTTGTACATAACAAAAATATTTCCATTTTATACACTACGATCCTCAACATAGCTAGCCACACTGCATCTCCCTGGTGATATTTCAATTGTGACTGGAATGAAATTCAACGGCTAAACAACTTACACACTTGTATCAAAAGTAGAATGCAAATGCATAACTATCCGAACTCTACTACTTAAAATGGACTTCATACTTTAAAAGCATCCACGAACCTATAATTTTGTGAAAGAATATTAAATCTTTATCTACATTTTCACTCCAAGTCTCCAACTTATTATCGCGGGTAATTGAAAAATACTGACCATTTAAGAAAAATTATTTTGAATCGCCACTATCTGCGGGCACATTCTGCATAAGATGAAAATATTTGTATTTGCCACCTAAAGAAACAACATCTCGATATCATTATTACTGATGTGTGTTTCTCTGGGGTCTCTGTATTGTTGACATATATGACTAAAATAATTTCTAAGGCAATAAAATAACTGCTAGTATGTGATACTTGAAATTAACATACATGCACAAAATATAATGTCACCTCATGTTTGTCTCTGTACTTGGGAAACATTAATTTCTAAGGATACCTTTGTCCACAACTTATTAGAATTGCTTACTTACTAAAATGACATTAACTTATGGAAGTCCTGCTGCATAGGAGATCTTCGCTATGTCCAACATTAATTTGCCAAAGAATCTACTTTCCTATTCCATTTTCAGTTTTTTTTTTCTTTTAAAAAATGATTACTTTGCCTAGACTAGACGAGATTATTCCATCCATGGTGTTATCCAAAAAGTTGGCAAGGTGCCAAGTGTAGTGAAATTATAAGTAACACATTATTATATTTTCCCTAAATTGGCACAGTGATTCCCATTGAAATGGCCGAACGAATAAATTAAAACAAAAGGAATTGGTATACGACCTCCATCATACTTTTAAGGAAGAAATGAAATAGGCCACAGAATTTCTGTGAGAACAAAGTGTTCCGTGTGGAATTTATTAATTCATCACAGCTCTTGCAGAAACTGTTAAGGGGCACCTTAAGACATGTAATATGATAACACTAATCGAAGGGAAAGTAACAATAATGTGAACCAGAACGTAAAGATATTCATAACTAACCCGCCACCACTGTGTATTAAATTTTTGTCATCACTTGTTAGTATAATCATCGTAATGAGATGTCGCTGTCATTTAGATTGGTAGCTTAGAAATAAGTTTTGAGTGTACTAAAAATCACAAATTTTATGGTATGTATTTCTTCCCATCAAGCTACCCATACAGCTTAGTTTGCGTTTTTTAAAATATAATTACGGGCAAGGTTGTCTGTGATATAATATAAACAATCGTGAGGAGTAAGTGTAAGTGCTTGTAATGTGTCTATTATATCATATAACAGAACAATCATTATGATGAATGACTTTTATCATTGAATAAAGAATTTCACTCGTCAACGCTTTTATATAAATGTAGCTCATATCATTGATTATATACTTTAATATAATCAATGCTCATATGCAATTCAATATATTATCTCTTCCCTTTTTAAACAAAACAAATTAACCTGAATTTTATAAATTGAAACAGCCCTAAAGGTTGTCTATGACGCACTGAAATATAAGCAACCTGGAACGCTTACGCTTAACTTACAGCCGAGCCGACAGAAAGGGAATTATTGTAGGGACATTCGGTCTGTGTCTTACTCATTTTTTTTTATTGTATCGTATACGTATTAAAAAACTAGTTTGATTAATCGTAAAACAATGAAAATGCTTCAACAGCTTAACTGTGAATGAGTACAACAAGGACACAATGTCCCTTCGTTTTGCTATCGCACGCTCGGTTTATTTCCTACAGGTTAAATGCACCGTGCGCGTTCCAGGTTGCTTATATTTCAGTGCTATGACGTAAATAAACAGAACAATGTGATAAAGATTGCATAAAATACCAATTAATTCAATCTATTTTAATATTTAAAGAGGGAGCAGGTAGACAATTCACTGAATCACGGCCTATATTCTCACTTCTTATTATGCTAATTAGTAATTAAGGATACATTATGTATTGAATGATCGATATAAATATGTAATAATGCTTCTGACAGGTATAGTATAATTACTATAAATACTTAAATTGCAGTGACAAATGATGTATCCCAAGCAGGGAACCTGAATGAAAAATATATCTTTCATATGACAAGGCATTTCTTGTGTTTAGGTATGTACCACCCAACCCACCCCACACACCTAACTGACCAACATTATGTTGACCAAACAAATAAACAAGTTGTTGTTATTCAATTGGACAACTGTATGCGCAACTGATCGTAGTGTCATCTAGTTTAGTTGCGCAAAGCTGCTTAATTTTCAACTCGTAAGCGTAGCGGATCTGGTTAGTTGTCTGTAGTTTAGGTCAGCTAAAGAGAGCCTACACTTCAGGAATGTATCTAAAATTCTCATGTAGATTTATTCCAATATATATTTACAGTTCTAAAATGGTGAAATAACAATGTCAGTCTAAAAACAGAATTGACTAACGTTACACTTGTCCCAGAAATGGATTTAGGCAACTGCTGTACGAACAAATATTTGTTCTTGACCATATAAGACCTTTCCAACAGTTCATTGTGAAGGGATTGCAATAAAATAAAAGAAACCTTACCATCTCATCTGTAAATGGAGGATGTTCACCAAAGCTTCGTACATTGAAAGAAAAGCATTATAGAAACACTCATACTAGAGCTTTGTATTCCACGAGAAGTAAATAATATCGATAAGACCTAATGGATAGTTGTATTATAATAAACGGATCAAATGGAATCACATCCGCTAAACAATAATAATAACAAGGATTTACCTTTTACTTTGCCAATTCGGATATGAAGTGGGCACAATAAACATTTTTTTAAAATAACAACTGAAATGCCCTTCAATGAGCTTGTAGGTAGTGTGTTGACCTAATACATTCTAAGCCTAATACTCAACATGATCACATCATGACTTACTGCTAATAAAGGTGGCAGATACATAGACATACTTAGAAATGAGCTGTTGTTACATCACGGCAATACAAATACAAAATAATAATTGGGAAATGAAAATAAATGATCTGCTCCCTAATAGTTATCAAATCAATTAGTAATGGCGGCAAAGATATTATAGTTTAGTAGGTATCTGTAATAATACATTTCATTCAAAATACTCACCTTCACTACCATAGGAACATCTGACCCCCTATCACACTTTACTAAAATTTCCGTTTGGAATACACCTGATAGAAAAAAAAGATGCATAAATATTTTCTTAAAAATTGGTTCAAATTACCATGAAAACAGCTCAACGTGCTATTATAAATCAATTGAACTGTAGATTCTGCGAAATTAATATGTGGAATTGGACAAGTAAGATGATTCTTAGATATGACACTTAAACCATTTTTACAAATTAAACCATTACAATTACTTCCCTTTCCGTCAAAATTAAAATTATACGAGTTGTTTAGCATGGAGAGAACCTAAAAGAGAGGTAAAAATTTTATCAAGATTGTCTTCTACTTACATTGATGTTTTTTAAGTTTGCTAAGTCGAAATTATCCATATCAGAAATGATACAAGGTTCGTGCTTCGATGATTCAACAATTTCCGGTTCTTTCTAAAAGGAAGATTTAAATTTTGCTAAAAATATCGTCAGTTTCGAATGTTACCATTTTAATACAGACACGATTTGTGTTGAGATTACCATAAAGAGTACAGTTTCTTATATAAAGAATTTTAAATTCAACATCGGTGTGTGTAGGTTCACAGCTCAAACTTATATTTACAGCATTTAGTTCATCGTTTACACACGATCTATTAAATAGATGATACAAAAAATGTGGACCATATAAAGTACTCTCTACTTTAAACTCGCTATCCAAGGACGAACAATTTGAACCTAAAAAAAAAGTATAAGTTGGCACCGATTTCCGTTAGCAGTAAAAATACAGAAAAAGGTTGGTCATAAAGTTCCAGTACCATTTCTATTAATCATAACTCTTGAATAATATAGTGTTCTAGAATCTAGATCCCTCAAAGATTTGTTTGCCTTCAGAGTTTAGTTAAACAAAAACGAGAACAAATCACGACAATGAGATGAGTCACTGTATATACCCAAATTAACCATCTATAAGCATATTACGTGTTCAAGACCATCAACTGCAACTTATTCAAGCTTGACAGTCAAGTTTGCTCCTCCCATTTTCAAATGCTATCGCTTTTTTCATGTATGTGGACAGGACAGTGGATCAATCGTCTAGATTTTTTCTGTGCGGGACATGTTAAAGATTGTGCCTATAAAATCCCTATTTCTGATCTAATACAGATTGTAGATGGATAGTTGAGTTTGTGTAAATAATTGGTGTTCATCTGCTGCAGCGTATATGGGGAGAGCTGGAATATGGTCTGGTACATCCTGAAAGCAACGGAAGGGATACATATGGAAGTGGTCTTAGACTAAACAAAACTATGAATAGTATACCTAACTATAGAACATCCTACAAATGACCTAATACAAACTTTATGATTAATCGAAAAGATACTGAGACTATCGACACCGTGTAGCGTAAAAAATATATGTATTAGTAGATGGTACAAATTAAAAAAAAATTAATGAAGAAGAATATGAACTTACCACTTTTCCCTGGACAGTAAGTAAAGTTACTTGAACAAATATTTAATTTGAAGTTCTCATTTCCTCCTTCGAAATGTATAACTGTATTAATTTTGGCCAAATCTATACTAAAATTGTGATATTAAAATAAATAAATTCGCATGTACATAATGTGATTGTGATAAGACAGTATTGCTTACACTTGCTTAGTAGAGGGATGTACAAAAGAACATGAAGATAGCGATCTTATCTGTTGTTTAGATACTTTTCGAGAACACACTTTTGAAGTTTTCCAGATGAATTCGTGAGTGCAGGAACTCTCGCTTACATACTTTGGACCTTCCTAAACATAAATACATCTGTAATCAAGTTAGTTACACATTTAATAGTCACTTTACATCAATATTGGAACATTTGAATCGAATACGGGACGATCTATGAGACAAATTATCGTCATGATAACACAACTGTCCAAGTCTATATTCTACTATTAAATCACCATCTTCAACTCTAGGAACAAGATCACTGTTAACCATACCTAGTGATACATACCTAAAAATTGAAAGTAGCATTATACTGTGAAAAAGTATGTAAGTGGTACATATTTATATTAAAACAAAACTAAGAAGGATAAATCGAAAAAAGAAAAAATAATTCAATGGTTTTTATGAATGATTTGCGACAATTAATAGCACTACATATTTATAGTCTGTAGCACCAAACATGTGTAATATGTCATTGACAATTTTTTCATTTATTGTTAAATACCAACTAAAACGTATACATATTTCAGAAAGTGTCGAATCAAATAGTTTTTGTGATGAAACATAAAAAATAACACATAAATTTTGGGGAAGAAATGTTTGATGTTACTGTAATTCATTTTTGTTTAATCCCATAGCTTACCACAGGTTATCATAAATGATGTAAAATGATTAGGAAAAAATAAGAAATTTGGGAAGGTAATGTCCAATTGTAGTTATGAAAGGGAACAAATTTTTGGTACAAAGTGATAGGTAAATATAATTAACAACTTATTAATTACAATTTTGTAATAAACCTGCTCATGTTTCTGTACTAATTTAACTGTTATCTGTGGTTCATATGTTTTGAGTTCAATTACTACCTATACTAAAGTAAGCAAAAAAATACATATTTACAATACAACACAACACAACACAACTTTATAAATGATGATTAAGGATAAAAGAAGAGCCAAAGAAATTTGGAATTGGCCATATAAAATAAATGTAAATAATGATTTCGGCAAATTTCATTAACAATACCTACAAATTTTTCCCAATATTGTATCATGTATCCACTTACATTTTTTTCCCATGCATTTCCGTCAAATTTTTCATACAGATCCCAGAATATGCAGAACATTGGGCGTTATTTGTTTTAATGACAGATTGGCATAAATTTAAGCTATATAAATAATTTTGATGTTTAATTTCATAATTCGCATCCTGGCGGGTCAAAGAAGATAAGTCGTACAAAACGTTGTCTTTATAAAACTTGCAATCAAAAGAAGATGTCGGTGCACAAGCTACTGGTGTATATATATTCATCTCATAATCACAAGAATCTCTTAGCTGAAAAATATTCAAACGTTAATCGCATTCTTTTAAACAGAAATCACATACAATATTCACTTGAACTTGTCCGTTGGGAGACACCAAATGATTGCAGTGGTAGTTGATTTTGATTTCGGATATTTTTCCAGAACATTTCTCACCATTCATGTTTGTCGATATAATTTGATTATTCATACTTACAGTGGTATTTGTTATACCTAATACGCGTTCTTTATTACTTTTTATTAGACAGACAGCTGCATCAGAATTATTATTGCACGGTTTTTTTAGTGAGCCACATAAATTGTAACGTAAATATGAATTTTGCGATAAAGCGTGTGTTTTATCTTCAGATTGGTGCATCAGTTTCAAGTTAATTGGTCCAGCCAGATCAGATATTTTGCAATCATTTCCTACTGGAGCCTAGAATTGAAGCGAATAAGAAGGTGAAAAAAATTAAGCTTGTTCATCATACATTTTTAGCACACGCTGTTGGCGTGTACCATTTTATTATGTAAACACATTCATCGATATTGAACAATGTAGGACCCTCTTCCACAGATTTACATATAAATTCTATTTCAGTACTGTAGCTCTTAGTAGCATTCGCTGCACATATGCTGCCATCTACATTAACAAAAACTATATACGTTAGTTAACATAACATTAATATAGCGTTACGGCGCTAGGTACCACGTTTATCTCTCTACTACTTTTTTTTAATAATGTCAATTTCTTTATTCATATCCGAAATCAGTGATATGGTGATGTTGGAAATCATTGCAAATGGCAGATAGTTGTAGCTACTTTTGAGTTTGTGCATGTTACTACTGAATCCTTTATTCGGTGACGTTATAAAGACAATTGAAAATGTGTTCCTTAAATTGAAACACAAGCACCACGCATGATACGGCACTACCTACTTACAGTAGTTCAATAATTCGTCACCAGAGGTCGTATGTAATAATTACAACTTAGAGTCCCTATACAACTGTCAAATACTATGTGAAATGAACTCACCAGCAAGGCTAGTAATAATTGTATCGTGTTGACTGACTTCAATTTTTTTTTGTATGGTGCCCAAATTAACTTTTGTACCATTAGACAGGCAAACTTGGGAATGTTGCTCTAAAAGATAAAACTGCACAATATTGGCAACTTAGATTTATCAACTTACGTGCGCATTCATTTGTAGAATCTGAGACATATAATGGACCGCACATATTGATATTTATTGTAGCATCAGTAACATTTTTCACATACCATCCATTGGCTCTATATAAATTTCTTAAATCGTACAAAAAGTTTTCATTAGATTGATCGCGCACCTGCACCAAATATAACGTTAAGGTTGAATAATAAAATGGACACTTACCATGCAGTTCATTGGTAATTTCACACAAGCTAAGAGTGATTCTGCACTAAAACGATACATTTTACCTAGTTGTGGCGGCTTTACATACATTAATTTCTCAATTCCGTCAGCTCTCCAATTGCATTTAAGGGAAAGTACGAAATTAAGCCTTTTTTTTCTCGATTCAGTAGTATGTCCTTGAATAGAATAGGCCCCATCTTTATACACTATATGCTGACTGTTAACATCTGATATTGCGACAGAGTGGCCATCTTCCTTCAACTGACATACAGATACGTCTTTATCACATTTCGCAGATTGTTTGCAAACGTTTAAGCTAAATTTCATTGTAGTGTTAGGATGTTCTATTTCAATTTGTATATTTTTTAATGGCCGCATATCAATAAGATTGCCCATTTTATTCAACGTACAAGGGGGTTGAAAATTAGGGTGAGGAATTTCTATTCTTAGTTCACATTCCCCCATAAATTTAAATTTTGGTTCCATCTAAAAACAAAAGACAAATTCAAAGTTAAATTATACATGTGATGACAATGTAGTGGTTACATCATTATTAGGTACAAAACTTACCAATATGTCCGGATAACTATTAAACTCTATGATAGTTGTAAAACGTTCCTCCTCATCACATAATTGGCCATTAATCGACTTAAAAATATTTAAACCAGCATCTGAAACAGTAAAAGACAAACTAATACAGGGGTTGCATATTGTTATGATCTACATATAAGTTTTATGATATTAAAATTAAATTATAAAAACTAGATCAGAAACATAAATCAAAAATGAAAGCATGGTATTTACAGAAGAAACAGTTACAGCAGAAGTATACGGATTGAGTTCATTATAGGTGTAAATGACCAAAAATTTTGGAATTTCAAAACAATTTTTTCAGATTCAGCCCTGTTTCAATGGAAATTAATTTTCGGTAATTATTTAGAATGCGGGGCCATGCCGCATCAAGCCGTTTCAACTTTTCCCCTATAAGAGAATATTACCAGAATCATTTTTTATAAGAAACGCTATAACATAATGACCGCAATTGTTTAAAAATTCGCATAAATAAATAATAGCAAATACTAAGAAAATGTCAAAACTTGGCGTATTTGACCATAGGTGGCGTTATCATAAAAATGCGAATACTCTTAGACCATATATATGAATTTCCCTTTTATATGTTATCCACCCCTTTTGAGTATTCTACAAGTTCTTGAGTTATCGATTATGTACAGCGACTCTTACACCTTATATCCGCTAGTATCTAAATGATGAGATGAGGCCACAGATGAGGCCGTGTAAATGCCACTGTTTTACTTATTTAGAAGTAATTCTCGAGCGAGCGATACTAAGCTAACGGGAGTAAATTCTACACATTGATCTGTGCCTGGTTTGAGATGACGATTACTTTCGACTACTTTAGTACCTACCTATGTGAAATTAATTAGTTACTGCATTTGCATTATAAATACTATCCACGTTATTTATACATTTTTTCAATTCAGGTGTATAATAAACAGTTATCCGGTCTCTTTTGATTATTCTACAATTTGTTGACTTATCGATTGTGTTGAGTACTACTTTATAAGTTTCGGCATTCTTCATAAGCATTTTTAATAACACATTCATACCTATAACGCCACCTAATACCTATGGGACAGTAGACTGTAACCACAGAATAAAGCACACTTGTGCTTTATTCTGTGCTGTAACTCTACAATTAAGTGCTTAATAAAAAAATCGTTTTCCGAGACAAATTTATTTCCTTTTCCCTCTGAGACCCCTTTCCTATCATTCGTAAAAATTGTACCCGAAATTGAGATGGACCCGGATACTAAACTGTTACTGAATTAAGAATTTTCATCATATTTTTAATTTTTTAAATCCAAAGCCGCCTTGGTAATGGAGCAAAAACTATTTTCTTTACAGGTAATGTAGGTACCTTTTATGTGTATCATAGAGCAACATTTTATTAAGAAAAGCTGTTTAGCATCGAAAAATAATAATACCTACAGTAGTGTCCCGCTAATACAACCCCCGAGGCAATCCGAATTGGTTTTTTGCTTCATTTTGTATGTTATTGTTGTAATCCGAATTTTATTTGATTCTGTACTCCGAATTCAGCAACTTTGGTATTTTATAAAAGAACTGCACATTTCAAAGAATTGTTGTGCAAAACAAAGAGGAAACTTGAAACTGCAGTGACTTTTCCGTCATTCCGTGTTCCCAACGCTGAAGCATTGCACCTCGAAAACAAAATCATAAAACCCTAACACTGCAAGAAAAATCGAATATTCTTGACGATTTTTTAGAAGTTTACTTTTTGTAATAAAATATCTATACATAGGTATCTATAATGTAGTCATTATTTTACATTAAAAAAAAACAATATATTTTGTTGTTTAGTTGAAATATTTCCAATTGTTCAATATTCTTTATTTGAATGGAAGGGTTTGCCTTTCAGGTTGAAAAAGCCTATTTGCTTCAACTCTGTAACGTCGAAAGGCAATGGCTTTTCTTCACGTGCTCTACATTCTAAATATTAAGGTATCCCACTTTTGAGGCATCTCAATTCTTTCTGTAGGTACATCTTTTCATTTTTTGATTTTCGATTTTTCAAATAAGGATCAACCTCCTGCAGCGAAATTCGTAGTTGTTTGTGTATTGAAGAAGCACATCATCGTTTCAATTTTTAGCAGTGCTGTAAGTTAGATGAACATCTCCTCGCTTCCCAAATTATAAATTCCGGACACGTTATACTATTGATGGCGTACATAAAATGCGGATTACTGGGATCTCTGAAAATGGCGATTTTCCTATCGTTACGAAACTAGCCCCTCAGTCTACTAGTGTTATAGCGTGTATTTTTCAAAACTCGTGGTCTTAACAAAGTTTAAATTCTTGTTGAACTTTGTCCAAGAAGGAAACATATTTACTATTGACGCCTGTGGGCAGAACATACACGCTCAATGGTTGATTTTGTCCAATGGCGTTTCCAGCCAACTGGCTTATGGGGGGTAATTAAAAAAAATATCGGGTATCGGTCCCTTCCACGACTCTCTCCAGCAGTTTTGGAAAAATTCACCGTCATAGATTGCCGACTAGATTCGCCATAACTTAATTTGTTTGTTTGAAATGTTGGTAATTTTTAAAAATAAGAATAAATAAGCTAACGAAAAATTCTTAGGGGGGGGGGGGGGGGGGGTAATTACCCAATTACCCCCCCCCCCCCGAAACCGCCACTGATTTCGTCCCTCCGAATAGTGTTGCAGTGCCGATCAGTTAAGGGTAGGTATGTCTTGCGTTATTTCCCTACTGTAAATTGTTCTTCAAGGTTTATTGGTTGGATTACGTACTTATCAAAATATGTTATTGCTCTAACCATAGCTTTCTTTATTTAAAGAAGGCTATGCTCTAACGTCTAACCCATCTGATACTGGTAGGATGTGTTAGCAACACATTAATGAGATTTAGAATATTTTGTTAATAGATTTCAAAAAGAATATTCCAAATAGTGGGTCAATTATTATCGAATTTTATGATGCATTTTTAGGAAAATAAGTTATAAGTACATGTTTTATAAATAAACTAAGTTACAACAGATAACATTTAACCTCTAAATATGAAGAACACTTTATTTAGATAAATTGAGGAAAATAATGTAGTTCACCTAAATAGGAAGTTCAATTTCACAATTTGTGTAATTAAACACCTCGAGAAACATTATATTTTGGTTTCGTTATGTTGATGATATTTTAATTTGTTTTTGATAGTTTTTGCTAATAACATTCTTCATGTGGTTAGTTTTAGTTTGAAAATAAGTGGATAGGTTTGTGTTAGCTAAATTAATTTTTGGTTTTCAAGTCTTTATTCGATAGGAAACGTTTTCCATTTCTTTTTAAGACCATCGTTCGTACATAGTAAAATTTTAAAATTAGTGACGTTTCGCTCACTTAGTGTACAGTGACTTTATTTAAAGTCACTGTAACTTAGTGTTGGCTTCTTCAAAACAATCTTTATGTACTTGTTGCTATGAGATATGAACTTTTTGATTGCATCTAGTTTGTTTTTTCCAAAGTTTGTGAGGATGCGTTTTCACATCAGCTTCAAAACCATAATGTGTAAGTTATCGTTAAATTCGTAATAAAAAATACTATCGAATATAGGGTGTTTCGTTGGTTGCGGCGATATAAAAAAATAAAGTTGATGATGATTCCTCGGAGACCAAACATCGAATAAAAAATTTGAAAACGCCATCTAATAGAATTCAAAAAGTGACAATGAAGAAGTATCTTTGGTTTTTAAAAATCTTTTAAAATAAAGGAAGGAATTACGAAAAAAGAAAAACCCAAAAATCGCATTTTGTTTTAAATCTCGAAAACGATAAACAATAATGAACTTTTGCAAATATATGTAAACATGCCCAAAATTATACAACTTTTCTCTAATTTAACCGCCTTCGTATCTCTTACCGTTTTCAAGATCTCCATGCTGTTCTCCTTATCTTGGGCACGTTCTATACATCCTCTTTTGCAACATCGCAATGTTGTGTGAACAAGATTTCATATATGACCACATTACGGCACTTCATACTGAAAGTTCCACGAAATAGATAAACAGGAAAGTTTTGTAGAATTCGCGAAATTTTATACTTTTATCATATCTTTACAATACATGCATTATCATAGTCATGATATCTTTGCAATGCAGGAAAATTTTAAACGACCTAATAATATAAACAAACTGAAAACTTCAATATAATCATTGAATAAAGAAGTATATCTTCTTTAACTCAACGATATAATCTAATATAATTTGATTATGTGTGCCAAGTGAATTAAGACCGTCAAACATACCTAAATATGTATGTATTGCAATTGTGGGGGAACCAGTAAACAGTACACTGTGATCATATTCAGGTGAATGATGAATCAGTGGACGTAGGAGGATGAAAACACTTGTAAGAAGACACTGAAGACAGTATTGTATTTCGCTCGGTATTCGAGCCTAAATAAATAATTATATCCTTTACCATTGCCTTTAACCATTAAATAGGTACAATGCTTTAACTCATTCCATAGTATTACACCGTGACTCATTCATATATCAGCAAATTGGATGATTTCTAAAATAAGTAAAGCTTTGAAGCTTCCACGTGGGCACGTCTAAAAAGTAATAAACTATATAAAAAAATAAATAATGGTTAAAACTAAATGATTAATAATAGAAGTAACCATTGAAAAGAAAGATTATGAATATAATATATTATGTGTTCCAAGTTTATAGAAGAGTAGTGTTTAGTCTAGCCGTTGAGTGAAAAATATCACTCAACGGTCTAGCGTAGCCTGTCGATGAAGTAAATATTTAATGCGAAGATAAATTAAATTTTTTTAATTAATTAATTTATTTATTGTACTACCTACATACATCCCTAAGCAATCAACAAAATAAATCAAGCTGATTTAAGTTATTGAGAAAATAAAGGATGTCATGCATTATAATAATAATTATAGTTTTACGCTTGTTTTAAACCAAAATTTGTCTAGCAATGAATGATTTGTATAGATTATAAAAAACCTTTCCGCAATGGTCATTGTATAATTGGTGATTATACCTACTTATGGTTCTAGAGAAAATTGTAAATGTTTTGAAATTGTATGAATAAACTAGTTGAAATCCCTGGATTACAAAACGAACTTCGAATACCGCAGTAACGAAACTATAAAAAAAATTTGGCCTTATCAAAAAGACAAATTTTGATAATTTCGACTTTTTTAAAGTCGAATATTTCGAAAAGTATTTGAGATATCGAAAAATTGGAACCGGATCTTGAATCAGCATAAAATTTCACATAAGATCCATATCTGAACTTGGTTGTAGACAATACACATCTCTTGCAACGCACGGATGCACGGACGGAATATTGATTCCAGTAACGAACGAAGTTCGTTGATAAAATAATCTAGTCCTTCCTTTGATACCCGCCTCCAAAAAACGTTTTCCAATTTTTAATACTGAATTGGGCAACTATAAGTAAGTATGTACATATATATAAACAAGAGTTATTTATAGAAAGGGTAAAGTAACTAAAATATTATATACATATTATAAATTACTTTTTACTCAAATTAAAACTTAACAGTTAAAAACGTCATAATATCTTCTTTAGTTGTTCCTAAATAGAAATAGAATTAACTTAGAAAATGGTTTCCTTTCGTACTTTTATCCCAACATATATTTCGCTAGGTATCAGTGTATTGTTCCTTCCTTTTGTTATCTAAAATACTCTGCCTCATTCCTGAAGGAGCAGAATTAATGAAACAATACAAACATAACCCTTCATGTAAACAGGATAGTTATTTGTATTGTTTTGTAATCAAAATTCATTCCTGTACAACAGTTAGAATCTATTGCATAGTTTGACTATGTAATTTTTCTTTTGTTGCGTTAAGACACAATAATGTTAAATTAGGTTGTGTTAAGACACTTTACTTGGGTCAAGCACCCGAGAAACACAAACACTTGTTTTCCTTTTCGAATTTTAAAACACTATTCTACAAAATATTTACAGGTAGGTATAAATGTTATGAGACAGTTCTACCGGAACGGTAGGGGTTGAAACGGTAGTGTACATTGATTTATTAGTCTCATAGGATTAACTCTAAGCTACCTGATGAAACATCGTGATGTTATGTAGGAATAAACAAGGGTTTAATATTTCAGGGCAAACTATTATGCATGCGTCTAGGTTTCTAAATGATACAGGGAAATTTTCGATACCTTTATTCCCCAAAATAAATCACTGAAACGAATTATACATATACTATACAGGGTAGACCATTTTAAGTGATACACGCGAATATCTCGAAAAGGAGAATTTTTTTCAAAAAATGTTTCAGACGAAAGTTTTGTGGCTTTGAGGGGGAAAGATGATGACATTATCAATTTAATTGTAAATGGCGCCACTTTAGATATTTCATCATGTACATACTCCGAATAGTCAGAGGCAAGGGGACTCACACTAATCAAGCACTCCAAAGGGATGAAAACCCCGTCACGTCCACGTCGTTCATCCTGGGTAATGCTAAGCAGGGAAAAATACGTATCAATCAGCCTGGACCTGGTTGACTATCAAACAGAATCGGTCCAGATAACGGATAGGAACAACACAGAGAGGGGAGAGAAATGCAGAGTGGTGTGGAGTTACAAAATACGTACACTATGGGAGGTGGAATTGTGGAAACCTTTATTTAATTTATAAACTTTGGAACACCGTAACTCAGTGAAAAATGATCCGATTACAAAAAACCAAAAACCATTGTATTCGTCTTATTGCCAGCTACAACTTTCATTTGGAAAGAAAAATCAACTCCCATTTAAAAAAATGGCCGCCATGATGAAATCTCTGAAAGTGGCGCCATCTACAATTAAATTGATAATGTCATCATCTTTCCCCCTCAAAGCCACAAAACTTTCCTCTGAAACATTTTTTGAAAAAAATTCTCCTTTTCGAGATATTCGCGTGTATCACTTAAAATGGTCTACCCTGTACTTAAAGTTATGCTTTTCTGGATTTGCCTTCCTTCCACCTCCACTTCTGGTTGAGGTAACCGACCGACGATTTGACCAAATTTAATTATAGAAATGTCATTGTCAACCAAATGATAATCTCTTCTTGTGGCAATTTCTCTTGGTGTTGCTATTTGCATGTCCCTCAGTGTACAACCTGTCACCTTTACTTTACTTATCTATATACTAATTTTTTTTTTCAGGAAATAACAGTGTGTTTGGAAGGTATTATGCGCAGTGTTCTTTGATGAAGAAAAGAATGGTTTATTGGCAGAGCCGTCTCAAGTACATCTTAACATAATTACGAATTCAAATTTCTGAAGCGAGAATTGGATAAATTTGTTTGATCGGTACGGTCTGATTGTGCCGTTGAGGATAAAAAATTTATAATATACTGTCCATTAGAAATCTCAGGAATCGAACTGTTCCAGTTACAAAGGGAAGATGTTGTAAACATTAAAAAACAATATACGGGGTGTAGAATTAGCCGATGCACCATAGGGATTTCAATGTAAAAATCTTAATATTCGATTACTTGCTTCCCTAATTTTTTAGACAAAAAAGCTATTTAACTTTTTTGTAGATTCAAAAAATCTACATCCGTCACTGAACTCACATCCGTGTTGTTTGTTTTTATTTGACATACCTAATATAGCATGAAGAAAAATTGAAAATTAAAAGTGATACTTTGGCAAAAATAGTGATGCAATGGAATCAGGGCCGGATTTACGGCGGGGCAAGCGGGGCTGAAGCCCCGGGGCCCCCACAATTTGAGGGCCTCCGCAAACTTTGAATTTTCCATTTTTTATTGGAATTTCCTAATATTGAAATTGCGTTGAGAATGTATTTAGTGTTGATGGTGACAAATTGCAGCGGAGAACGTTCATTTTCTAAAATGAAGATTTTGCCTCTAAAAAAGCACGCAAAAATCACCTCTAAAAAGTGTGTTTTACTTATACTATACATATTATTATATATACTAAATATTATACCTATTATTTATAAATAAGGTGTATTTGATTTAAATAAGATTAGCTGTTTCTCATTACCCACTAGTCGTGAGAAAGTAATGCAGATTTTCAAATTATTACAAACGATAGTACTTATGTGTATTAATTTCACTATTGAGCCGTCACGACATGTCTTTTTAATTTAAAAATAAAATTATCCAAAGATATTTATTTATTGAAAGGGGCCCCACTTTTTCCATTGCCCCGGGCCTCCACACTCCTAAATCCGGCTCTGAATGGAATGGTTGACGTAAAAATAATCGTTGTTTGTCTGTCAATGAGCATCATTGTACATTGTACTGCATTTTATCTAATTTGAGCGTCGTTGCAGCAAAATTCATACATGTTAAATGAACTTATTTAATTTATTTAGTATTATCATTGAATAAATATATCTTTCACTCAACAGCATCATTAATTAAACGATTTTAGTTGCATTGTGTAAAAGTTTATTTTTTTTTCTTAAATTAATACCAGTCAACAATTTCAAGCCACCACCGATTTTTGAGAGACTGGAAATTTGTATTTGCCTTTGCTTTAAAAATAAGTAAATCAGGCGATTCAGAATTTTTGTCTCTACCAAAAAGTTAAATAGACTTTTTGTCTAAAATAATTAGGGAAGCAAGTAATCGAATATTAAGATTTTTACATTGAAATCTCTATGGTGCATCGGTCAATTCTACACCCTGTATGTGGTTGTCAGACCGAAGGCTTCCACGGCCAGAGTCAGTAAGATAGAAACGACGTCCTGGATTGGACCGTGTCAATGTTGAAAAGTCAACGTTTCATCCACTTCTGTAAGGGGCTTCATCAGGACGAGAACAAAACAAAAACAACAATAAAAAAATATATATAATAGCTCGCACCAAATGAACCAACGGGAACAACACACACTACCACACTAAACTGCACACGCTGGAACACTAAAGAGAGAAAGCTGGATTGCGAGGAATGGTGACGTAATTAAGAAGATCTTGAACTTTATCAACATACTGGGACTCATCTAGTATGACTGTAGCGTTGCCTTAATCTGCAGAGACGATGATCTGCTGATGTTGAATTTAGGGGGTCTAAACAAATTCACCACCTTACCTGTTTCTAGACAAATGGAATCGGTAATCTCTCTGGGAAGAGTGTAGGTGTAGATGGACGATTCAACAGCAGTAACGATGACCTCCTTGGGGGCCATTGTGGGGGCGACAGCGAAGTTTAAGCCTTTCGAAAGGACCGAAATCTCATCGGGAGTTAGGGTGTAAGAAGACAATTAACGATGGTCTCCTTGGTATGGGACTTTATGAAAGATGGTTTAAGATTCTTGGACTGTAGGTTTTGGAACTTCGTGAGGTGGGTTTGGGTGGTTCATTACAAAGTGACCTGCGATTGCTCAAAAGAGATTCTATCGAAATTAGTCCAATGGTCTGCAGAGAAGGTGTTTGAGAGTTCGAGGTGAAAAAATAGAAGTTCTTTGGACAAGGATCGAGTTCTTCTGGGTTGCTGAATACGTCCTCGGACAAGGGCTAAACTAGCACGCTGAAGAATAGATTGCGAAGACCTGGTTTGTAAGTGAAACTTGATTTTAAGAAAGGAAGGAATTAGCTTGTGGAAACAAAGTCATAAATTTGTTTATATAAATAAATTGTAAAAATCCACGCGGACAGAACAGATTGCATGAACTTTTCGTTTGTTTCCAAATTTTCGTGGTACCTAATAATGTTAAATTTTGGAAATTTCCCTATCTAAAAACAGGAGGAAACTAAGTTTTTTTATTTATTTATTTATTTATTTATTTATTTATAAATGAATTGTAACCATCCACAAGGACATAATAAACTGCGTGTAGTTTTCGTTTGTTTTCCAATTTGTTCGGTGCCCATTATTTTGTCATGAATTGAAAAAAAGAAATGAGAAAATTATAGTCAATTTTCATAATAAGCATACTGTTTTATTGGGAATTTTCGTGGCTAACTTAACTTTAGGCAGGTAATATTGTAATTCTTTAATTCTTCATTTATTTTTTAATTAACGTGCCTATAACTACTCATCTTTTCTCTATGCAACTGCAACTACTTAGTACTTAAGAAGAAATATTAACTTACCATCTTTAGTGTAAATAAATGAAGATCCCGCATTCTTGATGTTACGTTTCTTCTTTATGTTAAGAATGCATGCGGTCGCCCCCGTATCACAGTCTTGTATTGATGTCGATTTATCATCGCATATTGAAAATTTAATAATACTGTCTTTATAACGATTTAAACCACGAATTTGCCACAATTTGCTAAAAATCTAACACTTAATTTCATTACGTTTTTTTTAGTTAATTACCTCATCACTGTAATTTGATGATTATCCTGTTCGTTTTGAAAAACGCATGTAGGGTAGCTGTCCTCGAAAATTTGTTGTGAAAGTATTTGAGTTATTAGTAGAATAAATATAAAACTAATTCTTAGTATTAAAAACATTTTTAATTCCCGGGCACTTTGGGGGGTAATAATTAGTTTGGTTAATAACGCGTGGTTCTTATTTGTACAGGTTCGTAGAACGGATTATAAACTTAATTTTTAGATGGAAATGTGAACTTAGGTAGATTTGATAAATTTTTTTAAATCGTCGGATAGGTATAAACAAAAATATTTCATTTGGAATAAATGATTAACCTCAAAGGTGTGACATAATATTCATTCTGAAATTCATTCATATTCCTTTCCTAATAAATAACATTTCGTGGAATAGTAGAGTAGAGGGGGAAATTCTGAGCACAACGTTGCCATGTTTTTATGCTTGTATAGATCGTTTCAATTCTAAAGATAGTTGTTTTGGTTGCTAGGCATCTATTACTATTTTATATACAAGAGAATGTCATATAGTGACATAAAAAATGCAACACCAAGAAGACGTTGAAATTTTTGGACTAAAATTGGCAGAAATATTTAACTAGCCAAAGGTAATAATTGATTAAAATTTCAAAGAAATTAAACATAAGATAAAGGCATGAAGTAGAAGCACAGCTGAATTTTATTCAACATATCAGTAGAGTAGTTTCAAAATCTTGTGTTGTGGTACTCGAGATGCGCGTCGGACTTTATAAGATACTAATATCACAGATGGAATAGTATATTTTCATCTGTGCTAATATGAAGTTCTATAAATAATTACACTTATATTTATTTACTCTAGGATGGCATTTTACCTACCCATGTTTCTCGACGTATAACGTCGTGGCTACTTTTCGAAATTATTTTAAATCCCGTCCCGCATCTCGAGTGCCACGAGATTTTGAAACTACTATATCAGCAAACATGAGCTTGACACAAGCTCGTAGAGTTTATTAAAAAAAGACCCAGAACTAATAGAAGTTATTATATTTAATAAATAAACTCGTTAGTTAGGCCATACTAGCAATTTCGCCATGAGCTAGTTGCTAGTTTCGGTAACTTTACAAAATACTTGGCAATGTTTTGCACTGGTTTGTGCTCACATCGACGACCAAATACAAATCTTCTGTATAATTCTACTTTAATTTAACATAATCTGTTGGTTTCCTCGGTACAACCATTGACTAAAGTAAGTCCCCGCCAACGTGAAAACATCGAGGTTTTTAGTTTATCCGTGTCAGCAGGTACAATTAACTGACTCTAAATAGGTGGCCAATGCCATCCGTTTAATGCAATCCAGGTGTCTCTAAAGCGACCATATGTTTCAAGGTGAGGTATACCCAATCCTAATAGCTGTAAAAAGAAGGGAAATCGTTCTAGTTACAGACTGCCAAGCAGTGAATACAGCATTTATAGAACCCTAACCGGTTTATGATATTAGATATTACCTACATATAAAACAGGCCCAAAAAAGATTCAGACAAAACAAACACAGCATAATGCATTACTCAAAAAGTCGAGGACGGAACCATAGAAAACCCAAACGGAGATGTAGCAGCGCCCATTCTAAATAATTAAGTGAAACGAACATAAAACTTACGACAGAGATATATGGTCACAAGCTACTGATGTTGTCTGAATAAACACCTATTCAATATGGAATTATAATCAATAGCTCTTTAAGCACAGGGATTGTGGTGAGGAAGATGATGAGCCATACCATGTTATCTGCCAAACGCAATTACGCAAGGGGGCAAGGGAACAAAAGAGGAAGTAACGAAGATATATATAAATAATATATAAATAGAAAATTTACATTTTATTTCCGACTATATCTATATGACCAAAAAAGTTTCATTCTTATTCAAACATATGTTTATTTGTGTATTCACCATTTAATTATAACAAAAGATTAAAGGCGGATGTTTCTATCATAATAAATGATACGCCCAAGGAAGTAAACTGATATAGTTCACGTACATACCTCTAAATCAGTTAAATCTTATATCTTATGCGGTTGACGAAACTTTTTGTAAGTTTTCAAAATTATTAAAGCATTCATTTTTTTTATGCGCGCATACAAAAATATGTATTTCCGATAACAGTTGATGTGTTGTACCAATGAAGCATTTGCCTTCTTATTCTTAATCAATTTCATTGAGAATTTTAACTTTGGTGCTCGTTCATAAATGTGCTAATAACACAATTTTTCCTTTTCATTGTGCGATAACAATGTTGTGTTAAGAAAAGGGTCAATAAAAAAATAAAATATTTTAGCCAAAGGACAGAAAGTGAATTGTGTAAAACCAAATTTATATGTTATCAAATGGGCGTTGAAGTCGATATTACAGTGACCGTTTACATTATCTAAAGGTTGCAATCCGTGATGATCTAATCATCTGCGCTTCATAATAACTAAATTTTTGTTTATGTATCACATTCTTAAGAACTGCTGCAAAAGTTATGAAAGTGTTATGCAATTATAATATCATGTTCTATTATTATTACGTGTAATTGTATGAAAGGGACATTGGATAAAATGTGTTTTCGATAGGATAGATGCCACCGTTAACAAAATAAATTAAATCGAGGTAGGACATTTTAAATGTTTGCTTTAATACCCATTTAACGTTTTAAGAATATGTTTTAAATGACATGAAAAAATGGCCACGGCCTATATAACCAGTGACGAGCTGTGGCGTGAGTGTGCCAACTGGCTCACGCAATGGGATGTATTACGTAGCGATCATCGAGCTAATTGGCCTAATGCCGGAATAGTTGATCTTGCCAATACTCTTCGCGATGGCGTTTTACTTTGCACTTTACTTAACAAAATAGATCCAGGATGCATCGATATAAAGGATGTTAATTTAAAGCCAGCGATGGCACAAGTTAGTATTGGAATTGAACTAGAAATGATTTTATTCGATTTATTTTCAGTTTTTGTGTCTGAGAAATATACGATTATTTTTAAGAACTTGTAATGTAACTTTCGGAATTAAAGAGTTAGATTTATTTGAAGAACTGATGCTATTTGATCTAACAAATTTTCATAAAGTATTATGTACCATCTCTAAATTGTCGCTAAGCCCAAAATCTTTGAAGAGTAATATTCCGTAAGTTTTGTGTCAGTTTTTATGTAGTTTTATTTCGTAAATGTTTCTTTAGCGGATTTTCTGCTCAAAATGTTCAATCCCGTGAAGAGGAGGATATATATCAGAGTCTTAAGTCTGCGTAAGTACTTATCAGTAAATGGTAAACATTCTTTGTCAAAATTTATCACGTTAACAAGCCGAATAAGTTATTTTGAAAATCATTGAGAGAACACAAAATTTGTGTCGAACGGACAAGGTCTAAATATACCAACCCCTTTTGCTGGTTTGTTTGTAAAAATGTACCATAATTTTAATTTGAACCATAACATGCATATAATCGACAGTTTACTAAAAGTGATTCTGAGCAAAGAAACAATTTCTGTCCTGCAATTTCTGGTTTTTTTAGTCTCAGTTCTTTACTGCTGATTTGAGATGATGCATATCTGGTTTTGTTACATACCTATTTATAATTAAAAATGATTGTAATTAAACATTAGGACTTTTCGTTTTACACAGGTGTACGGTTAGTCAAATTAATCACGTGATTGGAGTGACCTGCTTCAAGCTTCCGTAATAAGACTTTTCTTGCCTCAGGTTAATATGTATAAAACGAATGTTCAAGTTGACCTGAATGGAACATGCTCGAACGAGCATGTTCATTCTGAGACAGCCCTTGAGCTGACATAAAGGTTTTAAAACGAATAGGATTATTGGGAACTGGATCAAAGTTTTTTTATAAAACAAAAGAGCTATTATTACTCTTAGGAACATATATTTGTGGTTGCCATGCTATCTTCATCGTTGCCAAACCTATATGTAACATCTCGCTTTTTACAGAAATTTTATCTAACATTTGCTATCGTTGTCAACGCAACGTATAAGTTTTTTTAAATAAAATAACGTTAATGTGTAATTTTTTCCTGTGCTTAATAAAGCTACAATATTTGTTCCGCTTGTTCATCGTGTTTTTCACTTCTAACTTCCGCTAACTCTATCAGGTTATGGGTCCAGAACCCAGGAATGAAGTGAAGAGAAGTATAGTGGTGATTAGTTTATTAAATAGAATAACTGTCAAAAGATACGTAAGGTGACGAACTATCGAACTGTGTCTATCGTGTTAGTCTCCTAGTGCCGTGGTTATTCAATTACTTGCAAGGGGGGTGTCCCCTTGGGTCATTTTTTGTTTAATGATTTCATTCGACTTTAGGAAAAAAAAATATATCTGAAAATCTGATTCTTTTAACCCTCTTCTTTTCCCTCAGTACTGACCTATTAGTCGTCATCGTCAATACTGGATACCGACCCTATTCAATGCAATATACTTACGTACAATAATTTGAACATTTTTCAATATTTTTCAAAAAAGGTAGGTATGTATAAAACCAAATGATACTGAATTTTAAAAAACCGTCGGTACGTGAGGTGAATTTTTCAAGTCTTGTTGGACCAAAACAAAAAGTTATTGCCCCCCCCCCCCCCCCATAGACAATTTCTGAATCCGCCCTTGGTTACTTGTCTAATAACTAGATAGAATTACTAGAGTAGAGACGTTGTTGATGCCAAAGAATCATCCATTACAAATGAAACGATTAAATTTAATAAACCTTATTACAAAATAAGTATGTAGGTATATAAAAAAATGGATAACATTACTGTCCAGTATAAATTTGATTTGTGAATGTACTAAAATAAATATTTTTGTGTGATTGGCTAAAAATCTTGCCGCTTCAAGATATTGGACCAGAGCACTGCTGGATTACCGAAAACGCAGAATTACTGGAAATTAATAAAAAAACTCAATATTCTATCTTGTCACCTTTTTCAAGTCTTTTCAAAATCTTGTACTTTTCCACAAGCTTTAATGTTTTATGTTTATGTTTACACAGTTGAGACATGCTCTTCACAATGCCGGATTAATAGCAGGACCGGATCGGCGAAGTGCCGGATTACAGAGGGACCACTGTAAAATTCTTTTAGTTCGAACATATTTTCCGACTATCTTGTTTCCTTCGGTGAGCCGTATTACGAAATCATTATAACTACTATCAGCAGAAAGAAACTAATCTATCACTGTAGTTGAATTGTATTGAACAATTACTACAAGACATTGGAGGTTGGATCACCAAATTCTTGGACTAAACGTAAAATCTAAAAGAAACGGGATTCAGTTTGGCATCGTTTATTGTGAGTACCAAAAATGTTACTTCATTTATCCATTGACAAAGCATTGTTAGTGGAGGACCTTTTTAATAAAATCATGACCAACTATGGTTTCCATTAGAAAAAACACAAGTTTGTGTCATAATTCAAAAATTAGAGCTTAAATAGAAAATGTAATTAAACTGTATTATTAAGCCCATAAGTATCTACAACTTTTTTCTTTACATAATTGCAATTCTTTCCTTATTTAATCGTCTCCCTATCTCTCCAAGATCCCCATGCTAAACATTGGTCTGGAAAAAACTCACCCTCTATATATTTATTGATATATACTGTCAGTTAAATAGTTTACCATGCCTAAAATTCTTAGCAGTTCAGTTCTACTTTTCAGTCATCCTATTGCTGATACAGCCTCAACATAAGTATCATCAGGTGTTACACCCTCTTTGCCCTAAATACTTAACTTACTTTATACTTACTGTAGTTTGTGTTTATTTTTGAATTTTCTAACCCTTTCTACTACTTGCTCTAAAATTTTATCATATGTTCTACTTGATTTGACTCTGCAATGATTAAATCATCAAAATATATCTGCACATCTAAATCATCAAATATGTTCTCGATAAGTCTTTGAAACGCTTCTGGACTGTAAGCTAATCCAAAAGGTAATCATTTAAACTTATATTTGCCAAAAGGTGTAATGAAAGTGCAAAGTTCACTACGTCTATCCAATTCAATATGATAAAATCCCTCTTTCATATCTTAAACCGTAAAGATACATTTACATCTAATTTCCTCAGAAGTTGGTATCGGATGCCTACCTAAACTTATACTTGTTATTCAAATTGCAAAGTATCTAAGCAAATTCTTAAACATCCATCACTTTTTCAGTGCGTACAATGTTATTAACTCTTTCAGTTAGACCTTTAACTTTTTCAACAGTGTCTCATTCTATTAAATTATCTGCTAACCCTTAAACTTAACTACAATAAATCTTATTTTATACCTGTTGTTTCCTATACAACAACAGCTTAAAACAATATTCCGACTTACATCTAGATTATTTCCACCATAGGAGATCACATTATGTTTTACCTGTTATTTCACTTTCTTTTTTTAATTCAATGACAAGATCTAGAGGCAAAACGTTACATTGAGCTCATGTATCAAGTTTATATTTGATTGGTTCACCTGCTATGTAACTGTGTTACACAGCATGCTATTTACAGAACTAAACTGAATTATGCTATACATTGAATGACATCAATCTACTTGCTCAAATTATATCTTTGTAAATAATCGTACTCAATTTCTTTATAAACTGATATTAGTCACTTTTAGTAAACTGTAAGCAGTTATTTGGTTGCAATTCGGCAAAATTATATTCTTCCGTTATTCGTACGATAGATTGTTAGTAGTTTTCGTACATACAATATTTTCTTGTAACTGCTTTTATTAATAGCGATATTAGGATCATATCTAATTTCGGAGCTGAACCAAGTTGGTTGCAATTTACAATACCAAGTCCAAAACCAGAGGATCGAGAAGAGGAAGTTTACGACGATTTGTGTTATGTCACTATCTCAGATAGCCTGCCAGAGGTGGGCTTTACATTATTTATGCACTTACACTATCTATGTGTGCTGCATTATTCTTTTATTTAATTATATTATATTATATTGAACAGGTTAAAATTTGTTTTAACTCTGCTGGTGCGTACGTAATGTTTAGAAATTATATATTTTTTTTAATCCATTCATTGCATTGGTAGTAAAGTATATTTTGTTGAGGCAATGAATGCGTTATATGTTTATTTTTTGATATACAAAGTAGTAGTGGTTTTTGCATGGCCTATTTGTGTATTAGCGAACCTCCACCTCGTTCCGCCTTGAATGTGGAGTATGAAGAGTATGGTGAATATAACAGGGGTGAGGAAATTTACCAGGATCTTTGTTCTTTACAGCAAGTTCCACATTCAGAGGTAATTTGCATTGTAACTAGATTTTGCAGGTATCTTTTTACAAAATCAAATTAAACTGCATGCAATATATTCCAATCAATTTCATAATTTCTCCAAATAATATGAGTCATCCTTAGTTTGTTGGGACACATCCGCCCTTAGAAAAAGAGACTATGTTATTAAAGAACTTGTAGAAACAGAACATAATTATGTAGAAGTATTAAATAAATTGAAGAAAAATTTTATGAGACCTCTTCAAGCTCATCTAAGACCTGAATTACGTGCAATCGTTTTTTGCAAAATTAATGTAAGCATTTTTTTTTCATTTTCTAATGTTACTTACATCTACCATAAGTGTTACTACGAATTGTTTTACAGGAGTTACACGAGATCCACACAGGTTTCCTAAGTCAATTGCTCAAAGTTGGAACTGATAAATCTGTTAGGCTAGGCGGTATTTTTATGGCGTGGAGAGAAAGGTTCCTTGTGTATGGAACGTATTGTGCCAATTTGTCTTATGCTTGTGCGTTATTACAAGATTGCTGTGATAAAGATGAAATTCTTAACCAGGCTATTATTGTAAGTATATAGTACGTTATACTGGGGTTAACTGAACAGATTAAAATTAACTCGTCCACATTCTCTCATTAAATATCTTCCTAGCCACATACTTGAATTTCTCACAAAAAATAAAAATCTGGAAAGCGAAATATTTACATGTAAACACTATACTTAAACTATATTGTTTTGAATGCTTATAGTCTGAAACATTACAGATTTCTATGTCAAAAGCCTTTAATGCCAACCCTTTTGCGTTTCATTTCCATAAATTAGTAATAAATTTTAACAAAAGAATGAGTTGAGAATCTTGACTGTCTTAAGGAAAGTCTAACTCCAGGTGCTCCTGCCAGGATGTGGGCAAATATTGAATTCATTATTACTTGTGACAGTGCCATATACATAATTATTCAATGCTATTTTTTGCTTGCAAAATTTTATTAAGTGATCAAATCAAGTAAAATCACTTGCAATCCTTTGATTATAATACTTATTTCACCTCATAAAATCGCTGTTTCCATACAGTTTTCCTCAATTTTTAATTTATTATTATTACTTATAGAAATGTGAAAAAGAGGACAATAATGGAAGGTTTAAATTACGAGATGTTTTATCTGTACCGATGCAAAGAATACTAAAGTATCATTTATTACTTGAAAAGCTTATAGAATTAACAGATCCTGTAAGTTATTGTTACAACAAAATATGCTTTACATTGTGATTGAATATTTTTAGAACCACGAAGGATACCAAGAATTGAAAAGAGCAAGGGAAGTTATGTTAGATGTAGCTGGGTATATTAACGAAGCTGCTCGAGATAGTGAACATCTTGCCGTTATAAAAAAATTACAAGAAAATATTGTCGAATGGGATGTATCTTCCGAGTTGAAATTAGAAAATTGTGGACGTCTGATAAAAGACGCCGAACTTAAAATTAAAGCTCACGATGATCAAAAAATTCGTAACCGATATGTGTTCATATTTGATAAAGTTATGATTTTATGTAAACAAATTAAAGTAAGATTGTTTGAATTTAGGTTATACGGTACGTTTCATATTCTTTTAAGGGAAATCAATTCGCCTATCGGGATATGCTGCATCTACCCGAATATCGAATCGAAAATTTTAATAATAGAGCACTCCTAAATCGTGAAGCTCGTTGGTCTTATCAGTGGCATTTGGTGAAACATAATCAATCGATTGCTTATACTATATACGCGCGTAGCATTGAAATTAAGGAAAAAATGATTAAAGCTTTAAAAGACGCTGTGTAAGTACGTAATGGCAAAATTAAATTTGTTTAAATTTATGAAATTCTAGAGATAATGTTCGTCCCGCAAGTTTAGCGAGAACCAATCACCGTTTTGAAATGCACACCTTCGAAAATCCAGTAACTTGTAATCGTTGCTCAAAATATTTAAAAGGTCTTATATTTCAAGGATATAGGTGCAGAGTGTGTGATATTGCTATTCATAAAGAGTGCATAGCAACATCTGGTCGATGTGGCGCACCACCACCTCCTCCCCCACATATTACACATAATGATGTTCAATTATCTAATAAATTATGGTAAATATTATTATACCTACGTATTGGCACGACGATGTTTATTTTTTTAGGTTCGTCGGGGAAATGGATCGAAATGATGCTTCAACAGCTTTAGAACATCGTAGAAATGGAACATATTTAGTTAGAATACGATCACAAAGAGATGACAGAGATCGTTTCGCTTTGAGTCTTAAGTAATAGTTAGTACGTACGGTTAGATTTTGTTTTATTCTTTTCTTTTTAAAAGGACGGACAACACAGTGAAACATATGAAAATATGTTGTGATATAACAGGGTCTGAAGAAAAATACTTTTTATCGTTATCCAAGTACTTTAATAGTATTGAAGCGTTGATCGAAAATTATCAACATTCTAGTCTGAAGGAGAATTTCGAACGGTAATTTCGAAAATGATTTTCGTTTAGAAACATACGTATTATTGTAGGTTAGAGGAACATACTAAATTAGAATGGCCTTACCGTCAATTAAGGGCAATTGCGTGTAGAGATTTTGATCCTCAAGATTGTGAACATATTACCTTTCGTGAAGGGCAAGAGATAATTGTTTTGTGTCAAGAAGGTTATCGAAATGGGTGGTGGAAAGGCAAATGTGAGGAACAGGTATGTGCCTACTAAAGAAATTTAGAGTCCCTGTATATGACAGGATACCGCTAAGGTCGCACATATTGGATCCAAGATGAGGCGCCAAATTCAAATTTCAAAAAAAGATTTCTGACAAAATCATCAATCTTAAATGTGCGGCTCCCTAAAACGTCAAAATAAGCAAATAAAAAAACAAAATAAGGATTGCTTTACACTTTCAGATAGTGTGGCATTATATTCAACGCCGTTTTTGCATGTGATTCACCTAAATTAGATCTATTGTCCGAAAATTTAAAAAATGTCGTACCAAACCTAAATGCTTTCTCTAAGGGCGCTCTTTTGTATAATAGATCATCGCAACTGCCGAACCTTTTAGCAACTTCCATAATTTAAAATACAAAATGTTAACTAGGATCCGCCATATTGTATCCGATTTAGATGGACATATCCACAGCGGTACTCTGTTATATACAGGTACTCTAAAGAAATTGACAATTGGACGCCATCTATTTATTTGTGTTCAATAAGTAAGAAACTCTCTTTACTTCTTTACAGGTTGGATATTTTCCTAGCTCATATGTAAGAACCTTGGATTATATAATTCCCGATATTTACTAAGTATTTTCATTGATGCTAGTCAGATTTCTTGCAATAAAAAGATTTATACAAATATTTAAAAACTGCACTGGTTATTTTAAAAAATTGTTTATAATATAGCGTTCCATGAGCATTTAGTTAATTAAACAAAAGTAGCGAATAACTTTAGTTATAATTAGGTGCCATTTCGATTTTAACTATTTGTTTTATCGATTGTACAGATAAATTTATTTTTACAGAAGATTACTATTTGTAGATTTTAGCTTTTTAAACGTTTTGGTGTCACGTAACTTTGGTGCTGTCAGTCAAGTTAATATTACAGGAATTTCTGTATGTAACATTCCTTTTTTTAGTACCTCGACCATTATGTGGTAGTTAATAACATAGTATAACATGTTCAAATTACACAAATGATATAAACCGCGGAATATGATATTAAATTTACTAGCAATTCCGTTGGTGATTATATTTGAATGTGGGATATTATCATTGTTTCATTCCTCTAAAATCATTATTCATTATGTATGTTAACTGATATTTAAAGTACAAATAGTGTATATTGAGTAACAATTTTTGGAAATTTGTGTAATCTTTGTATTAATGTATGTACCTATGTTGAATATTGGGTTGTTTAATTAAATGCATGTTGTATCAAATTTCCACATAAAACTGCATCTAACGTAATTTAAACTAGATAGAGGTGGCAATAAAGGCGCAAGAGATTATACGATACTTCAATAAGACTGCAAGAAATAATTGGTATGCCTAAGAAGTTTTAAGTTGGTAACGTGAATTACTATTAAGGTAGTGAGTGATACGTATAGTAACTTTCATTTGTCAAACTGGAATACATACCTAGTACATACATATTATTAGAGGCTATAATTAGTCCAAAAACAAACGGGAATAGGCAATGTATATGTATATATAGTCATATTAAGAGTTTTTACTTTTAATGATCGATATAATAGATACTTATTACTCTAAAATTTAATCAGTGTGGACACAGTGCAACTGTAAAATAATCGCTTGTTAATCGTGGGTTTGATATACAGAAATGATTTTTAATATGAATTTGGAAGTGTTTATATATGGTAGTAAAACCACAATGTTTTATTAAACCATATGTGTTTCATCATCTGTCATCATCGGTGAACGTTTTTTGTTTTTTGCTGATGACAAACAAGAATATCATTTTTTTATAAATATAAAAAATTTCAGTGTTTCGAACTCCATTACAAAGAACGGAATAAAAATAAAGGCAATCATATCACAAATCATACAATCGTGAATGCCAATTGAGCTTTAATGAATGTTTAGAGTTCCGTGGAGCTTTTGAACCATCTTTAAGAGGCCAATGGAATTTTCGGTTTTGATTTTATTTATTTATTTATTTATTTGATACAAAAGTAGCTTAAAGTTAATAAGTATTTGTAATCCCTTAAGTTTATCTTAATCTATTTTTTTATATTTTCTCTGAGCTTTTCAATATTTTTAGCACTCTTCATTTCTTCAGGTAATCTATTGTATTCTACAATACCATTGTAAAAATCGAGTTGATGGCATTGCTTGTGTTCTTCTTTATTCTAAAATATGTACTGATTACATTGTCTAGTCTAGTTCTGGAATGGGACCTATTGTATGACGTTTTCCTGGTCAAGTAAGGTATGTGTTGGTGCAGATTGGTCAAACAGTGTGGATTTGTATAAAGGATAAACACACACACACACAATCTTTCTCTACTTTATATTTTAGATAAATAAAATAGGGCCAATTTTACTCCCTTGAAGGATATCTTGCCTCACTTGTTCTAAATTGGATTTAATTCCATTATACTTGATTGTTGACATCTACTTTGCAGGTAACTTTTAATCCAGTCGTAAACATCTCTTATTACATCATAAGAATTTTTCAGTTTAACTAGAAGCTTTGATCTGTTCACGGTCTCGAAAGCACCGTTAAAATCTACAAACACCGCATCAAACCCTTTTGTATTGCTTCATTTTATAACAAATTTTTGAAATTAATTTTTTTTCGATACTCGGCGAATGCATCACCTGTGGCGTTATATTCAACTTGTTTGCAAATATCGAACACCTTGATTTAATAAAACTCTGTATTAGATTGACCCTCCAAGTTGCTAACTCACAAGCCGCCACTGGTATTAAAAAATTACATTGTTTCATACAAAATTTGCTAATGATATGCAACAGATTAAATTTAAGGAGAAACCTTGATAACTGAGTAATTATGTCTATTATATGATCGAATATGTTTGCACATTGTGTGATAAATGTCATCTTATCAATTGAGTGTTGATTTGCGAATGGGAATGCATATCATTACTAGCTGTACAAAATATTGTTAGTTTATCATATCATACACTCATTATTAAATGCATGTGTAATTGATCCATTGGTAACGCAATTGTTCTTTTAGTTAATTAATACTTTCGCTTGTGTTGTTTTAGGTGTTTACGCTTTAATCATTGAACATATCTTGCACGAAAGGGTATTTTTTATACGTATCACTTGCACTTGTTAATGTTTAAAAATTTATAATGGCACAGATCATCGAAAAGTGTTATTCGTCCATTTTTATTAATTTTATAATTACAACATTAATAATTCCACGAAAGCAACTTAGTGCCTATGTTCTCTAATTCCCGTGATTATATAGAAACACATTCACCAAATAGTTTTTGAACATATAATTTTATTTGAATAAGTAATTTTTTACATATCGGTATTTTCCGTAACAATTTTTATGAAATTGTGGAAATAAAAGTACTGAACATTTTACAGCTTTGTAAAGATTGGGTTGCAAGTTTTATTAATTGTAAAGTAGCTTGATAAGTGTTTGATGCCAAATGATCAGTACCTTTACAGTTCATGTGTAAAATAAATGATTCATGTTTCTGATAATAATTGTTCACATTAATATATCAATAAAGTGTAATGTTGCAGGGAATGTGTGTTTTAATTGTAAAACGTACTCTGTCGTTGATTTGACATGGAAATTCCAACACTAGTAATGGTGCAAATGATAGAGAAACTTTTAAAGAAAACTTAAGTTCAATTTTTTCAAAAATAATGTTTGGGTCAATATTACCCTTGTTTATATACATTAGATATTACCTAGGTATGGGACTGACTCGCTGTGAGATGGAACCCAGCAGGTGATTTATCTCCATTCTTGTGAAGCATGCTTTCGTTTAAAGGGAAGTTATCATTTGCTGATAAATAATGTGTGTAAGTGTAACACTCGTAAATTAATTGATGCTTCACGTCACAAGGTTTAAGTCTTTAATAACAAATTTATATGGATAGAGTTTACTTTTTCTTAAGGTAAGTAACAATATTAATGTACAAGGTGGTGAAGGTAAATGAGGCTGTTCCAACATTTTTCACTTTTAACGGCCATTTATTTTTTTGAAGTTCATCAAGCTGTTTGGCCGGTTTGCTAGGTATTAGTCTACTTATTGATATCAATTTTCATATTTAATAAACGAGATAAATAAAAGGGATTGCTTGAAATTGAATAAAGTACTTATTTTTTAAAAGAATGAGTAGGTACCAAATATTGAATGTTCTCAATTGTAATACGGAGTATGAATTAATGTGAAACTCTCGTCATAAATTAATACTGTAAATATTTTACACTCGAAATTTGTTTGATAATTGAAAAAACTTGTGAATCAAAAAAGAAATTTTTATTTACAAAATGGCTTTTACTTCAATGAATAGTGTGGAATTAATTTTTGACCAACAAGGTATAGTTGTATCAAGGATGACCAAATTCCAATAATGAAAGTGTCATACATTTCTCGATAGTTACATTTGTTGCAGGTTTCTTTAATTTTACCTGCGGCAGTCAAGTATGGTCATGTTGCCAAAGTTATCAGAGAATTTGTTTAATGCCGTTTTTGAATTAATATACATTAAACTAGATATTCTTAAAAATCTACTTTAAAAAATAGTATGTAATTCCTTAACAAAGCCAAACTGCTGTGAATTTACCATAGTTGTAGCTTTATACTTTGTACCTTCGAATATATAACAAAAGGAAGGAATATCCCTATAGTTTAGTAGACGGTACAATGTAACGGAAGTTACGCAAGCTTTACGTCACAGTGACGTAACAGTAAACCATTTATGATTGGTCAAACGGGTGTAGCGTGCAGTTTGTCGATTTAAAAGTATAAAATTACCAGTAGCGTAGAATTCATTATACGGTTAAGAACATAGAGAATGTGCAAAAAATTAGAAATATGCATACCAAATTAATTATGTTTAAAGGGCAATAAAATTTAAAAAAAAATTTATGCATTTTATTTTGTTTACAGCAGGCGCGTAAACATACAAATGTTGGATTTACGACCCTGCTTAACAGTACACCAATGACTCGACGGAATACGTCACAGTAGGTAGCCATATTGGTAAACCATTAATGTTACTCATTTTGCCATATACATGTTCCTTCCTTTTGTTATATGTTCGAAGCTTTGTACTGTGTGGCGGCAACATTGTCAAACCATCGTTTCCCTGACTCAAACCTTACGGCAATTTTTCTCAAAATTTATACAGAGTGTTTCCTAAGTAATCTAAAATATTATATGGGGCGCTTCGTCACTCAATTTTAAGACGAAAAGTTCATATAAACACGTGTGATAAGTCTTGTCGTTAATGAGATACAGGGTGTTGAATTGTTTGTAATAAATCAGCTCTGATTGTATTTGAAATTAATTTTTCCTGGTGACGCTACTGGTTTTTAGAAGTAATACGAAAAACATGCTTATTCTAAGTGGCCTTTGGAGTAACGTTAAACGTACAAGATCTTCAAAATCGTATCATACAAGGCTGTAATGTTATTCGTAACAATCCTGGTATCTTCGAACGTATTCGGCAATCAATTAGACATCGAGCAGATGCTTGCATTTTAGCTGCAGGTGGACATTTTGAACATATTCTCTGAAATATACTATTTTTTCTTTATGTTTAACACATGTTGTTACTTAGGAAACACCCTGTATATGCAACCAACATTACGGTAGTTATGCTGATTCCTATGGCGATGATGGTGCAGTATAAATATTATGCATCTTTAGTGCTCGTTTTTGAAGGATAAATAATCGATGTACGGAACTGCTTCTTCCCCAGCATATAATACCATACCTGATCCGTGATTTAAAATTAGCTCTATAATAAATTAGCGCAGCTTTAGTATTTACAATTTGTCTTAGCCTGGTAACCGCGTACCTAACAATTTTTAGATAACTCTTTAATTAAAAAATCTAAATGTTTATGAAAACTCAGGCCTAAGTCTACATAAATGCCTAACACACCCTATAGTAATTCACTTGATGCAGGCTTTTGTTATTTAAAGATATGAAGATTAAGATATTGAGAAGGTGCTGTAGAATGGAATTGCATCGTGAAGGTTTTTTGTTGATTGAGCTTTAGTGGCGGCATTTCAGTGTTTTGTTGGAGGGGCAACGAATAGTTTTTTCCCAATTTTTTTTTATTTCAATAATAAGTACCTATAATATACACCCCTACCTATAAGTATTAAGAAGTATATACAGGGCATACTAAGTTGTAACACCCGAAAATGGCAGTTAGAACGCATTGAAACTAATGACTTTTCTTACTTAAAATTTTTGATTTGGAGGCCCAGTTCATAGTTTTTTTGTTTTTCGAAAAATCGTCATTACTCCCTTATTTTAAGGAATATTTAAAAAATACAAAAACTTTCAACATTTGCTTTTGGTTCTCTAAAACATTATAGCTACAATTATTTTCTATTTTATCAAATAACAAAATGGCGACCGATCAAAAATTTCAAAACAAGATATTTTGAAAACCACTCGATCGATTTTTGAAAATAAAACATTTGTCTGTAACTTTTTTTCAATCTCTCCAAAAAACGTTTTTATTCAAATTGAATTACAAGATCAATTTTAACAAACTGCAACAATCATTTAAAACGAAGTAGGCGCATGCTGCCAAAAATTGCCAATCGATTGTATTCGGATTAAAGACTTTAAAACAACTTTATTGGTTTTTATTATAATCTAAAACTAATAGATAGGTATTAATTACATTAACAATAATAATTATCTGATATTTAAAAATTATCTATTTGAAAATTTGATATTCAAAAGTCTTCGTTATTGATAAATTTTTTTATCATAGTGAATGCTGCAAGTGGTTGGTCTAATGGAACCATGTGACCTGCGTTACGTACACAAATTTCGGTAAGGCGATTTACTTTTGTTACGTAACCTGCAACGTCGTTATTAAGCCTCCATATTTGTCTATCGGAAAGCCTGTAGATTTCGGCACCGTCGAAATTTAAGTGGCGCAAGTAATTGACTGTCGAAGTGTATGTAACGAGCATGTCAAATTGTCCGTTGTAAATCAGCACTTTGGTGTTGTTTAAAAGATACTCCACACTGGACGATTCTGGTAGGACCCACTGAACACAGTACATCCATGAAACGTTTCTAAATGTTGCATAAGGGTTACAAATGAAACATTCCTAAGAAACATCTAAGACACATTACTGGTACATTCCTGTCGAAAGCGAATAAATGGTAATGTCTAATAAACGTTTCAATTGATATGTTACATAAAATACAAAACATACACATTACAACACGAACGTTTTAGATATGTATCCAAAAATACATCTTTGTGATGTATTTTTTGGAATGTGATAACGTATAACATTTTAGAAACGTTACAAATGTGATGTTTCGTTTGAAACAAAACAGTCATATCTCAAAGTTAACGTTACGGAGTTGTGTTTAGTAGTGTTGTACCAGAAACCTTATCAGTTGAAACATATCGTAAGAAACACATCATACACGTTTCGGTGTGAACGTTTTAGATATGTATCCAAAAATATATCTCTGTGATATATTTTTTGGAATGTGATAACTAAAGCTAGGATGTCTTTTTTTATAAATGGACAAACATATTTAAAATCCGTTTTAGAGTACGCACTTTCCAAAAATACATAATTTATTCTGCCTTTTTTTTGGTTTCTGTTAGTTTTATTGCGTTTTTAAAATTTTTTTTTTGATATTTTCGCGTAAGTATTTAGTACCTTTTCTGTAATTTTTTTTAGTTTTTTGAAATGTAAGTACTTAAGTATTTTTTAATTTTTAGATTTTATATAGGTATATTTTTCTGGATAATTTCTAAGAAAGCAAATTGTTTGAAAGGGAAAGGAATTTGGTATACAAACTGAATACAAACTTTGTCTATAATATTTAAGACTCTTACAATAATAACTCGGATGGGTCATTTTCCTTACTTTGAAATATTTCCCATTGTATTATTTCTACCTGCAAGCTGCACCTACATAGAGTCTTTGTTAAAATTGCATCCCTTAGTCATTATGCCGAGTAAAGCGTATTTTAATTAGCCAGAAACCTTTATTGAAAAAGAATACCAGCAGATAACATCTATCAACTGTAATTACTTTTTCAAATAAATATTTGTTTGTCTATACTTAAATTGAATATGAATGTGTTGATTTTATCTCGACAGTTTTCGCTTTTCCGTCCCATTTTTCTCCTTTTTTGTCTTTTTAGATGCTTTTTTTAAATTATTTTTTGTGCCTTTTGCCTGCCTTTTTTAAACTTTCATTTTGTC
This sequence comes from Pyrocoelia pectoralis, assembly GCA_036250285.1. Taxonomy (NCBI): domain Eukaryota; kingdom Metazoa; phylum Arthropoda; class Insecta; order Coleoptera; family Lampyridae; genus Pyrocoelia; species Pyrocoelia pectoralis. The sequence continues at coordinate 89,723,913 of CM070074.1, read as the reverse complement.
TAACTATCCCAGCTTTAGTGATACTGATAACGTATAACATTTTAGAAACTTCATTAAAAATGTGATGTTTCGTTTGAAGTCATCTTTCAAAGTTAATGTTACTTGTATTTAGTGGCGTCGTACCTACTAGAAACCTAATCACTTGAAACATATCGTAAGAAACTAAAAATACACGTTTCAATGTGAGTGTTTTACATATTTATCCAAAATTAACAATTTAGTGTTTAATTGGAACGAAAAATTTCCGTTTCCAAAAATAGATTTATTCATCATAAGTAGATGGGTAATATTGCACATCTAAATGGCTTATTTGCCAGCGAGTGGGTAGCTCAGGTAGTTTGCGTAGCTGTTTTCTGAATTCCTAAACAAGCGACCGATGTTCGAATCCCACTTGAAGCAAAACGATTTTTCAGCATCACCGATCTCCTTCGAGTCTACACTAAGAGAATTTTGGGGGCCCCCTGGAGAACAAGCCACCGCAGTACATGGGGCCCTGCAGGGCCCGCGCACTGGGAAAAGAGCCCCTCAGAGCAGTTGGGGCTCTCGATACCATAGTTTCTACCACATCTCAATTTTTTTATACTCAGGTATGTTTCAAATGAAACATATATGAGACATTTCAAATATTCACGTATGAAACATTTATAAGGACACATTTCTCCTACATATCAATAAATTACTCTCCGATATTGTTTCTTGAAACATATATAAAATGTTTCGATGTAACGTTTCTGTGTTGTTTCAAATCTAGGTTTCTGAAGGCGGACATTAAACATCTATGTTATGTGTATGATACGTTTCTGTCGCTGTTTCGGAGATGTTTCATGTTTCAGAGATACGTTTCTAAAACATTTCAGAAACGTTTTTTTGCACTGTGGGGATATAATCTGTTATGTTACCAAACACATTCGGATTTAAGGCAAGAAAGTTATTGTTGCCAACATGTAGGGCGCTTTTCATATCGGTGGAATTTAGATACGGTATCATTAAATCACCCAAAGCGTAGAACGGAGAATATTCTTCCATAAAGTTATACAGATTTTCATAATCAATTGCAGACTGCATTTCGCCCATTAAATTGAGAAGGTTTTCTTTTGCAGCTTCGTAATTCGCAGATATCATACCTTCATAAATTGTATTTTGAAGAGCAGCCATACTTGTTTTAAGATTTGTGTCGGCTAATCCCGTGCTAAATAAGAAATCCGCATTTTTAATTTGATACGTGGTATCGATGAAACCGTTTCCAATAATAATTCCCGCTAAATTTATTAGTTGACCGGAATTTACCAAATTAGCTTGATGAATTGCCTTTCCAAGCGCAGGTACGTATTTTCCACCATAAGATTCCCACCAAAGGTATAATTCGTTGTTCGTTAATTCCGGAAACAATCTAACGAACTGCTTGGTCGCTTCATGTAGGTCTTGTGTAATGACGTCAATAGTAGCAGAAAATTCATTGCCAAAACTGAAACCCGTACCGACAGGATTATCTACAGGGTGTCTCACGGTGACCGTCGGTTAGACGTATATCAAGAACTGTAAAAGCTAGAAATTTGAAATTTTGCACATGCGACATGGAGTGTTTAATCTATTAAATAAAAATATTTTCAAAATGGCAGCACTTCCGGAAATACCGGAAGTGACCATCAACTTCTTTATTTTAAATACAAACCAGGCAATTTTTTTTCACATTCTGATGTGTCATAAAATGTTTAGTAAGTATGCTTAAAATAATCGGCGTATCAATTTTGATTGTTGAGAAAAAAATTTTTTTTCACTGAAAAATGTCAAAATCTTGTTTAGGAAATAAAATTGAAAGTCGAAAGTGGTAAAAGTTAGGGAAATGGGATTTTAGGTTCTCAATGTCAAAAGATTGAGACACAATTGTCTGTCATGGATTATAAAAAATTGCCCGCGGTTACGTATCTATTTGACGTTATTTCCAGACTTAAGAAAAACTTTAAAAAGTTTCTTTTTTTAAATGGAATGCCTATTTAATTATCGGCCCATTCGATGCAGAAATAAATTTCCTTTAAATTGATATAACATGTTCCTATACCTAAAGTCAATGATTACAGAGTTATTTACATTTTTCTAATTAAATTTATAATTATATACTTTACAAAACATGGTTGGCTTTGAAAATTTTCAAAAAATTTTTATTCAATTGTTTCTTATGATGACAGTTGTCAGTTTGAAAGTTTACGCTACATTTACGTTTGTTATCAGTGTTATCTGTTTGAATTTTTATTTTTTGTTTTTAATTGGGAAATATGGAATACACAAACGCTGATATTCTAAATTTGTTTTACATTTATGGCGAGTCTGCTCGTATTACTTTTCGGACCTGCAGAACCTTTAACCATTGAATAAAAAATTACTCAACACTTTAACGAAAGATATCCGCATTTACCTACAATAACAGAACAAAAAATCAGGATGATTGAAAAGACTATTCTAAATTTGGGCGAAGTAAATGCGCCACGTAATTTGGCAAAGCCAATTGTCCCCAATGACGCTGCAGAAACCAATGTATTGGGATATTTTAATGTTTTCCCTGAAAGTTCTGTTCGTTCGGCGGAAAGAGACCTTGGATATGGATAGTCAAGAAGTTGCATAGATAGAATTTTAAATAATCATAAAAGCATAAGAAACATTTGAATAAAAATTTTTTGAAAATTTTCAAAGCCATGTTTTGTCAAGTATGTAATTATAAATTTAATTAGAAAAATGTAAATAACTCTGTAATCATTGACTTTAGGTATAGGAACATGTTATATCAATTTAAAGGAAATTTATTTCTGCATCGAATGGGCCGATAATTAAATAGGCATTCCATTTAAAAAAAGAAACTTTTTAAAGTTTTTCTTAAGTCTGGAAATAACGTCAAATAGATACGTAACCGCGGGCAATTTTTTATAATCCATGACAGACAATTGTGTCTCAATCTTTTGACATTGAGAACCTAAAATCCCATTTCCCTAACTTTTACCACTTTCGACTTTCAATTTTATTTCCTAAACAAGATTTTGACATTTTTCAGTGAAAAAAAATTTTTTTCTCAACAATCAAAATTGATACGCCGATTATTTTAAGTATACTTACTAAACATTTTATGATACATCAGAATGTGAAAAAAAATTGCCTGGTTTGCATTTAAAATAAAGAAGTTGATGGTCACTTCCGGTATTTCCGGAAGTGCCGCCATTTGGAAAATATTTTTATTTAATAGATTAAACACTCCATGTCGCATATGCAAAATTTCAAATTCCTAGCTTTTACAGTTCTTGATATACTTCTAACCGACGGTCACCGTGAGACACCCTGTATATATAACACAGATGCAAATTGGGTCCACGACTCTACTCTTTCCTCAACATTTCCAGTGTAGGTAACTTTTATTGGACCGTTCTCTATAAATGTTGAAATGAGCGACGATAATCCCGGCCCACCTTGCAAGCAAAGTATTATAGGATCTGCAGCAAAGTTGCGTTGCGATTTGAAGAACCAAAAAAATAAATGAGAATTTTTTGATTCCGATACCTTAAAATATCCAGAATAACTCTGGATGTTTGGAAAATTTGATAATGTAACTCTAGATTGCCTTTGCGCATCTGCATAATTTCCACTGTTCAATAAATTTGTTAGAACTAATGCTCCCGACTGACACTTCACATAGTCTAAATATGCTTGAAATGTTAGCAACGCCACAACTGCGTAAAACAAATTTTTCATCTTAGAAACAAATGTTTTCTATACTTACTGATCTCCTTCTTCCCTTTAGGTATTACTTATTAAGCAAAGATAACCGTATCAGTTAATTAATCCGGTAGAAGTCAAGAAGTGAATTATCGGATATCTAATCGCAGTTTAACATTGTAAACAGATGAGGTTGTATAGAGGATTGCAAATATTAACATTTTTGGCTTGCCATGGTCACCCTGCACATAAACGGAATTAGTTTTTTTTCTTCAGGCGGATTAAAAGTATGACATTTTGTAACTGTCAGGAGTCTGTAAGGTTGACATTTTCTTTACTAAGAAAAAAATTCTGGCAAGTATTGCCACGAGACTTCCATGCACTGTGGTAAAGGACAACACTGCTGGTCACGGCATAAAATTTAAACATTGGTTATTATGACAACTAATACTTATATTTAATCCATATAGAAGAACCTTGAAACAGTATCACTAGGAGGCTGACGTGTTATTTGCATATCTTTATTTTTTATCTTTAACAAGTACTTTAATGAAAATGAATAACTTTCAATGGGAAAAAATAAAACACTCGAAATTTGATAACTTCTGATAACGTTGTTTGTAACAATTTAGGTAAGTATATACAAAACAATAATAATGTTATGTGATTATTTCATCACATCACAGTGCGTACCTACATGGGACCTATAGGTACCTATCTATATTTCCCTACAAATCAACGAAATATTTCTGGACGTGTTTCCACGTGGGAAAGCAAGCCATGATGGCAGCCTTGCGTCTAAAAACAAGGGAGTTGTTGAATAACAGCTGAAGTATAGAGGTAGGGCACTCCCGAATTCTAGGAGAGGCAATCAAGCAACTGCCCATACTGGAGAGGGAATTGGACTCCCTCGTCTTTCAATTTATAATAGACAAGTACTACCACAACTTTGTTGAAGCGAAAATGGCATCCCAACGTCACATATCCATTTTCACCGATGGATCTAAAAGAATGAAAGGAACAGACAGCAGTATTTACTCCAAAGAACTGAACTTCCAAATCAGCCAATCACTAGCGAAAATTCCGACTGTCCATCAGACAGAGCTAGTAGAAATAACACTTAGTGCAAAAAACTTCAAGCATAGCACAGAGAACAAAATTAGCAGAAACATTTTTTTAAATTTCAAATTTACTTTAAACTATCTTTTATGAAGTAAACTAACATATTCTGCACTTTTTTCAAATAAAAAATTTCTTCACTTTTTCTCGATAACAATTCAACTCTCGAAATTCGACCAAGTAAAGATTTTATCTAATAGATCATTAGACGACAATTAAATAATTACAAACATTTCCATTCAAAGTTGCACCGTTTCGGAGATATCGCTCTTTAAAAATCAAAATGGGGGGGGGGGGGCCTCTTCACAGACCCCTTCCCTCCATTATCGTACAAATGGGACACTTACAGGTGGACCTCGTACACTTTTTGTACTGTAAACTATCTTTTATGAAGTAAACTAACATATTCTAAACTTTTTTCCAACAAAAAATTTCTTCATCATTAGACGCCAATTAAATAATTCCTACCCGTTCCATTCTAAGTCTCACCGTTTCCGAGATATCTCCCTTTAAAGATCCAAATAGAGGGTCCCTTCGCAGAGCCCTTTCCTCCATTATCGTACAAATGAGACACTTATAGGTCGACTTGGTACACTTTTTCTACTTTAAATTATCTTTTATGAAGTAAACTAACATATTCTGCACTTTATTCGAATAAAAAATTTCTTCACTTTCTGGCCAAAAAAGCAAGGTTAACCACTTGGTATTTTTTCTTGCTAAAAAACGAACTCTGGAAATTCGATCAAGTAACGATTGTTTCTTTTAGATCTTTAGACGCCAATTAAATAATTCCAACCCGTTCCATTCTAAGTCCAACCGTTTCCGAGATATCTCCCTTTAAAGATCCAAATAGAGGGTCCCTTCGCAGAGGCATTTCCTCCATTATCGTACAAATGAGACACTTATAGGTCGACTTGGTGCACTTTTTCTACTTTAAACTATCTTTTATGAAGTAAACTAACATATTCTGCACTTAATTCGAATAAAAAATTTCTTCACTTTTTGGCCAAAAAAGCAAGGTTAACCACTTGGAATTTTTTCTGGCTAAAAAACGAACTCTCGAAATTCGACCAAGTAAAGATCGTTTCTTTTAGATCATTACACGCCAATTAAATAATTCCAACCCGTTCCATTCTAAGTCGAACCGTTTCGGAGATATCGCTCTTTAAAGATCCAAATAGAGGGTCCCTTCGCAGAGCCCTTTCCTCCATTATCGTACAAATGAGACACTTATAGGTGGACTTGGTACACTTTTTCTACTTTAAACTATCTTTTATGAAGTAAACTAACATATTCTGCACTTATTCGAATAAAAAATTTCTTCACTTTTTGGCCAAAAAAGCAAGGTTAACCACTTGGAATTTTTTCTGCCTAAAAAACGAACTTTCGAAATTCGACCAAGTAAAGATTCCACCGTTTAGATCATTAGACGCCAATTAAATAATTCCAACCCGTTCCATTCTAAGTCGAACCGTTTCGGAGATATCGCTCTTTAAAGATCCAAATAGAGGGTCCCTTCGCAGAGCCCTTTCCTCCATTATCGTACAAATGAGACACTTATAGGTGGACTTGGTACACTTTTTCTACTTTAAACTATCTTTTATGAAGTAAACTAACATATTCTGCACTTTTTTCGAATAAAAAATTTCTTCACTTTTTGGCCAAAAAAGCAAGGTTAACTACTTGTAATTTTTTCTGGCTAAAAAACGAACTTTCGAAATTCGACCAAGTAAAGATCGTTTCTTTTAGATCATTACACGCCAATTAAATAATTCCAAACATTTCCATTCAAAGTTGCACCGTTTCGGAGATATCGCTCTTTAAAGATCAAAATGGAGGGCCTCTTCGCAGACCCCTTTCCTCCATTACCGTACAAATGGGACTTCTTTATGAAGATGTTGATCGTAGCAAGACGTCAGATATAATTCCGGCAGGAAACGTAAACAAAGTGCCTGTTTTGTACTTTACTATAGAGCTATACGTAGTGACATTTCACTTTTCACTTGCGGTCATTTAACTTCTCCCATAATTTTATCCATTTTCATCCCCCTTTTCCCTGACTCTTCAAGTACAACTGCGGGTTTCTCTTTGCGAGAACCCTTTTATTTAAGATCATACAATTTAAAATTTAATTTAATAGTTAGTGGTTTAAAAAGTTAACCTATAAATTTTACCACAAATATTGGGCCCCCTTTAGATAACCCATGTTACTAGAAGTTAAGTTCACGTTTGTTTTTTGGGCTTGAAAATGAGAAAGTTTTCTCGAAACATGTCGCCAACACATGTCAATTAATCACGTTAGTGATTAAATTACATCTTACATGTTAATTAAATACAATTGAAGGGGAAGGTCGTGTATTTATTTCACCTCTTTATATTGAGTTCTCTGAAAGTTATACAAGAAAAAAGATTACCAACGGCGTCCTTCATGGGCACCTATCTCCGCAGGGAAGGCCTGTAGGGAAAAATTTCATAGGAACTTGTCATCTTATTTTTCCATGCTCTGCCTGAATCCGAGAGATTTTCCACATTTTCGCGGACACCCTGTAGGTATATAATACTAATAATATTTTTGAATAAAACTATTTTTACTTTACTGATGATGGTTTTATTAAGTAGGTGCCTAATTTTTTATTGTTATGTTGAAGATCATATACTAAAGCACTTACAGTTTGCGTCTGAACAACGAAAAATTTACCACTTTTATTTTTCCCGCGCCCTACTGCCCTCGCGCCCTTATGTACTCGCGCCCTTATGTCCTCGCGCCCTTATGTCCTCGCGCCCTTAGGTCCTCGCGCCCTTATGTCCTCGCGTCCTTATGTCCTCGCGCCCTAACGGCCGCGCCCTTTCGGTCGCGCCCTATCGGCGGCGCCCTAATGTCCGGCTTCGTAGATACATAGTTAGGTAATTATGTAAAAACTGATCTTATGCTTGCTCTTGCTGATACTTTAACGAAATCCTTAACTAAGTGTAAACATGACAAATGTATAGAGATGTTAAATTTAAATTTGTCTCAAAATGTTAAACTATCGATAGCGATAGGAGGATTGTTAGGAATCGGTAATCGAGGCGTGCCCAACTTTGAAGCGTGGTCGCTGATGTAAGAGCGCGGTAACAGATTTAGAGCAGAGATTAATTAGTTAAGAAGTTATGCAGATAGTTCGAGTACATGTAATGCTATATACCTTTTATCTTTAATTAAACATTTATTCATTCTTAATTGAACTTCGTTTTATACCAGATCCCTCAAATCCCTCTCAATGTTCAACTGTTTCACTCACTGTTTCAGGTTTGTTCGCATACACCTTTTCCTTCACATAGTCCCAAAGAAAAAAGTCCATCGCCTCGCCGTTATATCGCACGATCTTGGTGGCCAATGTTGAGCGTCAATTCGAGAAATGACATGGCCTGGAAACTTGGTTTGCAGTAACACCATTGTTTCACGTGCTGTGCAGGTCGCACCGTCTTGTTGGAAAAACATGTCCCCCACATCAATTACATCCAATTCGGGCCACAAAAACTCCGTTAACATTTTGCGATACCGGACACCATTAACAGTTAGCGTATATTCACCCGCATTAAAAAAATATACGGTCCAATCACTCTGCCAGCCCAAAATGCGCACCAAACAGTTACTCGCGGTGGATGCAACGGTTGTTCGAGTATCACACGAGGATTTTTAGCACCCCCAATCCGACAGTTTTGCTTATTTACGTATCCGTCGAGTTGGTAATGTGCATCCGCATTAATCAGCGTATCCACGACGCTGCGCATGGTCTCTTTTGGCTTGATTTCTTGCACCAATTGAACCTTGTACGTGTGCAAATGCAGATCTTTTACCAAAATTCGTTGCATATTGCTTCTGGAAATGTTTAATTCTTGACCACGATGCCAAACTGAAGTTCCTGGATTATCAGCCACACAGATTCCCTTATTGTGGCTATATTTTCTAGCGACCGACAAGGACGACGACGAACAATGGTCTTCTGATCCATCAGCGTAAATTTGGTCTCAAATTTTTTAATTAAACGCCTCACTGTCGATTCATTTGGCGCATAATTGTGACCGAATCGCTTGACGTAATTGGCGAACTGTTTTCGCAAAACTTTCACCATTTTTGTAATGTGTTTTTACAATAACTAAACGTTGTTCGTTTTTTTTACTTCTCCACATTCTTAAATCGCGTGGTCTGTGCGTGTGATAACTGTAAAAAAATCACCGTACAGCTCGTAGGTACCTATTATCAAAATGGCGGCAAATTTAAATCTGTCGCTCTTGTTGGAGACACCCATTACCTAATTAAATGTAGGTAATACGTTGGTACAATATTAAGCAATACGCAGAATCGACAAGTTTCTAAGATTGTTCTATTTATAATCTAATCACTTTTAGTTCCATACCTAAGTTTTGTAGTTGTCTGTGTGAATAATTCATTTATAATTTTTATTTTTTATCCTTATGGCTCACAACGGAGTTAACGGTAAGTAGAAAATGTGTTCATAGTCAGTTAACAATTAGGTTTTCTTTTATATAGTCCTATAAAGACGTGTCACAATTTGTACCTTTTTATACCTATTTACAATGTTTTGTTTTCCGACTTGTGCAATGTCAAATGTTATCCTATCATATTCTTCAATAGTCCGGTTTACATCGCATCGTTTTATAATAATAATAATATTTATTGTGTAGATAATAGTAGGTAATGTATATAACAACATTCCTGCGACATAATACACAAAAGGTCTGAATTCGACCGAAGTCGATCTTCCACTCAACCTATACAAAATATAGTTTGCGAACCCTAACAATAAAAATCATAATACAAAAGTGGGTGTTATTACAGTTTAATCCTACGCGAATTTTCGAATTGAGAATACAAAACTTCTAGAAGAAAATAAAAGAAAGCTTTCGACGAACAAAATGCTATTTTAAACTAGAGCTAGGCGACGTTACAACCTTTGTTGTGTTGTACGCATTATCACAGTATACTTTACTCTATAACTCCATAGCATTAGTACGTACCTATGTGTATAGGTATACATAGTTTTTGTGAATTAAATATGAATAAGGAACATAACAATCACTCTAATAGTGATTATATTGTTTTTGTTCTCAACGGTCTCTTCTTCACCAATGTTTGAAGGAAAGTGGTATAATTTTCTCTGCTTTTACCAAAAACAGACACCTACAGCGTGCGACGATATCGAAAATTTATTTTTGAAAGATCAAGAATCAATTTTCACTGTTATTATTTTCATATTAATACATATAAATGTCGTACCTATATTGTTATAGCTTTCGCCATCGAGTACGCGGCGTCAAGTCGGGCGACTTGCCGCACATGCCAAGACAAAATAATGATAAACGAGGTTTTTATTATCGGTTTGTTTAGTAACGTTTGATTGAAATCGGTTTTTAGATAAGAGTGTCCAAGAAAGACTTTTCGAAGAGGTACGGCGGGCGCAACATGTGGCACCACATGCGGTGCTTCAGCGCACGCCGTGCCGAATTTGAATTCTACAGAGCGGCAAACACGTTGCCGGGTTTTAACGACTTGGATGAGGCGGATAAAGAAGAAGTGATGAGAGAGCTACCGTAAGTTTGATCTACTTTCAAGATTTTCTGTTACAAAATGTGAAAATTCAAACCAGAGAGGGAAATATTTAAAAAAGAAACTAGACTAAACTTTCCCTCCAAAACTCACCTACCCCAAATTTAAATAAACACGGTACAATTTAAACAACCCGGCAAACCCCGCCCATACCATACCTGACACGTGATCGCAATCGTCTAGTGGATCCCCCTATTGTGCAAAAGACATCGTATCGAAAGTCGTCTACGCGGGCAAAAATGTTAGTACATAAGCATTCCAGATTAAACTATTAAAGTCACACTTTGTTCATTGTTGGAAATGCCATTTTCAATTACATATTAAAAGGTAATGCCATCCAGGTCAACGACAGACACATGTGAAGATTAATAAATGAGCAGCCACCACATTGTAAATTGACAAATAAATGCAAAATGAGACTTTATAGCAATTATTAATCTCCTATTACATCTCAAGCACGTGACAAACAGTTACATGAATAACCCCAATGCAAATTTAACCCTTCTACCACGAGGTCACAGCATGGTGCAAAATTTACGTTGTAGGGGTACATTAATTACAATAATAATAATAATAATAATAATAATAATTCAAATTTATATTGTATAGATATATGTATTAGTAGGACTAATCGTAACTTGATCTCGATCCGTGCGATTAGTTAACCAGGCTTGGCCTGAGTATCGATAACAATCGAAGTAGGTACATAATAATAATAATAATAATAATAACATTTATTGTCCAACAGAAAAGAAATTTCCAATTATAGGACAAAAAAAAGAAACACGATTATACATAGTAGTGTAACTAAAAATAACTAAATAATAATTTTTGTATTATACATAACTATATTAAAGAATAAACTAAAGTAAAATAAATAAAAATAGAAGGTGAGCAAAAAGGGGGTTATTGGTGACCTAGAACGAATTCCGAGATTGATTCAATTGAACAATTATTAATATCGCATGAATTAGAGATAGAGTTGTAATTTCGACTGATTATTGATACAGGTGATTTGTTGGCTGTTTGGGTTTTAGCTGTAGACGGATATAACGGCAGAAAATTTCGGGATTGGTATTTGGGTACATTGAAGTTGAGTTCCGATAATAGCATAGGGCAGTCTATTTTATTATGGATAAGTTTGTGGAGGAAGATGAGACTATGAAGAGTGCGACGTAGATCAAGCGAATTGAAGTTGAATCTGGATAACAAGGCGTTATGACAGCACCCTCTAAAGTCTAATAGGATAATTTCCATCAGCTTTGTATGCTAAAAATTTTAGAAATCTTCTTTGAATGGATTCTATCGCTGTTTTTTGATATTTGTACTGAGGATACCAGATAAGTGAGCAGTATTCCAATTTCGTACGAACTAGTGAGAAAAATAGAGTTTTAAGGGCCGTTAAATCGGTAAACTCTCGAGTGTTGCGTAATATAAAACCTAACGTTGATAATGATGATTTACAGATGGATTGAATATGATACGAAAATGTAAGGTTGTTGTCAAAAAGAACACCTAAATCTTTTATAGTACTAGTTCTTATTATTTCTGAAGAATCGATATTGTAGGAGTAAGTAATTGGACTAAATTTTCGAGTGTACGATATGATCTTACATTTGCAATACACAATCAGTTACGCAGTTAACAAATGCAAAACAGCAAATTAAAATCAATACTACCTTGAAATAAAACACAAATTATATCACCAAACAAACGAATAATGCGGAGCGACCCTTTCACTTCGATGACCTAACGGTAAGTCCTACCCTGTTGCATTTCTGCTTTTACACATTGGCGCCAAAACCTAAAAACCGACGTTGCCCAGCGCTGCTGTTTTTTATACATGTTGCCAAGATCTCGTAAATTTATGTAACATCTCAGATGGGATTATCTCAATGTATGTACTGCATGCAAATCTCTGCAAATCTTTTCAAAAGAATATTGTGTTATACCTACCCTTAAATAGATCGGCAGGTTGTAAGTGGACTTAGAAAAGGAGTGTATGGTTTGTACAGGTGTCTAAATAAACTTTATTAAATATCAATACTGGTTTGATATGTTAAAATGTGTTCAACAGCAAATTTATTCATCTAAACACTCTTAACAATAAAGCCTTCGGTACCACTTGTCTATCTATTACAGTTAACGAGATATGTTATGCATACATTTATATTTGACCTTTGACCTCAATTACCTCGATAACCATTCGTGATATCAACAAGTGTATTGCATATTCTTAGCCAGCGTGAAAATTTACATAAAATTCATATATCATTTATATGCTAACAGTACGTAGTCCAGGCAACGAAGACCAAAATAGACCAAATAGCGGAAATAATTCATGTAGAAGCCAATTTTGGCACAGTTGTATGGGAAGGTGTCCTTAACAAAATACTAAAAGTACTGAGGGGTGGGGGTGGAGCTAAAAGTGGGAGGGGGCTGTAAAGGTCCCTTTTTTCAGTTTTTCGTTATTAACTCGAAAACTACTACCTCTACCGAAAAAATATCTATATACTAAATTAATCTACGTAACATTCTCTACAATAAAGGTTCTATACACTTTTTCGGTAGGATCAATTCTTAAGGAGATATGGAGGGGAGAAAATGGAAAATTTAAAAAAATGACATGTTTATTGTTAAAAATGAAATGTTTTTGTGAAAAATGAAATAGTGTTTAAGGATTTCTCTTGAACATTAAATTTCGTCGAAACCTAAATTTTCATTGTTACGATGCTGTCTTCGACGGGGGCTCCGTTGGTACATGAGCCGAGACAGCCGCAGACACCAAAGAGATAATCCCTGCTTTGCGGCAACCACAGCGCAACCCACACCCAGTCGTGCATCTGCAAAAGATCATGTTCAAAATGGAGTCGGGTGTCACAGGGTCGTTCGTGTTAACTGCGTTAAGGATCCCATCTGCTCCGTCGACACAACCCCATTGGATGGGTGGTAGGGGGTTGCCGAGCCACTGTTGTACCTATCTGTCAGAAAGTAATGAGACCAACGTAAGTATTCGAATCACAAATTAATATTTGCAATTTAAAACTGTATGTAAATGGATTTACCTGTAGATATACGCTTTCAAAAATGCTGAGTACCGATGTTCGTTTAGGTTGCCTTGATGTGCAGGCGCTTTATATACAGCCAAGAAAAGCTTTTCGCCAGCAAATCACTTTCAAGTTCACCCTCACAATTGCCCCTTACCGTCTAGGACTCCAACGTGTGTTAAATTGTATGCGGAATGTAACACACGTTGGAGTGTTAGACGGTAAGGGACAATTGTGAGGGTGAACTTGAAAGTGATTTGTGTAACGTAGGAAAAAAGGGATAATTGGATTAGTGAAGGCAAGTGTGTGTTAAGGAAAGATGGGAAAGAGAAAGGTTTCAGGAGTAAGGCCGTGGGAATGTGGAGACCAAATTGTTTTTGGTGCGACAACTTCAACAGTTTCCAATTGACAAAGCGATTCTCCTTCTCTATAGCTTCTCCGGATGCGACACCACCTCGGCGATACATGGAAAAATGGGAATCGCTAAGTTCTGCACAGATCCCTCAGCATCACCTGAGGATATTGAACATGCTGGCGAAAAGCTTTTCTTGGCTGTATATAAAGCGCCTGCACATCAAGGCAACCTAAACGAACATCGGTACTCAGCATTTTTGAAAGCGTATATCTACAGGTAAATCCATTTACATACAGTTTTAAATTGCAAATATTAATTTGTGATTCGAATACTTACGTTGGTCTCATTACTTTCTGACAGATAGGTACAACAGTGGCTCGGCGCAACCCCCTACCACCCATCCAATGGGGCTGTGTCGACGGAGCAGATGGGATCCTTAACGCAGTTAACACGAACGACCCTGTGACACCCGACTCCATTTTGAACATGATCTTTTGCAGATGCACGACTGGGTGTGGGTTGCGCTGTGGTTGCCGGAAAGCAGGGATTATCTCTCTGGTGTCTGCGGCTGTCTCGGCTCATGTACCAACGGAGCCCCCGTCGAAGACAGCATCGTAACAATGAAAATTTAGGTTTCGACGAAATTTAATGTTCAAGAGAAATCCTTAACACTATTTCATTTTTCACAAAAACATTTCATTTTTAACAATAAACATGTCATTTTTTTAAATTTTCCATTTTCTCCCCTCCATATCTCCTTAAGCATTGATCCTACCGAAAAAGTGTATAGAACCTTTATTGTAGAGAATTTTACGTAGATTAATTTAGTATATAAATATTTTTTCGCTAGAGGTAGTAGTTTTCGAGTTAATAACGAAAAACTGAGAAAAGGGACCTTTACAGCCCCCTCCCACTTTTAGCTCCACCCCCACCCCTCAGTACTTTTAGTATTTTGTTAAGGACATCTTCCCATACAACTGTGCCAAAATTGGCTTCTACATGAATTATTTCCGCTATTTTTCCTTCGTTGCCTGGACTAACGGGAACCGTGCGACGGACACACAAACAGATTTATTGAATTTAGTAACCAAATTGGCAGAAACCTAAAACGATATAGGTATTTATGCTTTGTTGCTGCACATTATAAATTTAAAAAAAAATACCATTAGGTAATTCTATTGGAAATACTTGTTTAATAAATTATATAAAGGACCTACCTACTGTAAAATTTTGTAGTATGAGGTTACAATTAATTGTATATATTTTACAGAGCGATCAAGCGGGCGTGATCATATAGTCCATACTATTCGAGGAAAATAAAAAAAAATTATAATATGAAAAAAGGACTATAAATAAACACATAAACACAGCTCCCAGACTGAAACTATAGAAAAAAACTACCCAGCCAACACCGATTACAATCAGAATAGAAACAAAACAAAATAACAAAATTACGAAGAGAATTAGTATATAACATTTGATTTTGTTTCACTATCTTGAGATTGGTAGAATATTTCTCAACTGTATCAAAATGATACAATCATTCTTGAAAAAACAGTTAAGGTGCATCAAATTTAAAGGGCGAACAAAGTGATTAGCATAATTCAAACAAAACTGAACCTTTTGATTCTTTATTGGTTCAGTATAACGAATGGGAAATCATTGGTTTAGAAATGACACGAATATAGCGACTCTAAAAATTCAAATACAAACAGTTTTGTTTGGGTTAATGGACTAATGGTGGAGAAACATTTTCGTTCCCAAAATTCGATTACAAATTTCATGGCACTAGATACTACAGTGAACTCCACCAATGCCAACGACCATAATGTATCGTGTTATGATTGTTATGAAGGAGGGGAAGACGAAGGATTATATGATTCTCAGTCAGTAGTTTATGATAAACTGCTACTTGTACTTCCGTTACCTACGTTTGAGATATAATTTTAATTTTATCATGAATCTTTGGGGATTGTTGTTAACATCAGTCGATGTTTGGTAAGTAACATTACTGCAACGTATCTATTTTACATTTTAACCTGAAATAATGTTCTTTTAGTTAAACTGAAATAAAATTAGCGGATTTCGTAAGAATATACTACAAAATACATACTGAAAGAATTGATTGATTGAGTCCCTTTATTTCTAAAACTACAATTATAAAGGTACCTGACTTCACTTGCATCCTGGATAGTATGTAAGTAGCTACAATATGTATTGTATACCTACCTACTAAATGTAAATGTTTCTGTATTCTAGGTACCTACCTATACAATTACTCCTGACTCTTAAGCTTACATTTAAGTGCTTTTCATTTATTAGCCCATTACATACATATTTTACCAACCAACAACGAAGTTCCAGTGTTGTTAAAATTGGAGCTCTCATTGAAAACCATTGACGACTTTACAAAAATTTGAAGACAAATTATAGATGATTTGCTCATGGAAAGAGCAAAAGGGAAATCATGGAATAGACAACTTGAAGTTAAACACATTTATAATAGCTTAAGACTAATCTTTTTAATACATTTATTGTTTAATTAGTACTTAAGTACTGTTTAGACACACACACACACACCCGCACACACACGCACACACACTACAGGATTCCTACCCAAACGTCAAAAATAATATTGTGGAGCAAGCAGGCGTAATGGATTTGCTTCAGGTCAGCACAACAACGTCTACAGCGAGTCAGCGACTCGCTAATAAAAAACAATAATGTTCATTTTTATCTTTCTAGAATATTATTAATTATTATATATTATTAAAATATTCCTAGAAAACATCTGGATTATTTTTTAACTAATCATTACAATAATTTTGTTTTGCATTTACCTATACGTATAAATGAAACAATATTGTCAGATTCATATTTGAGGAAACAATTCATAAGCGATTCAGGAGTGATACACTTCAATCATTAAACAAATCCTAACTGAAAAGATATCATTTACTTTTCAATAGATCATCAATAGCGTGTTTCGAAATATAAGTGAGACTAACGATTCGGTATTGTTTCAATATTTAGTTGTTAAGCAGAGCTGGACTTATAGCACTCTTGTCACACCCTTGGTAGTGAAACTGAATCACTGTTTGTTTCGGTTTGGTATTGATAGAAATTCGCAACTGTGTTAGCTGGATTATAATATAACCATTTATTATGTCAAATAGGTGTAGTATAACTTTGATAATTAGCCATTTACCTGATCGATTTTGTAAAAAATTCTTAGTAAGGTAGGTAATAGTACCTTACCTAGTAGTAAATTTTCTTGTTCTTTCTTTCTTAACGGTACAGCATTCTCAATGTATAGTAATGTATAGCAAAACATGAATTTAACTTAGTAATTTAGGTAAGTTGATACAATTATTTCTTCTATGTAGGTATATAATTTTATTTTTAAAGCCATAGGTACACAAAGTGCGCATGGGTTCCATTTATTTATTCATAAATATTAGTAGGTACACAAATAAGATCAACCAAACTAAAAAAATATTACAGTTCAGAAGAACATTTCCTGTACTTATGAAAGTTTTTTTATTTCATCCTGTGTTACATTCTTTGATTTTCCGGATTCATTTCAGTCCGGAAAATGAAACTTTACAGTATTAACGAATATCAACAAATTACACAATTGCTGGAAACCGTTGCTAACAAAATGAAACCGTTGCTAACAAAATTGTGATTCACAGACTTAATGATTGTTGTGACATTTAAAAAATTTTTTAGTTTTTTCAAACAAAATTGCTCACAGGATGGAATAAAACGTTATACGATATACGTCCGGTAAATATTTCCACAGTACTCGTTTCGAAATTCTTGACTCGGCTCCTTCATCGCCTCGTCCAGAAACATCTCACTCGTTACTGTAAAATCTTATTTCCCGGACTTATAACGTAAATAACTATTGCAATTATTTCAAAATACCTCGCATGTTATAATTATATGTATAAATCGCATGAATTTCTCGTATTTTATATGACAACTTTTTGAAAGTATGCCCGAAAATCATTGTCCTCAATATCCTATCATACGCCATCTAACCTAATTTTGTCAATGACAGCATCCCTACCATTACCTTTGTCGACTTATAACATTATAAAACAATTTACTAACTTATTCATCCCTTCAGTTCATAAATACTATGCACCACGTTATAGAAAAACTCACGAGGCAAAGTTGGTGACATTTTTTTAATATGATTTTGTAGTTCATAAAAAATGTCATCTTGATAACTCGTATATACCTTAGGAAGGTTAAGTTCTTCATATAAAGTTCGAACTGCATTTACTTTCTCAGGACTTGGTTTGCCGTAATTGATTTCTAATACGTTTCTCTGCTGCTGTGATACTCGTTTTAATGCCTCCACTATTAACCAAGTGCATTTACCACACTCGATATCTGTTCCATTCTTACCCATTATAGTGGAATCTCCAAAGCAATCGAAATAATCGTTCTAGAAGTATAGACTTAATTAATGTCTTGCATCCACTACATTTACTATAATATTTGATTTCCAAAATTTCTTTGAGTTTGCGAATCGCTTATTTAGGTAAACTACGTATGGTGCACGAAATTTTGAACCGTTTACCTACTATCAATTTTAACGCCGTATCAGCCACAGTTTTAGTAGTTGAGATTTCGCTAAAGATAGCTGATGTGATAACATACCACATACTGTGGTGTGGAGTAGCCGTTGACATAGTAATTGTGATACGTGGCAGATCGTATCACTTGTGGTGCTTTAAATCTTGTGAAAACCGGTTCCGGTGGAAACATAGTACGGAGTGGAGGGTTTGTGTTTTAATTCGACAAAAACAAACATCATTTTCTTGTCACGAAGAAAATGGCAGGCGAAGCTAAAAGATATCAATAGCATACGGCGCCAAGCTACAGTTAGTGAGTGAAGTAAAATACTTGAGCATCATATCGGACCAAGCACTGACCTTCAAACCATACCTGAACAAGATTAGATAGCGAACAAAGCTACAAAATCTCTGTGGGATTGTAGGCGAGCGTTCGGTGTGAAGTAAGACTTGTCTCCAAAAAATGTTATTACAGTAGCAATGAGAACGACTCCTACAACAGCTATGGAGACTCTCTGAATCAAGTAATTAAGGCAAAGGCGCTCAGAGAGGCATACCGGATGAAAGTCAATGATCAGGAAAGAAAGTCAAGAGTGGGATCTGCATTCTTTTTAGACGAAATCTCTGGAGATAAAAATCTCAGCGTGATAACTGAGAGGATAACCAAAACAGTTTGTCCTACTAAATTGTTTAAGACCAACTCGATGCTACTAGCAGAATAATCCCAGTAAAGTAAAGTTGAATGAAATCGGACGGTTGTAAAATCAGTAAGTGCTCTGGAATGTACGGGAGCAATGGAAGGGGTTGCAGAATTTTTGTAAGTCTGAGACAAAAAGCGACCGTGTTCCTAATTCGAATACTGACAGCAGCTGCCCAGCTATTAAAAGAAAACCTTGCTGAAAAGAAAATATTTTTATAGTTACAAACAGCGAAGCAGCGCTGGCAGCAGTAGACTCTTATGTGATAAATTCATGGATAGTTCTGGAATACTGCAAACGAAACACCACTTATAGGACCCGAAGCACCCTGTGAGATTATATAACGCAGCAAAAAAGAGCACTGCAGACATAGGGAACACCTACCTGGAAATGAAAAGATTACATAAAAGGAAGCAATGAAGATTTGCCCCACCAACTTGTGGACTTCGTTAAAGATTCAGAAATCCTTGAGCGGTAGGCAATAGGGGGAGAAGGGAGGGGCAAAATAGACCAAAACTGTGGAGTGACGTGTTAAGGAGGATAGGAGAGTATCAATGGTGTCACGTTGAGACGTTTGCGAAAATTTTTCCATGTGAGCTAAAATAATCTACAGATCGTTACAACAATTTAAAAACAAGGAAACTGTATCAAAACGTTAATATGCGTCCAGCGTTAAATACCGAGGATGAGCCGTACCCAACGTGTGAATCCTTTCCGCTCTATTCAGACCTTTGCCTCTTCTTGTATAAGGTTACTACATTCTCTTGCTCAAGAAGAAGACATCCTGGAGAATACCTGGTTTTGGACGTGGCCAACTCATAGCTCCATCGTCACTAATGTAGATACAAAGTTATAGTATGAATGGTTCAACAATTCGGCCGCCATCCTATACAGGAGCCTGGAAAATTTTTGTTTTTCAGCAAATTCAAGAAATACGCCCAAAAATGGTCACTAGACTAGATGCCACATTCAACCACACACAGACTTGAACAAAATCAAAAATTTACACTTTTAAGTAACACTACCTATGTAATAAGCCGTGCGCTATAGGTACACTCTCTTCAAGTTGTATTATTACAGCATACATATTATACGTATAGAATGAAAATTCCAAAATCGTTAAATTGTCACCCCGTATGTCAACAGCTCGCCGTACTACTATAATAATATCTACGTCATTTCTCGCACGTAAGCTATTACGAATACCTACCTGTACTTGGAAATAGTGTCCAATCTTTAGGAACAAATTATGTATGTCTTTATGAAGATGTTGATCGTAGCAAGACTTCAGATATAATGCGAGTCCGGCAGGAAACGTAAACAAAGTGCCTGTTTTGTACTTCACTATAGAGCTATACGTGTTAAAAGTGAAAGTGCTTAACTGCGGCACACCATCTCTCATCGTAAGTGTATCCAAAGTTTGTCCCACCATGATGTTATGCATTGCTTCATGAAGTAGTTCTATAATAGGTAGATAATGGTGGTGGTTTTTAAAATATTTCCTGAGAATGACATATATTCCATTTTCGATCCACATTGCGTCATTTATTGCTTTCATACCCACGTCTTTGATTAAATACCAACAGGGTAATCCTCGTCGCATTTTAGAAGAATCGATAATATCGTCACCAATAAGAGAAGCAGTCAACAACTGAAAAAATATTTCATCATTAGTTTGCTGTATCTATACTACTCGAATAATAATAATTGATTATTAAATATTTCTACAATCCTACTCTACAACTCTCATGCTTTTTAGGCTACCATTGATTAAAATTGTTACTTATTTATTAATTTCGTTAATGAAACGCTCAAATCCATTGCATCAGTGTCCAATGGATTTTGATCAAAGGGGTCGCTGTTTTGGTATGCCAAATCTCGAGAAATTGTTAACCCTAAAAATGGTTCAATGTTCAATCTGCACAAGAAGCCTAAGGTTGACTTCACTACGAGAAGGCATCCTATTCCTTTTCATCGCTATTGAAAGATTGCTTATTATGGAAGAGAACAAGTTTGTTAAAAGACTTCCATTTATTTGTAATGCCCGATAGTAAAGAATCTAGGGAACATCTATTTTTGCATAAAGTTGTTAACGACTTTTTCCGTAAAAATCGTGTTCGGCATGTAAATTTTCATATGAACAGAAATACATCAATAATATAATCTCTTCGGCAATTTAGAACGCAAAGTATTGTCCCGTATCAGCTAGGCCTGAATCACAGGAATAAGCAATATAACTCCTTAACAGATATTTACAGTCTGCACATTCATTAAAGGTATAAAAAAGTACGATCTCTCCTAATCACACAGTTTTTTATAGTTGTTTTCATCCAAAAAATACAAACAATGTAATAGCAAGATTAAAATAGCACATTCCTCCAATTTATATAGATGGAAAAACCCTTCACAGAATCAGGGTGTTTTTTTGGGAGCTTTAGTTAGACGTTACCGCGAAAGTTTTATAGGTAAGTTTCTGAAAATGTGTACTTAGGGGTTACTCTGAAAGCCGAATCGATGTAAAATATTTTCAAAATGGCAACACTTCTGGAAATACCGGAAGTAGCTAGTAACTTCGTTATTCGTCCGAAAAAAATGGTATTGTTGTAATGAAATGGGAATAAGCCAGAAACTATTAAACATAGAGATAGGAGCATGTAATACTAAATTATGCCCATTTTGATTCTCTATCAAATACCTACCATAGTAAGAAAAAGGTGATTTCATTTAAAAAAACTGAGTTTTTAGTCTTTGAATTTTATTAAATTTGGTGTGACGTAGTACGCAACTTAACTTTTTTTAAGTACACCAAAAAAAGCCCTATCCTTCTTCTATGTGCTGATGGAAACTCGGTTACCATAACTGCAACAGTTTTCAAGTAATTAATTCTTAAAATACCGTCTGAAAATAACTTACAAACCATCACTTGTAGATGTGGGTATTAAAAGAACTGAAATTTCACGTAGAATTCAAAAATGTAATAAAGAATAGGAGTTCCCATTTAAAATGACGAAGTTACTAGCTACTTCCGGTATTTCCGGAAGCGCTGCCATTTTGAAAATATTTTACATCGATTCGGTTTTCAGAGTAACCCCTAAGTTCACATTTTCAAAAACCTATCTATAAAACTTTCCCAGAAATGTATAACGAAAGCTCCCAAAAAAAACACCCTGTATACTATATTTAGTCATTGAATAGAATTCACTCAACGATTTAGTTTAGATGGATGTCTGCTTAAAGACGAGACTAAACATGACTACATGAGTTTATTTAGAAATGAGTAATAGGTATGTGTACCTACTTACCAGCTCCGCACACCATCCTAATATATTTGCCAAGCGAACATTTCCGTCAGTTAACTCGTTAGGATCTTCCATTAATTTATATAACGCTATTGTTATAA
Organism: Pyrocoelia pectoralis; assembly: GCA_036250285.1. Lineage (NCBI taxonomy): Eukaryota > Metazoa > Arthropoda > Insecta > Coleoptera > Lampyridae > Pyrocoelia > Pyrocoelia pectoralis. Next base: position 89,701,395 of record CM070074.1, on the reverse strand, counting down.
AAGAGTATAGTTTCCTTGAATTCCGTGTATTATATTCTAAAACATTTGCGAATCTCCTTGCGATTTCGAAATCTTCTTGATACATACTACCACCTGTTAAGTCTTTGACCAAATTAGGTAAAATTGACATATATGTGTTTATTTCTTCTTCTACCACCCACTTAAGCTTTGTGGGATAAAACATAGGAACAGCATCGTGCGAAGCCCTGAAAACAGTAATGAACTAATGATGTACGGCACAGAAGATAATAAATGTTACTGTTAGACATTTCTTTTCGGTTGAAAACTAATCACAGAAATGATACCTAAATGATGAAACAATTTCAAAATTTTTAAGAAAAATGAATACTCTAACGAATACAATCAGCTCATTTTGAACGTTGGTTTATTTAAAGAAAACTGTATTTGGTCGATTTTTATCAAACAAATATTACTTGAATCACTATTTATTTGTGTGTAAGTAAACGTAATTTAATAATTTTTATTGAATTTAGCGAAATATGTTCTAGAAAACACGATTTCTCACGTCAATTTAAGAAACGCCAATACATACTTAAGAATTAATGAAGTAGACTTTTGATAAGATGTACTAATGCAGGATTGGTTCAATAGCTACATTGTAATAATGGAGAAACGTTGGTGCAGTTCATGGGGTTGGAGGAGAGGATTGGAATGAAAACACGGTGAAAGTTTATTTGAAGGTCAAACTGTAAAAAAGGAAAAATTAAAACGCAATGCAATGGGTAGGTAATAAATTCGGCAAAGAAATTATGATTCCAAATTTGTTCGAAATTGTTCAGCTTGCAGCCTCAATTCCCATCAGTTCAGTATCATGTGAAAGAAGTTTTTCGGCAATGAAAAGAATCAAAAAGGACCAAAATGCATCAAGGTAGATTCTCAAGTCTATCGTTATGGCACACTGGAAAAAATTACAAAAATCCTGAACAACTTACTTAACACACATTTTCGATTTCGATTCTATATTCAAGTAAAAAGTCAAAGTTGTTTAAAAATCTAAAATATTTTAGTAGGTATAAAACCAACTTTTGAATCACAAACTTTTCTTGGTTTCAAAATTAATGTCTCCGATTCTTAATAAACAAATTACAAATAGGTACAAAGTACAATGTACACGATGGAGTTAATGGTTAAACCGAATAAATACCTAAGTACCGCTTTTAACTATGACAGAACCCAAATTTTACGAATTGAGAAAACTTTTGTAAAAAAATTATGTTTGGAAATGCTACACATCAAAATTAATGAAAATAGTGTTTGTGATTCTAAAAAAAAGATTTGGACAATCTATCTAGAATATAATGACAACGTTTTATAGAAATTGTAGTGGTCGTACCGACCTATGATAGGGACCTATAAATTAATTTGTTATACATATTGACGAAAGTTTCAAACGAAATCGAACTATACCTACACTTACTTTTAAAAAAGTTTAGTGCTATTTATTTATTCACTGTTTACCATAAATCAAGAGAATTATTATACAAAAATCAAATAACACATTCATTCTGTAAAACACATTTACTTAATATTATTTACATAAATCGAAATGAGGAGAGAGCAAAATTCAAGTTTCAGATGTATTCAGTTTTTTTCCCTATTCACAGTTTCCAAAACACTTACCTTATGGGAAATGGAATATGCAAATGTTGCTTCCAGTGTAGAAATTTTATATTTACACACGCACCACTTTTACATTTTATCCCAAAAAATGGTATAGGTCTGTAAAGGAAAAACATTATAGTCACAATGCAAATACAACGATAAATATTAATCATATTATTATAGCTTACCTTTGAACAGTATGATTCGAACCGTAACAGAATTATGTACCTACATTGTATATAATTTATACAATCGCATTTTACGTTAATAAGTGTGTTGATGGCAATACAAAACACCATGTTGAAGACAAACAACTTTTAGTAAAGTAAAGGAATGTACCTACCTATTCTTATTTCTCAGTGTCGGTAAATGCAAGGAAACGTGTTTATAGTTTTACGATATCTCCCTAAATTTATCTAATTTTTTATTCTCTTTGTAATTTTCTTTTAGACGCCATCTTTAGCTAGCCGTACATAAAATCCAAAGTATAAGCAAATGATAAGAACGTGGTTGGAAAACTCGCTCCTAATTTAATTTAAGTGTAAAGCACATTAGTAATACAAAAAGTGAGAGAATATTTTTGAAATTATGTATATTGTCTACAACCTGGCCATTTTCATTTTCAGGATTACTCCCATTGGTTCTTATCTCTGACATTTCTTCTTCACTTGTGCAGTTGTGCCCTCATAGGTATATGTAGCAAACCATTCACTTCGTTTATTCTTTTCTGCAGTTACCGCACTTATATCGGCTCTTCCATTTTCATGTTCTGTATCTGAGTTTATAATTTGATTACCCACTGCAATCTTTAACAATTTATTTCTGTGCTGCTTTTCCAGAAATTATACTTACAAGTTATAGGGCGGCAGCCCAGCGTCATTTAGGTAGTGATAAAAGCGCGTCTGCAAATCATACTACGTTGAGGATGTTGTAAAATATAAGAGTCGGCAGTCGCAAGTTCTGAACCTGGGGATAACATGTTCAAATTGTGCATAATCACAGTTTTAAAGTGATTTGAGCGCGTATATACAATATACACCGCCTCCACAGAATCATTAACACTTCAATTAATAGTGTTTATTAAAAATCCTTGTGTTTTTCTATGAGAAAAGTAGGTAGGTACGTGAACACGGTTGCATCCAAATAAAGTTCATGCGTAGGCGTTTTTGTCCGCGTAATGTATCAACCCTTACAGGACTAATGAGCAACAGGTGGGAGGTACAACTTTAATGACTCATGTTCAATATATACACTTCGTTAAAAACTAAGGAAAAAATAGAATGGAAAATATATTTAAGTTTGAAGAAAATAAAAGCATTTTAACAGAAAAACAAAAAGGTCTGAGAAGGTGAGATACTCCATATTCTTCCATCTTCGTATCTCTTAACTCTCTACCAAGATATCAGCGATGAACATGGAATTTTGGATACAGTGTGTATAGGTTCCAAATCTCTTTCTTCATAGTTCATTTCTTGTTTTCTTCCTTTTATCTTCCAGATTCGTGTCCTTTTCGTTTGCCACACGGTCGTCCTGATTGTTTAATATCAGCTTTCTTTCTTCGCCTTGTACTGTACTGTATTTTCCTTTACCTTCTCTTTCCAATGATCTAATTCTACTACGATTGCTTGCCTTCTTTCTTTACTTCCTGATATCTTGTATTCTTCTTTTTATTTCTTTGCCAAGCTTTTCTACTTTATGTTTGCTTTTTTTCCTCTCATTTCTATTTCCTCCGTCATTTTTTGAAAACCCTTTGCCATATATTATTATCTTTTGTTGAATCGTTCTGATTAACAGCGTTTATGCTTTACTTTTCTGTTGTATATTGGTCATCAGTCATCTTGTCGTTGTTTACTGTTCTTTTCTTGTCCAAATTGAAATAATAAGGCACTCCTGTGTATCTGAATATATTTTTAAAATATACGCGATATTAAAATAATTGCATGTAAATTCTCATTGTATTGCAAAATTGAACTAAATTCTATGGATTCATAATCTCGTTATTTTGTATCAAAGTCTTCTACTTGTGTAGCCATTTGTTTAAAGCGTCATGTTGAATGGGGAAGAATAACACTGCTGGTGAAGTTTAACCAATAAGTCCATTAGCTTCTTAATTTTATATAACTTTGTAAATGCAACATTGCTAAGAACTTCCCCTCTGTCCGAAAACGTTGGTTTTGAAATATATTGCAGAAACACTTCTATTTCTTATTCCAGAAATATATTTCGATATGTAGGTAGGTATCAAAAAACATTTCTCCAATAAGTTTCAAAAACATTGGCATTTGCAGTAATCTTGGGGAATATTTGAGAAATATTTGAAATCTTTCAGGAAATTCTACATGCTTGAAACATTATTGTATTGCATCCAGATACCTAAATCTACAGTGACTTTATACAGGACAGTGATGACAATGGGTGTCTCATTTTTTATTGGTTGTGATCCTGGCAGCCATGTTGCGACTAAAATTTGAATAGTTTGCATTACATTCTTATAGTGTCGATTTAGTTTTTGTGTAAATTGTTAAAATCTAGACAATATAATGTGGTTTTAAGTGCTAGGATATTGAACGGTGTTTATGTTTTATCACCTGTTTGGACTTTTTTAAGTTTAACTTAGATTTTATAAGAAAAATTAAGTATCTGCTGTTTTTTTATTTCCCACCTACCTACTCCATTTTATTTATTTAACTTAAAATTAGGAACTGTATGTATATAAACAATGCTTAAATATTTTCGTTAAGGTTTCCACGGATGTATATATTGTTTGTATTTTCTTCTGGAGTTTCTCCGTGTTGGTTTTTATGTAGAAAATGCCTACGTTTCGATTCCACAGACCTTAAATTAAATTTGAAAACTTCAGAATTGATAAAAAAGTCTTGATAAAGATTCCATAGATGGAATCGAAACGTAGGCATTTTCTACATAAATACCAACACGGAGAAACTCCAGAAGAAAATACAAACAATGCTTAAATATTATATACAATTATATAGATACAATTTCTGTAAAAATTAAACATTACCTGCATCTTCAATCGTCAGTTTCTCGCCGCTGTTTATAGAAAAACATACGCGCCAGTGTTTTTTATAGCAAATTTTGTAAGCTTTCAATTAGTTTATATAAAAGTTTGTCGTAAAATAAATGGAAACGAAGATATTTAAGAAAAACTTTTAGTTAAATTCTGTGAAAATATATAGTTTTCAAAGATGTATTTTTACAATAAAGTGCAACTTACGAACGATTTATTGTATTGTATTGCCTTTGTATGAAAATAGGATAAAACCAATTTTTAACAAAAATTTAACGGCCATTTTTTAGCGAAAATCGGGATTCTTACTAAAATGTCAATTTTTGAGTAGGTATACCTTTAAAGAGCTGTAACTAGCAAACTGTTTGTCGTACGAACTTCTGCCTGCGCTTATTTTACAGGTCCATTATATCTTTAAAAAACTAATAAGGCACTTTACTGTCTACAAGTAGTCAAAACATAACTATTTGCAAAGAAACGCTGGAAAATGAGGAGAATTTTTCATTATTTCTTCCTCTATCGCCTTATATAGATTACCACAATGATATTTCGTGTATTCATATAGATTCAAAATTTAATTCTCTACAACTTTTATTATATGCACTAAGTACATAGAATCAATAGTTTTCGACTTATTATTGATTTTATTATGCAAAACGAGCAGCGATTGTGTCTTAGAAAAAGGTTTAAATGATTATATCTCTGTCAATATTAATCGTATGGAAATGTTTAAAAAAGAAAAATATTCGTAATTAAATTCTCTACAACTTTTATTTGAAGCATTTTGCATTACGAATGGCTATTCTCGCGATATAAGCGAAATACGCGCGATGCGCGCACGTGTTACCGTTTCGCCGCAAAACAGTCGACATTTTAAAACAAATCTATCTCGGCTCCTATTAGTCGTAGAGACAAAAATAAAACACGAAAATGTGCGGAATTTTGTCAGCTACAATTTTCTTAACGTTTTTGTTTTTGATAAAATTGATACTTTTTCAGTTATTTACGAAAATCTGTTTTGTGACACTTTTTCGCCCCCCTCATTTCTCTCGGTGGGGGGGTACGGGTGGCGACTTTTGAATACTTCAAAGGGAGCACAAATCAAGCCTGTTCCCAAATTTGCAAAGCTGTAACCATTATTTCATCCAAATCGTTAAATTTGGTCTTATTTTACTGGGCTATTTACTAATACTGTTTGAATTTAGTCGCAACATGGCGCGGAGGCGGGACTTACGCTCTATTGTCGTCACTGTTCTAAAATAAAGTCACTGTACCTAAATCTAAATGTGTTAGATTTTACCTACACAGGAAAAGTTACTGCACTGATAGGTAGGTGATATATTACTGCTCTAAACCTAAATGTTTATTTTACTAAACGCAAAACTTGTCCATTAAATGTGTTTTAAACAGTGTTAACATTCGAAAGAATCAAGCTACACCCACGCCCATATTGACAGCATTTTTTGGATGGTCAGCAGTTCAAACATTACATAGCTAAATTAGAATTTCACTCACATGCACTCCAGTGGTTTTACAAATTAGAAAAATTTTGTTTAGTAGAAACTGCTAATGGTTTCTCTCTGGATTATTTTAGAAGGTAGTTTTGTTATGTAAATCGTACAGTAGTGGAGACAATAGGAAAGTCCCTCCAGAAAACTGAACTTTTTAATTTTGTTAAGAAGACCATATAAGACAATGAGAGTACCTACAACAATTTTAACAATTTACAATTTGCAAATATAAGGAGTTTCCAGATTATGTTTTGGATAACAGTAAAAAAGCGCTTAAACTTATATATTTTTATTTTTATAAAGACAAAATATTACAATAAACTATATAATAAAAGTACCATGACTTATTCTAAATAAAACTATACAAATTACAAACTATTTAGGTATTACAGTTAAACATATCTTGTTAATAATATTATGGTGATTTCCATAAGGGGACAGGGGGAGAAATGGGATTATAAACCTATATTTACAAATTTGAGGCTATTGAGAATATCACCATTAATTCAACAACTTCTAATTTTAAAATATATCAGACAATAACTTTAATATACTGTTCTTTCATTTATATCTGCTTAATTTACTTCAATATATAATTTGTTAAATATAAAACAGAATTACACCTGAATGAAATAGTGAAATTCACATCATTTTTTTATAGGTACATTAAAACAACAAACAAAATTTAAACATGTACAACATTATTTAATTACGTTTACCTATCTAATACACCCTCCTATAATTTTTTGACAATTATCACAAGTGATTGGACGTAAAAATTTTGAAATAACTATTTTGTTTGTTGTGCGTACACCATTTACGCTAGTGTTATATTTGTTTTTTTATCGCTGAGTTATACCTGGGTTTTATTGAAGTACGAATTGGTTCCCCACAAGTTTATCCTGAATATTTGCACTGAGTTGATTATTATATGTAACTTTCAAGACACAATTGACATTAGGTACAATGTTAATTACACTTAGCTACATTTATAAACTAACATCAAATTTAGAAATTTTACAAAAGGGAACTAAACATTACAATCACAGAATGTTACAAATAGTTGTACGAGAAAAAAATTTACAAGAATTTTAGAAAGGGACGATTCAAAAAAATAAATACTATACAGAATGTACACTTATAACACAATTTAAAAAAAATTACTGGGTTAACGCTGTATTGTAAAATGTACTTAAGTACACCGACTATTTACATGTCTCTACTCTGGTGCATATGTGTTGTCTGTGTGTACATCCGAGATCAATTCAAAAAAGGCAGCCATTATGTAACTACATCGAGCCTAAATAATAAATCAATTCCATATTTTCTATATGAAAAGAGCTTACATGTACAGACATATTTAAAGAATCATCTTGGCAAAATAATCTCGTTAAGACATTTGCAGGCACCTCACAGTCTCTGACAATTTCAATAATAACAGCACCTTGATGTGTTTTAGCCAAAATTTCATAGGTAACAATCTTAAAAGTAGCACTTCTCGTATCACAATTCCTTCACATATCTTATAATCTTACCGTACTCTAAAGCGGGCCACAGACTTCGTGATTTTTCATCGGTTGTCGGTCATCGTGCCAACCGTTCGTGCCGCCTGATGAGCCCACAGACTACGTGCGAAGTAGCAGTCCGGTTCCAGAAATTACAATAAACAGGATACAATTATTGGCAGTAGCGGCGGCACTTGCAGTTGGCAATAAAATTTAACACGAGATTTAACACAATAAAAGAAGATCGGTTTGATGCAAAGAGTGGCTGTTGAAAAGAAGCAGTTTTTCACATATAAATTTATTAAATGAGCTGAGATTTGAATCAGGAAATTGGTATAATTATTGATCACAACGACGGACGTTACTGATCTTAAAACCGACGAGATGGAACGAAATCCCCACACACATCGGTTTAGCACGATGACCGACACACCGAACCGACAAAAATCAAGCTCCGCCAGAAATTCGTCGTGACGGTTCATCGTGACAGTTTTCACCCCACACACTACGGTTTTTGGCACGAACGGTCGGCACGATGACCGACAACCGATGAAAAATCACGAAGTCTGTGGCCCGCTTAATCTAAGCTGAACATTTTTTATTGTTTCACCTTTATCAGAAATAAAATTTTATGTATACATATAAAAATTTCTTATTAATAAAATTTAGACTTTATTCATTAAATTCATTTCACTATCAACGACCAAAGGCTCATTATATCATTCTTTAATGTTCATATATCTTTATAAGCACCATCACTTTATTATAAAACACAATAGTGAAAATGAAAAAAATTAACGATACATACAGCAAATTCACACTTAAACAGGGCTTCGAATGAAAATTTTTAATATAGAAATTCACAAAAACAGGTGGCACCTCAAACATTCTCTAAACACACTACTTAAATTCTAGTTTTTTTATCAAGTAGAAACCCTGTTTGAAACCATAATTTGTTAACTACAATTTGTTGGGCAGTTCATTTAATTCACAGATAACATTTGAATATATATACCTATACTATTCGTGTTTTTGAAATATTTTACCGAATATTGTCGAACCAGAAATATGAATTTTATTTAAACAAGAATTGATTATTATTATTGTTATCCCGATGAGCGAGAAAAGTCCCTGAAATTTTCTGTACTATTTATTATTTTTTTCTTTAATATATATTTCTTCATAAAAACTTAATAAATTAAAGCAAAAAATTTGTTCAAATTTTCTTCTTCGTAAATAAAAATTTTGTTGTACTATCAAAACAGTGCACCGTCACTGATTGAGACCTACGCCAAATTAATTGTAATAACGGGAGGTCACGCTCCTGTACAATCAATTTCGACAATATCTTTTGGAACTTCGACAAACTGGTAAACTAGCCTTTGACCGTCTACCTTGGCAAGAATTCCCCTTTGATAATAATATCTTAAGGCGCGACCCATCGTTTCGTAGTTCATATCCGGTTTGTTCTTGTGTAAACCCCATAATCGGGAAACGGCTTTAGAATCGACAAGCTTAAAAACTCCCTTTTCTCGATTTGTCCATTTTATGTACCTCGGACAATATTCACGATCTTGTAATAATTTGAGCAAAAATTCCCACAAGTATGTCGTAGACCCTTCTCGACTTTTCCTTTTAACTGAACCGTGTTCGCCCAGTTTCGGTTTCTTTACCTTTTTAAGTTTACGGGGAGGGAAACCAAGATCTAACATATAAGAGAGCTCATCGTTAACGCTTGAGGTAGCTGCCTGTATTACGGATGTAGGGATCGCGTGTCCTCTTGGAGGTGAAGGTGCAGAAGGTGCCGTGAACGGTGAATGGATACTATTGTGATGATACCCTTGTAAATGCGTATTCTGTTGAGCTTGATGTTGTTGTTGTAGTGATGATATGTAGCTGCTATAGCTGTCAGGCACTGTAAAAAAGAAATACAATTATGTAATCATAATCCCTTGATGACGACAAGAAAGATTAGGTACGCTATAAATACTCCAAAAATAAGGACGCTTATTTACTATAGTAACAAATTTCATTGCGTATTATGTTTCAGTCATCAAAATTTAAGTTACCGACAACTCCATTACTCTAATAGGTCATTCAGTTCGTAAATTCGTTTCTAAAAGACAAAATATGGGGTCCTGCTAGCTTTAGTTGATAAATTAAATAAAGTAAAGTGAAACTACATACCGCCTGTTCCATTTTATTCTACAGAAAAGCTAATGATATCAATAGAAAGAGAAAATTATTGAGCATCCAATAACGAAATTAAAGATTGAAGTTACAGTGTAAAATACTAGTTTCACATTTGATAGTTTTTAAATATGATTTCAAAATTTGATAGAATTTTTCAAATCATTTTATATTAACTAAGTTCTGTTTTACTATTTTCTTGTTAATCAGTAAAAATTTGACGTTTAGGCTCATGTCAAGGTTTATGAAGAGTTCAAAATTTGTTTGCCGTTAAGTTGAGGATCAACAAGTACTGTACAAAAATTTGAAATAGATGCAAATATCTCGCTAGGATCAAAAAGTAAGAGTGGTGGGTATTAAAAATTTTATTGAAAAAATAAAATGTTCTAAAATAACAATCCTATCACAGGAAATCAACAAACAATTAACAACACACAAGAGCGTACGTGTTTTCGTTTGGGTATCATGAATGCAGCTTGAGACAAATTTCTCATGAAACTGGTTTATGTAAGGCGCAGGTATGGAAAATAGTAAAGAAATGTGGAATTTTGATATTGGCAAAGAAAGCAGGAGTGCATTTTGTTATGAAATACAAGAGTGCGCTAACAACGATCGTCGATGCTTCACAAACGAGTGTAGTTTTACCATAAATAATGAACCCAATGTTCAAAACACAGGGCTCAGGAAAACCCTAAGCTTAGTATCTTTACCAGAACTCAAAAAATTAATATTTGGACTGGGATTTTTAATCATAACATTATCGGTCCATTTGAAAATGAACGAAACTTAAATTCAGAAACTTATTTTAATCTTTTAGTAGGACCCGCATTGGAAGAAGTTGCAAGAGAAAATCAGGAGATCTGGTTCTCACAAGACAAGATGGGCTGCACATATTGGTTTAGATTCTTAAATGATTCATTTCCAAATCATTGGATTGGTGGAGGTGGTACTATAAATTGAGCAGCCAAATCTCCAGATTTGGGACCTTGCGACTTCTTCTTGTGGCGACACCTTAAAAGCCAAATTTACAAAATTTGTGTAATTCAAAAAATTCAAGAAAAATCCTGACTTTCTGAAAGATAACCAAAGAATACAATGTTAGAATGTTCAAATTCATACATGAAATGTCAATAGTAGTATAGGACAAAGAATACTTGAATCCTTTCTAACGATTTGGGCATTTTCTAAGTGGCTTGTGGAAAGTTTAGTAGGTACATTTAGCGCCGCGCCGTTTAGAAAAATAAAGGTGATGACAGTATGTACAGTGTGTGATCCAAGTGTTCAGTTCAAATGTAACTTATTGTGCACCAAGCAGTAATTCATATTTTAGCTGTACCGTTGAGTGAACTTTATTCAATGGCTGTACCCATATTATTTCTAAATAGGTAACTAATTGAAAACGTTTCAAGTGATTATAATAAAAATTGTTGCACATGAGAAACGAAACTTTGGTTGCAACCCAAGATGTTTTTTTAAACTCTAAAATGATAAATTAAACTTAGATATGCTTTCGAAAAAATCAAAAGATCAAAAAAATATTGCAACTACCTACCATTTTTATATTACATATGGGATAATTTTGAAATATTAAGAACCACATCATGTCGTAACAACTGTAATGAAAAAAATTCTCATTTTGCAGGCTTTTAACTCCTCAATGCATTGAAATGCAAACTTTTTTCTGATCAGTACCTTTCTAGCACCCTAGGTATTTTCCTGGCGCGGACCTCTCCAAGGTGATATTATACGTAATGTTACACTATGTCCTTGTCATGTGCATAATACAGATATGGATAATTTCATGGAAAAAAATACTGTTTTTGGAACAGAAATGTAAAATTTTCGATTTTTTAGATTTCTCCGCTCTATATCGCTGCGGCATTTCTATATGGTATATAGTACAATAATTTCGTGTTATATAAACTCACGTGTGGACGTATGTTTCGTCACATGCAAATGGGATTGTTATGATTCCTGTCAATGAATATGTTACATTTTACAGTAACGTTTTCTTTATTTATATTCGAAAAAAACCTCCTATCACATTACTGTGGGTACACACACGTAAGGTTTTTTTAAGTTATTGCATATAATCAATATTATAAATCACATCAAAATTAATGTTCCATTGCAAAATATGGTATACACTTTTAAGTGTGTATAAAAAAATAAACGGTAGTATAGGTATTACAGTAAAAAAATCGAAATTAGAAGTGTAGGTATCTACTGAAATAACAAGCCACCTTAACCTTGATTTTATTATTAAATTTTCACTGAAGGCGATTTATCCTACCAACCAATAGGTACAAACCTAAACACGGGCGCATTTTTCGTAAATTTTTTAATTTTGTCATTAAATGCAGTGGAGCAGTGATAATTAAAAAATTCTATTGTGTTGTAGAATTAAAACTCTTTATGGCGTTACTACCTGATACAACATCACTAACTCCTTTTTAGCATAATTGGCTTCCGGTAACATGAGCCTACGTGAGCCCTTTTTCCTTACCTGCGCACCCCGTTTGGGAACCCCTAAGCAATATACGACGACCCGCCCTCAACCTGACCTACATTTTAACAATAGACAACTGGAGCAGGTACCGAATATCTCACGTGAAGATTTTTTTTATAATCGTAATTAAGTTGTAGGTACTCTAGCTCTTAGCCAAGCAGGTTGCAAAATCGCTGGATTCTATAAATCTACTGAAATGTTTTGCCGTTGAACGCAATAATGTTAAAAATTTAAACATGGGAAGAAATTAAGTATACAAAACATAATAAATAAGTGTATTGGTCTAACTCAAGCTTAGCGGTGTTGCTCTGTCTGGCACAGGAGGGCGAGGGCGGAACGGCCCTGCAGAGAACATTGACCAGGAAATGACGTGCTAACCTTCAACCGCCAATGTCCTTGCATCGCGAAAATAGATGCATCGTGTTGCATTTTACTTTTGCTCATTTATAATGGACGATTACTTAAACTCGTTGTGTTTAAAATCAAACAAAAAAAAAGGCGCAACAGACCTTTTGAAAAACTGCATATAATAGAGACTTGGGGTATTTGTAGTAAATTATACCCGGATCAAAACCGCGACAATGTCACGGGTGCATCGCCCCTTTGTTTTGACTTAGACACTCCTACCTATATCTTTATAACACCATAAAGAAAAGGCAAGAAAAAAATTCGCCGTTATGACCGTCTGTCTCCTCCTTTCTTGTCTTGGTTAATCGACGAAATTAATCGTACTCGTATAAAGATTTTCCACGAATTTCTAATGCCTTGTTTTCACTACGTAACGAAAACTTTCATTACAAAGAGAGAGTAATTATTGTAAACGGTAGTAGCGTCATTATTTTATAAGCGAGACGATTTCTGTAATTGTGTTTATGGGTTAGCGAAATCAGCTAACCATTATTAAATGATTTAAAACCATAAAATAATCTCTACTTTTTTTTCTATCATTAGACTTTCCGGTTGGAACACTATTAAGGAACATTAACATATCTGTGTTAAGGAAAGGGAAATGTGTTTACATGTTGATGTGTAAGTGGTACAATTTTAAGATAGGCGACTACTTAAAAGTAAAGATAAAAACGAGATTTTTGTATTACGTTGTCTTTATTTATGAACCATAATTTGGTTACGTAAAAACGATTCCGAAAATGTAAATCACATATGAAGGCTACCTGGCACGGCGTTTATTTTGACAAAGTAATGTTGTAATACCTACTTATAATAGGTTCCTCGGTAAATTGGTACGAGACCTGAGGATTAAGATGGCGTCTGTCATAATTTTTAAATTTGTATTTTAATTTATGATATAATATGCAATTATAATAGATTGTGAGTAAGTTTGAAATAAAAAGTACTTAAGGAACAGTGTAATAATGACACCCACAACTCATCTTCCTTCACTAATTTTCCTCTTACACCATTTTTTTTCTTGAATTCCTCCATACACGTTTTAGGTGCGTTTGTTTTCGGATTTTATTTTCAAAGGAACTGAGACCTGTGTGTTGACTCACGAAGAGAACACTTGATTCAATTTGTGCAAGTTATTAATTATGTATTCACAAATCGATAATTAGGAAATGATTTTATAATTGTATCCAATTAATCACTCCGGAAACTTTTCCAAGTGCTCATCCAGATTTGCGGGACAGAAAACGGATAACTGTGGGGCTTTTATAGATGCTATTTCCGTTTAAAAAGAGTGTTTAACTATTTCTAACGAAAATGCTGGATGTTCAAGCTGCCACATGGTGGCAAGGAGTTAAAGCTATAGCATCACAACCTGGGATGAAGATTTAAACTCCCTACGACATGCCTTTGGTTATAACAAACCGCCTCATCAAATTTTTGGGGAATTGTTCGCAAAACAGCAAGTAGAGGACGTGTTCGTGGCTAACGTTCGCTCGCTCTTATATCACGGTTACCCGATCCACAAACTGAATATGGTGTATGTTCTACTTAACGTAAGGATAAGAGAGCTTTTACCCAAAGAACAAATGATTGATAAAGCGCGATCGATTAAGGAAAATTTTATACACAAAACGAAAGTTCCAAGTTCACGAAATGTTTCATTTCCTACCACTGAAATAAACAAACTTAGACATAAATGCGACTATTGCGGTCACTTTGGTCATGTCAAAGCCGATTGAGGAAAGTATGCTGCAACCGCAACGCAGGCTCCTTTTCAAGCAACTTCAGAAAACCATGCTGATGTGGTAAACTTCGTTACGTTAGGTACAATTCCCACAGTGTAAACCAAAAACTAGATTGGTTAGATCACCTCCGTTTCCCAGTTGAACCTCGTCAGTGGGTATATTAGTGGCAAATACTGATACCGATGATGCCAAGCGTCCAATGTTCCAAATAAGGATCTTCAATATCTCAGGCCTATTAGCATGCGTTAGCACTGGTGCAAAGAAAAGTATTGCTGGATACAAATTGTAGACTTATCTGGTTAATAATTATTTCCCCTTGACCGTAGACAAGGTTGAGATGACCTTAGCAGACGGTTAAGGAGAAGTCAATGTTTAGATTTTGGTTGGTTTGATTCTGAACAGACCGCTTTCACTCCATTGAAGCAATTTTTGAGAGGGCAAGTTGATATCAACCTACCTGCAAGTTCGTATGCTATTGGAGCGTGTTACTCCAGAGAGAGGGTCCTGATGAACGTCCCGTGTCCCGTTGAATACATCAGTCGACTTCTAACGTCAGCTGAGATCAAATTGTTGTACCAAGCGAGAAGCATTAAGTTATCAAATTTCGAGGTTACACAGAGGGCTCCCTCAAGTAGTGATT
This sequence comes from Pyrocoelia pectoralis, assembly GCA_036250285.1. Classification (NCBI taxonomy): domain Eukaryota; kingdom Metazoa; phylum Arthropoda; class Insecta; order Coleoptera; family Lampyridae; genus Pyrocoelia; species Pyrocoelia pectoralis. The sequence continues at coordinate 89,686,236 of CM070074.1, read as the reverse complement.
AAGAGTGAACAACACTCCCTCAAGTGACTTATGTCATTGCGACGTTGCCTCGTTACGATCTACGAATAAATTACATACCTGGGAAGACAAATATCATCGCTGATTAACCTGTACCGACCGCCATTGAAATCAATCCCGCAGTTTTAGGGATGAACATAGAAACGCTGAAAATTACCGATACTTTCGAATCCGTGGATCCAAATCCAATAGGTTTTACAAGATGGACCAGATCGAGGCTACATCATGGTTTCTGGCGTGTTATTCGGCCGACAATGATTTAGAAAACTCACAACTAGTAGCATCGAAAATCAAAGTTCTTCACGAAAGTCATGATTTGCTTACCAGCGGTCACTGTGGTGTGGATAAGACCCTACAGAAGATCGCTGCTAGTTTTCATTGACCCACAATGCATCGAGATGTGACCAATTACACATGGAATGTTTAACCTGTCAGCGTTACAAGCTAATCTGAAACCTGCAGAACTCATACAGACACCCACATTAAGGCCGCTTTACATGCTGCAATACAACATGCAATACTGTTGCAGCTAGACTATGCAAGACCTTGCACATGCAATACAATTCCGTTTTACATGCTGCAATACTGTTGCAGTTAATTGTGTAGTACCAACCTACTTAAATTAGTAACCGTACAAAAACTCAACACCACAAACGTCAACAATAAAATAAGTATATTGGTCAGACTGAAAGTTACTAAATTTCTACCCAGAATTGCAGTTGCACTTGCAGAAATATCGAGCAAAACCGATAATTTGCAACTGCAACAGACTTGCAAATAAGGAACAGCTGGGTCTCAACTGCGCATGATTTTGAGCAATATTTCTTGCATGTTGCATCAACTTGCACGTTTTATTGCAGTATGTAAAGCGGCCTTTAGACCAACAGTGTTTCGAAACTCTTGCAACTGACCTCTTCGGACAGTTGCCAGAGACCCCCAACTGTAAAAAAATGGGTGTTTACTGATTTGCTATTGAAGATGTTTGTAGCAGACGGATAGAACTATTTGCGTTGTCTAATGCTCCTGCGCAAGCCTGTACCAAATGCCTGATTGACGAAGTAGTAGTAAGATACGATACGCCACGACGGACCTCAAGTCGTCAATGACCGTATGCAAACATATTGCTTAGGATTTACCCAAAATTTGATACCTGCCGGACCATCCCTCAGCCAACCTAAGGGAAAGGCGTAATAGAGATCCAAAGACCCAATTAGCAATTATTTGTCGCGATGAACATACTTTGTGCGGTCAGATCGCAATGAACTGCAACAGAAATGTCAGTACATCAGGGTACGCTCCTTCTTAAATCTTACTTAACATTTTGTCTTGAATTAGGAACTCCATATGAAGTGCATCAGGATCTGCGTGCGATCATTGATAATGAAAATTTCATGCCTGAAATCACACCTCATTTGCGATATATGGATCAAATAAATCTGCGTGCCAAAAAAAAAACGTGAATTTGAACAACACAACGTAAATAACGACAAAGTCGGACGTGATGTTACATCGTTTAGCCTGATGATTGCGTACTAATTATTGTGCATGTTCTAAGCAAGTGCATTCGGGAATGCAGATAGTAATAAAGTGACTTAAAGTTATGAGAAATGTAATGATGTAACTAAAATTTTGATATTCTAAGATACTAGCGCTATCGAAGATTCAGCCCAACAAAATTTTTCTTGTTAAAATAAATTCGAAAATTCACTTACAAATGAATACCTAAGCAACAAATTGAATATAAATTCCGAATCCGAGGAGCTAAACTTCACAGACACAGGCAACAGGTAATTGCACACGGTAGAAGAAATGGTAATGGCCTTTTTCTTGTAAAACCTCTACGGCCTTACACCATTCACGTAAAATGGTCCGAGATATTTCAAAATGAATAAAATGTTCGTTAATTGTTATATTATCCGCAATTGTAATTGTGGTCTAGAAAGGTTGCAACATGTGAATAGATCAAAAGTAATTTATTATTTTTTTAATGAAAAAATTAATTGTTATTGACTCGATAAAGATTATAGGTCATATGTAAAAATAAAGTTAATACTAAATTTGTAAAAGTTCGAGATGTGAACCAGGAAAGTGCCGTAATTTATTGTTGATTTATTGTAAATAGATAATGGATTATCGCAATTTTATGAGACTATTAATTAATAATGACAACAATCGACGGCACAGTTTTATATTTTCCGTATTTACATTAAAAAAAAAACTGAAACGTATAAAGGAAACTCGACTATAAAAGCAGGATGTCACGGAGTCTTCACCGATCTACATACCATCAAATTTTATTTGGCAACAGACGTCATATAACCGGAAGTGTGCATTAAATAATTAAATAATACAAATCGGTCGGGAAGCTGTGAGAATGTAGAAAAATCGATAATTTCCGGTTAGGAGATTATAAAATCAAAAACATAAATGGGAGTACGTAACAAGTGCAAGTTCTAGTTGCGGTGAAGGCCACAAGTGCATGTGCATTTGCTATAATTATATCACTGCTGCAACCAACGCTAGTGCATTGAGCGGCTGTCTACTGCCGAAGACGACGACGACGTCGGCGGGGGTTGAGGTTGGGTCTTGGGGTGACCGCCCGATTCAAGGTCCTATTACCGGCATTCACAAGCCAAATCGGGGGATTAAATCAACAGTAGTTTCATGCCTAGTTCGCCAACTTTCCAACGCGAATATTTTCCCGTTTCTGTTTATACTACGTAAAGTACACATTTATTTGTGAATAACAATGATGAAATACAGTCGACTCCAGACCAAATTAATTAGTTATACAACATTCAGGTAAACAACCTCGTGTTTACCTTATCAAAACTTCAACCTCCGACAGAATTTTTCTTCCACAATCTCGTATTAATTCCAGCCACGATTTTAACCCCATCATAGATGGTGCAAAAAAAAAAACAAGTGGATCTGTCAGGAAACCGAAAGTGCAATAAAAATAACTACGCGTGCACTTTCTGAGCTGAGTCGTTGCCAAAAGCAACCGATCTTTTTATTACAAATAAAAATTTATGTACCGCTTTTAAGAAGTAAACTTGGACTTGAGCTTTCTTTGTTTATAGAAAAGAGGTCATAAAAACCTTTCAGTTCCTACAAAGATGTCGACATTTTTACACAACGATTAAATAACATTGTTAAGTTACCCATAAACATACATTTATTTATAAGAAGAATTATTATATTGTTGTTTATCTATTGTATTGATAACGTAATAAACAGGGAAACTACTGTTTTAAAAGTGCATCATTTTTATTTATGAATAAATATGTTCATATTTTTTTCATAAGTAGTCTCGCTTTCATAATATTGTAAGCCAAGTGAGGTTATCTTCGAAACACTTTGTAATAAAATGGTAACTCCATAAAAATATTTTTAACTTCTTCGTGATATTTTTAATTTCTTTTAAATCTGTTCGCCCGAAATTTAAGAAGGAGTTACAAATAACACTCCAGATTATTGGTGACAACATATTAAATGCAATTAATAATTAACCTTTAACATTATAAATTGCATCGGTCAAAATACAGATTAAAGTCTTATTGTTGTAAACAATTTCGTAACTTAAAAACTAATCGGGTTAAATACTCTACACTACATTAAATGGAGTTACTGTTGTTAACAAGAGCCTAGATATCCCTAGATTTCAGAAAAAAAGAACATTCTATAAATATAGTACGATTTCTTTAGAATTATAAAATCTAACAACACTCCGTCTTCAGTTGGTCCATCAATATTTTGTAAGGGAATAAGATAATTCGATCCTTTACTGTTGTCCTTATGGTAATTTTATGCATTGTGTTCAGAACAAACAATAACACGTCGCGAGACTTCGAACTTAACTATGAGCAATATTTGCTGTGCATGGACGCATGGTAGGTAGGTATCAGATCAGCGGTTAGACGTTATATTCTTGTTTTAAATCTTTGGGGGTGAAAATTTCATTTTTGAAGTGACCAATACGTGCTTATACTTGCAATATTTCTCGCTAAATAAATATAGGGAATCCATTAAAGACCCTTGAACTGTATTTCTAACATTCATTTCAACTAGATTCTCAAAGGTAACTGAATATATAATAGAAGATAAAGCATTAAGTATAATCGTATGAAGTTGTGATTATTATCAACTACGACTACGCTAACTAATTATGTAGCTGTTACGCACTTACCACACAGTAGCGTTAATAAATATTCTACAAATCAGAACATAATGAACATTCATTTTCCAAAATTATACATAAGCTCTAAATGTTTCTTATTATTCTTATGTTAAGCCGAATTTTCAGGAGACTAACTAAACAAAATTCAATCAAGTTCTGAGGCAGCTTCCATTATGAAATTCCACCAAAAGTTGGACTGCTTATTCTCAATTACTTCCAATTGGATAGTTACCTAAACTGCTAGTGCAACTTTATCATTAAAATTTGGCTTTTTGATCAAATAGATTATTGATAATTATAGGTAAAATACAAGATCTCTATTATAAATGTTGGTTAATGAGGATATGAAAGTCATCTTGATTAAAGGCAGCATCTATAATAAATTTTATTTCTATTAATTAAAATGTGTAATCGCTTTTCAAGATGAGATACCTAAACAATATTCACTATAGTACTTTTGTTGGCTATATTTAGGCACACACTGTTATTCGTGTTCCTTGTAGGTAATAAAAATGCAAGGCAGGAGAGATTAATAAAATCTAAAATGTTAACAGAAGATATTTCAAAAGCGAAACTTAACACATACATTATAACAAGTTGTCCTTCGACGCTTTTGCGATTGAGGATAAATATTTTTAATAATTTTTAAACAATTATCCACGCTAACAGTATTAGTGCAAAGTAATTTAGAAATATGTATGTACTAAACGTAATTCGAACAAGATATACTTATCGGTACGAAAGATGTTGCAAAATTTTTATGCTCAACGACCGCAATTACGCAAGTTGATCCAATTTGAATAATGGAGTAAAATAATCGCATGGCCTTTCTTCACGTCAAAATGGAAGCATTTGTTTTGTATATACCTACCTACACGAAAATATGGCGTCTGGAGGCCAAATTCTTACTATACGTTGCCTCTGCCACCTTGTATTGTATCTTATGATAATTTTGAACGTTTGGACAAAAATAAAAATAAATTCAAATAAGTACGTGTACATTCATCTAATAGGTATACATGCAGAGTTTGAAGAAAAAATTTCATTACAGGTGCTTATTGTATTATCACAGTATGTAAATAACAATAATTATCTCTCGTAAAGAGTTATTACACCGTCTAAGGGCGGAAGGAGCCAGACTGGAGGAAATCGAGAGTGGTGTTATGACCTTCAGCTCGCGGAAAGTCGCGAGAGTCGATGAACTAGTGACCGGGGGTCTGGGGGGGGCAAGCTTCTGCATCTCAACTTCCACTTTAGTTAGACAAACATATAGGTATACGCATACCCAATGGTCATTACTTTTTCTTTGTAAAAGATTGCAATCTGATATTTAACTTTATATTCCAACACCTGACCGGTTCCAGACTGTTTTCCTCTTTGGTTTTTTTAATTCGACTTTTACCTCAACGTTTTAAAATATTTAAAATTGTATTCCGTTTTGAAATTGATAATTCGTGAATGTAGAAAATAGCGATTAGGTACCGTCATGAACAGCTTCAGTGATGCATCGCAATAATTGAAAATGTGAAAAAAATAGCACCACTGAACAAACGGGAATGCTTTATTCATTCATAACATTCGAATCGCCTATATAGTATAGTGTTGCTTGCATTGAAACATTAAACTAGTGGCCTAGAAGCTAGAACAGCTAAACTAGATGCAGCAACATCATGGAATGTCTAGGATAGGTCAGTTCTTTATTTACACGTCCCAGTCCGGTTTAGTCTGGTATATAAAACTAATCGAGTAGACGTGTTTGTTCGGTTTAGGTTACAAACAAGTTTTCTAAACAATGATTTTCCTTTACAATCAACCAAAAACGACATCAAAATGCAAAATACCCTCAACTGCGCAAATATGTATCAACCAAATCATTCGACTTGCTTATCTTACGTGTATATTCACATCGTACGTCAAAATAATTATGTTTTATCAGTGAATTATCTGACTTGGTAATAAGTAGGATCCGACCTATCTCAACTCAAACTGTTTTTCGCGATATTAACATATGTTTACAATATAATAAAAAAAACAACCTCATAGGTTATAAATTATATTATAATCATCAAATAAGATAATCAAAAAGGAAAAAATACAGTATTAACCATTGTTTATTAAATTTAATTTACTCATTAGGATAATTACATCAAATTTGAATCTCCTTGAACTTGCACTTATTCTTAAAGTTGTACACAACTAAATTAAACATGTAAATGCCGATTTTTATGTATGGAATAAGGAAAAATTCATAACGTAATAAAAAAAAACTGTATTCTACTGATTTCCCTTGACAATAAGAGAAAATGCTCTTCGAACTAAGTTTTTCCCCCTGTTAATAAAACTAGAGTGTATTAAATGAGAATTTAGCGTTATGAAGCTCGGCGTCGTTATTTTATTTGAAAAAAAGATTTCGGGGTAATTCTTTTAATGCGTTAATTTTCGTTATTTTTAGTGCTCGTGTCGGAAATCTGCAGATGTTGCCAAAGTGAGTGAAGTGTTAAATTTGGAATTCGCGTTGAATCAACGAAACCGACTTGAAATGCTCCTTCGTACGGTCGTTTCGATTTAACGGGGGAAAAGTATTATTAAATGTCGCATTTAGGGCAAATTTCTTGCGCATTTTTTAACACGTACCAACATTTTTGGCGACGGTTGAAACATTTCATTGATCCAAGAACCGACACGCACGTTGGTCGTTACTACTACGAGCAATATACGATTTCACATTCCCATTACACCTACATGAGTTTGACTTCCTTTCCGAAAAAAGGCACGCGTTTCGTACGATAACATGTCCCCAAAAAATGAAGCTGATATCTTGTAGGTAACCTTTAGGTATAAGAGACCAAGCAAATAGTCGTGACTCGCCCTGTATAAATAATGAAATTCCTTTCCGAAAAAAGGCACGCGTTTCGTACGATAACATGTCCCCCAAAAAATGAAGCTGATATCTTGTAGGTACCCTTTAGGTATACGAGACCGAGCAAATAGTCGTGACTCGTCCTGTATAAATAATGAAATGGTATACTAACAATACACTATCTAATAGTAAAGGAGATCTAATTATATATACACACCGTAGAAAAACTTCACCACGCACACTTTTTGACGACGTTAGATATAGGTGAGTGGGGAGGAATGGGCCGAACACGTAAAAATAAGTAAAAACTGTTGTTATACGAATGTCTTTTGTTTTGGACAAGTAAATAAATCATTAATGCAATTTGTGAGTATATTGTTAGCGTTAGAAAATGCCAGATATTTATTCAAATCGTGAATATGCAAATATGGTGTTTGTTTATGGTTTTTGTAATGGTAAGGCTACAACTGCTGTTGAAGAATATCGGCAACGATTTCCAAATTAAAAAATTCCGAATAAGAACGCATTTATGAGAGTTTTCAACAATCTGTGTGAGACTGGAACTCCAGCAAGTGGCAAAATTATATAAGAACGTGCCACTCGACAAACTTTCCAAGAAGTAGAAAACATTCCCGATTTGAATGAAACATTTCCAGAGCGTTGGATAGGACGCGGAGGGTATGTTAGGTGACTTCCAAAATCACCAGACCTCACTGCCATTGGACTATGTATTGTTAATGGGGATGGTTCAAAAATGAGGTTTACAAAGTCAAACTAGATATTCGGGATGCATTAATTCGACGGATTATAAATAGGTACTGCAGTCGACATTAAGGAAAGGGTGAATCAATCTGGAGAGGAACGGGTGCTCTTCGTAGAAGAAGTAAACATTGTTTACAAGTTAATGGTGATATTTTTGAAAAGTTGTTACAAGCACGCCGAAATTAAAACGATGTTCGGTAGAAAGTGCTTTAATTACGTTATAACTTGAAAACAAAAGACAATCGCATACCTAACAGTTAAGTTTTTTTTATATTTTACGTGTACAAACACGTTCTTGCAGTTCGGTCCATTCCTCTCCACTCACCCTGTATATTTACATTACATTCATTATTCGATAATTATAATTTCGTATTTTTTTAACTTTTATTTTTTAAACGAATCAATAATTTTTCTATCGTTCTTTTTTGGATTCGTTAAAATTTGCCTTTGCCTCGCTATATCGTCAATTAGATATACGTACCTAAGTATATTTTATTTGTTACTCGGTTAAGGTAAACATTACCTACGTTCTGTATGTTACAAATTAAGATTAGTTAAATATTTGAGGACTTAAATAGCATAATTAAGACGAAATCAATATTTCCGTGACAATGGAGAAAAACGCTTTTAAATGGAAAAGGGATGCTTGTAGAACAAATTAGATACCTAAGCAATTGAAATCTACATCGGTAATCAATTTATATTTAAAAAAAAAACATAAAAAGAGAAATTGAGAAACTTAAATGAAATAAAGATATGTTAACAGTAAGATATGAATGTATAATTCTTTGAAAACAAAAGTAGTATTTAAAAGCGTTAATAAGTAATATAAGTACGTAGATACCATTCACCTCAACGGATAGGTCATGGTTGTCTGCTTGAACATCATTAATTGACCTCTAAAGGACATTGGCGTATCAAATCAGATTTAAAATTTCATCATGTCATACCGAAATGATCGAATTTCGATTAGTTTATAAAAAGAATTTTAAGAAAGGATAGAAATTGCTTATTCGTGCCAAATATCATACGGCCATTGAAACTATATTTCTAAACAGACAGTTTATTATGTCGTATTTTTAAACGATCCAGACTATTTCCAATTTATAAATTCCATTATGCTAAACAAATTCTAATGACTTACTCTTTTTTATGCAGGTTTAAAAACGCGGATACCTATTACATGTTAAAAACGTACAAGAGAGATTTAGTATCTATCATTAACAAAACAAAGTGATTTTTGGACAATTTATATATAAAAGTGTTGCTAACCTAGCCCAACTTTGTGGGCCTCGGCATAAACAAACCTACGTCATCCGTACCCGATTTAAGTACGTTGATAAGTTTGGCCACTCATGTATTTAAATTAGATTTTTGGTATGTACCTAACGCGAATATTTTGTGTAGATGTCGGTATCTATCATGTTTATGTATTTTCGAGCAAGCCATGAAACATTTGAATCAATACCTGAATCTTGACCTCATAAATAATCTGCATAAACAACAATCAAACATAAATAAATTGAAATACAAAAATCTTATAAATTATGGAAACATTCCCCTTTTATCATAAAGGTTAATACAAAACTGCGTCTCTTAGGTCCTGGTAAAAGGTAGCGTTATTTTTCAGGTAAACCTACACTCCTACAGCTTTAGCTATGTACGCACAGAGAAGGGACTCGAAGCTCACCTTAACACATAAATTTGACGGTTGATTAAATAAAAATAGCAATTGGCAAGTTTTCAAAAATAGCACGTAGCTGTTAGAAAACGAGAGTGGCAACGTGAACTATTTTGACTAGAAACCGACCGAATTCTGACATTGTGGGAGGTCAGGTTTTACGTAACATAATTATTTCCACTTCTTGATCCACAACGGAATATCTGTATAAAAAACTTGAAGATAGCCGCTTTTTTAATAACCGACCATAAGAGAAGACCATACCAATACGGAATGAAGAGACTAAAAATATATAAAACAAAAGTTCTCGGAATTGCTCAATAACTAAAATTTAGGGCAGGTCAAATAAACAACAGAATTTGTCAAGATATATTTTAAAATCGAGTTGCCATGCTAAACAAATGAAACAGGGGAAAAAATTGATATGAAGTTGCAAAAAGTTGCAGTTATCTAAATCAGTTTAAAATATTACGTAAATAATTATTATGAAACCAGTCGTAACCGCTTCACAAAAAATGCGGTACATGTTTCTCCACAGGTTTATTATCATTGACTGTGTATAAAGTCAATGTTATTATGTACAGTAAGATCATAATTTTCGAGAACGAAATGTTCTGTAGATAGTACATGGTATGTGTACGCAACAATTTCCTTAAATTGGTCAAAAAAATTGATACTGATACTCATTAATATAAACAGAAAATATTTCTTCCCCGTAAGTTTGTGTACTATTGTAATTTAGTAATTTGGGTACAATCGATGCACCTTGAAAATGCGTGATAAATTTAATAAGCAGCCATTGAGATCGGAGCGTACTCAACAAGAAAACTGGAACTACAGATCGTAAGTTCTACAGTGACTTTATACTAAAGTCACTGTAGTAAGTTCGTAGTTTGAATGTGTGACCGAGTAATAATTCTTTGAATTAATGATAAAAGGATTACTTACATTGAGGTCGATGCGGGTACGGTGGCTGATGCGACATGTGTCCCCTATGAGGGTGTCCATGCCCAGGTGGGTGGTAATGATAAGGGGCGAGGAACTGCTGGTTTGGTGGAAATCCTAAAGGTGAATGTGGTCCAAGACCTGGTGGCTGCAAACGCGACTTAAGCTCATCCGTAGACGCGTGTCCGCTGGAAGAACTATCAACATCCGAGACACCTGAATCCGCAGGACTCGGTGGCAGTGAACCTAAAAAATATAAAAATCGTTAGTACGCCTTAAAACTAGGTAGGCCAATAAATCAAAACTTTCAGTTGCAAATAAAAATGCAAATCGACTTTGGTATAGTGACCATCAAAAACCCCAAGTTCTCACGTACTATCCTTTCACATCCTGCAAATCGCAATAATGCCGGCCATCAAACTATCCAACGGTCATCGTAGGTAACGACATAATCGGGCATCCTACAGCAACCCAAATCAAAAGCACAAAAATTGACGGTGCATAAAGGGGTCGGTAGTTTATAGGTCCACTGTAGATTGACCCTTTTATGACCCCGTCCTGTATAATAGATATGATTAATGGGCACTGAGGTCAGCAGGTCACGCCGGACATTAAGGGATGAACCGGACATCGGCTCGCGGAATTAAAGCGACTCGGAAACAGGTTCGTGGGCACAAAAGAACGAGTTGCACATGCCAGGGGTGTGTTGTTTATTTACTGCCGGTTGAGGGGTGCTATGCATGCGTGACTAATGGGACTGCTCCCGGGAACTGGATGACCGACACCCAAATTTATATTAATCCTCGGATATTAATAATAAAAACAGACGCATTAGAATTGGAACCGAAAAACCGTACAGCGACACAATGAACTTTGAGGGAATCATGTGTGAAAAGTCGGCTTGTAGCTGGTTTAACGTATTAAAGCAGCGATCTGAATCCTTCAGGTAGAAAAGCCACTTATTTTGACCATCCACATTATCATTACAAATAGTACTACAAAAGATCTTACCTAAGATAGGTATAGATTACTAACAACAAGCCATTTGTACAATGAGATGAACCACTTCAATCAAAATAATGTAATGAACACCTTTTAACAATTTAAGAAAGGGTGTTAAAGCGGCAAACCGTTGCATTTACTTCCTTTTTCTTCGGCTTTACAAAAATAATTGGAATCTACCGGTAAAATACCAGAAAACGAGTTTACTACAGGAATTAGTGACCACTTATACATGTATACGACAAAAAGGAAGGGCTAAACCTGTCAACTGGTCAGTATACTGAACTGACCATTATGTCCGGTCTCAACTTTAAAAAGAGCATTTTCAGCTAGGACCCCCTTTCACCTATTAAATCAGCTAGATAGTTAAATCGTTTAACATAATCCTCGTGTGGGAAAATACTAGGACGTTACTTGCCCGTCAAGCTTTACGTATATGGTCAGTATCAAGACTGACCACTTATTTACAAAAATTAAAATATAAACCTTTGAAATAGGATATCCGTCGGAAAAAAAGGATTACACAAATATTGTTCGTTACACATTTCGTTTCAACAAAGCGAATGTAATTTAAATCTTCGTTGGGTAACGTTTAATGTAGAAGGGAGAAAATATTTGGTAATAAGAATTATGTATAGCTCTAAACAATGGCATAATCGTGATCATCTAACGTAATTTTTTGGTGCAAATTTTCTTTATAGAAGGCTGCATTTAAAATGTTCAATAGCACGTATCAGAAATAAATAAACACTATTTGCTCTTCACGAATTTGCATGATAAACAGTTACGTTATATGACGTAATATAGTAATTGCAGTTCTCTTCCACGGGTAGTACAACTTCGAGTAAGACTTTTGATGAACAAGTAGTTCCGTTCTTGGTTCTTGCCCCTTTTCTTTTGTAACCATATAAACAACGGTATGAGTATAATTCGGGGTTAAGTGGAAGTTGCTTCGTTACCTACAAATAGACCAGGTTGGTTTTTAAAGCAATAACAAAAATCGTCAAAAAACGCCAATGTCAGTAGAAATGTCTTCCTTTCGAATTACTACGAATCAAACCATCACAAAAAATTTATTCGAAATCACCTAAATGTACGGGCTAGTAAAGAATCCAATGTATTTTATGTATAGGTTCCGTACATTTAAAGATGTTGTTATACTGAAAATGTGGCAAACGCCCATTGACTGCACTGTACCTTTGGTTTTAAATTTGAACCTCTGAACCAATAAAAGCATGACAAAATTGGAACTACACTGCAATCAATCAAAGCCCAAGATCACTACAGCAACCAACACCCCCTTGCCGTTTTGCTAGATTGCTAGAGTCTAGTACTTCAGCAAAATAGTGAATGTATTGAAAAGTAATTCCGTGTAAATGCGGTTTGGTGAGACCTATTAAAAAACCATTACATTTATTTTCATTTCAATCATTAGTGTTTATACCTACAATTCCTTTAACAATTTTTTTTCCATTTTCTAGTATTATTTTGATTCTCTTATTCCGCGGCAATGTATGAACTGGATTTGGATCGGCAACGTGACCGCTAAACTACTGAATCCACCCAGCGATCATACAAGCGGAATATAAAAAAAAAGGAGAAAAACTGAACGTAGAAACTATAGGAGAACTAATTTATTATGTACAACATTAAAGCAACAAGAATCATTACCAATAAAAAAAAACAACATTGATAAGTGTACCTGACGAACAACAAGACTTCATGCATTGAAGCAGTTTTCATAATCAGAAAAATTACACAGAAAGCAATAGAATATAACAGACCTGAATTCTTGTGTTTTATTGAGCTCATTATTATTTAAAATATTAACAATACTAGAGGCGCTAATAGAAAAAGTTAAGTAGCAAGGAGGCTATAAAATGGGAAACAAACAAGTGCGTTATGCTGACGATGCCGTGACTATCGCTGAGAGCGATAATTGTTTAATTGTTTAATCACAACCAGGGCCGGATTAACGGGAGGGCTACAACTCCGGGCTCTATTAGATAGAGGGCCCCAATTTAAAAAAAAATGTAGTAAAAAGAAATAAATAATGTATTTGTTTATTAAAATATTTATCTAATTATTTACTTGTACATTTACTTATTTACTTACTTTATATTCATATGATTTTATTTTAATGTTAATCGTGTAAAATAATTTCGATGAGTTTAAACAGGGCCCCTTTCACGTAGAGCCCTGGGGCCCTCAGCTTTAATCCGGGCCTGATCACAACCAAAGAATACAACATGAAAATATCGACTAAAAAACAAGTACACCACTAATAGCTATTCAAAGAACCCATTGGATACAAACTAGAGATAGACAACCAGATCATGCAAGTCATGAACACAGAATACTTGAGAATCAGGCTGTCCGGATACAGCAACGTAAAAGAAGAGGTAAGAGCAGTGGCGTGACACCCTGGGCGAATATCGATGGTGTTGCCCCTTGAAAAGGGTTATAAAATCAACATTATATAAAAGAAAAAGATGAGGTAAGCGTGAACTATGATTTTAATACAACAATTTAAATACACATCTGGTTGAAAAACTGAATCAAGTGGTTTTGACAGGCTTCTTTTGAAACCAGATTAATATGCAATTGAGAGAGTTCTGCAGAGATTGGAACCGGTGATAGTCAGAGGATGCTATGTCTGGACTATACGGTGGATGCATCAAAACTTCCCAACCAAGCTCCCCCCAATTTTGATGGAACATCAAAGAAGTGTGTGGTCGGGTGTTGTCATGATGAACACCTTTCCTATTATTCGATTCAGGCCGTATTTTTTCTATTGCCTGGCGTCATCTCTTTAGTTGTCCACAATAGAGTTCAGAATCAATCATCTGACTAACTGGAAGTAGCTTTTGTGATGGACGATTCCCTTCCAGACTCACCACACACACAGCATCACCTTGTTCGGTGTCAATCCAGGCTTCGCGAACGCTTGTGACGGTTCGCCATCCCTCGTTTACGATCTTTGACGCTTCCGATTGCCGCACGTGACCCATTTTTCATAACCGCACCTGTTATGAAATGGTTCAATTTCATTTCGTTTCAGGAGCGCATCGCAGATGTTACTTTGGTATATCATGTTTTTCGCGCTCAACTCATGAGGAACCCATAAATCGAACTTCTTTTTGTAAATGGTTCAAAACAGTTTTGTGGTTAATGCCTAGCTCCATACCAATATCGACACTGCTGATATGCTTATCTTGCTGGACAATTTCCGCGCAGCAGAATTTTGATAAAGTACCCTTACCGTACACAGCACACATTTTTTACAAGCATAAACACTTGGGAAAAACAGAAGAATGGAACCAACACATCATCGCAATAGCACAGTATATTATATGCTGTGCCAAAAGTAAGAACAGCGCGAGAGTCACCAGTAGGAAAAAGAAGCATACAAAGGGTACAAACATAATCTGGAGGTTTTCTTTTAAATTTATTGCAAAGACGCATTTTAAACATCTTTATATTAATCGGAATTTGTTTTTTAAAAAAACATATAAATTGCTACCACAAATAAAGGATAAAATTTGTGTTTAAGAAAAGAATTTCAACAATCGAGATAATTGCTATCTGGTTCAAGATATCAGTCATTCACAGCAACCTTGAAAAAAAAATTTCACTTATCATTATTATCCTCACTGCGATTAAACTATCTTCGTTCTAAAAAAGAGGGGCCGTTATCTAATAACAACTGTATCTGTGGTAATATTTTGAAAAAGAAATTAATCAGTTTGCTAAACCTGTCATCAATAATATTGTGAACGACACTTAAACCCTTATGTATGCGGGTGTTTGTGCGGCTACTTCAAAAAATTTTGGGGTAGAAGAGGCGAGTAAAACCCTTATGGAAGAAAATATGCAACCCTTCTTAGTAATATGATTTAAGCAGCTGCAAGAGTGCATTGTATTTGTTGTAAATAACCCTTCTTTGCACAATTGGCACAACTGTATGCGTAATACTTTTCTGAAAATCCGTATAGAATTGCATGACAAATATTATTTAAGTTTATGCTGTTTTGATGAAACTAGAAACACATCTGGCACCCTATGTATGTAACGAATTAGAAAGTTACAATTTTTGTGGCAGAATGTTTTTTTTTTGTTGTTAGAAAAGAAGTTTCTCGGGAGCTTTTTACTTACCAGTTGTTGTCGTTGTATATGCAGATGTACGATGAGCAGTAATAAGAGCGTGTGCGTGGTGTAAACCGGGATGTTGTCCTGAAAGAATTCCGTGTAAAAGCGCCCTCGAGTTCTCAGATCTGTGATGTTTTGCAGGTGGAGGAGATTCAGAAATTCTTAAAGGTCCGTAACCCATTTCACTATTGTCCACTGTAACAAAACAAAAGAATTACGAAAAATGTCGAAATAGGTACGGCGGAAACATAATGTTGGTTGTTGGTACGTTACCCGGATTTAATTTTTACGCAATTACAAAAATCCATTACATTTCCGACCAAAAACGCTCATTTCAGAAGGTAAGAAATATATCCGGAAGGGAAAGTTCCCTTGACCCAAATGAGATTCATAGACCGACTAACGTAAACGACTGAATCAATTACAGGTTACGCAGTGTATCTATGCACTTAAATTGCATAATTGTTCGATTCGATGTATATGAACTCTAATTAACCCCCTTTTTTTAACGATTTCTGGTATCATCACCACACCAAAAACGGAACTTTTAAAAGTTATGAGTGTTATGAGTGTTATGACATTTAGAACTGGGTAAATGTCATTTTAAGAATTAATGCACTTTCGTCAGTGTTTGTATATTAACCTAAAAATTAAGGTGGTGAGAAAGTTAATTGTGTTGGAATCCATTTCTACAGAATTTTAAGTTAATAACGAAACAAGTAAATTACTACATAAATTAATAACAAAAAGATGTAAAAATATAGCGAAATGTTCTTAATGCGTGTGCGCCATTACAAAAACCTCAAATTTTTAGTTAC
The DNA here is from genome assembly GCA_036250285.1 of Pyrocoelia pectoralis. Taxonomy (NCBI): domain Eukaryota; kingdom Metazoa; phylum Arthropoda; class Insecta; order Coleoptera; family Lampyridae; genus Pyrocoelia; species Pyrocoelia pectoralis. The sequence continues at coordinate 89,669,821 of CM070074.1, read as the reverse complement.
CTACTCTCCGCAGGCTCAACTTCCTAAAATTTGAACTACGAAAAACAAACGATTATAGCGAGTTATTTCGAAATTTTACCAAATTCGCAATAACATAATATGGAAATGGAAAATGGAGCGATATCCAACTGTAACTAACATTTCTTCGGTAAATTACGTGCATCTACAACTACATTGGCTAAATAGAAATTTTGAATCCTGGTTCTGGTCCTTATAAATGTTACATATGGATCGTGCTCCTTGCTTCTAAATACACAAAAAAGATCGTATTTGGTAGACTAAAAACGAAACCTTAAAAAGTGGAGCGAATTCGAGATTTCGAGTAAAAATCTTTCGGCTTAATAAATACAACAAAAAGTGGAAAGTGGCACGCCTACCATAATATTAAAATAGAAAACATACCGTTTGCTTCTTAAGATGCACTTTCGTCTATAAACGGTTTAATTAATTATAATTATGTCGTTTCTGAAGTTTAATTTTTATATTTATTCTTCTACACGCGAAGCAAGCGTAAGAAAAGCGGCTACTGCGACAGTTCAACACATTTTACAGCGACCTTAACATGACGAATATTGACAAAAATGTATGTATGTATGAGTTACTCGTTAAATGTCTCGGTTCTATCAAATTTTGATTAATATCTATTGGTTCAAAAAAGAACTCTTTCTCGAAAACTGTTAAAATGTAGAGCAAAAAGACATTTAAATAATTTAGACGTATTTTATTCATAAATTTTTCACGTGATAATAAGTAATAATTTGGTTAACGGTAAAAATTTGACAATGTAATCATGCGCTGGTCTCATCAATTTTTTTACTTTCTCGTGCATACCTTATACATAGGGAAAGTATCTATTGTAATCGAAAAAAAATCGAACTCGAGATTTTCATGAATATCGACGTTTTAACTTTTAAGTCCCCCTGAGTCCAAAACCGCCCACCATTACTGAAAAATGTTTGTCTGTGCGTGCGTGACGGCTGTGGAGTCTAAACTACTAGGCCGATTTTGACGAATTTTAAAACTAAGGCCCATAAAAAAACTTTATCGGTAAAACAAACTTCTTATAAAAATAGCCCCAAAAGGGCCCAAACTAGGGGCGTTATTTTGGGCGCAAAAATTCAAATTTTAACTCAAACTAATTTCCCTTGGAGAAAAGTTAGTAGACATAGACATGGTTACAAGTAACACGTCGTTTTTCGCTTGTAGCTACATACATTCAACATGGCGGTGTAGCTCAAGAACGGTTGCACTTAATTACAATTTGAAAATTGGAAATTGTAGCCAAAGTTTACTTATAATTTATAAAGAACAAAAATTTTACGTGAGCAATTTATTGGTGCTCAAAATTGATCAAAAATTAAAAATCGATTTTGTCAAATCTGCTCAAGCAATTTTTTTATTTTTTGAAATGTTATACATATGTATATGTAGTTCATGAAAAACTATTGGCATTAAATTTATTTCTTTATTTCTTATAGAGGAAGGGGAGTGAATTTTTTACCCACTAGGTGTAATAATATGTACTTTCACCCACTAGTGAGTGTAATAACACCTTCGTCCACTCGTTGCCATAGAAATAAATGAAATAATTTCTAATAGGGTATCCAAGTAAGAAACAACACATTTCAATGGCAGGATTGAACAAATAAAATTTTACACTGAAATAGAGGACATACGAATAGAGTATACATAATAACATAATAAGTATACCAATATACTTCCGGTCTAGCTGGAAGTTAACAAAATATTAAAAATATTTATGACATACTCTGCATATTTACCTATTTCAGGAGAAAATCAGAAATCGTTTTCTGATTAAAAATTTTTACTTTATACGTCAATTTGTTATACCATTTGTCAATGTAGCCTCGGTTAAACGGTTCTATTGACGATATATAACAAAATAACGAAAAACGTTTCAAATAAATTATGTTTGCCTACAAAAGCACCGTAATCTGAAATAGTTTGCCTATGTCCTCTAAGAGAAAAAGAAGGAACTTAAAATGGATGTGAATAAGGAAATATTTTACGAGCAACTTTTAATTGTTAAACACGGGAAAGTTTTTTGCCAGTTGACTAATCATTTCATTTTAAATTGTAAAGGTACATTGAATTGATACAGACTTACCCAGCGTAAGTATTGGAAGGACAGTATCCATTAACGTCTGCTTTCGAATCATAGTGTAGTACATGTTGATGTCGTGAGATCGTATTTATGCTTTTTTGGTGAAAATTACACAAAATGGAAAAACATTTAAATATCAAACAATTACACTTTTATGCACACATCTTTACCGTGTCCTAAATTGATATATCGGGCAAAAGTATTTAAAAAAAATTGAAACCCGATCGTACAATGACATTCCTACAGTTCACACACAAATTCGAAGATTCCATTTAGTTAATTACCTATTCTTTTTTAATGTAGACAGTATGGTAAACATTCTATAATTGATGGACGCAAAGGACAAATTTTAATACCAAAATTATAATACAATCGAACCTTGTTTTTCCCGTCTAAATAAAATGTGGACCTTGTTACTAACTATTGCACTTTTGAACGGCGCGGTGCACATCTTGACATGGTACCGCATGAGAACCAAGATTTGTTGTTACCTTTCAATTAAATTCACCAAATATCTATAATTACCAATGAATTGATCAAAATGTTGAAATAAATGTCCGATCTTGTATACATATTTTATTTAAATTATTACACGGTTCTCTTTCCTTTTCCAATATTTTTGGAGCAAATCGCTATTTTTAATAATAAAATTCATCATGTTTTGCCGGTAACTTAAATCGGTTGCTTTTCGCTATTTTCACAAAACAATTAAATTATAATACATAATTCTAAATGAGGAGGAGCGATCTCGTTGCAAGTAAAATAAGGGTAAGGTATTAAACGAATAACCTTTGTCCGATACTCAACAGAGATTGTGTTTAACTTTAAATAGCAGCTACTTTTACTTACGTCGAATCTCCTAAAGTATTAGCATAGTATGTGTCATTTCCTTAAGAATTTTGTAAATCATTTCAAGGACTTTTTTAGTTATATTTGTAACTTAATTTCATAATTTAGGTAAAAGCAATAAAACAGAAATGTCAAGTGAAAAGTAGGTGCCAAGTTGCATCAACTTTTTTTTAGTTTTATGAACTTTTTACCTCTGGGTTCCTTGGTGTTATACGTGCAACACGAGATCTGTGAACTGCATGACGGCGATCTGTCCGGTAGAGTTTCACCTACAAGAAATATGCAAATATAATAACAAAATGTACATTAAAATATTATTATTATAGGCGTTTTTCTCACTATTTGGGTCAAGGTGAGTATTAAATTAATTGAAGACATAATATAATTACTTTGTATTGAACAATTTTAGTAAGTACAAGCTTTTCGGAATGATGAGATACGACGTACAGGTATTGGAATTATATAATTGTCAGAGTTAATATTTACTTTTTTATATATGTATGTAAAAGGTGGCCTTAACCCAAATAACGTACAAGTTTTCTTATGTAATTGTCGGTATATAAAATCAACTTCCTTTAAAAGGACTTGTTTTTTATTCTCACAAATAAAGTAGGTTGCAATTTTGTGCGCTTATGGCGAATATTAATAAATATGAAGGATTCGTAATGCTAAACCGATTTTTTGTTTATAATATTCATGAACCGGTCAAGTGTAATTTTCCACTTTCCTTGAGACCTCACCTAATAATCCAATAAAGAAAATAGTGACCGACATCTTAAAACAGTATAAATTGGACCAGTCCTCGGAAAATGATTTAGTAACAAAACGATATAACAGGTGGCGCTACGTCTCAATTTTGCTTATTTTGCTATAATTAAACAAAATGAATAATTCATGGTAGTGATGCTATTTTAAAGTCAGATGGAGATAATTACGAACTTGAATCTATAAAGATAAAGTATTAAGGCGACATACATATAAAAACATCATGCGGAAGTTATTAAAGCTATAGCGTAATTGCATTGTCGGAACAGTCTATTACGCCAAATTTCAAGGTCATGCACCGGAAAATCTTTACCTTACAATAATTCGATTATAAGGGAAAGTTATGGAAGAAAAACTTAATTAATAGTTAGTTATGTAAACGACACAGATTTTTTTAAACTATTGAGGTGAAGGTTGCTTGCTTTGGTATAGCTGCAATGAGAACTAATGAGTCTGCCTATTTATTAAACTAAATATCGATGTGAATGGTAGTATAAAAATTGAATATAATAAATTACAAACAATAATTGTATGCACGTTAGTAATAGAATCCGGTGATGTTTTTCATTGTAAGTTAATAAGCGAGACCTTGGTTTTTTTGCATATTTTTGACGATAACTATGAAAGTAAATGTAAAAGTCAATGACTTCTAAATTCTAAGTATTTTACCAAACATCGTACGCAATAGGAGAGCAACACTTTTTAAGGTTATCGATGTTCAGTTTTTTGTTACATAAATGTAATCCAACCAAAAATATTTTTAATTTAGCGTAAATTCGATCGTAATAATAACAAAAATATTATCTCCGTAATTGATAATATTAGACATTATCGACGATTTAATTTGATTTACATGGGCATTGACATTGGAAAAGCAAGGAATATATGAACCATGACAATCCGCAAACAAGTTAATATTTATCATTATTTTCATTTACAAATTCCTGTATTAATAGGTACCTTTACGTCTAGGTATATTAATTACTAAAAAAAGTAATAAGAAATTTAGGAAATGTACGAAGTTCCTTTGTATTTACCCAAATATTCCCACGTAAACATCTACCAAACCTGTTAGATAAGTACACAAATCATTACGAAACTAAATTTATATTAATAGCGAATAAACTAAACCTAAAGATAATCAAATAATCAGTAACTAACATCTTTGGAAATTTGAAACAATTTACTTGTTTATGTGAAATAGAGTTGTTATTGCCATTAATACTTAGCACTTGTTAAGACTTAGCGAACCGTCAGATTATATGTCGTACCTATTCCAACATTAATTATACATTCAATTACTTCACGATCTATTTACAAAAACAACTCTTCCGGTACTTGAAGATTTCCTGCCAAATATTTCAAAAATAGGTTTTACGTAATCAAATACGGGAACGGGAGCCTACCACATAACGTTTTTATTAAACTGTGAAATCAAACTAGAATTAGTGATGCTCTTTCATCAAAATGTTCACGATAAAAAGAACAAAGAATAGGTACACGTATTATAATCGGGACAATTGAAATTGATAACATAGTTTACTTTAATAATTAGCTACACGGTTAATTGCGAAATTTAGTTTTATAATCATTTCTAACGAAAAATTCATTGATGAACGAGAAACAAAGTCTATAAAACACAACACAAATAGCAAAAGAAATGGCGGCACGAAAGATTTCTTAATCAATCTTTGTCAGTGTAGGTGGTGATGTATATCTCAACTCCCTTTTTTTGGCAATGACGAAGAAACAAGTCTGTTGCCCGTTAAATAATTATGTTTCGGTAAGTAGGGTGTGAGTGGGTGAACTCGAGCGTCGCGGCGTTGAACCTTGCGGTAGGACGACGTTGCTACTAGGCAAGCGTCTAGCCGTATCGACCGACTCACCCTACCGCTCTTCAAATATTTGAAAGTGAATTTTGTGGTATTATTCTAGACGTCCACTCCAACGGCCAGATACTGTTAAAAAATGGAGAAGTTTCCAATTTTATTAATTGCGAAACAAGATCGGTTAAAATTAGGAACAATCGCGCCGATGCCCTAATTTCATCGCGATTAAATAAAACTAGGGCGCAAGCTGGATTTGTAATAAGGATCAATACAATCTTTTACCGCATTGGTTATAATTCATCTCACCGTAGGTAATCGCGTTCAAAATGATCAATCCAAAAATAGAAGAGAAATTGTGGAAATAAAAATAAATGAGAGAAAAATGACCCACTTTTAATCGTTTCTAATTTCCAAATTGTAATAGACGTACAGACTGCAATTTTTATTATTACATCGAGCCATCTTAAAAATATCTATAAAATATTAGTTTGACCGACATTTGAAACTGCAAGGAAATGTTTACAAAAATAAAGTTATATTTGCCCAATCGTTTTATTAAGCAATTTTGAGATTTCGTGAACGCACACCTTTCGCAAGAATTTTTTTTAATGTGTTCTTTTTTTTAGAGTGAATACTTGCGAAAAGTGTAAATTCGCAAGTACTTTTGATAGGTGATGGAAATTAAAATTTTAAAGTTTAAATAAAGTTATAATATTAAAGACAGGAAGTTTAAACTACAAAATAAAAGTTTTGAGAGGAAGAGCTGACAATTAGAAATTATACACATGGAAAGTTGACATAAATTTCCTGAGAAAACGACATAGAATATTGCGTACGAATAAAAATTCACTATCTCTTTAATCTATGAAAAATTTTCCTTTTCTTTGCATACGTTAATTAAAATTTGAGAACTGTCACGTGTAAAACAATTGGGTCACAAGAAAAATGCGTTAAAATTATTGCTTCGCTGTTTTTGTGCTAATTTGAAATGCAAAATTGAATAAACTAAACAAGTATTGCAATATCTAAGGAAATAAGCGCACTCTAGCGCGACAACAAGGAAGACGTTAACCACAGAGTTCCGTAATTTGCATCCAAACGAATGTATGTATATCACTTTTTTGCAAAATATCGAAAATGTGAGATTATAACCGACCTACATACCCCATTTCAACATCACTCGGAACCGGCTGTTGTATGACATCATATAGCGTATTCGGCAAGTATTATCACATACATGTCGTAATAGAGCAGGTATACATACATACATGATTTAAGATATAATCACTCGAAAAACCTTCAACGTATCTGTGTCGATTATAATTATCATTAAACAAGTAAAGAAAGTACTTCTACACACTACACTGTTGAGAAATCACAATAAAAATACTCTTACTTCTTAATTATTTTTGTTTATAATTATATTAGTTGTAAAACTGGCTATAGTGCGTAATAACAACAAATGATTTGGCTGCGTACCTCAAGTATCTGTGTGTAGATAGACACAAATGCGGAAATAAATAATACGAATGCTAATCCTAATTATTAATTTTTTTTGTCCAGCAGTTCTTATCACAAGCCGGTGGATGGATGCAAAGAAGTGGTAAAAATTTTCATTTCGGAAGTATTTGTGAAAAAGTTTTCGTCTGGTTCGCTGTTCTCTAAAATTTAATGATACCACCAGTGGTAAAATAATTTACAACTTCCATCTTTTTGGCTTCACTTCGACCTCGCTTAATAATTTAAAGCCTTTTTTTCGATTTATAGAAATAAATCATCATAAATAGGTACGTAAAAATTTGCGTATCGAAATTAAATAGCGTACAGGTGCACACATATTCAACCGGGTATGGGGTACAATTACAATAATTTAACCCGTTATAAGAAAATTTCATAAAGGGTTAGATCAAAGAGTACCTTGGTCAGATGAACAAAATTTCAAATTAAGGTTGGAGTATTTGGGGCCGTAATAAACCTCCCATTGTTTGCTTCGGAGTGTACAATTATACACGTCAAAGGAAACAAATACGCAGCTTTTATTAGAATTACGTGAAGATGGAAGAAATTTGACGCTTATGATTTTCTCTCTTATTTTACAACGCGAGCGGAAATTACGTAACATTATTTTTTGTCTGATAAAAAGCGTTGGCTTCTAATAAATTAAAAAAACGATAGCCCGAACTCTCTTAATTTGTATGTACCTATTTCAATTCTACTTATTGTATTGCCAAAATGTCTTTAGTGAAAGTGACGTGTGAAGGTTAAATGTCGATCATCATTTCCGCCCACCATTGTATTCAATTGTTTTATTCATTATATTTCCGGCGCGCTTTTCTAAATCATCTGAATAGAATCTGAAGATTAGTAAAAGAAAATGTTTGCGGAAGTTTATGTTCAGACGTAAAATGTGTATTTTTAGCTTAATAATTACATAGGTATTGGCAGATTTTCAGAATGTGTTCCTGTAATGTACAAATTAACCTACTACGTATTTAAATTATTTCAAATTGTTGTTATATAATCAATTTAATTCGTACTACGTAGCTGTCTCATATAGTCTGTGTTGTACGTTTGTTTTCCTTTTTTATTAAGTTTCGACATTGAACGATTGTTACCCCCCAATTATCAACGTTTCCTCCTCTGTAAATCACAAAAATATTTTTGTCCATATCGAAGAGTAAAAATTAAAAAAAATAAAGTAAGGTGTGCCAACTGTCAACTAACAAAAAAGAAAAGTTGCGAATAATCTTGTTGATGTTGCACAAGAATCGCGGGCGGCCGTAAAACCCAGACTTGTATTTAGGTCATTGCGTATTTTTTACCCAGACAGACATAAGTACGTTTATTGCAATTTAAAAATATTAAGGTCAGTTTACTTTGTATCTACATGTCCGAGTTATTTTTTTTTAATTAGAAACACGCATACGCACAGCTAGGCAAAAATTTGCTAAAATGCAACCTTTTCGTTTTGAAACGTGATACGATAATTTAACAAAGTAAACAACGAGGCCAATTTATCGAGAGGAAAAATTTGCAATCGAGTGAAAAATTAAGGGGAGGGAAAAAATTGGATAATTTCGTATCGTGACCACTCTTACTCTCTTCGTGTGAACGGTGGCGCTTACACTTTTATGACGTCACTGCGCAACATTGATTACATGACGTCACGTCCTTCACACAACCATAAAACAAGGCAGAACGGAACTAAAAAGTGAAAACGGATTGGAAAATTCCGTCAAACGATTTCCTCGAAAATTATATTTTCCATGACTGGATTTTAACGCAAGTACAGCTACTCGCTTAAGTTGTGTAATATATCAACCCTTTTAACAACCCTTTTTATAAAAAGAAAGTGCCTACTAGTTTATATATAGGGCAATAAAAGAGAAATTTCTGTATTCCCTTAGTGTTATTGAGGGTAACGTCCTTGTTTCTTTCTCGAAGGGTGTGCATGCCCGTTATGGTTGTAGGAAAACCGTTTGAAGACCAAAGCTAAAAACCTTGACAAGAGCGTTTACAAACAAAACAGTTAAGTCATAAATACCGAAGGCGGTCCTTGTATAATTCATGTATCGAAATAATGCTAAACTTTATACTAAATTTTCATAAGTGACGCAAATCAATCTAAGTAGTTTGTGACTTTTCCAGTTCCCAATGACGAGGTTCTTATACGAATTATACGTAAAATAAAAGGGATAAGGGATAAGTGGTGGCAGTTTCCCAAATTTATTTTATGCCAATCAATATCTCTTTACATATATAATCTACCTACCTTTAGCAAAACAGAGTGGCGTAACCATAAAAAAGGACAAGTACAGTTAAATTTTAAATGCTCTCAATTCCCAAGAAAAAGAATGTTGTGTTTATGTAGTTTCACTTTCTACAGTAAAATTAGTCAATAAAAAAATATCTCAAACATTTGCCAAATCAATATTTTCAAATTTTTTATCTAACAGTATCTGCAAGGTTGATAATGTTTGTAAAAAAACTCCTATTTTTTAGAACCATAATGGTGACTACACCCACTACGTACGCACTATGCAATACATCACTAAATTTGAAAGAAAACAGAAACAGAAGGAATTTTTGAAAGGTATCCTAAACGTGGTTCTGTGACATTTTATAGTGTCATCTCCAAGTTCTAATCTCTCAACATCTGTAATTTTTTTATCTGACAACAATGAATGATTAAATCTCTGTCAAATAACATTTTCCTATTTTCATCTGAAATATTCGTGCAAGCAGTTTAAATGGAACAAGCAACGATTTAATGATGAAGCACGAATTAAAAAATAATTAACGAGGTGAAAATTTTATCGCCAATTAAGTTATTCAGTTACATCAGGAACGAAAATTTGAGCAATTGAGCAGTGTTGATAGTATGCATTCCCAAGTAGGTCAGTTCCCAAAAAAACGTATACAGGACGAGTTTGAGAGGAAAATTTGATTGCCCTATGAGAAAATGAAAATTTTTCTATATCAACGTAAGTGGAGATGAGTCCTTAGCATAAACTACTACTAGTCTACTACCCTCCCTCGAGTTCATGTAATGTGTTTCACTACCAGCAAAAAAGGCAAAGACGTAATTTTCCAAATTGAAAGTGATGGCCACAACTTTCTGGGACACGGAGGTTATTTAAGTGGAAACTACTATTCGAAACAGAAAAAACAGACATAGTTAAGTGTCCTCATAATTATGGTTTGAGAAGTACGATTCTCCACAAGACAACTGCGTGAATTGTTCTAGAAGCAGTCAACCAATCATGCTTCGAGGAACATCATCCTCTCTATAATTATGTATTATTCGAAACAAAAAAAAACATTTGAGAGAGCGAAAGGAATAGAGTTACTAGAATAACGTTAGAAAGAGTGTTAATATTACCTAATGTGTAACTTTGTATGTTATCTAAATATTGTAGATTTGCTAGAAAATTTGGCCTTTCCAGACTTTCATTAATGGTATAAATAAGGAAAGTTGATTTAATCAGGCATTTGGAGAAGTAAATTTCTTCACCGATTGCAGTAGAGAAAAAGGCTTAAGCAGTACCGTACCTATGACAGAATAATATAGATGTTGCTTCCTGCCACCATTTTAATTCATTTCAAATGCAAAATTCAATGCAAATGCATTCTTTTTTAAAATGAAACAGAGCGGAACAATACAAAATCATTACATATTATAAATTTAAGTCCTCCAACCGCGTCCGTCTGCCTGCCTAAACGTGATAAACTCAAAACTATTGAAAAGAACCGCCGACAAAATATTTTTTGTAATTTTAAGGTGGTGCGTTTTATCAGTATTGCAGAAATGCGCCGATGTATTGAGTCTGAAGGAAAACTGTTAGATTTCACTAGTATGTACTTAGTCTTATCACCGTTTCAGAGAATTTTCCACATTTAGCATGTGATCGTTGTTCAACAAGACTCAAAGAGGAGTGCCGGAGTGAGAAGTAATAAGAAATGAGAGCACAAACGGTGCAAGTGAAAAGTTGCAAACTTCCTCGACATTTCTTGTTTTTTTTTAATGCTGAAAAGTTTTATTAGATAGGATTAAGAGAATTGACTACCTATCAGTTGGAAATTATTTATAAATTCAATCAAAATTCTAAACAGAAAACGTAAATGTAAAATAAAATTCTTAATAAAAAAACGTAAATATGAACTCTAGAATAGAAAAAAAATAGAACGGTCAGTAACAAATTTTCATTTTGGTTAAAGCAACAGTCAGGGATACTTATATCTTGTTTTTATCATTTAGAGGCACCCCTCAAATTTCTCCATTTTCAACACAGATTTGCGGGCAAGTTGGTTGCACGTATATTTAGGTGTAATGTAAAGGTAGAGGTTAGCCTCTTCAGTTCGTAATCAAGACTTCCAGAGACAACGATCATATTGACTAACTTAACAAGTGACGACGACCGATAATGAACTAACCAGCATTTTTGTAAATTACGCAAATTTAAAATTTCGAAGTAAAATAAGAAATAGGTAATGCCCATTCCCATTTATCTAATGATAAACACATAGATTTGTTGCCTCACCTACCTCATCTGACTAGCCGCTACTGACTACCAAAGTACGAAAAAAAACATTGCAGTATTTTGGTCATGCCCTATAAATACTTCTATTCTAACTCAAACCATAATTCTAAATGTGGAAGAAGAAAGAAAATAGATCTAGCATAGTTCCCTCAAGTGTCTTATCAATTATTGGAACATTCCAAAAAATAGAAAAATACACTTTCTTAGTGGCACTATTTGGCAACATTTGGGAACAGCGAAAAACGTCCGTTTGTGCGGTTGCGATGGGCGGACGAAACCGAAACAACCAACAACCGAGTGAAAAATAAACATACAACTTTTCAAATCGAACTTGAAAAACTTTAAACGAGTTACCTAAAATGTCGAATAATTTACGTAATGGGCGCTTGAAAATTTTTTTACAGCTTTCTTTTAGTTATAAAACGTTCTCGTGTTTTTCCAACAAATTGCTAAAAAAAGGTGTATTTAGGTTACTCGTTACTTAAAACAAACTTAAAATATCGGAAAACTACTCTAGAAAACAATTTTTATTACTACTGGAAGAAACGTATGGCGTGTATTTGTAATGCCTTCTTGATACAGTGGTACTGTACTACCACCTGAAAATACTGAATTGTTGTATGCAACCCCAATGACAGATAACAGAAAAAGAAAAATTAACGCAGCCTTGACGAACCAAAAGCGCAGATATACACGTCTTCAATAGGTATACACATTACCTTACAAATCACGTTCTGAAAGCAAACACTTAGTCAATGATAAATAATAGCGATAGATATTTACAGCTGACGTTCAAAGTTTAGTTATGATTCTACCATTTCCATTAATAGAATTCTGTCAAGTAGACGTAATGTAAACCAACTGAAGATTTCCGCATTTCCATTCCTCTTATGCACACCACGCGCCAGATAACATGAAACCCGAAACCTTCCTCTCGATCTTGCTGCTGACGCTTTTATAGTTCGGGTTAAATTCGACACAAAGTATGTCAACAGTCTGTTGCCTCTTTTAAAGGCTTTTTAGATCGAAATATACGAGAGCAGGAAGTGAATAAATACGTAAAATTACAAAACAACAAAGAATTACGAAAAAAGGAAGTTAAAACTTTTCATCGTGGAAGCGACTGAAAAGAATAAAGACCTTCGTCATGGACGACGAATTTTTAACACATACGTACATTCTACAGGTAGTGATTATAACACGTTAGTATTCAGGTGGGGGAGGCGGCTTGAATATCCGGAAATGTCTTTTAACCATTATGTTTACTCTACTATTTTAAAACTACGAACACAACACAATTTAATATACAATACGTTTCTGGTTAACTATAATTGTGACCTTGTCTAACAAATCTAACAAGAAAACGATGGGACAATGGCTTCATAACAGCATAATAATGCTATTTGTGTCGTTATTTTTCTCTACTTGCTTCTCAACGACTATGATCTTTAAATACGCCCTGTTTTTGTGATTTTATTTATTAGAGGGCGAATTCTTGTACGTCGGTTATGACCATGACCTACTTACTCTTCCACTCTTCGATAAAACGAGGGTGGTGGAGTCGTCTCTGTTCTCCAACAAAAAAAAAACCGGCCAAGGATGTAGAAAATGTAGGATGTACCCGTTTTATAGAATTACGAAAGAAGTTAGCATTACGGAAAAAAATTTCACTAAAGTCAATAAGATAAGGACACTGCTATTTTTGGGTACATCAGATAAGAAAATAAACCGTACGAGTATTATCCTGATTACTACAGATGATTTTATCATATCGATTCGAGGTTTCGGGAACAATAAAGATATATAGATTTTACGTTACAACTTGGGAAATGTCCAATATTGGAGTGATTGATAAGTCCGCAGAGAACTATTAGGTTTCGCATTTCCGGGATATAAGAAAACGAGTAAGATTTTTTTCGATTCGTCCACTAAAATTTGAGATGGGATGATAACACAAATCGTTAATAGTTAAACACACAAGAAGGACGTTTGAGTACATATTCTCTTATTACGTAAGCAATTTTGAAGCGAGCTTGCATAACATAATGGTTGTTACAAGAGGATGGATACTACAATGTGAGTGCGGTGATCGCCCAACGAGTTGAATAAGATCCGGAATATTATAAGTTATTTTACCTGCGGATAATTACACAATAGACATTTTTCAATACAAATTAGAAAAATATTTTTATAATACAACATGCAAAGTACATCGGACACGAATTACGACAAACGTCTGCTACTCTTTTAGTGGACGGTGTTGGTGACGTCACTTGTTTTAAAAGACTCGGATGATGGAAACTGGGGCAGAAGGGTACATCGAAGACTCACTTTTGAAGAATGAAAATATTGCGAAAAGAATACTGCAAGTTGGTAGCAAAAACGTGTTGGACAATTTTGAGAATTGCTTCAAGAATGAGGGTACTGGCAGTTCCAGTGGTTTATTTCATTTTAATAATTGCCCAAACTGTGTATTTAATATCAATGTGAATAAAAAGTAATTGTTGAATAAACCTTTTCAAATTAAAAGTAAGTAGGTACTTACCAAGTTTAATTATTTTTGTTGCTAAGATATTTTTTCCACTACTAGCTGTGAAGTTGACAATTATTGCGTATCCTAGACAACTGAGAAGTTTAATTTCTCTACCTAGGGGTCAATAATTTATAATATTATTAACCTAGGTTAATAATGGGAATTTGCATTCCTGTGCTACCTACTTGATTTTTACAAGAAATTTTTTTATTTTTAATTTGTATCTTAAATTTGACTATGTAGTAGTGGAAAAAATTGTATATACACCACGGTCGTGAAGCCATTTATAGACCTCGCACCTTATTCCGCTCGGGGCAAAGCCCCTCGCGAAATAATCTTGGTGCTCGGTCAATAATAACAGTCTTCACCAACTTGATGTATAATATACTATTTCCGCCGATCGTTAAAAAATTATGAGATTTCTGACAGAATTTTGAAAGGAAAAGGACAAGATTCCGGTGCATGTACTCGTTGCTAGGCAGCCAACGATTACTGTAAGGAAATATTCATTTCTGTACTGTAAAGAAATGTTCATTTCCTTACAGTAATTAGAACATTCAATAAGGTACTAATGAAAACCCATTTAAGCCATATTTAATTATTTCGTTCTATTAATAGTTATTGTTATATTACAATTATTACAGGTGTTAATTATTTTTTTCCTAGTAAAGAAAATGTCAACCTTACAGACGCCTGACAGTTAAAAAATGTCATACTTTTTATACCGCTGGAGAAAAAGTATGTTTCCATACCGAGATGGATTTTCGAATGAAGTCGTCCAATTTTCAAATATAGGTAGGTACTATTAAGTAGGTATTAGTATTACACTATTCCGGACAAACGCACCGAATTACGAATGGGTACGTTACACGAACACGCCCATCATAATTTACTGATAATGGGAGAAAGGCAAAGAAACTGGTCAAACACTGTTTCTTTTCCATTGCTCAAAACCAATTCGCATCATCATAACTATACCTATAATAATGT
This sequence comes from Pyrocoelia pectoralis, assembly GCA_036250285.1. Lineage (NCBI taxonomy): Eukaryota > Metazoa > Arthropoda > Insecta > Coleoptera > Lampyridae > Pyrocoelia > Pyrocoelia pectoralis. The sequence goes on along the minus strand of CM070074.1, from coordinate 89,654,689 downwards.
TGTGGTTTACTTATAGCAACTAAGTAATTAAACTTAGGTACAAAAACAAGGACAAATAGGTAATTTTTTAAAGTAATTAGCTTCAAATAAAAAATATTACTAGCAATACTTAGGTATAGTTTATAGTAAACAAACAGCTTTGTTATTTCAAAGTTCGGCATGAAAAATGACCATCCGGAACACGCTGACTTTCAACTCGTCAACAAAATGTTAGGAATATATTCTCTGTCAGTTCGCCAAGTGGCTTATTGTGAAATTAACTGCAATGTCTTGTGATAATATGAAAATTTAAACATATTTACTCGAGGGGTAAACCACTTAGTATTTTAGTGTAGGTATAGGTACACCTCATTTCCATTTCGCTAACATTTCCAACATTTTCTAATCCGTTTCTATGTTTCTTTCATAACACTTTAAAAAAGAGACACGCTATTATTGCAGTAAAGAAAAATCCCAACAGCATATTCTTATATTCGAACTTTGAGGGATTATTCTTTATTGAATTTTTTTTAACTGTACGAAAGTTTCTATTTTCTCTATGGTACTTTTAGTACCCAACGTTACGAATTTGTGAACCCATTTAACTATAGGTACAATGACTGTATTACAAACAGTGACGACAATCGATTTTGATTGGCCGTGGTATATTTTGCATCTTAATGGCGGCCTGACAGCGTGTGATTTTTATTTTGATTTAGCAAGTTGCTAGGATACCACCGTTGAGTTCATTTAAACCCGCCCACAATTTTGCCTCTTAATGGCGGATAATCGCCGCTTGTCGTCACTGTTTGTAATAAAGTCACTGTAACTATAGGTACCTAGTTGCTAGTTAATAAATTTTTACGAAACCATAAAATTGATATTTCAAGATGTAGCTCCTTTAAATTGCTTCGTTCAGTTTATTAGAAAACCTTCGCTTCTGGTTATACCAAAGGCAAAAGAAGCCGCTTCTGTACAAATATATGGTTTAAAATATTTTTAATAATATGTAAAATATGTATATATTTACCGTCGTTGTTACCTAAAGGGCGGCAATTGGCTATATTATTCGGGGCGGAGCTAACGCTAGAGCAGGCGCCGCTGTTATAGATAATTAAGTAACAAACAAAATAAAGAATATAGGTGTGCGTGCGCTACATAAAAAATATTTACAAGCAAAATGAAAATTCAGTTTTACTTTTCAATAAAAAAAGAAAGCTCCGATCAAATTATAGAGGTACAAGCGCACACTGAATTTCTGAAATATTTCTAAAATTTCAGACATTTTAGTGGTTCAAGTGCCCAAGTGGTTCACAACTAATATTTACTTATTATCTGCTTCTAGCGATGCATGTAAAAGGTTAAATGAGACAAACGCATTTTTAATAGTAATTGTGGCACATCAGTCCAAAGGAAGAACAGGAAAAAAATGGTCCCAATGATTATAAGATATAGAAACTTCGTACAACCAATAACGGCCCCATTATTATTTGATATTTTGGTGTGGCTGCGAATCATTTTGGGGTGAAGGATCCAAAGAGATAAAGCACAATTATTTTAGAATATAAAATAGTCTTGCGAGTTAGAGGGGAAGACAAAATTTGGTGTACCCATGTCTTTTGCCAATTGATAAAATGAACGGTTACAGTATCAACTCTCAACCTAATCAATCTTCAATAACATAAATTATAAACCTTTGAGTGCTAAAGCTAGAAAAGACAAGTAGCGCCTATAAATTCCCACACAAAGAAATAAAGAAACCTGTTTCACTTTGTACGGTCAAGAATATTTTAAAAATGACCTTAATTAAGAGTCGACCAAATGGTTCATTAGCAACACTATTTGATGCTGAAATATTTTGACATAGGTCATCAAATTAACGCGAAATTACTCAGTTGAGGTCATTTTTAGGGATTTAGTATCCTTGTATATCGGAGCGTCTCACCAATTAAATTCGATTGTAATAGGTATGTACCTACCTACTCAGTAAAGTCAATGGTTTGCTCTGTTATACTAACTGTGCTGTAGCATTAATAAACTAAATTGATTTGATTTGCTCAGTCTCAGTCAGTTCAAAAAACAAACTAAACGAATGTAAATTAAGTCTAAAAATAATATAGGTAAATGGCCAAAATGATCGGTACGAATGTCCTGTTCTTATAGTCCATATTCTGTTAGTATTGATAAACATGTTTAATTCAGAATCCCGTGATCTAAGTTCAAACGATGCATTGTTTATGTTTTTCGGGTATAGCAGTTTATTTTGATGGCGGAGCAATAACAAATTGGTTGTCAAAAATGGCAGAAAAATTAAGGTTGGTAAAAATGACAGATAAGTGAGTTATACTGAGTTATGAAAGCTATATAGAGAGAATTACCAAATTAAGGGTGGGTGAGTACTGAGTAGGAATAGAGAACTTTCCTTGTGAGACATGCAATTGCTTATGCTTAAGCGAATTTTAAATTGCAGGAAGTTTTTTCAATATCAACAACGTTAATTTGAACCAATTCCTGCGCGTGAACGAAAATGAACCTGAAATTTTCAATAGTTAGTCAAAATAACTGTAACCAGAAAAATACACCAATGTCTGTTTAAAATGAAACTGCGAAATATGAATATTTTTTTCAAGGAAAATCCTTTTCGGGTGTACTTTTAATAAAGACGGTAGTGACACAATGTGTTTATCAGGTAAAACCCTAAGAGAACTAGGGTCTACTACATTTAACGCTAGAATAATTTACAATAGGCGAATGTTAGTTACAAGTTGTAAATTAAGATTGTATTGACAGAAATCAATAATTTAACAGGAATGTGTACCCCCGCTTATACGCCTGGTTACATGCTGATAACAAAAGGTGTAGGTACAAGTACCTACTATTGAAAAGTGCACGAATTTGCACATTTCGAAATCCCTTTAAAATGTACACAATTATTGTAATTTTCTTGACAAATTAAATAATTCAGAGCTTACATGTAGGTATTAACGCCGATTTAGCCAATTAGAGTCAAGAATTTAGAGATAGGTACATTAATCTGTTGCATAACATAAAAATGAATTCCGGGTTTGAATCAATTGTTTCTTATACCAAACAGATAATTTTGGGTGATAAATGAGCGTATATCTATAAACAATAAATGCCCTCAAAATTTTCAAGTTTAGAAGCACCGATAAGATATTTTTTTATAGAAATTATCAACAGTACCTATCTCTATACGTAAATGTATGGTGAAAAAAATCGGCTCGTAACCGATTACATGTGTGGGGGGGGTTCCTGTTTCTTTCAGAATTTCGGCGTTCGCGCTACATTAAATTTCATATCAATAGATACCAGGCAAAAATTTAGCAAAGCGAATACACACAAAAAAGACATAAACCTGTAAAAATATCAGATAAGCAGATCTTTTAAAGTAGTAATGCCGCAGGGTCGTTTGTGGTATTTAAGTGGACAAAATTTTGCTACCTGTACACCCATTTATAAAACCCTTAAACTACAAGACCCGTAAAAAAATAACGGCTATTTAAAAATAGGTCAACTAATTTTGGTATTTTGAAACTAAACGAATATAATTATTAAAGTGACACCCGTTTTGAAATCAATAAGGAAATCGTCTGTAAGTGATTACATACATTTCTGTAATTGGCAAATGATAATCAGGTCACAACGGCTATCTTAATTATTATTATTATAGAAATGTTAATTAAAGTAGTATTTTGTAAAATGGAAAATTTTGTTTGGGCTGACGAAACAGATACAAAATCAATTCGTAAATGTCACTCCAAGGATCGCAAAGTATCCGGCACTTAAAATTCGAAATTTTGAAATTGAGTTTTGTACATTTCCTGTGAAATTGCACAATTTCTACCTTCCAAGGTGGTACAGTAATTAAACTCCTTCGTAATTGAGCACGTATTTTTCGACTGTAATGAAGGAAGGTCAGTTTGTCTCGTAAACGAGACTAGATAAATAATATGGCCTACTTTATATTTGTTATCATTTCCGAGATTCCACAAACGACCTGATTTCATTTTTTTAGCCTGGTGAGGCTAAGTAATTGATATACGTTTGTATAATTGTGCGGTGACTGCCGCGTTTTATTTAAATTAATGGAGTTACTAAATTAGACAAAGAACTTGTTCTGTGAATTATAATTATGTCTGATAGGTACAATAACCTATTATAAATATCAAGGTTTTTCCTGATATTTTCATATTTTTCAACTTAATCATTGCCGGCTACCAAAATATTTATGTTAGTAATGAAAGGGGGGCTAACTAAAATCTAATAAAAGCAAATATTTTGAGTTAACTTCTTTTTGTTATCGAGATTGAGAGTTAACTGAAATTAAATCTAATTTGACGGTGATTAAGGAAAACTTTCGATGGTATTTTTGAAACGCTTTTAAAATAATAATTTGATGGGAAAAACTCGAGCCCGCCTATAATTCCATTTAAATAAGAACAATGTAAAGATTGTTGTTAAATAAATTAGGGGAATAATGAAAGGAAGTAAGAATAATAAAAACATCTATGGAATTGGTAACCTTTCGAGTAAGCGGATGCGAGTCAGGATTGTCGCGGGATGGTCGATCATTGGTGACCCTGAAGAGGTCACGCACCCGCGCTTTGCTCATAGAATTGAGCGACGCGAAAAAATTAGAACCGCGCGCTGTTAACAGAATTTAATGAAAGTCGGGCTTCCTGATCAAAGGGCAGGTTGACGTTGTTACTAAACCAAAAATAACATTTTTATTTTTGGGCAAAAAAAGTAAGGATGAACTTACGATATCTTTTAATGAGATTTTTCTTGTACGCTTTGCAGTCACCTCCTTCAGGAGTACATCGGCCACCAGAATCGTCACTTTCTGTACCGGAATCTCGAAGTCCCGGACTCAAACGTCCGCTATTAACACTTAAATCTAATGGCACACAGTCGTTGTCAGCGTTATTGTCTTTATCAGAACGTTTTGGTAACTCGGGTGTAGGACTTCTTGAAGGAGTCGTGGTGTATCCTGGCAGTAACATTGTGCGGTTATCAAAATGCTGTATGTGTTGAAGGATCATAACTCACACACTTAAACTAGACTACGAAATTTACTCATTGTTTTAGTCACTGTAATTTGTACAAAAAACGGCGGCGGCGGAGACACACTAATAAAAGAAATTGTTTAACGCGTCGCTCGAGAATTAATTTAAAGGGACGTTTTTCGTCGGTCGTATTTTAATTATCACGTCGTCACACCTTGAGCAAGTAATATGTATTCCACACCAGAAGACCGACGCACGTTGTCTGTCCTACTGACTCAGATAGCAATGCTGGCGACGGTCTGAATCGGCGCCGTTCGCCGCTTCCACTTCACTTTCATTGCTCGTCAACTCCGGGGCTGCGCGATGCTACTTGGTTGGGTTAGGTTATGTATTCCCCGCTTATATTATATCTTAGCCGATGTTCTATGTAAAATTGTTGTAAACAAAGTGCTTCCGTGTGGCCGTTCATTTACTTATCTAAAATAGAATTTAACTTGCCCAATTTTAACTTTACGTCGAAAAATGTAGGATTCATTAAGCCGGAAAAGTACGAGTTGCAATAAAAATGAATATTTTCACCTGTTCCATTCAAAATCAAATAGAAAACTATTACAAATCACCTGTCAAAAACAAAAATACTTTCATTTTTTACCGCCCGATTCTTTAAATTTAAATTTACAGCCAAACTGAACGATTGGCTCAATAGTCAAAGAATGATAAGCTCATAATAACAATTTAGTAGAGTTTGAAAACATTTTGAATATTTAATATGAATAATTGAGAGTCGTAGTTTAGTCGTTCAATTTTATTTGATAAATTTATTATACGGGGAATATTTACAAAACTTCAGAGAAATTCCATGCTGTGCACTAAAATAATATTTTTCTACAAACGTCAAAAAAATGACAAAGTTTGCGCATTAATAACAATACGCGAAGTGACTCTTTTTTTCACTTGCCTACGTTACCATGACACCGTGCGCGAAATGACGACGCCGTGCGCGAAATACTTACTTCGCGCACTGCTATGAGAGTTTTGTATTTTAACGTTAAAATAATTGTCAACTTTTTCACATTTGTAGAAAAAATGTTGTTTCGTGCGCGAAATACTTTGGTGATCTCGACTAGTTTTTTAACTCGACTCCGTCTCGTTAAAAAAAGTCAGTTCTCGATCACCAAAGTGGCATTTCGCGCACTAGATATACAAAAATAACTATATCGTATCTTGAAAAAGTTTTTAAAACAACTTTAATACGACTATTATAATATTTCAATATATCCTAGGCGCTTTCTTTCGGCCACTTGTGACCATATTTTAGGATGGTGATTATACGCATCACGTTTTACGAAAGAACGCGCGGTCAAAAGAAAATACGTTCACCCTTATCGATTCTGTATTTTTTGGGAGACAAGCAATTTGGTCACAGTGAAGGTTTTCTCATTTTCTGTGTAATTTGAATTATTATAAGTAGTATTCGGATAGTTATGCATTTGCATGCGTACATTACACAAATGAATATTCAATTAGGCATTTTCAAATTTTACCGCATAAATCACGTTTTTGAATAAAGTAAGCATATTTCGCATTAAAAATTGTCATTATTTTGAAACTCGCGTTCTTAAATTTGACGTTTTGCACTAATTTTTAAATAGAATCAAAGGGAAACTTTTTCTAAAAGCCTTTTTGTAGAATAGATACAAATTTTGCACAGGTAAAGGATTTATAACAAAAGGTTACCTAAACAAAATAACCACTCATAATACGGGTGAACGTGAGTCATTTATGCTTTTAACAATTTTCATTTATTGACGTATTTACACTAAATAGGTAAACATAGTCAGCTTAGAAGGGTGTTTTATAACTGCAAAATTTCAGGTCCATACAAATATTTTTAACTATAAAAATCATCGTAACTGTATTTTCATTTTATTTTAACATGGTTGAAGATAAATTCGGGACCCGATTTATATGAGGCGCTGACCCTTAGGAATATTAAAAATCGAAGGGTTAAAATATTTTTTTGGAAAAGTACACCAACCGGAATGTTCCCGACGAGTACACTATACGAAAGAATTATTTACAACCACTACACTATAATATTAATATCTCACCACCATAGGCGCTGACTACGTGGGTGCTCCGGGGCTTGAGCACCCAAAGTAAAAATTTAGCGAGGCTCAGAGTTAAAAAACAACTTATTTGTGTATTTACAGTACTTTTGGATGCAGATCTCAGGCTCGACAAGCGGAATTAAAAAAAACGAAATGCATCGAACTTAACAGCTTGTAAAGTACCTACCTGAAATATCATACTTAGTGCTTACAGCGCAAACATTTTGTGAAATCGTCAACTCGTCGCCGCACTAATCCTATTTCCTAGAAATCCGTAATCCGCTTATTATCCATGCCCTACCCATCATAAAAATAGTAATAATAAGCGTCTATGCTCAGATGCTCACCACTTTAGAAAAGTTGTGGAAGAAGACAGCTGACAACAATATTTGGGTTACACTAAATGAATAACAGATGTCGAGCAAAGGTATGTTGCAAATTTTGTATTTGGAGTAATGGGAGTGGAAGAAGAAACTGATAATGAAAGCGTTAAAAAAAGTGAACCATTCAACAATTACTGCATTTTTAAACGACACTGGGTATTTTGTGGCCTGCGGTAATCCATTATGAACATATGAACGTGTACTTGTACGGACGGATGAAGAAACCTATACCTATGCAAGAAGCAATGTTGAGATTGCAAGTATTGTATCCTGAAATGTTACATACAACTTGCTTAGCGTATGGATTGCATCCTTTGCTGAAACAACTCTCCTTTTTAATCCAAATGTAAATATTAATTTCAGCTGAAAAAAAAATCTTTTTAAAGGCGCGCTCTCTCACCTTCACCAATTTTCACCAGTTGGGGTATTAATGCAGCTATATACTATGTAAAAAACTTTGGACTGATCAAAAAGGTTTTAAATGATTTTGATCCTTCTGCAGCAAAAAATTATTCAAAAAGCATAGGAAGCTATAAATAAAAAGGGAATTCAAGGAAGTTTCGTTTTTATCATATCTCACTTTAGATGTATTCCTGAAGCTATATTACAACCGGAAAATAAAGGGCTCTTACTAAATGAAAGTATTGAAGCTGTAGAAGGTGTTTCTTCTAAGTTAAATAAACTAAAAAAAAAACAATTGTAATGTAAATAAATTGAATAAAGTTTCAAATAAAACCGCTGGTTTCCTACAGTTAAAGTGTGTTAATAAGGTGTTACAAAATTATAGAAAATCTAAAATTCGCTTCAATTGTGTCCATGTTGAAAAGAAATTTTTCTCAACACAAAAATGTCTTAGCAAACAACAAAAGGAAGTTTACATTTGAAAGTTTCTTACATCATATGGCCATTAAGTGTAATAATTTATTATTTTAATAAAATTTTCACCCTCGGTATCTTATTATTTCATTTAATATTTATTTTATTAAATAAACCGTGATTTTCTGACAATATTGTACCAACGAATTAGTCTTTATTATTTTTAAATTAATATTTCTTCAATTGTGTGTTTTTTGTACATAAAGTTAAGTGCATATTTGGAACATTTTTGTTGCATATTGCATGCATATTTGAGATTTTTTAATGCATAACTATCCGAACTCTAGCCATAAATGCTGAGTAACGTTCGCTTGCGTGTTCAATATTTCAATATAAGATAAATATTTTAATACCATATGAACCATCTTAAGTTTCTTTTCATTTGCTTTCATTTCAACGAAAAATTGCCACAAATTAATCCCGTTTGTCCATTGCATTCTAGAGCCCTAATACAGATCACAGATGAACAAACGATCACGCTGCAACCATTATCTAGAGTATGTGATATGTTTCATCTGTGCCGGGTCCTTTAATAAGAATCTGTTGCCTAGCAAGTAGGCGAAAAAAACTGTCAACTAATTGGGTTGGCAGTTTTACGAGTCAAATTGCTAAAGGAAACAGATTAGAATTTAAACAACACAAATTAACTCGCTATAAATACAAACCTCGAGTGTAATTCGGCAGGACAATTTAACGAACAAGAAATTTATAAATCCGTTCGTAACTTTACCAAATCGACTCATTCTTAAAATAACACAATGATACAGTCAAATATTGACAAATGTCAAAGTATTTATATGGAAACGGATACTGCGATAATTGATTAGAAAATGTAAAAGTGACAATTGCACTGCAGCTAATGCGATTTTTTATACATGAGTTAAATTGTCAGTAATAAATAAATAAATAGTATACGGTATTACAGCAATTTGAAAATCTATAATTACAGATAGATATATTATATTACACTCTGTAAGTATTCATGAAATTTCCTTTCGAATGCTATCTTTTCTTCCTTGGATACTTTTGTCATGCAGAACATAGACTAAAGCTAAACATACAAAATATAAATGAAGCATTTGTAATTTAGTTGTAAAGATAAAATGTAAAGAAGCTGATGCACTACTGTGATATTTATTTAGCTCTTTTTCTAGTTTCTTGTATTTCTCGTATTAGGCGCAATATTTGAAAAATATGTTTGCAGTTCGAAAAAGGAGTACGCAAACTCAATTTAACCTATTTATAAAAATTAACCTCCACAAATCTGAAACTGTAATGCGAAATGCGAATAAACTGTGCCCTACTTAGATTACCGGATTCAGCACATACACCGGTTTTTGGGCTATACATTATTTAAAAATTTAAATATTTGTTTATTTTAGCTTTACCTTTAAGAAGGAAGCATTTATTTTATGAATTATACATAGATAATACAAAGTTCTCGTTAGTAGGCCAAGGTATGTAAGTTTAATAATAAGAGCGACAATAACAACAAAATTAACAGAAAAAAGTTGAACAGACCTTGATTACTCTACGTTTCAAACCTGTACATAACATTTAATATTATAATAGTTTGGTTAAAATTTATTGTAGCACAATGACATGTAAATTAAATGGTTGCGGTTCCGTCCGATATCGTGTTACAGGAGTTACCCTTTCTGCTATTGAGATGATAATTGCGTGTAATATACACAGTGTTTCGAAGGTGTGGAATATCATATGTATCTTTGTAAATATTTTATGAAAAAATGTTTCAAAGTAAAGTTATTTGGTATTTAATTTCTCATCACATGGCATTTTTTACTTTATTTATTTTTCTAAACCAAAAGCGCAACAGTAAAAATTATTTTTTACTTGATAGAGTATTTTATTATGTTTTCAAGAACATAAAATATTAATATACTCTTCCATGAGAAAAATTTTGAGAAAACCGATAACCGTTTTGTACGCATCTAGTTATTGAAACAATAAATTGTACTTAGTGATATCACTCGGCGATTTTTAATTTTTTTAAATAAAAGAGTCGAATATACACATTGAACATGCAAATTTTAACTAAAAATTAACTTGCTCAGAGTAAATATGAAACAGTAAATAAATTTAAATGGAAAACTGGGGAAGATGTTGAAAATGTGATCCGTTCACAACTTGACAGTGATATATCGTCGTTCAAATCCATCAACAGTATTATGAACAATTCCAGGAGTGATCGCTATAAGTGCTCGCGTAAACTTTATTTTTGATGTGGCCTCAAAGGAAAAAGTCTTGGTGACTTAAATCAGGCGAACGAAGTGGCCATTCTATTACACCCCTCCCCCTCCGACTTATCCATCAATTACGGAATATTTCGTTAAGGAATTGGCGAACTTGAATTCCAAAATGAGGAGAGACTCCGTCTTGCTGAAACCCTAATCGGTTATGAGCTATATCGGGATCAACTTCATTAGGAAATAAAACGGCTAACATAGGAACCAACCCAAACCTTAATAAATCCAGATAGACGGTACTGGTTCAAATATCTTGAAAAAGATAAGGTTCCAATAATCCGATCCAAACATTGACTTTCTGCTAATGTTGAGTACGTCCTTCTAGATACCAATGAAGATTTTCTGAAGTCCAGTAGCGTGTATTTTGCTTATTAAGCGTTCAATTTAAACAAATCCGTAAAGCAAATGAAAATTCACATCGTTTTCGAACCGACTGGTTATTGCTTCACAAAATATCATGCGGCGATCCAAAACATCTGCCAGTCGTTTTTGAGCAGTACTAGGCTTGTACGGATTTCTTCCCCTCTTTAGTGAATCTTTCACAGATCCCGTTTCTTGAAATTTGTGGAAACTCTTGCTTACCATAGACTGTGAAATGTTTTATTCGAGATGCAAGTTGTTGAACAAATCATATACATACCTACTTTTTTCTGTGTTCTCCTCTCTCCCCATATTCCAGAATCATTTACATTTTAATCGGTGCTTTTCAGATAATTGAGCCATTTTAAATAAACCCGTTTCGCACACAATAGATAATTTTGGCAGGTCACTATATTGTTTCGATAACTAGATGCGCATAAAAGAGTCATGGATTACTAGATTACTAGAATCCAGAATTCAGATACTAGATTTTTCTCAAAAATTTTCTGATGTAATGGTATTAATATATTATATTCTTGAAAATAGAATAACTCTCTAATGAATAAGTTGACTATAGATATATCTTTTCATTAAAAAAAATAATTTTTATCTGTTGCGCTTTTGTTTGAGAAAAATAAAGTAAAAAATCCATGTGGTGAGAAATTAAATACCAAATAACTTTCATTTGAAACATTTTTCAATAAAATTGATATTTACGAAGATACCTATACATAGTACCTGAAGCCTTATGGCTTTGAGGGGGAAAGATGAAGACATTATCAATTTAATTGTAGATGGCGCCACTTAAGACCTTTCATCATGACGGCCATTTTTTTTAAATGAAAATGGATTTTTTTCCCAAAGGAAAGTTGTAGCTGGCAATAAGATGAATACCACCGTTTTTTTATCGGATCATTTTTCACTGAGTTACCGTGTGTCATAGTGTATAAATTAAGCAAAAGTTCCACCCCTATAGTGTGTACGTAACACCACACCACACTGCACCTCTCCCTCTCTCTGTGTTGTTCCTATCTGTTATCTGCACCGATTCTGTTTGCTGGTCAACCAGCTCCAGACTGATTGACACGCATTTTCCCGTGCTCAGTATTAACCAGGATGAACGACGTGGACGCGGTGGGGTTTTTAAATTGTATTATATTGTATTTTATTGTTTATATTTATTATGTTCTTTATTGTTATTTTTTTGTATGTGTTACTCTGTAATAGGGCTTTGCCTGTTGAGTAATAAAGGTATTATTATTATTATTACTTGAAACTAAAAAAAAATCGCCTTTTAGGTTAATTTGTGTTAAATGGACAGGCATGCCTAAATTATAAATCTATCCCATAACAAAATATGATTAGAAAAAATCTTAAGGCTCTCCAATCTTAATTATTAATAAGTACATACATTAATATGTCAAGCGTCGAATCTTCAATGGAAACGATTCCACTTTAAAAATAATTTATGTATTACTTGCGTTGCAATTAGTCAATTCGCTCTGTCTGCTGTCAAATATGTAGTTCGTTTACTAATTTCTATATTAAATTAGAGAAAACTGCATAAAAAATAGTAAAAATAAGTTTCTTCTGCTCGAATGTTATCAGACATGAAAACTAAGAAGCTTCGTCAACGTTTAATTATAATTAAAACATAAATTAGTGCATGAATAAGAAAAGCAATATAAGTTAATATAATGTAAGTTACCGTCTCTAGTTCAAATAATATAGTTATAGGGAATAAATGAAAAATAGTGTAATTGTTGACAACCGAACATTTTAAAATGCATTTCAATTAATAATTAATTATCCTCAAAAGATAAATAGTGAAATTTCCTTAATTAGGAATTGATTGTGCAATTTAATTTGCAAATGTTCAGCGATGTGATAACGTTCATTAGGACCGTAGTCAATCGACAGAATCAGGCAAAAGAGAGACTACAGAAAACAACTTGCTTGTTCTAATGATATTAATTATGCAAGGGCATTTTCTCCTCACACTATCACTTAATCATGTATGAAGATTTTAAGCGATGCATTATATTTATATTGCTCTGTTTCGGCTTGTATAAGTGGAAAAACCACTCAATTGGTTTCGGTTAGAAAGTAAAGTTCATTTAAGTATGTAAATTGTCTGAACTTTTCAACGACTTATGTTACTTATGAGTACTTATGACGCGGTTTGTTAAAGGAACAAGTGAAAAAAACAAAAATAATATAAAAAAGGGCAAAATAAATAAATTTGTTCCAATTTGGTTTAAAATCGAAAGGGGTACTTTCAAAATTTCACTTACGCTTGCCTATTTTTGATGAGCGGAATTTACCTGTAACAAAGAGTAAAAAAATTAGTCATAAATAGTAATTATAACCGATGCAGCCTATTTCACCGTATATTAAACATGTAGAATTAGTGATAGAACACGCGATGCTTATTATACATAGTATGATACATAAAACATCTTTCATAATATTCTAACAACTTCTTCCACTATATAGTTGTATTAAATTAACACGCGATTATTTTTAAACTTTATCAAAAAATAATGGTAGCTCTAGCTATTTATTATCAAAGAGTTAAATGACAGGTTAGTTATATTAAACTTCTTACGTTAAGTAGTTTTATGTTAATGCGGTTTCCTTTACGTTTTTTGTTTATATTTGGTCAATAATAATTGGTTTTCTTTAATAGCAGTTTTAGTTCGATAAGTAAATTACATAGATTTATAATAATTTTAAATTTCTTCTTTATTTAATATTCATTTTGGCTAGCTCTAGCACAAAGGAAAATACAGAAATTAATTTTATATTTCATACAATATTTCACAAACCTTAAATGACAATTTTCTTCAGGGCAAAGAAACGTTTTCCATATTTTAATGTAGTTCAAAAGCTACCGGCGATGTTGAGACACAAAATAGAGAACAGAATTTCCATTACAAATATAGTAATGTGAAAAATACAACTCCTAAAACACCCCAGCAAGGGAATTGCTCCGAGGTAAAAGAGAGGTGTTTTTACTAAGTGTGTTTGCAGGTGCTGATTGTAGAAATAATTTGATGTTAGACAGCAACTTAATTCGTGTAAAATTTACGAGAAACACATACCATTTTGAGCGAAAGCATCTGACACTACTCAATAGAAAAATCCGAAAAATTAAATAAGAGTTATACAGAAAAATTTAATACGGTTAGGACAACTTTTGTCAATTTATGATAGAAGTTATTTGTAAACATAAGCCCTATTGTGCTTTGTCAATGAAGTGTTATTATTGTAATATTGTAACGCAAGTACAAGAAATTCTGATAATTATTATGAAAAGGATGTTGCTTGGAGACTGCATTTATTGACTAACGAAGATAAGACGTTAGATCAACTAAATTTTATTATGAGAGAAATTTCAAGACACTATCTGCGAAGTTTTGAAAAGTGTAGTGTTATGCGAAGACCCAGAAGTGTTCCACAAAGTCTGGTTACGGATGGTAATGGACATTTCCCAGGAAAACTAGCAAAACAGTGTCACCAGAGACCCACGTGGGAGTGTATCAAGTGTAAAACAACATTATGCATTGAACGAAACCGTTTTATTAATTTTCATAACTAGGTAATTTTGGATGCTTATTATACATATTTAAATTGTTAACCTATAATTTTTTTGGTTTGTAGTGCTGCAAAATTAAACAATTTTGTGTGATATACTTTTTTTTCGTCCGACTATAACCACACCATAACGCAGGTGTGATCGCATTGTACCCATTTGAGTACACCTATTTTTATGCAATCCAGTAACAAATTTTTTTTTAATTCAATATAGAACGCTTACTAGTTCACTAAAGAATCCAAAAACCAAAAAAAATTAAAAATTAATTTTAAAAAAATGCGTGGGATCAAATGGGTGTTAATATTAACACCTAGAATTCGTCTGTTAATAACGAAGTCCTATCGGTCACAAATTAAAAAAAAACGACTTTATATCTGTTCGCAATTTTACTTTGGTTGGTTTGTCGAGCGCTTTCATTAGCATCCCTACGTTAAGGTTGTTTGGATTTTGTAATTATTTTGCCCACTATGTTCGTAATGCACACCTTATTTAAAATATCACTGAAATGATAGGCTCTGTTTATAAAAGCCACTTTGTTCATAGCGTTCATTAACGAACTTTTATCGGATAATAGAATGGCCACTTTATTCATACAGTAGTGGATTTGAGAAAGAGGAAGGATATAAGAGGTTGTCGTTGCAGCCCCTCCATATGTAAATAAAATTTTATAATTGAATTGAACTGAAATTAGAGGTAGCATCGAATGAATGAAAACTGGAAGAGACGACTTCTTTCTGAGGCGGTGACCGAACATTGGAAGAATTTAATTAAGCTGTGGATCATATTACTCTATGCACATAGGTAATAAAGTTAGAGAGCGTTTTTTGTATGTGTTTGCATTAATGTTTTTCAAAATATGGATCAGATAAGGCAGCGTTGAAGGAAAATCGCCGTTATCTAGGTTAGTGCCTCTCTTTAAAAGGAAAAACGATCATATAAGGACGTGGTCAAGTATTGACATTATACTGTTTTTAAGGGGAGGCTGTGAGTTTTCTCTGTTATTTATTATCAAGTATTGACTTATTTTAATATTTTTAAAGACCTTTGCGCATTAAAATCTACATGCTCCAATTGCAAGGTGTGAAAAGATTGAACGTGCAAGTGAACTGTAATTTTCAACCTTTCGTGGCCACACCTCTGTAGTTGAACTTGAAATACATATGTAGATATGTTTATGGATAAATTACTTGGAAAAATGGGTACTATAAATAAGCATCGGCAGCGCCGTACCAACGGGCCCGGGTTCCAGGCTATAGGTACTCGCGGGACCCGGCGTTTGTTTTTTATTTTCTACCAAGTAATTCATATTTTTAAGTTAATTATTTTTATGAAAACTTCAACATTCAGTACCTATACACGAATTACATTTAGTTTATAACCGTACCTAAGGTTAAACCTTAGGTACAGCACAAGAAATTCATTTGTTGAATAGATGTTTGTAAGATGTGTTTTTAATTCTTAATTTTAAGGACAGATGTACATATGGTTAGGTAGAAACCTTGACTTTATTTACAATTTACCAATGTGTTATTTTGGAATGTCCTTTTCACTTACGTTCATGCTAGAAGAAATTTTATTTATTACTAATTTGTAATTTTTTTACCCCTGTTAATTTTATCAATATTTTTTTATTCTGTTATAAACCAACGACAAATTAAAAAAATATGGGAATCTTTACTTTATGTTTTTGTTTGTCTGCTGCGGGCCCTTTGAGGTCACGGGCCTGGTTCCATCGAACCCACGGAACCATTGTAGCTACGGCGCTGAGCATCGGCAGGGGACCTGATCACAACGGCCACTGATCATAACGGCCACCTTTGATCACAACGGCCCCTAATACTATTTGATCATAACGGCCACCTTGTTCATGTTATATGATCAAATAATATTAGTGGCCGTTGTGATCAAGGTGGCCGTTATGAAATAGCAAAAACCGGGGTGGCCGTTATGATCAGTGGCCGTTGTGACATAGACCCATCGGCAGTGGACGTTGTGAACAAAGTGGGAAAAATAATCACAAAACCAAATGAACGCGAACCGAAGGTGGGCATTATTAACACAGTGAACGTTATAACCAAAGTTTAAAAGTGGGAGTTATGAACAAAGTGGCTATAGTGATGGTGGGCGTTATGGGCGCTATAAATAAGGTTCATTATCGAGTGGGTGTTATGAAAGGTGGACCGAGAATAGAAGCGAACGCATTGTTAGAGTTAGAGTCTTCATCCCTTCTCATTAAAACTACACGATTTAATCAAATGCAACCATGAAAATACAGTCCTTTTTGTCATTTGTCCCTCTCTTATATCTACCGACGAATCTTCTTTTATATGAGAAATGGAGTAAATCACTCATACCGTTGAGTGAAAAATTCACTCAACGCTCATACTATTATAATATTTATAATTGAAAGAGGCATGCCATATCAGCATAGGTTTATTAGCTTATTTTATGCGTAACCTGGCTCAGAACAGTTTTGCATAGCACTGAGGGAATATTTAAACGGAGACGTTACTGAATCGAGACCTACATCATCAACTTTGTTTAATAAATTTCTCCATTTTTTGTTTGTGGCTCGTTTTTAATTATATTAGGATATTAGGTAAATGAAACCACAATGTATATATATATATATATACAGGGCGTTTAAAAAATACGTTCGAATATTTGGCCCACTTATACATCTCATCAGTACAAACAAAAAAGTCAAAATAAACATAAGTCCAAAAATCAGCCGTTTCCTAATTACAGCCTGTTTTTCAAATTAAAATAATTTACACTCAGTAGGAGTATTTCAACGAGGTTTCTACTAGAACATGAACAAATATCAGTATAAATACATTTTAATTATTACAAATTAATGATTCTTAAAGAAGATGTTCAAAATGTCCTCCTTCCATTTGTATACACATTTCACATCTCCGTAAAAGTGAACGCCGCACTCTCTCAAAGAGTCCCGGATTTATACGAACAGTCTGGCAGGCATGTTCAATTCGTTCTCGCAACTCATCTAAATTATTCACAGGATTTGAATAAACTAATGTCTTTAAATACCCCCAAATGCAAAAAAAAAAAAAAATGGCTTTGCCATACAATTATTTTAATTTGAAAAACAGGCTGTAATTAGGAAACGGCTGATTTTTGGACTTATGTTTATTTTGACTTTTTTGTTTGTACTGATGAGATCTATAAGTGGGCCAAATATTCGAACGTATTTTTTAAACACCCTGTATATATATATATATATTTTTTTTTTAAATATACATTGTGGTTTCATTTACCTAATATCCTAATATAATCATCAACTTTAATCCGTTAAATTATTTTACATGAGGCCATTAAAAATATTAGTTCAATAGAATCCTTACGCCTTGTAAAGGCTCATTATTTTGGTTAGTAAAATACAATTCCTTATTTGTTTATTGTCAGTCGTGTTTTTTAAATAAATGCTTCTGCCCCGAAACATTTAGACTTGTTTATTATAGGAATGTCCTGTTGTTTTCGATTGAATACTCCTTTAAAGTATTGTGCAATTAAGATGGAGCAATATAATTTCTATGAATATGAAAATATTTTAGTTGACATACCTCGTGATAAATAACATATTTACGTTATAGAGTGATATTTCAGCACACTCTCTGACGCACAACGCTTCTTTACTACCCTCTTTGCTACCCTTATAGGAGGTGATTAAATTACAAAACACAAGTAAAAGAGATTTGTGCCCACCTACGAAGACAACGTCTTTTAGTTTAGTTTGGGAGGGTTTACATTTTATTTGCATTTTCTTAATCCATGCAGGTTAGCTGCGGTAAAATTAAACATTTTTCCTTTCCCATAGTTTCAATTTTGAACATATTTGTCTTTAGAATGAACTGACAGAGCTTCGAAAGCGTTATATATCGAATGAGTAGGATCTTACACTTTATAATCAAATTAAACGCTTGTCTCAGGCTTAAATATCACTTGCTGTGATTACTCTTCCACTTAATAGATTACGAAATACCGTAGGTACGTAATTTAGATTTTCAACAAGGCAAGGGTGAGCAAAACCACAAATAAACAAATGCAATACACAATTTCATGAGTTTCATGAGAGATGAGGTATTCAAAACCCCAAGTAAAACTTCCACATTTAATAAATGCCTTCGTATTTGGTATATGTACTCCTAAAAATCCCAAGATTTGAGTTGAAATTCCGTTCAAGTGACACAAAGCAAGTGACGTATTTTATTATTATTATATTAGACAAGTCAAAAGGTATTAGTACTGAAAGGCATTAAATCTTAATCGTACATATATTTACATGACATTTCTATAAACCTCGGATGACATCTGTATTATCATACATTCGAAGAATAACTCTTACTCGGTTGCGATTTACAACTGTTAAGAATGAAATTTAAATATAAAGGTATCTATCAATCCGCGTCGCGTCGAAGTAATAGATGTATGATTTGCAACGATAATTATACAATAATGAGCTTTAAGGCGCGTTATGGTTATGATATCTATTTGGTGTTCGAAGGTA
The DNA here is from genome assembly GCA_036250285.1 of Pyrocoelia pectoralis. Taxonomy (NCBI): domain Eukaryota; kingdom Metazoa; phylum Arthropoda; class Insecta; order Coleoptera; family Lampyridae; genus Pyrocoelia; species Pyrocoelia pectoralis. The sequence continues at coordinate 89,635,560 of CM070074.1, read as the reverse complement.
TTAGCAGTTCAAACATCTAATTTCCGTGAAATACGAAAAGTAAATGGCAAGTTGAGTTTTTAATTTCCTCACAAAATAGCGAATGCAAACAGAAAGGGGTTCTAAAATTATTAATCTAAAGGAAGAGGAAGCTTAAGGCTCCTAAGGAGAGCTCTGTAGTTCAAATTGGTAAAATTGCTATTTTGGACGTAATCATCTAACAAAAATTAAAAAAACTATGCATAGGTCAAATTCTATGTAGCATAGTGATCAATTAATGTAAACCTTCTGGCTGCAAATTAAATATTTAAGTTACAATCTTGGTCGAAAGTTCTGAAGGAGAGGTACTACATTTACGCAACTTTCGACCAAGATTGTAACTTAAATATTTAATTTGAAACCAGAAGGTTTACATTAATTGATAACTATGCTACATAGAATTTGACGTATGCATAGCTTTTTTAATTTTTGTTAGATGATTACGTCCAAAATGGTCATTTTATGGTCATTTTAGCAATAAAAATGGCGGAGCTGTCCTTAGCCGCCTTAAGTTTATAATATGTACCTATTATAAGTTGTAGAAGCTCGAAGCTGTAAAACTCAACGTTAGGTAGTATTGTGGCAGGTTTCGGACTTGATGTGGAAGCAAATTGAAAAATAATATGCAACAGTGTTTGCAACTAAACGCAGTTCTTTTTAGTGCCCCTGTATTGAAGCGGATCTATTTCGTGTGCAAAAGCATGTATAGCTTGATCTGTTTTGAACTGATTTTGGTTTTTTTTTTCATTCGTGTACATACAAACAGGGAAACGGTACTATGCCGAGTGATATAAATCCGGATGTACATTGCTCCGCGTAGTTAATGTTTGCAATTATTCTAACGATCCTTTTTTGAAGGCCAACGATTCTGTTACCCATGCTGGAATGACCTCATATAAGAATAATGTAGGTGATATGAAGTTGAATAGTGTTAATAACCAAAGCAGTTGATGCGCGTAGAGGTGCAAACTTGGAAATCCGCTGTTCCTAGATCTCGGTCCAGAAAATAAATAAATAATAGTTATTTACAGTAAGAGTGAGGAAGGTAAAACTTTCATTCACGCGAACTGCGTGTTCGTCCATATGCAATTCAAGTGAACGAATGTGACCTTACTCTGGAGTGCTGTTGCTGTATTTGAATTTGTTCGATACCTCTTTAGAAAGTGACTCTGTAACTTTGTATTACAATTGGAATTATTTTATTTTAAAAAATCACATAGTCGTGAGGATCCGTTGCTATGAAACAAATAAGCAGTGAGCAAAAAGCGGTGAGCGAAAATGAAACCTTCGCCCACTAGTCACTATAGTTAAGGTTCACTTTCTAAGGAGGTATCGAACAAAATAATGTTGTCCGATTGCGATAAAAAATTTGACGCAGCGCGTAGCAGATATGTCCCAGAATTTATTTTTTTTGGCAATGTCGTGACAATGTTTGTGGCAAGTTAATTTTGTGTCATTATGTAAACTCAAGAATTTAGCTTCCAGTGACGCAGTTGAAGGATCAAAGTTACACAATGAAAACGCGTTTTAACCTTTTTTTTGGTATTAAGACACAATCTATTAGAATTAAACTATTCAGCCGCGCTCACTGAGTCTCTTTACTGATAATATTTACAGTGTCCCATGAGTTGCTGAATAATACGATGTAAAGTTGATATAGATTAAGAAGAGTGCTGAGCCCTGAGAAACTCCATCTTTCACTGAAAGCGTTTTAGACTTTATATGATCAAAAGTAACAAATTATAACTGGTCACTTAAGTAAGTAAGACTTTGTAAGAGTGGAGCTGTTAGGGTCAAAATTGTACCGTTTTGGTTTTTCAATTTTCAATTTTAATGAGAAAATCACTGGCGTAAATAGAATTCAGGTATCTCTAATCGATTGGCCGCTAGGGGGCGTTTCTCGAATATAGTGGATTTATTTAATGCTCCATAGCTTTCTTATTATTAAGGGTAAGTGATTTTGGCAAAATGTTTCTTAGCGCACTTTTTTACGTAGAATCCATTGCGATAGACAGTTTTTACACAGGGTGTTTGGTTTTTGTGTACGACTCTAAGCTACATTTTTTCATACAGATCACCCTATAAATTTTGGGGTTTTTAATAAGAGAGTAAACTTTTCTAAATTTTGATGTATCATTTGTTATATTTTTCTTATCATCGTTCTGTAGCGCTCGCCGTTGACGGTGATGGTCTCACCAACGTCGTTTTCAAAAAAATACGGACCAATGGACACCTGTGACTCCAAATTCCGTACCAAACCGTAACTTTTTGTGGATGCATTACCATCCAGGTAAACCTCATGCGGGTTGGCGTCGTCCCATACCTACGAGTATTGTGCTTGTTTACATAGCTATTCATCCAAAAACACGCTTCGTCGTTAAAGATGATTTTTTTCGGGCAAAACTGGGGTCCTCTTCTAAACGCTCCGAGGTCCAGTAAGCGAACAAACGGCGTTCTCTATGGTCATTGATTTTCAGCGCCTGGGTCAGTTGGATCCTACACACGTTCACGGAAAGCGGTAATGTTCTCGGGCGACCTGGGGTTCCTTTGACGTACGGGTGTTGGCTGATTGTTTACCGAACTGGTCGTCTCGAATTTGGTCACCAAGCGTTGAAGGGTAGATTTTAAAGGGCCATCACGTCCGCCGTAAAATGGGCGCAACGCGCGGAGCGTTTGCACTAACGAACATTTTGATAATAAAGTTTTATTTTTGAGAATTTAAAGTTTGATCATTTGGACGTGTTGCTTAATCGTGTAACTTGTCACGGTGATTTGGCATCTGTGACAGAATAATAAACAATAGCTAGACAGGCGCCACAACATGACCGCTATAGGCTGCCAACATGGACCCGCCTCAATTGAAAAACCCTTTATAAATAATAAGAAATAAAATGCATCCAAGACCTTGATATCTGTCTAGAAAATATGTTAAAATCCATAAAGTTTTCAATTAATTTGTGATATAATTTTGTTTGATTTATCTAAGTAATTTTGAAGAATTGTAACACATTATTTTAAACGAAAACAGATTGTACTTGCAAGAAAAGAACATAAGACGTAAAAACAATTCTGAGACCTAATGATGTATCTCTAAAACGAAATTAGTAAATGGTCATCTGTAAAGAAAGGAAGTAGTTCAAGCAACGCTTATTTAATAGTCACACAAACAAGAGAAAAACTCTCTGTTAATATTGTAAATGAAGAAAATGAAGATGAGATCGCAGAGAAGGGTAAAAACTGCCACAAAGAATTTTAAAAACCATTAGAACAAAGTTAAAGGAAAAACCAAAGGAATAACCAATTCATATTTAAAGATAAATCAAAATATGTAGTTCAATAATAATTCTATGAAACTTTTCGATGTGTTGCCTGTTTTCTAATAAAAATTTAATGTTTATAGATAGACCTATAAAAGTGAAAAGAAAGAGCCACAAAAGCCATAAGATGTAATCGAAAATAATAACAAAACAAGACAATTCCATTTAATTTCCTGTTAACTGTAACCAAAATGCAATTGGAATAAATAAATATGTAGTTCTAAAGTCAAACATTGCTGTCGAATGTTTCTGTTTAGTCTCCCCTCTCTCCTGGTCGACTGCACTAAAAAGGCAAGCGTACATACCTTGTAACTACCAATGCAAACATCATAGTTATGGTGGATATCGAAATTTCACTTTGATTTGAATTTATGAAGAAGGAAAATAACAAACAGAAAGAGAAATTTTGTTTCCATTATTCCTCTAACCGAAAGCTTTTACGAATGCCGCAGAGTTATTCACATAAATTCTACCACTTTCGCTTTAACTATGTAATTTCAATTCTAAACTCAAAGCGATGTCGCTTTTCCACTACTCATGGTACAACTTAAACTTTAACCCCCTCGGGATTGTTTCGTGCATATCTACATTTGTACAATTTAATCGACAAATTAACAAATGAAAAATAGTGCAAAATTAAAAAATTGCCTACCAAATTTTTTTCGTTTAGTTTGTCGATCAACTTTATCTCTACTGTAAACAAAAAAAGGTATCTATAGATTTTCTTTGAACGCTATAGGGACGTCGAATTTTAATGTCATTTTAACGATTTGGCTTTTACATATTCCATTACAAATCAAGTTGATGCGTTTACCAAAAGTTTAAATAATCTCTCCGCCAATGATTAGCATGCGAATTGAATTTAAAGATCATTTTATCATATAGTATAGAGTATAAATTATTTAATGAAAAAATGACGAATTCAGAGTTTTGGCATAGGTACCTATAAATTAGGACTTACTGCTATCATTTACAAACCATTAATAATAATCTTGAAAACAATAGTTTTCATTGCTTTTATTTTGAGTTATGTTCTATCGTTCGGTAGTTATGTAATTATGTACAATCATTAATCAACAATAACTATATTGTAGAGCTTTCAGAAAAAACCAAAAATATTAATTTGACAAAATTTACTTAGACCTTACAGACCATACGAAAAGAATTAACCGAATGAAGCAATTTTTCGAGACGAATATTGAAAAATATTAACGTCAATTAAAATTAAAATTTACGATTTTGTACTTTTCTAAATGGAACTCCATTAGCTCATACCAAAGTATGCTCTTCAAATAAATGCATAGAGTATATTTTAATGATTATTTTATTAGCGTTACAAGTACTTAAAGATTTGTAATTCTTTTTTGTCATAATAGATATACGAAGGAAATAAAAAAAAATGCTTAAATATTACTTTCGCTTGCTGTTGTGAGAAACAATCATTAGAAAATAATAACAAAGAAAATTGCGTCAACTACTTCCAAAGGTTTCAGTGTCTAGCAAGTAGTCATAAAAAAATTCTGGAAAAACAGCACACCACGTGTTTAGGTCTGCACTTTTTCCTTGTCAATTTGTGAATAACACTAAATTGAAAAGAATGTTTTTTCAAATATAGGAAAGTGTCATACACTATATTAATGCAGCCACATCAATTTTTGTTAATTTGGAGTAATGAGTGCAAATTTTTGTCCAAAAAATCAAAACCAAAACAATCTTTTCCCAATGTAGAGCCTCTAAAACATTACTCAAGCTGAAATTCAATTTTTATCTTTTAAAATGATTTTTTCCCAACCTGGAGGTTTTTTCGGCCTAGCCTGTAGCTTCTCTGTGCAAAATTTCGTTTAAATCAATAAATCTATGCAGAAGATTTGGATACCTGAATGAAATGCGCGCATATCAGTTAACACAATGCAAAACAAAATAAGAATTAGTTTGTACCTTTAAAGGGTGCTAACGAGATTTTTTATTGGTTAGTAACGCGTAGGGAAAATAGGGCTCAACAACGTCCTGTATATCAGCGAAGAGGCGCGGGTCCACAGATACCTGTTAATCTTAGATCATATACTATGATCTAAGCTGTTAATATATCGGGTTCAATAAAGTTCGGTCTTATGGCTATACATATACAGTTACACTGCCATAATGGGGAAATGTATAAATATGTAGGTAGTTCTAAAAACTGAATAAGTGTTTTTCAGACGCAGTGTCATTTCCTTTAATTATTTATGAGTAAAGTAGGGTTTCACACTAAACTCATATCTTTAATCGTTTACTTCAGTAATTTTTACTCCGAAATGATGAAAAGTGGTTTGTGACATTCTTGCAACAAAATGTGAAAATTGAAGGTTGTTGAAATGATCTCAAAAAATACGCTAATTTCCTTATTTAACTTTTTTTTTTTTTTTTTTTAACACGTAAGAATATCTACTGTGGAATATTACGGATCCAAAATATTAAAGATATAGGTTGGTTATAAAGCCTTCTGGACCATCTACTGTCACGAAGTTTAGGAACTACATTTGTATTTTAGAAAAAAATTCAGCGGAATCGTCACGGTCGAAAATATTGTCTAATATTAGATTCGTCGAAACGGTCCCAGACGGCGAAACGGTTGCCGTCGTTTTGGCCATGTTCAATATTTTAATCAACCTAAAAATCGTGTCGGCGTTTTGGACATTCAGCGAAATGTCCTACACTCAAGAGAACAAATAAATTTCATCAAGTTCTATGTTTGATAAGTACCTACATGATATGATGTAAGCTATTGAGCATTAAATTTGTGGAACTTAATTTTCGTCTTTTTCACTGATCTAATAAAAAAATAATAATAAATGATGCGAAAATCGCGGTGTCCTGAATAGTCCATAAATCGTACAAACACGTCAATCAAATTGCACTTCTTACATGGTCGCCATATTTATTTGATATAACTCTAAGCCTAAATGACATTACATAATTATGTTCGATTGTTTGCAAAATCGATATCCTAGTCATGTATGTAATGCATATATAGTAGCGTTCAGGAAGGAAAGTATTAATTAGTATTTTGAATAGACTAGATAACATTAACTGTGAGGCAAACTTTCACGATCTCATTTAGAACCATCCTGTGTGTAAGAAATAATAGTATTATTGGCAATTTAAGAATGTCGTAAACTTGCACTTATCACTTTTTCCCAGTTGAAAAGTTATCACCAGTCGGTCACTAATTACCACATGCACATCGTACGATAAATGCATCTATTTGTGGATATTCCAATTTGGGAAGATGCATTTGTAAGATTAGAAAGCTACGAAGGTCAAAATCGTTGTGTAAACGTTCTAAATATTATATCATATGAATAATAAAAATCTTAGTATACACCCAACTGCGACCATTTGGTGCGATTGTGTAACTATATAAAATGGAAATTTTTACGTCTAACAATTTGTTGATCTATTTTATCAACAAAGAGAAAAATGTATTTCTTTGTTTAGAAGTATAATTTCTATTTATAAGTAATTTCGACAGATAAAGAGAGAAATAAGATGAATAAAGGAAGAGTGTCGGCGATCTCATTTACAAATTATAAAATGAGAGTTTTTTCGTGCGAGAAGGAACGACCACACTTTCTTCTCTAGCATCATTCAAAACTAACGCTTTCTTCGAGAAGTGAAACTTGTGCGTGTATAATTTACGTAGTAAAATCTTCACCAGGAAGTAGGCGTGTTATTAATGCAGTTTAGCTGGCATAAATAAATAGAAATTAGATTTAGAAGTCAAGTTTACTCGTACTACGCTTGTGTTACGCTTTATGCTCCGAATACTTAACGTTACGTGAAGAAACAGGTCAACATCGTTCATTCTTGTAGAACAATTTATCCGACCACTTTTCCCCCAAGGAGCGTAATTCTCACGAGGGGACACGCATTTGAAAAAGAAAATTTTAAGTTGCCAACTTCTTCGTGGTGGTGAGATGGAAACAAATGGTGCTGCTTGTCGAGGGAGAAATACTACACACAATTTCAATTACAGCTGTCCCACAAGTCGAGCGAGTTCTTGACATCCTCGCCGTTAAAAGTTACTTAATATAACATTTATTACATAAATATGATGTGACAGTAGCGTAGTAAAATTATCACCGAAGCAAACTCAATTTGTGAATGTAAATTTGGGCTGTTTCGTATCGTTCTGATTATAACTTTCGTCTTACTTCATTTGTTAATTACGTTAATAAAAAAAATTTAATCAAGACTTCCTCCTAAATTACACAATTCGTTTTTGGGTCAAAATCTGTACCGTTGTAAATTCGCACGAAAACTGGAACACAGTTTTATGCATAATTAATCTGTTTAATTTTTACATATTGATATTTTTAGTCACACGTAGCAGGTGTATCTTACCATGACCTTACCTTAGTAATACTATTACCACTATTACATACCCAGCAACATGTAGTTCATTTGGGTCAAGGGTGACTTAAAGCAATGCCAACCATTTATAGTACACATGATGAATTTGCTTAGACAGACTACCCGTTTTCTAAAATAAATAAACGACAAACGCATACGTAGATAACATCTTCACCAATCCTTCTTAATTATAGTTTACATAGATAGTTTTAAGCGTTCCACTATCATACAAAGATCAACTTCCTAATGAAACATCATACACATGGAAAGCGGCTTAGTATGTAAATTTCTTATGCAAATATTAGATAAAAAGTGCTGAAAGTAACTAGTTATAATCATAAACCACTAGTTTTTACATAGGTACATAACTTGCAAGTGCTCTTTAAGAAAATTATCGCGTCATAGTGCAATATAAATATGGCCAGAAACTGGCGAAACTTCTGCTCTCAATTAAAATATACAGATGTTGAAGAGCGTTCTTTCTCTAGAAAAACTATACAACTTTCGTGATTTGTCTGCAGCATATACAAGGTGTCCGCGCGAACGATTTTTGGAACGTCAATAAGGAAGTAGGGGAAAAGTGTTATTTTTATTAGATACAAAAGTGGAGCGAACTATTTGAATTTTTTTAAGTGGCACTGTGTCCAAAATTCGATGCTCAGCATTGGTATCTGCATGTACTCAACCCTTTAATTTCCCATCATATGGCATTTCCTACCTACTTTTTTTATTTTTTTAAAACCAAAGCGGAACAAATAACATTAATTTTTTTAATGGCAAGATATAACTATAGCCAAGTAGCCAACTTATATGATAGAGTCTTTTATTCTCTTTTCAAGAATATAAAATCACAGATAAGTAGATAATATAAAATATTCATACCCTTACATCAGAAAAATTTTGAGAAAACGGCGAAAATCTGCGTGTAGGCGTATTTCAAGAACGTTCAACAATGCTCATTAATCTAGTGACCTATGACCATTTACTGCGCATAAAACAATATGTAAACAGATAACGTATAAAAGCCCGCTATTCTTTTAAATTATTACACATTATCAACTGTGAATGTTCTTACTTTATACATATTTTTAATTATTTCAATCGTTATAGAATCATTTCAGATTCTAACCATCCTTGGTAGGGGCCCTTTCCTCGAATGCCTGTTACAGACAAATTCATCTACCTGATTTCAACTAGTTATGGAATATAATATTATACTCGTATATTTAGATGTCATCCTTTAAGTCCTTTTCTTCCATCACTTAGTGTATTTAACGCTTCCAAATTAAATTTAGCCATCCTTCTCTTCTCTTCCCTTCAGGGCTCCATGTTATTAATTTTTTTGGCATTTGTATCACCTGCCCGTGCTTTTTGTGTTTTCCTAATTGTTAATTTTTTTTTGGTCGGTGAGAGACCGCACCCTTGCTTTAAACCCTTTGTGGCACTTAGAGTGGTTGTTATCCTGTTACCCATTTTTATTCTCGCCTCACTATTATCACAGATAAGTTACTATAGTATAATCTGTTATTATTACTTTTATCTATTTCTCATTTACTCTCGTTCTAATCATTCTTTTTCACATTAATTTCCTCGGTACACACTCGTCATGTGGTTTCCTTATTCTTTACCTTGTTTTTTGTATTGGTTGTTGAATACCGAAAATATTATCTAGACATGATCGATTTTTACCGAATACCCAAAACTTTTTTTTAAGAAACTTCTACCTTCATTAGCCGCATTTTATTATTACATATTGCATATGTATAATGAACATTAAAATATGATAAAAATAGTTAAGAATTTTGGTATTAGACGGTGAAGTAAACATTAGATGATTTAATAAAATTATTACAAAGAATTTTGAAACATATAAAGATGGAGCTTGTATGGGCGACACATACTAGTGCCTATCCAATTTTTTCTTATGATTTAATTCTGATAATTACAAAATTAACGAAACCTAATTGGAGTTCCATTAAGTACGTGAAAATTGGTAATTAAAGGTGTATTTTGTATGAATTGAATAAATCCTGAAATCGCCTGATGGTGAAAATAATTGAAATTAGTGGTAACGAATAAAAAGAATTAACTGTTAAAACACGTAACAATTTTGAAATGTTTCATTTATAATTGAGAAGCCGTGAATTGCACAACAGAACTTTGTGGAAATTGTATAAATAGATAAATACGTAACAACAAGTAATACCTTTATTATTACCGTATTTCAGTACAGTTGATTCTTAATTTTCACGTTAAATGTCGTACAAGTTGGCCGCAATATGGAGCCTTGCGGTACGCCGCAAAATATCGGATAGGTACATAGCAGATACGGATATCGTTTGGAATCTATCGTGCACATAACTATTCCTTTAAATAAATTATACAGGACGGTAACGCGTAACTTTAATTAAGTAATATTTTTCAATTGAAACATAATATTGTATACAATGATAATATACAGTGCGTCCGTAAAAATTTTTTGAAAATTTTCAAAGCCAACCATGTTTTGTCAAGTATGTAATTATAAATTTAATTAGAAAAATGTAAATAACTCTGTAATCATTGATTTTAAGTATAGGAACATGCTATATATCAATTTAAAGGAAATTTATTTCTGCATCGAATGGGCCGATAATTAAATAGGCATTCCATTTAAAAAAGAGACTTTTTAAAGTTTTTCTTAAATCTGGAAATAACGTCAAATAGATACGTAACCGCCGGCAATTTTTTATAATCCATGACAGACAATTGTGTCTCAATCTTTTGACATTGAGAACCTAAAATCCCATTTCCCTAACTTTTACCACTTTCGACTTTCAATTTTATTTCCTAAACAAGATTTTGACATTTTTCAGTGAAAAAAATTTTTTTTCTCAACAATCAAAATTGATACGCCGATTATTTTAAGCATACTTACTAACTAAGCATTTTATGACACATCAGAATGTGAAAAAAAATTGCCTGGTTTGTATTTAAAATAAAGAAGTTGATGGTCACTTCCGGTATTTCTGGAACTGCTGCAATTTGGAAAATAGTTTTATTTAATAGATTAAACACTCCATGTCGCATGTGCAAAATTTCAAATTTCTAGCTTTTACAGTTCTTGATATACTTCTGACCGACGGTCACCGTGAGACACCCTGTATATGTATTTACCTTTTACTGAATAAGAATAGGCAAAGGTGCACTCAATGTCGTTGTCGTCAACACAATCTTACAATAAAACCTGTTATTACAGAATGTCGAACCCTTCAACCTTATAGGAACTTCTATGTTATAGAAAACATTTAAATGTGATAGTAGAACATAGATTTAAAAGTACCTACAGCCGGGACTATCCTATTCGAAATTTTTTATTTTGATCATTCTAAGCAATCCAAAATGCTCTTAATCGGTAGTTATGGAAAACGAAGAAAATAATATTCGTTGTTATTAGTGGCGAAATGTGATAATAATAAACCTTGCGTTCAGCAGCTTGGGCGACTATGGTTTTGAATCGTGGATAAATGCGGTTGATTCTGTTATTAAAACCAAAATATTGTTTGAATAAATCCAAAGGTTATTTTACCCTTTACTTCATGCATATGTAATCCCCTTTTTATTATCGATGTATGGGAAACCTTTTATAGGCTCCCCCGTTTAAAGTGTACGCGTATTAAAAGTGCATCTTGCTCATCACGAGCTTCAAATGATGGGCTTGGCAACCCGAATCCAAGCTTCAATTACCGGTTGAAATGAAATAAAATATCTCAAATGCACCATTTTATCCGATTTTCGAAATACATGTACTTTTTGAAAAGAAACCTTTTTCTATAGTCTTTTATTGACTTTCTTTGACAAAACACTAGACTGAAGAATTGTATCAGAATTATAAGATATTTAAGAATAGGTATTAATGTAATCGCAAACATAAAATTTTAGAGCTCCTTTAGGTCAGTGGAAATCTAAAATTTATTGTGGTGTGGCAGAGACCACATTAAATTACATTTTATGTATCTATGAATTTACGAGAATGATCTTCTACTTTGTAATTTTTGAAACCCACTCTTAAAAGAGGACTTTAAATTTTATCATCTCCTAGGTGTTACTGTTCCTTATTACAATTTACTATTACTCGACCAAAAACGGCAAAAATTGAGAAATAGGGATTAATAAAGTGGGGATAACATTTTTCTGAAACGATCTATGCTTATTGTTTTTCGAATACTGCATCGGTAGATAAATTAATTTGGTGTAGGTATAGAAGTAGAAAAATCTAAAAAATTTAGATTTAGATTTAGAGAATATGAAAATAGTTTTACTCGATAAATGAAGTATAAATTAATTATCCCAAAAAGCACTTTATCTTTAGTGGTGTTTTCCAAAATTTAACAAAGAAATATTAGTGTGGGTATTATTAATTTATATAATTTTCCTTTTCATATTCGCAAAAAAGTTTTTTAAATATAGGATTTTACAAAGACATCCGATTGTAATTATATTATGTGTTTTCGGTTTCAAAAGCGAAAGCCTAGCTGCCTGACGAATTCATCCAATTTCGTTTGTCACCATTCGTTCTAAGGTAAAGTTTATTGCAACTTTGTATAAACCATTTGTAGTATGTAATTAAAATACCTATTTGAACGTTACATGCGCGAACCGAGCATCCGGAAAATGTTATTTAAAAGACTTTTCTCGTGAAAAATCCGACATTGTTACATTTAACCGCTTCCAAAGTCTTCGTTTTGTAGGTACAATTTGATAGTTGTTACATCAAATTCACGTTAACGTTAAAGTTGATCTGTTCTTTGCCTTTTTGGTTTTTAAGTGGCTTTGTAACAATTCGGTAAGGGAAAGCTTTAAAAATATGAGATTATTAATGTTACACAAATGCATATTACTATTAGTGCTACTAAACTACGAACAATGTATACCTATTAATTATATGGATTAATTTTCTAGTTTACGCTGCAGAATGCAAAATCAGGTTTCATATACATATTATCCTTGTTTATATACGGATATTATGTAAACGACATGATAAACAATTATTTTATACGTTCAATAATTCAAAAGGAATTGAAAAATAAAATATTGAAAAGTTTTGGTAAGAAATGAAAGTGGAAAGAAGCAAACAATAATTACTCGTGGTTTTGTTCTTTAGTCTCTGCGTAGGGGGCATCGCACGTGTTCGTTGTTATTTTACAATATGTACACATGTGACACGAGACAAACCAACTCCTGGTCATGTTATAAATAATTCACATATGTTGAAGTTGTAAAAACACAACCATTGTTTGTATTCAAATGTTTTTATACCAACATTTTTTATTCCCCATAAACCGTTTGAGGCTAATTCAATAAAAGTTTTAAAATATTTTTCAGCAGGTATTCTACTGTAGTAGTATTGAAAAAGTATTAAAAAAAGTAAAAGAGGAAAGGAGTTGGCATCGTGCATGAATTGTGTACCGGAAATTAAAAATAGCTATAAGTAAACCGATGGCAATTCCAAAAATAAACCTCGATATACTTAGCTACTGTCGTACTGACTTAAATTTAAATACAACTGAGTAACTGTAGCAAATAAAGTTATTTTTCGCAATTTACGGATGAGAGCCAAGTACAAAAGTTTTTAAGCACACGTCGAGGTGGGGATATTGAGGGAAGTGCAAGTGCAGCGAACGCTTTCAAGGTTGAATTTATATGCACATCAAGTACGTTTAAAACACTTGTCTTGTCTGAAAATGAAAGCTACGCTTACTTTTAACAGAGCTTTTAACCTAAAAACCTACTTGTTGATCGATAGATTATTGTTTAAAAAATTTCTATCTTTAACAGTTTGAAAATGACCTAATCTAACCCCAAGACATTCTGTGGTTTTATAATTATGAACGAACGCTATAAAAAGTATATACTTTAAAATTGTGGTCGTATTTCTACAAACTGTGTCGCTTCTAATTACCAAAAAGAAAATGGCTTGTGGTACTAATGAAATCATCTTTTGAATTTATTTTAACGACACTGCGAACAACGGAAGTTCACCCACTTAAATTAAGTTCATTTTATTCATTTTTTTGTTTTAACGTTGATATATTTCGTTGAAAATCTCAATCGTCACTTTACGTTCTGCCCTTGCTTACTTAACATAAGTAAAACATCGTTTCATTTCCTCATCGGCAGTCTACCATTTGTTTGTTCACTTTGATCTATAAGAAGAGGGATGTTATGTTATGTTACAATAGGAGATTGAGATGGTTCGCAATATTATGGATTTAGACACAGAGCTTACAAATGAGTTTTGAGGTACCCGTGCATTAACTATTAAGTGTACTTCTGAACAGCAGATGGCGGACGGTGAAAATGCACTTAAAGTCACTAGATATCTAAAGTACCGCAACGTTCGCCATTTTGGGGTTAAAATTTTGGCGGCAATTTCAAATATTGAAGACCTAGTCACTAGAAAATTTAATGACTGTATGAAGTGTTTGATAAAAACTAAACTAACATTAGATACTTATCAATATATTTCCTAAAAATTATTTGCCATTGTTATTAAAAGGTAGGTACAGTTTAATTGACAGATAAAAAATTTGGAACTTTGCCAAACGAACCTAAATACGTTTTTACAATTGACAGCTAATTTTGTCGTGTTAATACTTCATTTAGAATCGTTATTTAAATCACAGAAAAGGATAACTAAAAAATACAGCAAGTAGTGTGTAAGAATAAGAAGACGAGCCTGTCTATGGGAAAACTACAAGTTTATGATGTTTTTCAAATTGCCGCGTTTCAAACCAAGTGTCAAACGTCAAACTTAGTAATAGTAAAATTTTAGACCAATGGTCTAAGAGTAAAATACTAATTTTCATCGTATGTCAAACACAGATGTCATTTTTCCGCCATTTTGGGGTTAAAATTAGCTTTCTCTCTCTAACTCATTGGAACATAAGGTTGCGGTACTTTAGAATATTTAGTGACTTTAATGCACTAACGAAGACCAAATGATTATGGTCACAAGGTTTAGGCAATAAAAGGTAGATTTATCAATATGTTTTTAAACAGAGCCTAAGAACACATTTTGCAACTACACAAGTACCTACCTTGATTGATCGAATTACGCCTCATCGATTTTTTAAAAATCAAATGACCATTTTCTTACTATTGCATTTGAATTGATAGAGAACCAAAACGGGAATATTTTGGTATTACATGTTCCTAATCCTATATCTATCATTAATAGTTTCTGACTTATTTCCATTTCATTGCATTGATACCATTTTCTTTTCGGATTTTTTTTAGTAGTCGGCCAATCGAATTTTAAACATATCTATAGTGACACTAATCCGTCATCTGTTTTAAAAAAAAATGAACAAAACGTGAATCTGCAAACACCTGTAATTCTGTGGAACGACTGGACAAATTAATGTGATTTATTAGTCACCATCATTGATAGCAATTTTTAAGTTGAATTGATTTAAGGTTTCCAAAGCGAACGATTAAAGTTCAAAAAATTGAATCTAAGTACATACATATAACGAAATAACGATAGGTCACGGATTTCATAAATACTCAATTTTTGCCCAGTTTCTCTTTCAATTCGTGCTTTAGGTTTTACGAGAATCTCGTGGGGCTCTTGAAAATAAGCAAACCTTGCAAGTGCGTGAATATGTAACATTTTTGATAGATGATAGAAAAGAGTTCAATATTTATATCTTTTTGAAATTATGAAATTTTGAAAACACAACTCTTGAAAAATAAAAAAAACTCCGTTGAAGGACGAGAAATTTAACTAACAATATATTTTCCCACAACGGAATCAATCTGACTTCAAACCATCATTTTTTCGGTTTCTTTATATACCACGTACTTTAAATGTGGTCTTACAGCACAGCAGCTTTAAGCACGTTTAGAAAGCATGATAAGCGTTACTTTAACGGTAATTGTCGGAACAGTTAACAACGCTATTTCGAATGATCGATAATTGTAGTTGATGGAAATAACGGACACTGTGGGTACTTCAATCTTAACTGAAATTTTGAGAATGACCAAATTGTCCACGCGATGAGCACTGCGACTGGTCACATTTAAGCAAAAGCCAATACGAAAAACAATTTCCCTGAAGTGTTTGGCGTTATTTAACAAACGTAAAAAATTGGATTTTACACACTACCGTTTTTCAGAAATAAAACAGTTCCCAACAATGTTGCATCGAGGAACGTTAGTTTGATCGACCGGAAAAGTTATGGCTTCGGTTTTTTGTTAATTACTTTGACAAAGGGTGCTACCCTACTCGAACTCCTGAAAGAAAAAAATCGGGACAAACGATCAGTATTATTGAAGAAGAGAATTCTCTTTTACCCTGTCATAAGATAAGTTACGTATTGTCTGGGGATTATCTTTGAAAATAAAGTAAGTAATTGTTTTTGTTTCCTTGGTAGGGAAATTTCGATTCATCTTAAAAAGTAACCTAAGCTAAGAGATTTGGAAAAGGTATCGATAAATACGCAGCTAGTTAGAAGCTTAATATTACAAAAGAACCACGAGAAAATCCAACAAATTCCAAGCAAGGCGATGTGGACCGCTATACTGTATTTCGAAATTTACTGCTATTTTCGAAAAGGTTTTCTGAAGGGAAGATTTAGTCCAAAGGTTTTCATGCAGTTGTACAGGAATCAGGAAGTAAAGAAAGGATCAGAAAGTAACTAAAAGAATTAATGATAGAGTCCATAATAGTAGTTTACGTAACAAGTCCCGAAAGTGATCTTTTACTGGACAAGTAGGCAAATTACAGGACGAGCCGCAGGCAAGTCCAGCAAGCCTACGAGTCCAGTAAAAGCACCTTTGGGACGTATTACGTACAATATTTTTTTAAAAATCGTCCAGAAACGGGCAGAACAATTGACCATTCTAGGTCGGAAAGTAAAAATGAGTCCGGTAAAGTAAAAATGAGTCCGGTAAAATTTTTACCGGACTATCACAATAACTTTCCGGCCTAGTCCGACAAAATGAGATTTTCTGACCTAAAAATAATCCGGAAAGTACTACTTTCTGGCCGATTTAAAAAAAAAATATACCGCAAAACAACTGAACTGATCTGAACAACTAACTGTACATTGCACAGTTGATAAATCAAATTTTCAACGTTTTCCTCAATATTTGAAAATGAAAGTTGAAGTAACGCCATTAGTTTATTATTGCATAGCTTGTATTTCATAGAATGTTTGGGCAAGGGCTTAGATATGGGGGGGGGGAGAGGGGGTAATAGCTCCAACTCCAAAGGGCCGTAATAATAAAAACTCAAAATATTACGAATACCTAATTAAAAAATAACTTTGTGAAAACTTAGTACATACTCATAGAGTATCAAGAAATTAGTGTTTTAAATGTAATTAAATTGTAAAACTAAATTCGATATGCTGTGCTGCAGTGCAGTTGCACTGTATAAAAACTTGTAGTACATACTATTACAGTAGAATGATTCACAAACTCCCTTGTGTCGGCGTAACTAAGTACAAAGATTATTTACTTAGAAAAGGACGAGGAAATGTTCAATCTGCTTCTACAATAAAATCTTTTAAATTATATGACCAGTAATAAATTTTAATCTTTTGCACATTGAATGGAAAAATTCCTTAACGTGATGAAGCCTGGGGTGTTTCTAACTCATAAGCTACTTTTGCGAATATTTTTTGTATCTCGTAGTAAGTATTTATTCCGGTGTTATTGAAAGACACGTTATGAATTATTTATGGCTGATGCCTGATGCGCTATACCTACCCTGAGTGTGACAAAAATGGATACCCCATTTCGGCATTTAAATTGTATATTACTCGTATAAACTGATCTTGTGTGATGTTATTAAAACTTACAAAAATTATTGAATTTTTTTGGTTTACACCTCTCTCCCAGGAAAAAAATCTACACCCTTGTATTTTAACATTACGTTTGTAGTAGTAAAACATAATTATTTAATATGCACTAAATTTGTGATTTAACATTACATTTCATTTGTAAAGCAATATTCCGTATATTGGCGAATAAAAAAACACGTGAAGAGAATATGTTCAACATTTGCAAAAGAAAAACATGTTTTAAAAAATTACAATGTTCAAGACGCCAATATTTCAACAGAACTGTTTACCATGCCAGAAAAAAAATTCACATTACTTTGATATTTTAAGACAATTTCCGTGTCCATAAAATGCCGTTGTTTATAAACATGCTAAATTTGCGTAACGCAACTTTTAAATGAAATGTATTAGAATGACGCGAATGTCTGCAAATCTTCGGATTCGTTTTAACAGGAAAGCAGTTGTATGTAACCACTTTGTCAGACAGTTCATCAACATGCATTACAGCAATCTATCTAATTAAGATCAGATCTAATTTTAGAAAAGCGGATGATTTAATTTTTAACCTGAAAAGGAACGTGTCTAAACTATGTGGATATATTTGCATAAGATGATTTCGAACTCTTTAATACTTAAGATTTAGAACCCTAATAGATTATTTAATACCTCTTTTTTCCTGAATGGCCTAAGGTAAGGTACACAATTTAATTACAGGATATCCCTTTAGACATTTATAGATTTAAGTTATTCACATATTTTCACGTCTTCCGGCTACAGTAAAAATTGCGTTCACTTTTTAGGGTTAAAACGATAATGAATGAGTTACGTTACTTTGTAAGAAGTAATTTTGGGGTATTTTATGAGTTACGGCGATTATTTGTTGGCCAAAAATTGCATTTTAAAGGTCGTTAAATTTTTAAAGCAGGCTTGTTATATGAGCAAGTGCAACGCTATTATTTATCATAATTTTTCCCCCAAAAGTAAATTATATACATACAATATTGCAACTTCCTTTACGTTCCAACCTTGTCATAACCATAAACTTGGGCTGGGGCATTTACGATATTGTTCCCGCTAACTTTGGTTCCAAATTCCTTTTACTGATGCCACTATTTCTTTTTCATCTGTCACAGATGTTATATGGGTACCATTTTTGCATACCCGCGCCAAATTTCCCAATTCCATTTTAAAAATTTAAATTCGATAATTATAAGATTTAAATAACAACGCATTGAATGTCTTCGTTCGATTTCATAAGTAAGTTGGACCCACAGATAAACCATAATATACTGCATTAATCGCTATCCAGACACGTTCCCTAGTCTGTGAATGTTAGAGTCCCGAATTCGCAGTACAGAATTCCGTAATCGTATTGTAACGTATTTTCAGGATATGGTCGAAGATGTAGTGTCTGTTGCTACTGTCTTCATGCTAAAGCACCATCATGTGACCTTTGTCTTATTTTGACCAAGCGGAAGCGTAGGTACATAATTTTGCTTTTTTAGCATTGAATATGTCGAATTTTGTACCAACAAAACACAAGCTTTTTGCTTAGATTTCAAGAAAATTGCTGCTGAAAATACGAAAGCTGTCGGAAGCTTATGCTCATTACACTCCAACGATTTCAACTTGTGAATATCGGTTTAGACACTACAAAACAGATGATATTGACTCCGAAGACAAGGACCGAAAATGTTTGAAGATGGAGAACGATTCAAAGGTATCCAGATGTTTGAAACCCATTGAACCTTTCAAAAGCAAAAAAAACTGGGAGCTGTACGAGTTGAAGCAGAGGAGCTGAAAGGTACAAAATTAGAAAAGCGTAGAAGAAGTTTTTATATCGGATCGTAACTGGTGATGAAAAATCATCGCGACATCAACACCATAGTCTGGATTTGGTTGGATCAGTATCTGTAGTGTATTACGAGCACAGAAGGTATGCTTCTGATGATATTCGGTTCCATGTACATGCGTATACAGGGTGTCCCAGGGAAAACAGTCCATCCTAGAAATCTTCGTAAATAAATCTTCTAGCCAAAATAGACAAGCAAAAGCAGGGTAATGGAGAGAATGAAATTACCTTTCAATGAAGGTGGCAATCGCTCCCTCTTTCTATTTGAAAAATTTCATTGTCATCGTTCTTCGAAATGTGCTGTAACCCGATGAAACCATCATTGGGGAACGCTACCAACAATAATTGATGCAAAAAGGCTAAGTGCAAGACGTTGCAAAATGGTCAAGGAAACGTTGTAAGCGTTCAATTTTTCAACAATTTCCTCCAGATATTGATCCATCTACTTACTACTTATGTTTATGTATCTCTACAATGATTTATGATCTGTCAACAACTTCCATTCTCACGAAGATACCAAATATTTATGTCGCTGTTTCGATGCAGAACCCACTTACTACCAGAAAGATGGACGAACGATAAGATGCTAAAAACTATTAGGCTGATCCTGATGGTTCTTCTCTAAAAGAAGAAGCAAAAATTAAAATGTATGGGGAGGAAGACAAGAAACTCAACAGTAACTGACAACAAGCAGCTTTAAGAGCATTGGAGACACAAAAGGCTCATCAAAAATATTAGTCAGCTCGTAAAACACTAAAGTAATGCTAATATGAGTGTTGCGCAATAAAATGTGGCGTAATAGCTGACCAAGTAATCACAGAAGATCGAAAAATGCCATTTATAGAACAGCAATCGGAGTAATACTAGAGAAACGCCTCTGTCCAAAGGGAAACCAAAGATATGATAGGGATGCGTTCCACCCAAAGAACAGAAAATCAACTGAAATTCAATAAGGAGACGTCTACCAAAGTGGCATCCATACTATCATAAACTAAATAAAAATTTACTCTATTTAATTAAGTCTAAATGACGAAAATTTTCAGCTATAAATTCGCTGTTAGAAAGTGAAGCGACTTTTAGATATTCCCAAAAATACGATGTTTGCTATAATAATATAATATAGGTATACGACAAATTTTACATATGTAATACAGAACGTTTAGTTTTTAAATTACCTCCTCACCCAAATGTTAAGTAACTGTTTATTTGAAGAACTTCTAAGCTTTATTGTGCATGGCAGTCGATCAGTGAATATATATTTCATGTTTCATCGTATGAATAAAGTGTAGGTAGCTTAAATATTGTGAAAAAGAGATGGTATAAACTCGATAAATATGCGACACCTTATGAAGAAGGAAATTGATACGAAGAAAAATTATGAACACGACTTAAATATCACCTACATTTCCTGTTGTTGAAAATAATTCAACCGAAATGTGACAACAAGAAGACATAATTTAACATTCGTACGCATAAAAATGGAAAATGAAAGAGGCAGCGAATACAAAAAATAGCAAACGTTAAATAAAATATTGTTGAATTGCTCACATTTATCAATCTATTTCTTATTTACTACATTTAAAAAAAAATTGCAATTTCAGCTCCCGTAGTTTCCTCACGCGAGGAGTTTGCGCAGTTTCCTTCACTTCAATAAGATATAAAGTTCCCCTTTGCGATTCTAATAATAGTTAATATTGAAAGAAGTATTATGCTTTCAAGGAACAATTGCTGTTTGTGAATCCGTAACAAGTCTTTATATTTTATAAGGAATCTATTTTAATTTTAGGCATAAATCTATTAAATGTATGTCATTTGATGCCACTTAACAAAAAAAATGTCAAAAGATTAATATTTACTTTTAAAAACTTTCAAAAAATATATATCAATTTATATGGCTGTAGAGATCCAAATTACTTGCGCATAGGCAATTTATAGTGGAAAATGCCTTGTACACTTTTGTCCAAAATCATTGAATAATCAACGCCAAAGCTGAATAGTTAGCGTTATAGGAAATGTTGAACACTTTCGGATTAGGAACTCTTCGAGCAGGAAACCTCTGCTGATATTCCATCACAATATCCATAAATAAAATGGTTTGAAAACGTAGCCATATCAAATTAATCTTAAAGTAACAATGTCAGAAATAATAAACCATGCCATTATAAATAAATTAACCTTCTAAGACCAATAACTCCTTAACTATTTAGTTTTGCACAAACATGTATAAGGCGTTGTCGACCCTAAACTTGACCCAGTAATACGCTCTTAAGCGATGCGCATCGTGTCATGGAACACCCTGTATAACAACACAAGAGTACATTCAGGAGATTATTAAAAATTAATTTTTGAAGGACGCAAAAAAGTAAAATAATTTATCTGTAGGTACATGAATTCATTGAAAATGGTTTAGGGAGGAATACTGGACAATCTTACCAAGTAAATCAATAAAATTGTCTAAATTTTTTAACGACGCCGACGACTACCTATTATTATTTGTTGACATTTCAAAAATGGTTCCATAAAGTGCGGCAGTCTCGAACTATCAGCACGTGTCAACGAGAAAAAAGTACGGTGATTACAGCACGTACTTATCTGTATCAAGTAACTACATTTCAGTGCCTTTATGATAATAAAGAAAGGGTTGAAATATCATTTTAAAATAAAGGAACAGTCCTCAAAAATATTTTATACTTGACGTTACCTTTTCCTCTTGCATGGTTAATTATCCTCCATTTCCCGAAGAATTAAGAAATAATCTACGTCAGTAATTTTGGGATCTCCGTTAATGCGTTTCTTCTTCTATTCGTCTGCTACTTCTCCTTTCCATCTTTCTGTGCCATCTTAGAGGTTTTGTTATCCTTTTGCTGACCTGCCGGTTCCATTTTTCCTTTCTAATTGTGATCTAATCATTTCATTGTATCCATCAATTTCAAACTTACAAACATTTCACAGAGAGTGTTACGGAGGACCTTATTTTTCATAGTTTTAGTTAGTGTTTAGTCAAATTTATGTATATTCGTCTTTGTCTAAATATTATTGTTCTTTGAAGGCAACCTTTTATAACGGTTGCTGTAAAGTTATAAATGAGGGGTTCAGGTAGAAGGGTAGTAGTCATGTTTGCGATTTCTTGTAAGAAACATGTACCGATTATTGTCAATTATTCAATATATTTTTACAATTCATTCTATTTAATTCAATTACAATAAAAATACAGTCCACTCAATATTAACAACAATAAGAAGAAACATTATTTGGTCCTACGAGCGAATTAAATGTGTTAAGTGATTGCAAGAGAAAATTAGTGCAAACGCCGGCCATTGCAGTACCTACAATCTACAATAAAATCTGGGTTCAGCGCGGTATAAGCAGCTATTTCCTTGTAAGTCTCCTTTATTCAATTTACCTTCAATATTTATTATTTACCTATTGTTTCAATCTGTTGCATTCAATCTATCACTCATTATTATTTCATTGCCATTATAGTTTAAAATATAAAAATGACTTTAAAACAACAACGAGGTGTTTTAAAGGCGCAATTGACCCGTCTCAATGACTATTTTACAAAATTGGACAGAAATGATCTGTCTAACAATACAATTGCCGAATTAAAATTTCGAGTGGAAAAGATCGAACCACTTTGGGACAGTTTCAATAATTTACAAATGGCAATTGAAAACGAATGTAAGGATGAAGATGAAGTAGCCAAAGAACTTGACGAACGCGATTGTTTCGAAAGTGACTATTTTTCAATTATTTCCCAAATTAAGGAAGTTGTAACAGTTTGCAATTCCAATGTACCTTCTAGTCCTAGTGCAATTAGTTCTAATTCAAATCATTTAAAATCAGTAAAATTACCTACTATTAAGCTTCCTACATTTAAGGGGAACTATGACAAGTGGCTCGAATTCCATGACGCATTTAAATCAATTATCCATGAGAGTACTGAAATTTCTGATATACAGAAATTTTATTATTTAAAGTCATCTTTGGAAGGAGACGCCGCGCGTCTCATAGAATCAATTGAGGTTTGTTCTGACAATTACAATATTGCATGGAAACTTATTATAGAGCGATTTGAAAATAAACGATTAATTGTTCACAATTTGTTAAAGGGCATTTTTGACATTCAAAAAATAAATAAAGAATCACACGCGGATTTACGAAATTTATACGACACAATCACAAAAAATTTAAGAACCATGAAAGTATTAGGGCGATCTAGCGATAAGTGGGACGATATAATAATATTTTTAATCACGTCAAAATTAGATTTAGTAACTTTACGCGAATGGGAATCACTTAATTACGAACATGAATTTCCAACCATGCAGGAAATGAATCAATTTTTAGACAACAAGTGTAAATTACTTGAAAAAATTCAATACAATAAAGACAATTACGATATTAAACCAAATTTTAAGAATTCTAATTTTTCAAAAGGTAAAAATGTGTCCAATTCCAATGTCCATTTAAGTAACATTTCAAGGCCATGTGAATGTTTCTATTGCAAAAAGGAACACGCCATATATAAATGTCAAGAATTTTTAAACCTTTCTACTAGCGCTAAAATAGCAGCCGTCAAAAAAAGAAGATTATGTATCAATTGTTTATTTCCAGACCATGTTGAACGGGATTGTAGATCTTCTAAATGTAGAAAGTGCAACAAAAAGCACAATACGCTTTTACATTTAGAGGATTTGCATGACAAAGACTGTCAATCAACCTCAGACCAAGAAAGTGCACTTACAATGCATTCTCTCAAAAATGAAAACTTTGTTTTGTTGTCGACAGCTTCAGTATTAATACCTGACAGACAAGGCCATTACCATAATTACCGAGCCCTCTTGGACAATGGGTCGCAGAGTAATTTTGTTACAAGGGATTTATGCAATAAGTTAGGGTTACAAAAGAGTGTTGTAAATTTTGCTATTAATGGTGTAGGTGAATCATTACAAGCATTAACAGATCAAGTTACAATTACGATAAATTCAATTAATAGTAAATACTGTAGCAAAATCAATTGCTTAGTTATAAACAAAATTACGGAAAGATTACCGAAACAATCGTTTAATAAAAATCAACTAAATATACCCAAAAATATTAGACTAGCTGATAAAACATTTAATGAAACCGGTTCCATAGACATTTTATTAGGTGCGGCTACATTTTGGGAGATAATGAACAACAATACAATTAAATTAGGTCGCGATAAACCCGTTTTGCAGGACACCAAATTGGGTTGGATCGTAGGGGGTTACATTACTTACGATAGTTCCAATGTAAAAAATAATTTAAAGGCAGAGTCTATTTCCTGTACAAACATACAACATGATTTAGGCGACTTAGTAACAAAATTTTGGAAAATTGAAGATTGTGATACTTTCAAATCCCACATGTCATTAGATGAAAAATACTGCGAAAACCATTTTATAAACTCTCATACGCGCGATGTATCGGGAAAATTAAACGTTAGAATTCCATTTAATCAAAATATAAACCTCTTAGGCGATTCTAGAAAAACTGCCTTAAATAGACTTTTAAAAATGGAAAAGAAACTTCAATTAAATCAGCCGCTGAACATTCAATACAATCAGTTCATGCAAGACTATCTTAATTTAGGTCATATGTCTGAATTCAATGAATCAATAGTAGAAGAACAGGAATATTATTTACCACATCATCCAATTATAAAAATTACCAGTCTTACCACGAAAGTTCGAGTGGTATTCGACGCTTCTGCAAAAACAAGCTCGGGTTATTCTTTAAACGATGTTCAATATCCTGGTCCGAATTTACAAAACGATATTATGGAAATTTTGCTTAGATTTAGGGAGTATACATACGTTATGACAGCTGATATCTCCAAAATGTACCGAAATATTTTAGTAAATGAAAATGACAGATGTTTTCAAAAAATATTGTGGCGTTTTAATCCAAACGATGAAATTAAGTGTTACAAATTAAATACGGTTACATATGGAACATCGTCAGCCCCATTTCTCGCAATGCGATCCTTACAGCAAGTAGCTTCCGATATTAGAACAAATTTCCCACACATTAGCAACATAATATCCAACGATTTTTATATGGATGACTTATTAACCGGTAGCGATAATTTAAATGACTTAATCACAATTCAAAACAATATCTACACAATAATGACTAATTACGGTTTCGAACTTAGACAATGGCTATCAAACAATCAAAATTCTTACGATCAATTTAAAACTAATGACAAATTAGAGGCAAACATATTGCAATTAGGTGAAAATGAATGTAATAAGACCTTGGGGATGCTATGGAATGCATGTAGTGACACAATTCAATTTTCAATTAATGACAATTTTAACAAAAAAATTAGCAAAAGAACAATCTTGTCAGCTACCTGTCAAATCTTTGATCCTTTGGGTTTATTAGGTCCGATAATAATTATAAATAAAATTATGATGCAACAGCTGTGGCAATTAAAATTGGATTGGGATCAACCAATCCCGCAATCGATTTCAACAAATTGGGTTAAGCTTAGGTGCGAATTACTTAATTTAAACAATTTAAATATTAAAAGGCACGTTATAATTCCTGGCGCGCAATCTATCGAATTGCATGGCTTTGCAGATGCGTCGGAGAAGGCATACGGTGCTTGCGTTTATGTCCGAAGTAAAGATCATTACGACAATTATCATTGTAACTTATTATGTGCCAAGTCAAGAGTTGCACCTCTGAAACAAATATCCTTGCCACGGTTAGAACTATGTGCGGCAGTTTTGCTAGCCAACCTCATGAAAAAAGTACTTCAGTCACTTACAATGCCAATTTCGAGAGTAATTTACTATACCGATAGCACTATCACTTTAGGTTGGATTAACGGACCTCCTAATAAGTGGAAAACCTTCATTGCGAATCGCGTTAGCGAGATTCAAGGTTCTTCGGAGTCACATCAGTGGTATCACGTAACCTCTGAAGAAAATCCAGCTGATTTTCTGTCCCGAGGCGTCTTCCCTAAAGATTTAATAAATTTATCTATGTGGTGGCATGGTCCACAATTTTTAGTTTTACAACAAATTCCGAAATCATTTGACAGCCACTCCAATATTTGTTTACCAGAGCAGCGTACGACGATTTTACTGGGTGTATTAGATGACGATTTAAACATCTTCTCTAAATACTCTTCACTTAGTAAACTGGAGCGAGTTGTGGCGTATTGTTTTAGATTTTGTCACAATTCGAAACGGCATTCAGATAAAAAAATTGGACCGCTAACAGTAAACGAACTACAATCCTCATTAAACACATTAATTTTAATTTGTCAAAAGCATCATTTTGCTGATGAATATTCCAAGTTAGAACAAAACAAACAATTATCAAAAAAGAGTAATTTGTTATCTTTAAATCCATTTCTCGATGCAGATGGCCTGATCAGGGTGGGGGGAAGATTACATAATGCTCAGATAAGTACTAATCAAAAGTATCCTGCAATTTTGCCAAAAGGTCACGATTTAACCATTCTAATAATGAAAAGGGAACACAAGCGATTAATGCATTGTGGAGTTCAGCAACTGTTATTTGCTGTGAGAGAAAATTATTGGCCCCTTTCAGGTCGAAATACGGCTAAAAAGGTCATTCGTCAATGCGTATTATGTTTCAAGCACAACCCTAAAATGTATGAAGCAATAATGGGTGATTTGCCAAAAGCGCGTGTTACGCAATATTCACCATTTCACAATACTGGTGTGGACTATGCGGGTCCATTCCAAATAAAAGATAAAAAGACTAGAGGGTGTAGATTAGTAAAATGTTACATCTGTTTATTTATTTGCCTATCAACAAAGGCTATTCACCTCGATATGGTAACCGATCTCTCGAGTGAAACCTTTTTGAATTGTTTAAAGAGGTTCATTTCACGAAGAGGTAAACCTTTAAATATTTACTCCGATAACGGAACAAATTTTAAGGGAGCCAATAGAATTTTAACAGACTTTTTAAAGAAACAATCAAATTCGATCATTGACACAATGGCCAATGAATCAGTTAATTGGCATTTCATTCCACCTCGTGCACCTCATTTTGGAGGTCTTTGGGAAGCGGGCGTTAAAAGTGTAAAAAATCATCTGAGACGGGTTTTGAATGACACTAAATTAGTTGCAGAACAATTTTATACAGTTTTGGCACAGATTGAGGCAATTTTAAATTCCCGTCCCTTAAATCCCCTGTCTAATGACCCCAATGATCCCACACCTCTCACACCAAGTCATTTCCTGATTGGAAAAACACTCACGGCGATACCAGAACAAGATGTAGCTGGCATCCAACATAATCGGCTCAATCATTACCAACAATTGCAAAGTATAATTGAAAGTTTTTGGAAAAGATGGCACAAGGAATATCTCAATGAACTTCAGCAGAGAAAAAAATGGAAGGTCAGTGGGCCAAAAATAAAGGTGGGCGATTTAGTTATAATCAAAGAAGACAATTTACCTCCATTCAAGTGGCCCATGGCACGTATAACGGATCTTCACGCAGGAGCAGATGGAATAGTTCGGGTAATCTCGATGCGTTCAAATAACAACATTGTGAAACGTGCAGTTACGAAAGTTTGTGTTTTACCGTGCAATTAAAAAAAATAAGACACTATGCAAATTGTAAATAACTCGAACTAAAACGAACTATATTGAACTTATTCTAGTATGTAAGTTCAAGGCGGGCGGCATGTTACGGAGGACCTTATTTTTCATAGTTTTAGTTAGTGTTTAGTCAAATTTATGTATATTCGTCTTTGTCTAAATATTATTGTTCTTTGAAGGCAACCTTTTATAACGGTTGCTGTAAAGTTATAAATGAGGGGTTCAGGTAGAAGGGTAGTAGTCATGTTTGCGATTTCTTGTAAGAAACATGTACCGATTATTGTCAATTATTCAATATATTTTTACAATTCATTCTATTTAATTCAATTACAATAAAAATACAGTCCACTCAATATTAACAACAATAAGAAGAAACAGAGAGACAAAAATTTAAATATGCACATATATTTAACACACACTGGAACGTTACACAGTTTAATAAAATTTGTTGCTGCAGAAGACAGTCACAGCTGATGTGGGGAAAAATGGCGAGCAGGGTGGAGATGAACTACAGTTATAGAAAATTGACACAGGTGAAGCGAAATAGGAGTGCAAATGGACAGATAAATAAAGCAAAATGATCGCGAAAATAGTAAAGGACCAAAGTGGAACCATATAAAAAGTAGGTCTTTATTCGTTTAGAAAAGCTTGTAGATTTTCGTTATTTTTATTAAAAGAATGACCTCAATTTAAAATGTCATTAACAAAGCAGATTTTTGAGGAGTGAGAAAAGATAAAAGGTTATTTGATCAATCTCGTCTGTTTTGACCAATATACTGGGTAGGTAGGTAATCTTCATTGGGTTAGATTTTAAACTGAATTTTGAAGTGAAAGAAACGGTAAGATGATAATAGTTCAAAAGGTTCTTGAAGGAAGTTGATATGGGACCAACATGTAAGACAAAGACACATAGCGGTACTGAGGGATCAAAGAATTAGAAGAGGTAAGAGTGGTAATAAAACATTGGAAAAGATATTAGAAAATAAAGTATTAACGAGGCAAATTATGGAAGAAGAAGCTGAATTCAGTCATTTTATGGGACAGCTAGTGAACCGAGTTAAAAATTAATAAAGATGTATGGCGGAGATTTGGTGAATTCTTAATCATTTCGTCGTTGTTGTTTAATCATTGATGTTGAGATTTCTTCTAAGATTTCCTTGGTTCAATAAAGTCTTTTCAGCCATTTTTTGTACGATTTTTTTCATCATTGACCTGGTTTCTGCTTATGTTATGAGCTTTACTACTGTGTGATACACAAGCTTTCGCTTCATTTCTGATAGTTATTTCTCCAAATTGTGTCCTTGAAATATTCGTCTATCTTGCTTTGTTACTTGTTGCTCTGCTCTGCATCGAAACTTCCATGGTGCTGTACTAGTGTGTCCATACAGTTGACTCATCATCTGGTTTACTACTGGTCCGTCTACCAAAACGTATTGAGAATGAACTATTGTTATACATTTAGGCTATTTTTTTGTCTTCCATTCTGAATCATCCCTCCTTCTAACCTTATTATTATCTCGTCCATTACGATGTTAAATAAAAGCTGATTTGATATTTAAAACGTTTTAAATTAAATAACGTCCTTGATCTAAAACCATTTAATTTTTATAAATAATTTAACGTTCAATGTTGAGCAGAAGTGCTATGATCTATTTACCTTTCCGAAAAGAAAAAAAAATGTTGAAAGCCATAGAAATCTTTTGTTGGGGCAAAATGTGGTTTATGAATTTAATTTTTGTAAAGGTTTCTAAAAGAATAGAGTAATGAAAAGAAATTTTTCATATTTCCCCGAATCGTCTTGTAAATATATCTAATGATGTTTTTCAATTAAATTCTGGAAGGAAAAAATAATTGAGAATATGACGGTTCGTGCTCGATCATTCTTATTTTTGTAATTTACTTAATGCATTAGTTACGTTTATAAAACTGTATGTATATTGAAAAATACGATTGGTAAATAAGAGTGATAATAATTG
The DNA here is from genome assembly GCA_036250285.1 of Pyrocoelia pectoralis. Lineage (NCBI taxonomy): Eukaryota > Metazoa > Arthropoda > Insecta > Coleoptera > Lampyridae > Pyrocoelia > Pyrocoelia pectoralis. Next base: position 89,605,554 of record CM070074.1, on the reverse strand, counting down.
TTATTGCAAACGGGCAGGAAGAAGTGTTTCAAGATGTAATTTTGTGGTTGCTTTTCCGTGTTTTGGTTTACCGCGCTCATTAATAAACATGATAAATACTTCAAGCACCTTTCAACATTTATTACTGGAAAAATCCAACGAAATTTGAAGTGACATAAGTAATTATATTGAGGATATCAATATAATACAAATAGAACCACAAAATGGAGAAATTTATTATTAATATGACATAAGTAACTTATTTTCTGCACTGCCGATGATCGTTTGTTAGGAGTTTATCCGACTACGTGATTTATGCTGAACTACTAAGCAGTAAAAAGTGAATGAATTTTGGAGCACCTAATTTTATTGATGATTTATGGAAATCTTTAATGAGAAATGCAACTTGCAGTATAAGATATGCAGGAAATGCGAATTATCATACAGCCTTAATTGTTGATTGATATGGTTTTAGCGATAAACTGTTAAATGCGCTACCACAGAAGTCCATACATTTTAATATTTGGTATGTAATATAGTACTACGAGGATCATTGAAAATGAAAAGTAAATCATTCTGAAAAACCGTAGGTATTGGAGTTTCACCCTTCAGCTCTCGAGAGGAAAATGTAACTTTTCCTACCAATTGTAGTGAATAAAATAGCAATTCTAAAGTGGTTAAAGAAGACGTGAGATCCAAGTTTCAAATTTTACATAAAGAGAAATTCCCCTGTTCTAGTAACCTAAATGATCGTATGGTTTGGAGTACGTACCATACACGATAAAAGCTACTGAAAATAAGCGAAAATGAATTACAGAAAAGCCATGAAAATAGAATTTATTATTAAAACCGTTTGATTTATGGCGTCTTTCAAAATTTCTTTTGAATAGTAAGTTATCCCAATTAACGACATGTATTGAAAGAACCATATTGAAATAAATAATTAAAAATAAATGTATGTATCTAGCTCTGGGTGATGTATCAAATTCCAGTGGTACTAGAATAAAATAAAAAATTAAAAAATACCGTACACAAGAAAAAAAGGCAAAATTATGCCATTTTTCTTTGATTCTCTTTAACAGATACTATAAAGTCGGTATCCCATTCAAGCAGGATTTGTAGTTTTAGACTAGGTAGAAAATAGGAATAAAGTTTTATTTTTCTCACGATTGTTGGATAAAGAGACAAATAATACTGGAAGTCTTGAAGCACAGGAGTCACGTAACAATAATAAATTAATAATAATGGGATTTTTCAATATGGTACCTACTAAGTCTTAAATTTCATATTTCATTACAGCCTTTTTCAGAGTAAGCGCCTTAATTTTTTTAGCCACACTATGGGTACCACTTTCAAAATATTGGGCAGTAATATGTTTCAGGACATTCTCTACACGATTTATATCAGATTTTTAATTGAACGAATTATTTCAAAATGGCGACTTTCAATTTTTTTTTATGGAATGCATAATTTTTCTTATTATTGGAATCCTAAAAACATTCTTTTTACGATAATATTTCGTTTTTCTTAAATATTCATTTCTTTCCCTATCAAAAAGCAAACTAACATTTGATTCTAGTAGCGCATGTTATTTTTGTCTAAATATCAAGCAACGGTAGACACAAAACAAACAATTAAACTTTATTTTGCAATAAACATCTACTTTTTGAAACTCAAAATTAAAAATTTACATCAAATATTTATTAGGTGTTTACAAAAAATGCTCGAAATGTTTTCCTTCTTTTTCAATACATAAATTGAAACTTGAAACGTCGTCCAATGGAGGCAATAGATCGCAGGATCTACCGCTACTTCATATTTGGAGAAAAATAACATCGTGTGTAAAACATTCATGTGCTACCAGATTAAAATGTTAGTTTGCTTTTTGATAGGGAAGGAAATGAATTTTTATGAAAAACGAAATATTATCGTAAATGTTTTTAGGATCCCAATAATAAAAAAAATTATAGCATTCCATTACAAAAAAAACGGAAAGTCGCCATTTTGAAATAATTCGTTCAATTAAAAATCTGATATCACCATCGTGTAGAGAATGTCCTGAAACATATTACTGCCAAATATTTTGAAAGTAGTACCCATAGTGTGGCTAAAAAAAATAAGGCGCTTACTCTGAAACACGCTGTATATCGTTCAAAAACTGCTTTTCAACGAAATTTCAAATTTATGTAAAAGGCAATATGGAGTTTCTTAGTGGATAAATAATACAATTACAAAGTGAACAATGAATGTAAAAAAAAAAAAAATGTAAAAAGATCGATAAAGTAGCCAACAAATGTCATAAATACTTTCAATTATAATTTATTAATGCAAGTAGAATTATTCAGGGCAATGTAATGTATGAAATAATACGGATTTGTACTTATTCAAATTTTAAATTGCAAGCAGATCAACATGCTAGGATGTACCATCAAACTTAGTTTTTTGGGTCTATATCACAACGGCCACTGATCATAACGGCCACCCCGGTGTTTGCTATTTCATAACGACCACCTTGATCATAACGGCCACTAATTTTATTTGATCATAACGTGAACAAGGTGGGCGTTATGATCAAATATTATTAGGGGCCGTTGTGATCATAGGTGGCCGTTATGAAATAAGAATAACCTAGATGGCCGTTATGATCAGTGACCGTTGTGATCAGGTCCCAGTTTTTTTAGTATTTTGTATGGCAAAATTGTAAATTATAGGAAAATGTTAATTATACTAGGTTCATTTCTGGTGAATAAATCTGTACTGATAATACCCTTGAGTGCTGAAACGTGTTGGGTTATATTTAAAATAGTTAATTTAGTGGAATTACTATTTATTACTACATATAAGTAATATAATTTATTAATTTTATTATAAAATTCCAAGCAAACAATAAGAAATTTAGCCTGGTCGACCTAAAACTGCTCATTCAAATGTCAGGATTGCGATAATTAGGGAAAGTATCCAAAATGAACCCTCAGCATCGCAACTGGGTGGTATTTAATGGTCATATTATTAACGTTCCTGTACTAACTTTACCAGATAGCATCCATACCATTATTAAAATCGAAATAAAAACGAAACAGTTTTTCACTATAGGTAGAGATGTATTATCATAATAGAATATTATGATATTATAAAAAACTTTTAAGGGAGTAGGTTTCTAGTTTCCTCCGGGATATTTTTTCCCTTTGAATGATGTTTGTTTTGAAATATATGATCTTTCACCATTCTCAAGGCACTGATTTTGGTTAAAACTGAATTGCTATGTTGATTTGAAATAGTGCCTGAAATGTTTAAATTCGACAATTACGTGTGCATAGGATTTGTTTCTTTTCATTAGGAGCATTTTGAGGAAACTGGTGACATAAAGGATGACAGGTGAAGAATTAGAAAAACAAGCAGAGTAATAAATACGGTTTTTTCGAATATTACTTCTTGAATATGCTCGAAAACTTTCTATTGAATTTAAATTGAATTCGAAAGTTTGAAAAAGATTAATTTTGTCAAAAAAGCAATGTTAGTAACCTTTTCCATGATTGGTGTTACTACGTAATTATACGTATACAATTATACATTAAACGAGTATATTATGCAAATTTAAAAATAGCCTTAGAAAAATTAAGGGACCCTTCTCAGTTGTAGGACTATGATTGTAGAACTAAAGAACACATATCGTCAATAACAAACACTTGTAAAATATAATAGTGAGGAACATCTCTAAACATTTAAAAAATAAAAGTGATTTCATAACATTTACTGCTTTAAATAAACAGCGCCCATCGAGGAAGTTATAAAAATAGATGGTAATTACTAAAATAATGCATAGATAAGAAATTATCATTAAAATTGTGGATGTACTCCTTATTGTGGTTAAGAATTCCCATGAAGGCGCTTTGAATACAAACACGTTCAGCAGTCAGAACGATGTGGTTGACTGCCACTTTTTAAACTTCCTTCTTCGATAACATGTTTAACCACCACGGAACTTCCGTCTATACCTTCTATGTCTGCATACATTACTTAAATAAGTACCTCGCATTGTTCATTTTTTATGACAAATAATCGCCGAATCGTTCACTTCCCTAACATACTTATACAAATTACTCGTGCCTTGATTGCATAAAAAACAAATACCGTCATCAAACGACGGTATTAATCATTTTGCGCATTTTTATTATAATAGTAAAGCTTCCGCTATAAAACGGTTGGCAGAGAACTCTTTGTCCAAGATTCAAGGCCAGTGGAGCTTAACGTTGACCTCGGAGAGATTTGTGTGGAGATATTAACTATCGGAAGACTTCTCTTCCATGGGCTGTCGCTCACTCTGCGGTACAGACGTGTTCTGCATTTTTCAGTTGCTCGTTGTCATTATTATAGTCTTCTAAATGTGCTGATATACAACCACTGCTGAAATTTACCGTTATTTTACCATTAGAATGCGGTTACACGTACAATGCTGAGCCGACGTCTGTACAACTTTTTTCTGAAACTGTTTCATGAATTTCAAATTTACGTAGTAGGTAGGTAACCACTTTCATTTTAAATATTGAAAATGTAATCGATGGGAAAATTTACATGAACGAAAAATTTCATCGCTTTTATGGACTGTGAATTTACAAAAAAGACATTCTGATTCGCTCTTTCTTAATATTGTTCGAATGAACAACTTTTCGTTTGATTGCTTCCAAAACTTTTTTATGTTGAAGTTTCAATTTATCAGTTTTTATATTAGGTAGTAAATGTTTGAGTCGTTTGTAGTTCCTTTCAGATTGTGAAAGCACACGAAGTACCTGATTATTACTCAGATGTTTTACTTTTCTTAATTTAAGCGCAAAACATAAAGTAAATCTCTTTAATATCTTGCCAGACCTCCCACAGCCGAAATTCTTAGGGGATCAATTCTTCTTCGTGGAAAACAAAGTGTTCAACGGATTTATAGCCATCATAAGATGTTGCGCGTAGTGGAGAAAATAAAAAAAAATACTTCAGAGGTTTGATACAGTATAAGTAACAAGATGTCTTACACATCTTGAATAGTCCAAGTCCTGGTCACACATAAAGGGGGTTCCAGTATTAAATTATAATACAAACACTCTCAGGGGAGGCTGAGAATGTTTTTATCGGTCTAAATTAAACAATGCGGATTTGAATGACGTAGAAATTTTACACCTTTCGATCTTATCTCCCTTAATTTCACTGTGATAAGCAAAGAATATAATCATTGTGCTTAATTATGCAGACAATTAGGTCTGAAACCTAAAAAAAGCATTCGGCTTCAAAAATTTAGGTGGAGCAAGAAAAATGTATCATATAGAGCTTGAGCTTTATACGTCCAATAAAAGTGTAGAACCTAAAACTTGATGTTTTGATCGATTAGAAAATTTAGAACACTAAGCTTGTACATTTTTAGATTTCTGAATATTCAGGAACCATTAGGTGTTTTCTTTTTGCATTTTGTGGCACACTTAAGGCACCTCTGTCAATACACACCATTCGTTTTATAAAAATAATTTGACTCTGTTCTCAATAACCCTATTCGTTTTAAAAGCTTTATTTAAGTTTTATATTAACCTGAGGCAGAAATGTCTACATGACGCAAGGTACTTCAATCACGTGATAATTGTGCATTTGCCTAACCCTGTGGCACACCTGTGGTGATGCAAAAAGAAAACACCTATTATTGCACCTAAGTAGCCAATATAAGGGAAATGAAAATGGATGACAGCATTTAGAATCTTTTTATTTATTTATTTAGATTATAGTTCTATGTAATTTCCTAGATGCAGTATTTCTATTCTATGCCTTTTTAATTTATCAATTTTTAGTTCTACGTCTTAATGCTGTTTCTGTGTAGTCATCATTGTTTTGCACGGACTTTTTCTATTTCACCACATATTTCGTTTCAAAACTATTAATTTGTCAATGGTTTAGTAGCCTAATGTAACTAAATAATAAATACTGTGGTTCATTGTCGGAAAAGATCAGGTCCTGCATCAGAACTTTGTTGAGCATGTACGATGGTTTTGGTTATGGTAAGCGCAATGCTTGTTTAATAAAAGCTTATGGACTATTATCACAACGTAGCTGTCGGATATAGTAAACAATCGTTACACTTAGCTTTCAGTGATAATTAAGTTAAAGAAAGCTGACTATCCTTCTGATTAGTTGTTAACATTAAGGGAGACAGTTGGCACATCAAGCGATCAAGCAATTTGTCTACTATACTGGTTATAGTGTGTTGGTAAGTACCGCCACATTAAAAGTATTTACGACCATGCTCTATAGAGACGCCTTAAAAATTGTGTTACCAAAGTACGACTTTCTTACGATTAACAAGTACCTAATAATTTCATTCATTATAGTTAAATTTACTTTATCCGCAACCGCACTTGTTGAAAGTTACTAATAAGATATTTAAATATTATTTACTACTATCGGAGTAAAAATGCAAGGCCTCTGACTTTAAGTGATCATAACAAAAAAACTGAGGGGTGAAATTTCTTCATTTTTGGGCAGTACATGAGTCATTTATATATGTTTAACATGTGTAAAAATCAAATTGGTAGAATCAGTTGTTTAACTTTTATTTTAATTAACAGCAATAAAAACGCTGTATGTAGTATTTTCCTGGCTGACGGTCAGTTTTAACTTATCATAAAATTGTTATTGTTTCATAAATTGTTACCAAATTTACAAATGTTGTAGCACACATACTTCTGAAAAGTCGACAGCCAATAAATATTGATTATTCATATGATTAACTGGTTTTATAAGCCCTAACCGAAAATGTGCTATTTTGCAATTTACGGAAGTTAAAGAAAAAATTCTTGTTTTAAATGCTAAATTTGATATTACTTAAATCTAACTGCATTATTCTCTTATTGAAAATAAAATTTGTTTTCTTGTAATTCAAAGTAAAATGTTATGTTTATCGCGAAAGAAAGACGCACATATTCCCGCGAGAGGTAATCTACCACATCGTAAGCAGCGAGCGGCAACCCACAACAATGTGATTATTCTTTTGCATTGTACAAAACCATGCGCTTTATAGCAATAGTGTACGACAACAGCTGCCCCGCGCGGCCGCGCCCTCCAACTGGTGCATGCATCCTTTTTTCAAAATTTCTTTTAAAAAAAACGATGTATAATGACATTATTTTTGTGAATCGTGTTAGACCACAGTATAATTGCTTTAACCTTGTTATGTTACTGTCAAATTGTTAATATCGAACGTTCAGGTACTGAGTTACACAAGATGTCGTTTTTTCATTATAGCTTGAAGACTAATAAACCAATTGGCCTCAAAAGCATCTCACATTGACAAAAAAGTATACATTTTTCAAATATATAAGTATCTACCACTCAGTTTCAATAATATAGCCGTAATTAATTTTTAAATTGGAGCGCTTGTGCGATTTGAGTCATAATTAGCGCTTTTTCTCACATACACTGATACAGAAAATTAACGATGTATTGTAAAAATCTAAAACTGTACACTTTTTTGTAGAAATAAATGGTCTTTTAAGTGCACTTTATTTCATTAAATTATGATTGCTAATTACTGAGATACAAGCTTCTAAAGTCAGAGGCCTTGCATTTTTACTCCGATAGTAGTGGCTGTCCCGATAATGCGAACTGTTGATTTAAAAAACTATTAGCTCAAATCCTTTATTTTGTAAAAAAAACTGGACAGGTGGTCAGGTTTACCTTTCAATTGCTTTACAATGCGTAAATTAATGAGCCAAGTGTTTGCAGTTTGCACAAAAGCTGATCATTAATTTAGGACACAGTAGCAGCAGTGGCAGTTTCCATTCTGATAGCGATTATCATTTTGCAGTTTTCGTTTTTATAAATTCTAGAGTTTACTAATTTATATGCTTAGAAGCCCTGTAAACGGTTTATGTATTTTATGTCTAACAAGTACTGCTCAGTCCAGTCATTTACATAGACATAAGAATTTTAACGTCGCGTCGACCCTTGAATTTCGATGTGCCAAGGTAAATCGAACCGCTCTTTAAATCCTCACTTAGAATTATCGTGACGATCACTACACCACCTATTTCATTATCAGGTGGATGTCTCGAGCCTGAAAATATGAAAGCCGTTAAATTTCCAGTAAAGCCGAAAGTTACAGTATTATTTCGAAAAATTCCCATGACCCATTGCTAAACAATACTATTATGCTATTATACAATTTTTTTTAATTACTGCGTGCCCCCCTCCCTCGCAAACTTTTAAGTTGGTCCTATCACTGAAAAGTTTATGAACGGCGACTGATTTACTAAAATTGTCATTTTGCTTCCAATATAAAACAAAAGGAATACGGAATATAATAAATTGATTTATGATTAATCCCTGAAACATACAACCCTTTATATTTACTTACTGTTGTTTGGTAACTTCCCTACTTTTTAGCACACTTTATTTACAAACTAACGGCCTTTATAAAGTTACTGCATCCGTAATTCACCAATGGATTCAGTATTCGTTTTTTATCAGATGAAATTGAAAAAAGTGAAAGCAAAATAATGTGGATAAGTACTTGTGATTATAAACATAAAACTGCTTTGTCGAAAAGTTAATAACAAGTCTTTGCATTGCAAATATAAAAGATGCTATTATTTAGGAACCGGGTAGTATCCTACGGTTACACAGCTTTCAGTTATTTTACTCTTTACTCTTCAGAAGCGTAGTTTATTTTAGGATATTTAATTCAATTTCCATAGAAAAAGCTTCACGTTATTTAAAATACTAACTTTTTAGGTTCGTATTTCACAACCAAATTAAAAATTGTAGATATTATTGGGAGAAACACATTGGTAGATTGTTTCCAATTTAAATAAAGGAATAAAAGGGCGATGCGTATAACATTTCACGATAGGAAGGTGGGATTAGTATATTGGTAGGTCCCCACAAACAATATGGGTTTATGACATGACAAGAAAAGGTGATAGATATGTAGGAGAGGATCGAAACGGATATTACGTAAATTGAGAATTAGAGGATACCCTCTTGAGACTTAAATGTAAACTCTCTCAGTTATTTCAAATAGGAAATTAATTTCGCTAAGAGAAAAGGAATTGAAAGAGAAATTACTAACATAGTTCCTTTGGTATGCAAAAAGCACACTTGCGCTCATTTCCTCATTATTACCAAACCTTTTTTCGTCCAAATGATATTCCAGCTATCGCATAGATGAGCTTTACCCACCCTTTCTAAATGCTCTGATACACTTACCATACTGACTCTTCAATTCTAATGACATTTGTGACAGTTCGTTTCGTTTATCATACACCACGACTCCAACATATTACCTACGTCAATGAATTTTTTTTTCATTTTTATGCTAAACTTTCATTTACATCATTGTAATAATGTTCAAGATATTTTCCTTATTTTATATTTGCGCATAATTGCAATATTTTTATAGAAAATCAATTTATTGCTTTCGTTGTTAATTATGAAAAATTGAAATTTCGTAGAGAATAATACTGGTAAAGAAAATACTCACAGTTATACGCAGAATTGTAGGTGTTTCGCCGTTAGTGTAATTGGCTTACCTAAAAAAAATACATATATTAGAAAATATCGAAAAATTTATATCTAAGGTAGACATACATTCAAGCGTAGTTTTTAAAATAATATTCTTACTTCCTCGCTATGAAAAAAGGAATAACAGTTTTAGTTATTAGTTGTATACATATACAAATATGTCTCGAGGTAGTTCACACCCGATCGCGATTCGAACCAGTGACCGCCGTGGTGTATATGAAGCACGTTCACTACACTACGGGCGGCCACTAATGTGCTGTTACTTAGATTTTAGAAACCATTTCGTCTAATATTTTTATGGATCTTATACAGACGTTTAGAGCATGTGATTTGTCATATTTAAAGATCACATGTTATGATGTTAAACCGTTATAGATTTTACTATAAAACATGAAATGTACTAGCGTAGACCGGAAGGTCAAATCCGAATTCTTCTTGTGTTCGGAGAAATTACTACAATTTAAATGAAATTCGCGGAATTACAGAACGAACTTCTAATGCCGCCGGTGTGCGAAAAGTTAACAATAGCGTGTGCGCAGTAGTCATTGAAACAATTGAATATTTCGTATGGAATTACCTACGTATAATAATAAAAAGAAAAAATATAAAAAATTAAAATATGCATGAGGGACAATAGAATAAAAGACCAATCATTATAGCACATACAGGCGTCGCCCATAAATCATTCATAACAACATATTAAATAGACATACTTCCATCGATGCACACGTTACATACACGATGAGTCAAAATCAAAACAAGTAACAGTCCGAAAAGAGAAAATAGCCCTATCGCTTACTTGGTTGGAAAACAAATAATACAAAAACCATGAGAATATCATAATAATAACAATTATTATTATTATTATTTATCTACGCTCATGTCAGATTTTCATTAATGGATCATTTATATGACCTCTAACGGTGTTACTGTGATGTATTAGCTCCCACGTTTAGTTGATTTTCCGGTTTCTAACCCACTGAATTATCATCAGCATTACCTACCTAAGTAAAGTACTTACAGAAGATTTAAAACAAAAAGAAGAATTTCACAAAAATTTGGAAGGTAATAAATGGTAAAAAGTTGAGCACAGTAAGAACTACCCTCTGTAGAATAAGATCTAACCATACCAGGTACTGAATAATGTCAAAGTAACGAATCAAATTGCTTAATCCTGTTTTTATAAACTGGACCATCCTGCATAATAGGAGATGATTTGAAGGCTCTTACATTTTATTATGTTCAGTTTTCGATCTTTCTTTAATTATGTTCCATCGAAGAGTGTATGTATAACAACGTACATTATATACTCTTTGGTCTAACGTAATCTATCACACATAGGAAAAAATCAAAGTAACGACGCTATCGACCCTCAAGCAAATCGATGGTACGAGGGTGCTGCTGTCAGGCAAACAAAACCTAAAAAGAAACACCTTAAATTCGTCACAGGGTCTGTATTTTTTTGCCTCTGATCCATCACAATGGAACTTTAAGGAAGTGGTGTTTTAAAGTTTTCTCACCTCTCCCATCTTTGGTAGATATTTCTGGAGAAGCTAAGAAAAAACTATCATAGTTGAAGCCGGTTTCCTTCCACGACATTTTCTAGTACGTCGATTGCTCTTTTTTCTTGTTCTTGTTCAAGAGAATCTGTTCTTAAGGAAAAGAAGCTTCTTTGCTGTTGTTAATAAACTAGATTCCACCATATACCTTGCTCCGCAAACTGTAGATACTATATCTGGCAAGTAGCTCGTTAATGCACTTTAATAGCGAATAAATTGATTGATCTAATAAAAGCCTTGAATCAATGTGATTTAGATATTTTTCAAAATCTTTAGTAGTTTCCAATGTATTTAATAATCGAATTTCCTGTACATTTTTACCTAGTAAAGCTCCCACTAACCTTATATTATTTTTTTTCTATTTTACTGCATCACAAATACACTTTATAAAGAATGAAGATATTTCGCCCTTTCATCAAATCCTCCGTCTTAAGCTGAACAACGTTTGTGTAATGTATGGCTACACTAATGCTGTCCAGCTGCCGAATAACAAATTTAGTACAGGGAGAAATGTTAGAAGTTTGCCGTAGTGAACGAATTTTAAACACTAACATTTATATTGTGGAGCACCGTTGACGTTATTTTTCGCTTGACAGTATCATTACAAAAATTATACTTTTCCAGCACTTCATCGACGCGACGCGACGTTAGCATTTTCGAAGCTACCAACTAATATCTATTTCTCATATTTAATTTATCCACCTTTTTGATACTTTAGAAGAATTTTCATACTTGGCTTAACATCCTTTTACATATCGCCTCACGTCTGTATGAGACAATGCTACATCTTTACTTGTTTTTAGCGACCCACATTGAGGGTTGAGGGTCGTTTTTTGTACTAACTACAAGATAGTACAAAAAACGACCCTCAACCCTCAATGTGGGTCGCTAAAAACAAGTAAAGATGTAGCATTGTAGCAGGAACTTAGATGCTTTACAGAGGAAGAATTGAAATGAAACTACAAGATTGATTTCAATTCTTCCTCTGTAAAGCATCTAAGTTCCTTCCTAAACAAATTGTTTTCTTTTGCTGCAGCTATTGTGTTATAATTTTGTTCGTTGTCGTTACATTGTCTTCCAGAAGAAAATCAGTAATGGAGGAAAGATATTCATCATTTATTCCCTGATATTAACTGAAAACTAGAATTTACTTCGAATCGGCTTTGATTTTAAAACATTGAATATGTCAATGTTTGTGTAGTCAGCGATCTTGAAGATATGGTGATCATTCCTTCTACTTATCCATTTCTTAGTCTCCAAAACCGAAGACTGGTGTTCTCATTTTTTCCATAAGAAAATCAGTATTTTTGACAAAATTTATATAAAACAAAAGTTTTGCTTGTAGGATTTGACGACACCTAAAATTTGTCGGGACGACACTTATGCGAATGACAATTTGAAGTTGGCCACTGTCAAATGGGAGAGCGCTCACTAGCTACACTTCTAAGTGTTTTTGGAAACGATATGAATTTTGGCCCTAATCAACTGGCTTTGCCAAATTAATAAAATAAGTTTTTGGAATATTTATGAACATAATACGTTTATTGCATGAAGCAGTGTTTGTTAAGGAATTTACGCATAACTCAACGTTAATCAGTATAAATGTATATTTTGACATTTTATAAAACCTTTTTGAAAATAATAGTACAACTGAGGTATCTGAGACATATTAAAATGAAATTATTTGAAAAAATTTACCATCAATGAATATCTGTTCTACTCCGCAGTAATTTAAGTATTCAGACAATTGTCCTACAATGCAATGCATTTCAAAAATGTGCGCTTTGAAATTTGGTTTATTTTTCCCAAAATTGCATAAAAGCAATTCAAAAAGCGATTTGCAAATGTTGGAATATGTATAACAATATCTAATAAAATGCGTTATTTTCCTATTTGTTTTATAAGTGTGTGAATCTAATTCATTCAATTTAGCAGTAGCTGGTACAAGTTAGATGGTAAACAAGGTGTTTACACAAACACTTAAAGATAAAGTAGAGAGATAATTGAGGTATACGAGCGGTTAATTAAAGCATAGGGTAGCTACTTCCTCATTCACGCAAGAGAGAACGCTACATTCGGTTCCTGTTATTAACGCATCAACTATTTTGATTCTATAATCACCATGTCATTTCCCACAGCATCCGTGCTCATTCGTAAACAAACAAAAAAAATAGTTTTGTATGCGGTGTATCATTAAGGCTCCGTTGTCCGAATTTTGAAATATTCGTGGCTACTAATTGGCAATAATACTCACAGCGACATTACACATTTTTCGTAGCAGTAAACTTCTTTTCAGTTATCCATTTGGGAAAAATTTTTTGCTTATTTTCCGCAAGAGAAGATAATTTACGTTATTACGAATTTGTAATAATGTAGAAAATTTCTGTTTGAAAGTTCTCTAGACAAACGGAAGCAATATAATTACCTACCAACGTTGAATTATTTTACGGTTAACAATTTAGATGCTCGTATTCTGAGGTCTTGTATTTACCTCCATCATAAAGGAGGTAATTCTCATTATTAATTATGTACAATGATCAACTCTGTGCATAATAAGTTATGAACATTTACAAGGTGCCCTGTGCTCTATTCTCGTTTGATATAATTGTACCTACCCATAGCATTTCAGTGGAAGAGAAATTAAATTGCCCAGGTATGAATTACTTTACTAATATACTTTAAAATATGTTTGCCGCTCTTGTTTGGTTTTAATTTTAGAAAAATTAGTAGCGCTGTTGTATAATTTTTATTTGTGGGAGCGCATTAATTGGGCTTTTAGTTACATAGCTAAATTGTAATCGTCATGTAGCGTTTGTCAAGTTCTTAAATCAAATAATCCTGAAATGAAGCAAACGTTTGTAATAGAGAGTTGATGAAGAATGAAGTAAAAAAATTACAGTATTTAATAATAAACCGAATAAAGTGGGTGTTATCGTATGCGGACGACGTGGTAGTAATGACGGGTAGTGAGAAAGAAATGAGGGGGTTAATTGGCGTGGTCAGTGGCGTAACTGCCTAACCCGCAGACCCTGCAATGCGGGGGGGCCCACCGTACAGGGGGCCCACATGGTATTTATTTATTTATTTCAAACGGGACACGCCCAAACTAGAAAAACATGTACAATGAAATACATAATATAGGTACATTAAAATTGTTTCAAATGTAATTTAAATAATTTCACATTTATTTTTAATTGTTTCCAAAATTCGTGACCATTTATCTGTTGTAATATCACAATCAGCACATAGTGTATTAAAATTATTACAAATAATATTTAAAGGACTCTTTTTTAATATGTTTGTTCTTGAGAACATTGTATAAAAGAATAAAGATTTTCGGGAATATCTTTGGGGTACATTGATGTTTATTTTTTCTAATAATTGTGGACAATTAATTTTGTTTCTTATTAAATTGAACAAGAATTTAGTACTCATTATAATTCTTCTAGTCTTTAGTGAAATCAAGTTATAATTAATAAGAGCTGTAGAATATTGAAAATCATGTTGCGGATAAAGTCCTGAGGATAGATATGTTAAATATTTCAAAAACCTTTTTTGAATTGATTCCAGATAATTAAGATGAGTATTGTATACAGGATACCAAATTAGTGATCCATATTCCAATACACTACGTACAAAAGCACAGTATAATACAATTAAATTATAATTATATTAATTAAAGAAGGTTACGCCAGTCAGTTTGATATTCCAAAATAACTTCAAATTACAATGCTCTTTATTATAGTTATATTACCTACTAATTCACTTAATATTCTTCCTTTTTAATTTGAAGAAACGGGAGCTAGTCAGCGTAGGGGTGAGCTGAATGTTGAAAGACCGTTGACTGTTGAGTCACAGTCTAAAATTGTATTTAGACTATGGGTGAGTATTGAGCAAGTACACAGCAAATAAGCACACGCGCTACCTCGACCACCCGCCAGTCAGTCAGTCAGTGTCAGATTTCGGTTTTTATCACTAGATTCTTGTTAAATAATTTTTACAGTTTCTTTAATAGTTCTAAGGTTAGTAATACCTACAATAAAAAGTTCCTAAAAGTAAAGAATTGATTATTATGTGTATAATCAATGGTAAAAGTATTTTTGTTTTAATGTACCTATAGCTTATAACTCTTTTTACTCGTTTCTTTAATAGTTTTAGCACAGTTTTTGGAATAGGCCTAACCTTAGTAAGGACTGGGTAAAAAGTTTGAATAAAAATGATCTTTAAAAGAAATATATTTTGGTTTCAATTTATGACTCTTGTTTCCTACTGTTTAATAGACTTTACTTAGTCTTTGGAATGGGTTTCTGGAGTTAAATATTTGCCATGTTATGTAAATAATTAATTAAACAAACCTTAAAAGGACGAGACTGTAAACAAGTGAACAAAATTATATAAAAATTGATAGAGTTTACCGATTCATATTGTGTAGGGAAGGGTAGGGGCCCAGAACAATGTTTGCAGGGGGGCCCAAAAATAACAGTTACGCCACTGGGCGTGGTGAAGGGATATTTAGAGAGAAAGAACTTAAGTGCAAATGTGGGAAAGACTAAAATAATGGTGTTTCAAAAGAGAAGAGGGAGAGGGGTAAAGGAAAAGTGGGGATGGGGGGAGGACGAGGTGGAGAGTGTAGACTGTAGATGAATGGAAATATCTGGGTTATGTATTAAGATATGATAATAAGGACGAGGCAAATATAAGAGAACTGGCAAATAAGGGGAATAGACTAGTGGGGAGTGGGGGAAAGAGTTTTTGGAAAGGATATGGAAAAGAGAAGGTGGATTTTTGTTGGTTGGTGAGGAGTGTGATGGGATACGGAGCGGAGATATGGGGGTGGAAGGAGTGGGAAAAATTGGAGACAGTTCAAGAAAAATACTGGAGATGGACGTTGGGTTTGGATAGAGAGACGCCAGGGTATATAGTGGAGAAAGAGATAAAAGCTGAGAAAATAAGATTTCAGGCAGGAAAGAGAGCGGTGAAGTATGAGGAAGAGGTCAGGAAGAGGAATGAAATTGTAATGGTGAATGAGTGTATGAGGAAAAAATGGATAAGGTATGGACAGAAGGAGAGGGAAATGTTTTATGAGAGAGTGGGTTATGCGTCGGAGGAGATAGAAAGAAGAAGGGAGGGAGGAAGGGATATGGTGGAAGAGAGGTAAGACCGAGTACCTGTTGGTGGATATAGGATTGAAGGAAAACAGAATACTGGCGAGATTTAGGTGTGAGAATGAGAAGAATGAAAATAGATATTGGTGAGAGGACGAGAAAAGGGTTTGTAAAATGTGCAGAGAAGGGAGGGAAAGTATGTGGTATATGGTGAGGGAATGAATGTAAGGAGCTAAGGGAAGAGGGGAGGGAGAGAAGGGGGTAGGAGTGGGGTGGATGAAGGAGGTGTTAGAGTTAGGTGCCATGAAATTTAAATTTTTAGGTCATCCCTTGCTATACATATGTATAGTTGATGAGGTAGCCTTTAAAACATGTGGATCACTCTAAAAGCAAGGTTTCTTAGAAATAGCATAAAATAGTTTAGTTGGTTCTTGGGAAATAACTATAGCGAGTATATCTTCTTTATGTAGAGATATAACTGCACAAATAACGTGTTTATCCATATTTGCGAAATGATATTTGTTTGACAACTGGTATTGTTTTTGATTTTCCTGGCAACTTGATAATTGGCAACTGTTGCATGAATATATTGATAAGCAAGTAGATAAAATCAAAAACCTGTATCTGAGTCATTTTGCATTGGGCTTCGAATATAAAGAAAACATTGTGGTAATTGGTGTTACTCATTCATCTATGTATGGATGGATGGAATATTTGGGGAATACATATATTGAAAGATATTGAATGAGTACACTAAGAAAATTTACGTACTCCATATACAGGGTGAGTTTTTTTCATTATTTGTATGGGGATTAAGGAAACCATAAGAGTTACACATTTGCTTAAATGGGGAAAGATTTGCTTCTTTAGAAGACTAATCCAGATACGCTTCTGTTGATTTAAGAAAATGCATGGTTTACTAGATATTTATAAAAAAGTAAAATTCACCAAAATCGTTTCAGCGCTTTAATTCGTTTATTTCTAAAGATAGATAAAAATTGTTTAAATACAATTTGTAGATAATTTTGTGCCGAATAAAGTTTTTTAATTTTGCTTAGCATTTTGAAGTTATGCAGCAAAGTTGAATTTTTTTAAATGGAAACGATAGTTGGCTATGAAATATTTTAATGGTGCATTTTTTCTGATTGTAATGATGTAAGGTTTGTATCACTTATTTTAATAAATAAAAGCACAATACACGTTTTTTCTATTATTACGTTTAGCAAAAATCATATCTTGCCATGGAAAACAAAAATAAAGCAACTGAAGCGTTGTTTATCACAAAATTATCTACAAATTGTATTTGAACAATTTTTATCTATCTTTAGAAATAAACGAATTAAAGCGCTGAAACGATTTTGGTGAATTTTACTTTTTTACCAACATCTAGTAAGCCATGCATTTTCTTAAATCAACAAAAATGTATTTGGATTAGTCTTCTAAAGAAGCAAACCTTTCCCCATTTAAGCAAATGTGTAACTCTTATGGTTTCCGAAATCCCCATACAAATAATGAAAAAAAAAACTCACCCTGTATATCAATGACTTGATATTGTCTGACTCATATGTACAGCGCAGGTTCCACTGTGACAAAGCCGGCCATGATCTAGGCGTAGAATCAAAGACCTCTTGCACCATAGAAAAAAGTACTCCCAATGAAAAAAAAGAAGCTGTTTTGACTGGAATGAAAATTATACATGCCCATTTGCATCTACTGAGGAGGATAACACCCCAGATATGTGGAATTCCATTCCACATGTGCTATTGGATTATTCCTCAACATGAAAAATTTAGAAGAGAGCTAATTATGTGAAGGAGTTTTAATAGAATGTTAAACATATCGGATGATTTGTTGAAAACGATCCGCCTGAGATATTTCAGAAGCCAAAAGGAAATTAAAAATTTCCGAAAACAGTTCCACTTATATGTCAAGGGGGAAACGGTTTGACTTACGATTCATACTTTTGACGTTTACTCCCGCGCTCCAACGAATACCTCCCCAAAAATTTAAATGGAATGACCCATCGCGTCGCGTGGTATCTCAAATGAAAGCTTATCTTATAAGGATTATGGTGATACGTCACTTGCTCACGTTTTTTATTTTCTCATATGGTGTTATCAGCCGACGCTACATTTAATTAAAAAAAAAACAAACCTATCTGGGTGAATAATCTAGCTCCAAGATTTAATATCTTGTCTGTGATTCTTTAGCACAAACATACGCATATTCCTATATCAGTTTTCCAATGTTAAAATTAATCAAATATCACTTCGGTAGTATTTGTATATCTAATACCACATTCGCCCACGCATTTCTGAAAGAGCAAAAATTGCTTGAAAACCATTTAATTTAAGAAAGTAAGTACTACTCGCTTTGCTTCAAAATCATCGCATTTCAAATGTAAATTCATGTCTTCTTTACTTTGTGATGCTGTATCTCAAACTGTAAGATAAAGTTATTTCTTGTTCCTCTTCACAGCGAAATACCTTCAAACGTAAGAAAATGACAACGTTTTGTTCGCCGTTTTCATTGTTAGTTTGTACAATATACTATACAATACACTGTACTTTGTGCATTGTGTTTTATTTATTATGATACTTCTCCCTGATGCACATTCTACGGCATCAGCTAGGTTAACTAAATTAAATATGCCGATCACTTCAATTTTGGTTCTATCGAAAATAAATTAAAATCAATACGGAATTTTTTCCAAAATACGAGAATTCTTAAAAACAAATAATTGATTTTACTATACCAAAGAAGACCATTCAAGGGGTTAACTATCTCAATACAAAGTCCATAGAGCATTGCACCGACATTCCTATAGCAGAAAAAGAATCTAGCTTGGTAACCCTCTCGTTAAACATAGGAAAACATTGTGGAAGTTTCTAAATTTTGATAACGTCCAAATACAATCAATCCATTTGGCCAATGTTCTACAATGTAATTTCGCAAAAAAAAATTTTTTTTTCATAATTTCGCTAAAATTCGCATATACTTACTACATATATACTTACTACTAATATACTACATATATTAAATAAAACAACTTTTTTATACACTTAAAATTTATATTTAATGTCAGTTAAACGCCAACATTGTTGTAATTTCAACATTTGACTCTTAAAAAAAACGTTTATGATAAAATACGTGCGTGCACAAAGCTTTACGAACGAACACAGGGTTTAGGACAGCAAAATTTTAAGGGCGCGGTGCGCATTAAGTCTTTGTCTGATACGGCGCGGCGGCGGCGACAGAGGGAGAAGAATAATTATGTTGAGAGCGGCGAAAGTTGCGAAGAGTATATATTTTCATAAAAAAAAACACAAAATGGCATATTTCGCAACTATTCTCAAATATAAGAAGTTTTCGCGTAAATTCGCGTCTATTTCGTAAAAACGAAAATTCCGTACATACGTGTTTTAATTTAAACCAATAGGTGTACATTACACAATTGTGGTGAAACGTGAAACTCAGATTGTTCGTGTGGGGTGAATCGTTTTTTGCCTTTATTCCAAGAGTTTTCTAAACTCAAGACATTTCAGTGTAGTTTTTTCCTCAATGAAATATAAGCTCCCATTCTTTGCCCTTAGTGCTTTCGTATACCTATATTTTTGTTTCTGATCCCGAAAACAAAAAACGCCTTGGTCAGAATTCGTTGCATTTTCAAATTCAGTTTGAATTTCTGCCTTAAGCTCAACATGTTTCCTAGCAAAATAATCCAGAATTGTGTCTAAATAATTATTTATTTACGATAAAAATTAAATTGATAATAAAGTAACCTTTCTCCATAAGAACATATAGACTACAGGCCCGTATCAAAAATTGATGGGTCATTTGAACCACCAGGAGACCTATGTAGAACGATAGAAGGGCATAAAATAATAAGATTCAGCACTATGCCGTCACTTGTAAGCTGTCCAACTGAGTACAGGTGAGAATTCAAAAGTACAGGTAGACCGGGTATATTTTGGTCATATATTTTTGTACGGCATTCTTACAATCAATAGATCCATGAAAAATAATGAGAAAACGCTTAGTGCCGTACAAAAATATTGCGCCACAAAGTCGGAAAAATTTTTCATTTTCCGCCGATTTTCAGGGTAAATTTGGTCATTTGATTGTGTACGGCATCGGTTCCATACAGTTTCAGCACCTCTTCTAATTCATTATTCCGCAACGCCGTACAAAAATCATGGTACAAGGGGAAAAGATCGAGGGTTGCAACCTCCTCTTTTCCGTGGTCCGGGGGGGTTATTTGAAAAAGTACGGCATCGGTTCCAAAACATTATCTAGCACTCAAAAGTACTATTAAAAATAATGCCGTCAAAAAATTATTGTTCATTTGAATGTATATCGATAATTATCTTAATTTCATCGTATACTTCATTTATAAAGGGGGAAGGTCATTTGATCCTGTACGGCAACTTTTTTTTCAACATCACATTGCTAAAAACAATTGTTATATAATATTGCCGTTCAAAAGAAACTGTTCTAAAAGAAATTATAGAGAAATATAAAACATGCAATTTTTGAAATTATTTACAAAGTTTAAATAACCATAGATTAATGAAATATAGCAATTTTCTAGATATTATCGTTGTTTTAAAAATAGTATTTAGGTAAATAAACCAGAAAAAAATAATGCCGTACATTTTAATGCAGACCATATTTTTTGGCTGATGAAAATGACACTACCATTGCAGGGGTACTTTATGGCATCTGATACTGTACGGCATTAACATATTTTTCAAGAGAACAATTGATAATATGCATTAATCATTATGCCCTCTATCTGAAGTGAAACGGTATGTATATAGGGTGTTTCAGACCACCCGTACCGCCCAAATATCTCGCGAAATACAAAACGCATTGAAAAAAGAAAAAATGCGTCTAAAAAATGTTTTAAGACTATTGTTTGATAGTAATAGGATGTCCCCACTCCCACCCACGTGAGGAGGAGAGGGGGGTAACTTCGTAATCTTAAATAGCAACCCCCCCCCCCCAATTTATTATGCAGATTTGAATTCTGCGTTAACAAATAGGAACTTTTTGTTTGAAACATTTTTTGAAGTTCGTGACAGATGGCGCTATGATCGCCGAAAGATTTTTCCGATTACCTATATGCTAATTTGATGTCAGTTTTGTTAAGTGACAATCAAAAATGTTAATGCTTTGTAAAAGGGAAGAGTGGGAGCTTTATTCCCCCCCCCCCCCCTTCCCCACACCGCCACTTCACCCCTAATTTTAGATTTAAACGTATCTCGAATGTCAATGTGTTCTTTACTCGTGAAATTAAAGTATTTCAATTTTTTTTTTCTATTTTCCATCAGACAAACAAAATTTACAAAATTTAACTTCTTCAATCGTGGTATTGAACAGTTGTTTAAATCTAAAATAGTTGCGTTTTCCCATTCTAGGTTATGGGCCGTAGGGTTGAAGTGGCGGTGTGGGGAAGGGGGAGGGGTTAATAAAGCTCCCCCTCTTCCCTTTTACAAAGCATTAACATTCTCAATATATAATGTCTATTTTGATAATTATTACAAGTAAGTTACAAATTTTTGAGTCAATGTAAACAATTATTTGATGAAGTTTGCTCGATTACATTTTTCTTACCGAGTTCTTAGAGCGTCCGAGTCAGCACTGCGTACAAGAGAAAGTCTCAATGCAGGTATATACTATAGATATATGCCTACAAATGCTAAACGTCGGAACAGAACGTCGCTCTGTAAGCGATATACATATACAGACTGTTCAACGAAAAGCGCCCAGGAGTATAGCGACTTCAGTGGTGTTATAACTCTAACAAACCATATATATTATTAAATGGGACTGTCTTTGCTACAATTTGATGAAAAAAAAAATCTTTTACACGCAGTGATTCGTTTGTTGTGACGTAATTGACCATTTTTTTAAATTGCACGATCTAATTTTTTTTGACCTAATTATTTTACACCTAAAAATGTTGTATAACACTTCTAAGGTTGAACTGACAAATTAAAAAAATAAAAATAAAAAAAATAAATAAAAAAAAATAAACAAATCGTAATAACTGTTTAGATAGATGAAAAGTACGTAAAATTCTCTACAAAAATAGACAAAAAAAATTAGATCGTGCAATTTAAAAAAATAGTCGATTACGTCACAACAAACGAATGACTGCGTGTAAAAGATTTTTTTTTCATCAAATTGTAGCAAAGACCGTCCTATTTAATAATATATGTGGTTTGTTAGAGTTATAACACCACTGAAGTCGCTATACTCCTGGGCGCTTTTCGTTGAACAGTCTGTATATACATCCTACGCTCCTAAGCAATATATGTACGGATGAAACATTTACATTAAAAAACAGAAGTGTTTATTATTATGATTACATACTGTTTTATTAATATGAACTTTCAGATTTGTACGGCATTGACTTTTCATAGACGAATGCATTAAATTCAAATAAATTATTTGAATGCCGTATAAAAAAATATCGTACCAACTATCACCCTAAAGTACATTTCGTTACATGGAATTTTCTGCACGTTTTTCCCCCTCTACTGACTGTTGGACTAACAAAAATGTACGGCATGTGAAAAAATGTTATCTATGCACAAAATACTTTCAGAATAAATTAATTTTATGTTGTGTCAAATGATCCGGACGGACCACGGAAGAGAGGAGGTAGCAACCCTCGATCTTTTCCCCTTGTACCATGATTTTTGTACGGCGTTGCGGAATAATGAATTAGAAGAGGTGCTGAAACTGTATGGAACCGATGCCGTACACGATCAAATGACCAAATTTACCCTGAAAATCGGCGGAAAATGAAAAATTTTTCCGACTTTGTGGCGCAATATTTTTGTACGGCACTAAGCGTTTTCTCATTATTTTTCATAGATCTATTGATTGTAAGAATGCCGTACAAAAATATATGACCAAAATATACCCGGTCTACCTGTACTTTTGAATTGTCACCTGTACTCAGTTGGACAGCTTACAAGTGACGGCATAGTGCTGAATCTTATTATTTTATGCCCTTCTATCGTTCTACATAGGTCTCCTGGTGGTTCAAATGACCCATCAATTTTTGATACGGGCCTGTAGTCTAATACTAATACGTAACTGAAGTTGGACTTCGGCACTCACGGTGAGCAGTAAGCACTCACGTATGTTTTAGTAAGCTATCGAAAGGCAGCACAGTAATCGCTTGATAAAAACAACAAATAATCTCAGGCAACGATGTAATATGAAGTAAAGTGAGAAAACTACCCTAACCCTTATACACTGCGGTGTTGGTTGCTGTCATAAATATTTTTAATAGAACATTGTATTTGAGGATTTGTAGTTGGACAGCAACACATTTCTTTACAAAAAGGTGCGAGTCCTTGTTATATTATTCTCTGAAGAAATTTTCGATTTTCTGTTCTAGTTTCATAAAGAATTGTTTGAAATTGTAACAACATTAAGTATCTATTAAACCTTTTAAAGCGCCAATATACGGTTTATGTAGGAAATGAAAGCTCATCCTTTACATAAATCGCGATTTTAACGTAGCAGTAGTTTTAAACTTTATTCTTTCTCTTTTTGCTTATTGCAGGGAATGAAGTCTTTAAGTACTTAGACAGCAGGTTTATTATCTTTATATCTTTTTGAATTGCGTTTATGTATGCGATAGAGCATTCTTACTAAATAAATATCAATAAATGCCGCAGGTCTAATGGTGGTCCCAGTTTGGAAAGGTATCAAGAGTTGTAAGCATAATTAATTATGAAGTAATAATTGCAGAACGAACGTTTTACTAAGACTAATAATAATACCTATTAACAATTTCTGATTTTAGCTATACTGAATTCCAAGTGCTCTCAGTTTTGTTATTGTCAAGCACAAGTGCCTCATTGTATTCCTTTCCACCCTTAAGGGAGATGGGAGCGGAGAGGGTGACGGACAATTTGTAAATCACGAAAAAATGTTGGAGGAAAAAAAGTAAATAAAAATCGTTTTTCTCCTTCTCCACCCCCAAAGAAGGGGTTGTAGTTGGGAGTGAAATTTGCAATTTGAGAATAGTTTTTTATGGAGAATCCAAAACTGGAATAAAATTTTGTACTTAATTGGATGTGTAGTTCTCGAGATATTCAAGGATGTATATTTTAACTTTAATGGCGTCCCGACGGCGAACGAGTAATCCGATCAAAAAATTTACCAGAGATTTGGAATCGGTAAAGAATTTTCTATAAGATGACACCACTTTCAGCTTTCTAAACCGTGTAACATGGACCAACGCACAGAGTCACAGACATCCGGACGAATTTATAGTAACCAACTTTTTGAAGTTGGTTGAATATGTAGAAAGGAGACGTGAAAAATACCTGTAAATAGACAATAACAAGCATATTTA
Organism: Pyrocoelia pectoralis; assembly: GCA_036250285.1. Classification (NCBI taxonomy): domain Eukaryota; kingdom Metazoa; phylum Arthropoda; class Insecta; order Coleoptera; family Lampyridae; genus Pyrocoelia; species Pyrocoelia pectoralis. The sequence continues at coordinate 89,580,979 of CM070074.1, read as the reverse complement.
AATATTTAGAATGCAAATTAACGTTGTGATGTAGCGTTAAGTGACTTTCGTTGAAATTCAAAATTATCACTTCGCAAGATGCAATAATGGAAAGAAGTTTCAGTGAATTTTTAATTTGGGATGCCAAATGGATTCCCCTACTATTTTTGAACGTTTTTCACTGTTGCAGTTACAAAAATTGCAACTTCCCATAGGTACTGTACCTATTGGTCACTTTTCATCATGCAGCACTTAAACTTAAAGCCATAAACTGAAAATTTGACTAAAATAATATTCTCGAATGACAGAGAAGTAAGATTTTCTTTGTACTACATTACTGCACTGTACGTGGACTATAAAACTACAACAAATATAGAATAAAACTACGGAATCGGAATTATTACATCTTTGTGGCGGTTTGTGCAATTCAGTTTAAAACAAACACCCTTTATACTTCTAATTATTTTTTATCTCTGTATAAATTAAGCTTATCATAGCCAAGTCGAAATTTTATGTGGATATAAGCCAAAAATTAAATAGGATAGTCATTAACCTTAGCACAAATTTTCATTTAAGCCATTTTTATTAACATATTTACTTTGTAAAATATACTTTAAAGATGCAGTTCTTTGAATATTTCCGTTAATAAACCTATTAATATTTAAGTATGATGAAAGTAAAGTAGATCAGGATGAAAATTAAGTTCTCTATATTCACTTTCCTAATAAGTGAGGTCCTAATATGAGGTTAGTTTCTTAAAAATCTCTACAGTAACTCTCATTTTATATAATAAAAACGAAAAGTGATGTGAATATAATAGTTTCCATCTACATACAAAAAACGTGAGTAAAAATGAATAAAATATAAAAAGAAGAAGTTTCCGTGAGTTTACTTTTGTTTGTAATCAATCTAGTTATCAGACTGTACAGTGCAGAAAGTTGAACTTTGGTAGAAAATAAGTTGGATCCACATATTATATGCAGTTCTCTTTTTTAGAATCATTATTGTGATCTAGTTTTATAAATAAAATGTATAAGATGAAATACTAACTTTCGCTATTAACACTATAAGTAATATGAGGGATACCCTGAATGTCAAATAACTTTCATTTAAATATATTTAAAAAAGTTCTGTGGCAGAACTTTGTGATGTAAAAATTCATCGCCATTCACTTTACGCCAATCGTTTATCCAAATTGATGGAAAAAATTTTTGTTATGGCGCCGATAATTGCGTGTAATGTAACAACATACTTAATTTTGTTCATAAAATTCTCTGCAAGAAGATTTATAATGTCGAAAATCTCAAAATGTAATATTTCTATTTCTATTTCTATTTCTATTTCTCAAACAACAATTTTTAATCATTTCTTCTTTAAATTCAAATCAAATCAAATCAAAAAACGTTTATTGTGGAAAACCCACAAAAGGTTCAACTTAGAAGTTGGTCTTCCAGTCTACCTTACAAGAACATTAAATAAAATATAAATTCTTATGTGGAAAAGAGAAGTACAATCATTGAATAACTAATAAGTAATAAATAATACAATACAATAAACACAAACAAGTGGATAATTCTAATACTAGGTCATACCTTGTGATTACATTATAAAAAAGAGAAAAGTAAAGTAAAATAAATGTTTAATTGTTTACTTAAATTCGGCGAAATGTTAAAGAAAAATCCCAAACTAAACCCACCAAACATCGAACTAGAACCAAAACCGTATTGGGAACAGTTTTCATGTGAAATATTGCAACCTTGCTCAGAATGGTAAGTAGAAGGAAATGCTGTAAATTCTCCGGTACTGAAGTGACAGTTAAATGATAACAACACATCGTGGAGGAACAAATCAGCAACGAAGAAAGTATTTATAACTATTATATAGAGGCAGTATGAACTCGCAAGTCTTTTTTTAACAGTGCAATAATTTAGGACTCGTGGTATATTTCAATAACAAATACATATTAATCCTTTAATAATAGTAATAATAATAATAATAATAATAATATTTATTGCCCAACAGATCCAATGATCCTATTATAGGACAAAGTAAATACAATGTAATTTTCACATGGTTATTATATATTATAATGGTTAGGTAAATGTCTATTATATGGTATAATTGTAAGTTTATTATATAATATAATCGAGTTTGATGGGTTTACAGTCATACTACCTTATTATTCACCATAACAACTACTGAAACAAGAAACATTAATGACTAAATAACGCCTCTTTACATGACAACCGGATTTTAGATAGCAACGGGCGTTATTTCTTATAACGCTCGCAAATGTAAAATTATACGGTCAAGGATGTTAAATGTGGGTCTATACTGATTTTATTGTTATCATCTGTTTTCATCATCTTAATCAACTTCTTGCAAGTATGACATAAAGTTATGAAGGCACCACAGGCGTTATGAACATAACGCATAACGCCTACGGTTGACGTATATCCCTCGGGCCAGAGGCCCTCGGGCTATACACTGTCGACCTTAGGCGCTATTTAGTTCATAACGTCCTAGATACCTTAATTACTATAATGTACCTCGATTATTGGTTAATTTCATCATACCAGGTGGTGAGTGAGCTTGCGAGAGCTGTAAAAGGAAAACCACGTATAGAACCCAAACAGGCCTGTGGGGTTACATAATTATAATACCGCCACAAAGGAGATTGAGCCAAATCAAAAGCATTGACATTGGTCGAAAATTCCAGGACAGAACCATTCCAAGATCTTCCTGGAAAACTCAAACGGGGATTTAGCAACGTCCATCTCATAGTTAAACAGGACGAACATAAAATAACAGAAATGGGCACATGCTACTATCATTTGAATAAATAACTACACAATATGGGAACGACCAGGAAAGGAAAAGATAATACAAAAGGAAGTTTTAGGGTTGGTAATAAGGAGAGTTTGGAAAGCAAGGCATTGTATCACGTAGGCTGCTTTAGGGCAAATTAGTATCTACTTAAATTTTCGTATTAAGTATATTCGAATTTTCATTCTCTACTGTACTGAACTGATTCGTAATTAACGTTATAGAATAATTACTTATGTGCTTGAACTAAATGGAATTGTGCCCGTAATGCGAATGTTGTTTTTCTTTAGATACTCGTGAAACCCGTAGAGATCAGTTTTGTTTCGCTTTTTTTGTAAGAACATTTACTTACTATCAGTCGGTGTCGGTAGGAATTTGAAGAGTTGAGGCGTACGCGAGTTGGAAAGCAAAATAAATAGAAAACATGTATTGTAATTTTCACGAAACTAATTTATTAGCGTGTGAATACACAGTTAATTAAATATTTTTTCATGTTGTTTTGTGTACCGTGAACCTACTCCATTCTACCTATATTTACTTTAAACTTTTTATACATAACAATTTTTCGATATATACAATAAAAATCCCACTAAGGTAACAATAATAATAATGATAATAATTTGAGGAACAAAAGGGTTGTACCAAGTATTCTAGAGGCTGTAAAGAACACCTCATTATAGACTCTGTAATACTTGAACAATCTAGACTCAATAAAAGAAACACACACACACACAGCTTACATCGATTGCAAAAAAGCATTTGATTCAGTATCTCACTCTTGGTTACAAAAAATACTATCGCTGTACAAAATTAGCAACAACATCACACAATTTCTCACTCACATAATGTCATGTTGGAACACCACCCTCCTAACACTTACACTAAACGATCCAACACATCACAAACACAATACAAATTAAGAGGGGCATGTTTCAGGGTGACCCTTTGAGCCCACGTTGATTTCGTCTTTCTCTTAATCCCCTTTCACACATGTTGAATAACACAAATATTGGTTATAACTTAAAACACAATCATGAAATACATCACATCATTACACATCTATTTTATATGGATGATCTTAAATTATACCTACGCCTCTAAAGCACAAAACTCAACCATTTATTACATATCACTGAAACATTTTCACATGATATACACGATATACACATAGAGTTTGGTATTGACAAATGCAAAACACAACACATCACTGCTGGTAAGAGAGAATTTGTAGATTTCGAGCTCGAACATGGTAACCATATAAGATCCATGGACGAGAATGAAACTTACAAATATATTGGTTTTCAGCAAAACACATACCTAAAACATACACAAATAAAACGAAATCTAATCAAAAACAGAATTACACGGTAGAAACACTGTCAAAGCTATTAACACATATGCTACACCGGCCCTTACTTATTTCTTTGGAATAATAAAGTGGACCAATACAGATTTAGAACAGGTACAGAGTAACACATAACACACGTACATTACTCACTAAACACCGAATACATCATCCACACGCCTCAACAGTAAGGCGATAAGAACCAAAGTACAATAATAATAATAATAATAATAATAAATCTAAATTAATTTAATTTCACTCATAAATATTAATATTATATATCATAAATATTAATATTAATATTAATGTAATTTTGATTAATCTTAATGATTCCTCAAAAATGAATTTATGGTTAGATATTATCCCCCATAAACTTAATTGTTGTACCACTGAAAGTGTGAATGAATAAATAATAATAAGATAACTTCATCCCTTTTGACTCTGGTCACCCGTTCTCCCACAAATTTGCGAGTTCCAATTCCCTACTTCGAAGGATGTTTACTATCCCCATGTCCCCTTTCCATTTTAATTCTGAATTTAATATCATTAGACAATTATTAGCTATCAACAATGGTTATCCCATAAATTTAATTGAAAGACTTGCCTCCAAAATCAAACTCTCTTTAAACCCTACTCAATTAATTCCCGTTAAATCTCATTTACATCATTCAATTTTTACATCTCTTACCTTTTATCTCCGCCTTTCCTACAATATCAAGAACATTTTCAAACGTTATAATATTCAAATTTCTTTTTAAACTAAAAACTCCTTACGTTCTGCCATAGTAAATAACAAAGACAAACGTTATAAACTTTATAGATCTGGTATTTATAAACTTTTTTGTAATTCTTGTTCTTCCTTTTATATAGGGTAAACGAGTAGATCTTTCGCCACTCGTTCCAAAGAACATTTTGCGTCGATTAAGAACAATAATTTTAGCCACGCTTCATCTTTTTCAGAACACATTCTTCACCGGTCATTCTTTTAACCCCAATGTTGATTTTAATACCCTTTTTATATTTTATATTACAATTACATGTAGATATATTAATGCCAATGAAGTTAATAACTATTTGGGATTAGACCATACAATTGTTAGGTATGTTAAGTTATTTAATTTTTTCAATATTTCGCAAAAAAAATTTTCAGAAACTAAAATATAAATTACAATTCGTAAGTTAACAATAGATGATACTTACATTAAATTGTTAACAATAGATGCAATTACCAAGCAAGGTCATGCCATGCAATACACCTCAGAGTAAATGCTTTTTTAAGGTAAATTTAAATTTGGATATATGAAAGACAGATAATAATAAATGACAGATGAAATTAATAATAAGAATCAAGTTGGGTATAGATGTTGAACGATAAGAACATAGGTACATTATCTGTCTTTCATATATCAAAATTTAAATTACCTTAAAAAAATTGTGGAAGTACTAGTAAAATTACTGTTAATTACTTCATTAAACAAGTAGAAGAGAAAACAAAGGAAAGTGACGCGAAACAAGTTTCAAAGTATTATAGCATTATAGCCTATACAATAATTGACAACAGTACATAGAAATTATAATTATAGTCATTTGAATGTAAATAGCACCTAGCACTAGTATTTTGAAAATACATTCCTAATAAATCGAAAACGAAGAAAACGAAAAATAGACATAGGACAGCATCCTTATGGTAGTTTTAAATACATTTTGTCACACGTTTAAGCAATCGAATGAGAAGAAAAACAACATATATATATGGGACCATAAAAAAAATCGAGTAGTAGCAATAGCAATATAGTGCAAATTTGAAAGTATTAATTATTAATATTGTCGTCTCAGTAGTAGTAAGAAGAAGAATAAAAGAACAGTTATCGTTCGTGTAGAAGGGATAGGATTACGATTGTCTGAAAAGGCAAAAACACACTGACACGGAGTCATAAAATACGTAATTTATTCCAATTAAATACTCCAGTCTAATACTGTAAAAAGTGACTGGGAAGCAATTGGGAAGAAGTGGTGTTAGTAAAAATAAAGAAAGAAAGAATCAGTCTAGCTCTCAGTCTATTTACAAGACAATATTCTAACATATAGTGGAATAAAGGCAATAAAGGCCTTCTTGAAGATGTGAAAAACGATATCAGGAGAATTAAATAGGGTTTTATCTATAAAATGTTAATATCGATGCGATCGTGATACACAATGGCCATTTTTAACTTCAAATTTAATTTTTGATGTTCATTACAAAGTAATTGCGTGATTGTAGTCTAAAATTCTGTACAAATTGCACGTCTTTTACCAAAATAGGTTTCATATTCAAGTATTATTGCTTTAGTGTTCCAATTCTTCAAAATTACTGATTTCATCCCATCATATACCTAATATTAAATTCAGGAAAGCATAATAATCCGCAACATTTTAAATTATTTGTAGTGAACACAAAAAGTTCTGGGCTGTAGTTTTACAGACATGTATTATACGTTTAAGCAAAAGGTCGCAACGTATTTGAGTGAATAAATAATTCTCTAGACTCTGAGTTCAAATGTCAAACGTCTGGTCATGTTACAATAGTTAAAAAACATCCAAAATTTTCAATGAACAATGAAGATTATTGTTGCAAATATTTTCAGTAATGTTCATTATTATAACATTTATAACCAGGTATACGTTCAAATTAAGATATACAAAGTATACAAATATAATAATCTATTTATTGGTTTTAACGTCACTTGAAAAGCCTTTTTTTTGTATTTAAAACATATATTTCGACTTCGGTTGAAGTCTTCGTCAGTATAACAATAATAGTCACAAGTTTAATTTGGAAAATGAAATTCAAGCAAATATGGAAAATGTCAAATGTAGATGTAAAAAAAGTAAAAAAAAACAAACATTTTAATGTTAAGAAAAGTAAAACTTTGGATGCACATAGTCGAAATATATGTTTTAAACATAAAAAAAGACTGTTAAAGTGACTTTAAACCAATAAATAGATTATTAAATTTAAATAAGGTGTTAGTCGTAGCGGTACATCTAAATGTCTGTCAAATTGTGCGAGAAGTGTGAAATTAGGTACACTTATTAATTAGATCAAAATAAACGATTTGACCTGCAGCACCCCTATTTTCAACCCTTAGTTTTCAAAAGTGCCCCGTATTTAGTTTTTTCCATCCCCTAACGATAACTCCTTTGTTTACAACTTTTCGAAAAAAATATATTAATAAAAGTTTTAGGAATTCTTATAAGGAACATTTTATATAAGGATAAAATTTTCACAAATATCAACCCTTATCGAGATATGTGGGAAAAACTGATTTTTGCAGTTTCATTACAAAATCGGTCATAGTTTTCTTGTTTATCGTTTCTCAGAAAAATTATTCAAATAAAAGATGTAGATATTAATATGATCAATATTTTAGGTATATATAATATTTTCACAGAAAGCAACCCTTAACAAGTTATTTCGATATTTCTGAAAGTAAGCAACCCTTAAGTATGAAATCGCTCGTATCTTTTTTATTTGTAACTTATGAGGGAAAACATGTGAATAAATATTATATAAAATTATCTTTTGGGCATTTTATGTAAGTATGAAAATTTCTGAAAAGTCAACCCTTAACGAGATATATCGAAAAAACCAGAAACTGTCAATTTTCACATAAAATCGAGCATAACTTTTCTATATTTCACTACAGTGACATTATTGTTATATAATTCGGTAGGTATATGGATGTAGAAAATATAAGTAAGGGGTAATTTTTTTACAAAAACTCACCCTTAGCGAGATATTTTGACAAAAACAAACTTTCGGCACTTTTTAGAAAAGTTTTCGTAACTTTTTCAATTACGATGGTTAATATTATTTCTTCGCGGTTAATAATAGCCAATTACAGTGCGTTTCATGAAATCATAGTGATTTTGCACCATATCACACTGGTGCGGGAATTTTCGACGTACAAAGTGTAGGGTTTATTCGCGGTAATATAATTAAAAAGAAACAATTTAATTGTACCCAAAATGCATACATAGGTCGATTTTTATATCAAGGAAGACATATTTTGATGTTATTTTCTTGGGGGTGGTTCTCACCTCCACCGCTTCACAGGGGGTGATATTGAAATTTCAAATCGGAAGGCGGGTCATGTGATACATCATTGGAAAGCTAATTCCTTGACCTTTTCATTTTTGCATTTTTTTCACTTTATTTCTATCAGTAACTAAGTAAAATACTGAAATATTTATTTAAACACATTTGGCTTAGGTGCGCGAGCTCGTTACGTAGCGGGCGTCGCGGCGTATATGGTTTCGCTCGGGTGTCGCATCTCCTTTAGACATTTTACATGCGAAAATAAAAGGTAAGCACTTCAACAGCAAGTTAGTATTATCTCACCGACTCGTATTTCAGTGAGAACAACCAAATAGAAGACTAAAAAGGAGCTGCGACACCCGAGCGAAACCATACGCCGCGACGAAATTTCAATGTCACCCCCTGTGAAGCGCTGGAGGTGAGAACCACCCCCAAGAAAATAACATCAAAATATGTCTTCCTTGATATAAAAATCGACCTATGTTTGCATTTTGGGTACAATTAGATTGTTTCTTTTTAATTATATTACCGCGAATAAACCCTACACTTTGTACATTGAAAATTCCCGCACCAGTGTGATATGGTGCAAAATCACTATGATTTCATGAAACGCACTGTAATTGGCTATTATTAACCGCGAAGAAATAATATTAACCATCGTAATTGAAAAAGTTACGAAAACTTTTCTAAAAAGTGCCGAAAGTTTGTTTTTGTCAAAATATCTCGCTAAGGGTGAGTATTTGTAAAAAAATTACCCCTTACTTATATTTTCTACATCCATATACCTACCGAATTATATAACAATAATGTCACTGTAGTGAAATATAGAAAAGTTATGCTCGATTTTATGTGAAAATTGACAGTTTCTGGTTTTTTCGATATATCTCGTTAAGGGTTGACTTTTGAGAAATTTTCATACCAACATAAAATGCCCAAAAGATAATTTTCTATAATATTTATTCACATGTTTTTCCTCATAAGTTACAAATAAAAAAGATACGAGCGATTTCATACTTAAGGGTTGCTTACTTTCAGAAATATCGAAATAACTTGTTAAGGGTTGCTTTCTGTGAAAATATTATATATACCTAAAATATTGATCATATTAATTTCTACATCTTTTATTTGAATAATTTTTCTGAGAAACGATAAACAAGAAAACTATGACCGGTTTTGTAATGAAACTGCAAAAATCAGTTTTTCCCACATATCTCGATAAGGGTTGATATTTGTGAAAATTTTATCCTTATATAAAATGTTCCTTATAAGAATTCCTAAAACTTATTAACATATTTTTTTCGAAAAGTTGTAAACAAAGGAGTTATCGTTAGGGGATGGAAAAAACTAAATACGGGGCACTTTTGAAAACTAAGAGTTGAAAATAGGGGTGCTGCGGGTCAAATCGTTTATTTTGATCTAATTAATAAGTGTACCTAATTTCACACTTCCCGCACAATTTGACAGACATTTGCGATTTTCTCGATGTACCGCTACGACTATGTGTGAAGAATGGTGGATGGTTTTGGTTCGAACCTGTGTGATGTATCATGTTATTGAAAGGATGTATAAATCTATAAATGTGTGGTTCTGGGAAGTTGATATTTTGTTGACTAAACAGGCATTCTCTATTTCGAGTTGTTCAAGTACTTTTTTCTAAATATTACCTACTGTGATGTAAGAGAGGGGTTGCTGTTATCTTTATATTTTTGTAAATGCAGTTAATTTGATACGTGGTGGATTATATGAGTGGTTGGGGATGATAACGTCAATTAAATAAATATTTCTTTGACTAATTTAATTTGATGGAGGTGAATACAATAAAGACCAAAATGGTGGAGTTTCAAAAGAAGAGAGGAAGAAGTAAGAAGGGAGAATAAAAGTGGGGAGATCAGGATATCGAAAGGTGGATGAAGTTACGTAGCTCGGTTACGGGATAAGATATGATAATAAGGGCAATGGGCAGATTAGGCAGTTGGCTATGAAAGGGAATGCAATAGTGTGGCCTAGTGTGGAGCCTGTGGGAGGAGATATTCAGAAAATGAGGTGCCTGTTTGATACACTAATAAGTGTGATGTTATATGGGGTAGAGGTGTGGGGGTGGGAGGTAAGAACGCAGATAGAACAGATACAAATAAAATATTGGAGGTGGGTTCTAGGGGTTAGATAGAGAAACCCCGGGTTACGTGGTGGAGGAGGAGGCAAAACTGAAGAAGATATGTATTGAGGCTGGTAGGAGAGCGATGGTTTTTGAGGAAAAGATGGAAAGAAAAGAGAAAGGGGGGATTCTAAGCTGTTGGACTGAAGTGAAGAACGGGAGAATTCGTCAGGGAGAGGAGGAAACAAGGCGATGTTACGAAAGAGGGGGATATGCGAGAGAGGAAGTAGTGAGGAAGAGGGAGGAGGGATGGGAGATAGCAGCGGAAATAGCAAAGAGAGATAAGGATGTACAAATACAGGAGGGAGGGATGAGGATAAGAGAGGGAAGACTTAGTCACGGATGAAATGCCGAAGTACCTTATGGGAAGCGGAACCATAGGGAGTAAAGAGGACAGTGGCGCGGTTTAGAGTGGGAAATGAAGAGAAAAACAGTAAATATTCGTTGGAGGAGGATGAGAGGTGAGAGGTTGTGTAGACTGTGTCGAGAGGGAAGGGAATGTATCGAGCACATGGTGGAGGAATGTGTAGTTAAGAGAGCAGGAGGGAGGTTAGAGAGGTGTGTTTGGAGAGGACGGTATTAGTTTTTTATAGGAACAGAGACAATTAATAGAAGGATATTCTTAAGGATAGGACACAGTAAACTGAAGGTATAGTAAAATTTTCAAAAATTTTAATTTGGGCGGCTGTAAGTGTAGTGTGTAACATTCAGTTTCCTCCTGTCATCCCATTGGCTTAAATCGTTGAGTGAAAGATAAATCGAACAACTTATTAAGGCACAGCGTATGGAAATGTACAATACAAAGTGTCGCAAATTTCCAGGAAGCGACATGGCAGTACGTATTTTGGTATGTCAAAATCTAGGACCCCTTGCTAGTTTAATAAAAAAAGTTTTCGAAACGTCGTGTGATATCAAGACATCCTATAAGGAATTCTAGCTACGAAAGTTAATCTGTACATAAGAATAATTAAAACGAATCGCATAGTTCTCTCAGATAATTTTTAATCTACTCATACGAATGGCAATTTTGCATTGTTAAAAAGTTCATTAATTATGTTTGTTATCTAACGTAGTAAAACTATAGGAAAATTGACGAATAAATTTTCCTTTGGAATACCTAAAGCACCACAAATATTAAAAGATCTTCACGAAATTAGATTTTGTTGACTGCAGCGAAAAATAATTGTGTGGTCGTTACAAATTACAATTTGTTACCAATTTAATCATTTGAGTAAACAACTCAGAATAGCTTCGTTACTCATCTACTATAATTCATAGAACTACAACAATTATATTTAATAACTAAGTAAATTTCATCTGATATGGCAGACAATCCTGACCCGGGATACTGCAAAGCAGCTTGACTTGCGTCTGTTGATGTCAAGGGATGCGTGGCAACGACCAAATTACCCTAACAACCGACGCGTCCTTTTACGCCTTCACATATTCAGATACAGTCGTACAAAAACAGAAACCTTGAACTTTTTTTCATTAAGACATTCGATACACAATATCTTACAGACGCATACAAAGCGTTTATGACACAAACAATGACATAATGACAATGAAATTAGAAATTCCGCACCTGTAACAAAAAATGCACGAATGCACATGAAAAGAAAAAATCAAGCGAAAATTTGTTGGAATGTCACGAAGTAAGCTTTGGACATAAAACTTTGCGTAGACGTTCCTTTATATCTGTTGTAATTATTCCCATTTCAATACGTTTCCTCAATAAAGAAAGAAATCTAAAAATGTCGACAAAAACATTGGGGAAATTATTACTGCGAATAAATAAGCCTCTTTAAGCAACTTCTTCCATGTTTATCTTATGAAAGGCAGTGTTATAGCATTAGAGGAAACACAATAAATATAGATCAATACAAACTCGTTATAGTACCTATCTGTGAAGATCAATTTTTCCATTTTTACTAGATGTAAGTATGTAGTTGTTTTACAAATTTCAATAAACGTCTAAGTTATTTAGAAAGAATATGAAAGTGTTTTGAAACAACGCTTTCTACGAAAAGTATCATTTTTAATTGCGTAGTGAAAGCTGGAGGAGTTGTTGGATGAGAGAATTCTTTGAATGTTCCACGTATAAATGGATTCAAGCACCTTCATTATTCAAGTTTTTGATTCGTTGCATTTCTCGGGGCGTGTCCTGAATGTAGTAGGTAATATACCAATGCATTGTATAAAAAAGTCTTACTTATTGGTGTTCAATGTTCAGTAGCCTTATATTACAGATTACGAAACGTTTCTGGTTTCCCTTAGTAATGGAAAAAGGCGCGGGGGGCTGAGGGGATATTATATTTTGTTTTTTTTTCTCGCCAATGGAATTGGGTTAAATTTGTGTATGATGATTTTGTAATTTCTGATTGGTTCTACTTATTCTGAATTTTTAATAGTCAACGCCTTTTGAACTGGTAGAAGGTTTTAAAAAGGAGTAAGAAGTGAGAAGCAGTAGAGGGACCGTAGTGGTATGGTGCAGGCTGCGGTCCTAATTGACCATAGAAAAGATACGGGATTTTTTAATCCCTTATTCAAGAGAGTGAATGTTGTAGATGAAAACAGAAGTGGACTGTAACTTGTGTTGGCTGTTCAAAACCATTATATTGTTGTACGATGCAAATTGTATCAAAGTTCGTTAAGTTATCTTAACATAATTTACAAGTTGATTTATTGTTGTATTTTTGTGTAGTAAAAAAGGGCGTTAATTAGCGGAAAATGTAAGAGCATTCATTCAACTTATTGCTGGCTGGTGATTTATTAGAGTTTTCAGGAAAATTTTGTGGTTTTATTCATAGATTAAGTGAGTATCTAATATTTGAAAAGAGCGGAAATTTACTAGGTCGTTAGGGTGGATAAAGTACAATAAATTAACGAGTAAACTCACCGTCAACTATGTGTGTTTCTGCAGTAGGTAAGTTTGTTAATTGTGTGCGCCATTATTTTAAATTATCTAGGACCTAGGTGTAGTAGCTTTTAAGAATCATTCCATTAGTAAAAGGAATTTATTGATAAAATAAATTTAAAAGTGGGAAAAATTGGAAATTTGTAAATAAGACGGTGTGTATAAGAACCTGCGCGTCGGTCGCTTAGTGGACGGCGGTGGAACACGCGTATTTAGTTTCTGCCTATCAGAATTTGTTAGTTTTTGTTCTGTCAAGAGCGTACGCTGGTTGCACACCACCTTGTTCTTTGGGAGAAACTCAAGCAGAAAAAGCGTGAGTAGAACTTAGCTACTGGTGACATATAGTAAGAAGAATAGTAAGAAGAGAATAAAAATAGATATTGGTGGGAGGACGAGAAAAGGGTTTGTAGAATGTGTAGGGAAGGGAGGGAAAGTATGTGGCAAATGATGAGTGAATGTGAGGAGGTAAGAGAAGAGAGGAGAGGGAGAAAGGTGATTCTGGGAGAGAAGGGGGTAGGAGTAGGGTGGATGAATGAGGTGTTAGAGAGGAGAGAAAGGGTGAAACGAAGGGGGCAGGAGCAGAGAAAGTTTTTAGAGTAGTAGTTTGTTTTTCTTTTGTATATTTGTTTGTTTATTAGAATCAGAATGAGGATCTTTGTATATTTTTTGGTAAGAATACAATAAATTGAATTGTGATTGAAAAATACAAAGCAAAGCCGTACAGGTGGAATAAATGAGAACGAAAAAAACCCAGAAGAAACTCGCATTTTTATAACTCGGAAAACTTTGCGAAAAGACCACCAGCCTGCATATAAGTTATAGGTCGGTTATAAGTTATAAGTATAACTATCACTGGGTCTTCTTTCCCAGAAGTGAAAGATACAGAGTGATTTAGAGATGACTTTATTTATGCAAGAGGTCACACTGGTTGATGCAGAGTCTTCACTTTTTAAACAAATTTTTTTACTAATAACGTTTTCGTTTGAGTGTTCCTAATCGCTCTGAGGGCAAACTTTCGTTCGGTTTGATTGACAAGTATTGCTCCGTCTTCGATTGAAAAGTAACGTGCTGTCAAAGAGTATATTATACTCTTTGGTGCTCTTTAAAGTACTCTGCGATTGTTTTACACATGTTTTTAGCATAGCATGCCAGCCAAAAGTATGGTTAGGAAAAAAGATAATGCTGTTGTTTTGTGTGATTCACCAAAATCTACCGGACTAAATTTTCTAACTTTAACGAACTGTTTGTGTGAAGTTTAAGTTACAAATGACTTATTGACGATCCGTAACTTTTAGGGAAGCAAAGAAAAGTGAACCGTAATAATTATTTTAATGTCTTGTCAAGACCCTATCTTCTATAAGGTATATAGTTAGAAAGGACCGTTTAGCAATGCAATCTCAACCTAGACAACTAGGAATCATGTAATTACGTAAATATTGACCTAGAAATCATTTTAATACCTTTGCTTACGTAAAGAACAATGTAAACAGTAGCCCCAAGCTTTATCCTTTACAGATTCTAATTAGAAGGGATGTGACTTGACGTCAATTGCCTCACTTCTATTGGTACACTTACGATAATAATAGATCGAGTACTTCAAGTTCGCTGTATTGGATGAAAATCGAGATTTTAATAGCCAAAGAGATACTATTAAAATACAAAATAAGCACATGTTTATTGCATAATGTGTCTAATGGTTGGATCTTTTCAACTGACACGAAACATTTGTTTGATAGTGTTGAATTGTTGCAAAATAAACATTCACAAAATTTGATAGTGTGGAATATACCATCGCACGTATATAGGGCCATTTTATGAAAATGAGAACCAATCAGAACAAATTAGGAAGACAATTCAACTAGTAATATAATGTGAGAGTTCTTTAAAGTTAAACGAAACAAAATTCTGCAAAACAGGTAAAAGTTCTCACATAAAACTATCTAATTGATAAATTAGTACACGAACATTGGTAATCGGTAGAAATTTTTTTTGCAATTCATATTGAGTAATATGTAAACAATAATTAAATACTTGTTTTACGTACTTCATGCAGAATGTTGGAATCATATATGAACCGTGTCAAGGTGCACAAGGTGACGTACGCATTTCCATACCTGCTGCCACTACTGTCTGAATAATGGCTGCGTGTCGGAAATTTTTATTCGGTAATTTAGGTCGATCTGTACTTTACTTAAATCATACGGTGTTTGTATTACGTATCTTTTCGGCATTGCGGCAATTCGAAGAATCCACTTAACTTGCACTTGAGTAAATTAGAGCTTGCCGCTCAATTTGAATAGACGTTGAGATTCTGTAGAAGTTTGACAGATTGAGTTTTTGAACACACCCCTCAATACAGTATTGGACAACATTGCACAATTCGCTTAGAGCAATAATTTTATTAATCGAATAAGAGAAACGGCAAAGAATTATTAAGACTTTCGAATCTTGCACTTCGAGCTAATACCTATATTGAATATGGTAATTTTATAATTTAGCACAACTTTATAAATACATTTTTTATCTGGATTGATTAACATAATTTATCGTTAATATGGAAAACAATGCGAACTTCAATATTGTATTAATAATTTTTCATATATGTATTAGAAATTATAAATATACCAGTTCTAACGAATTTATTGATTGATCATCGAAATTTTTGGAAAATTTCAGATTACAGTTGTAGATTAATTGAGCACACGGGTATGAAAAGATGTGCGATGTGCAGTTTTTAGTCGTTTTGTCATTCGCATTATCGCATAAATTTATGTATTTCACGAAATTGTTAATAAAATACATAATAATGTCGATAACGAACTACACCCGAGATGAATTCAACCAATCAATAACGAACAAGTGAAAAGCAACAAATTTTATATACAATCATTCCTTGAAGTTGGAATAATATAAAGCCTTAGCAGATAACAAAAAATACAATCTTCCACTTCCTATACAAGGTGTGTCATAAATTGTTAAATATTTGATCGTCAAATCTGTCACCATATAATACAATAAACAACACAAGAGGGAAAGAATCGCAAACGAAAGTGGTTGTGGAAGATTTAATGGCATACAGTGAAAATATTTTGTTGTCACGCGGCGGTTGTATCGATAGTATCATTATGTATATGTTAAGGTAAAAGTATATAATTCGGTAAATCAGTTTTTGTATCATTTGAAAAAAAATATACTAAACCTGCAGATAACCTAGGCGATTTAGTGGCAATCTACCTTTAAAATTGGCATTTCTTTTATTTTCAAACTTTGTTTAGTGTCTAAACCAAACCAGGCAATTCTATACTATTACCGGTAAATGTATACAATTACCGAATTATATACTTTTACCTTAACATATACACATATACTCTTTGGTATTAGTTTCTCAACCACAACCCTATAGCGACATTTTATCGAATTTAACCGCACATGGCCCAAGGTTTAATTAAACCTTGCACATGGCCCACCATGCACAATAGTCGGGCAAGGCCGTTGTTTCTGGAAATAATGTATGTGCGAATTCTGAACAAAGATTGAAAAAAGTTAATTAGTGAAGTGAATGAGATAAATTTTCCGAGCAGTTACACCTTGCTAATGAAGTGTTAGAGAACGTTGCTTTTTTAATCAGTGGGCACAATCACAACGTGAACGGGAACGTAAGCAAACAAAATAGCAGATTTTGGAAAACATTAGCAACCGTTACGTTATGCAATTATGGTTGTCATGTCGTCAAAAATACTACCGATTGACATTTTTTTTAAGACAGTAGGGCTGTAACAATAAATTCAGTACGGTATCTCAACGATTATTCCGTATTTGGAGTTACTGAATCGCAATGAAATCACGTGATTTCTACTACTATAACGTGTGCTAGTTGGCAACTCAAGTGTCAATGCTGCATTTAGGAACAGCACTCAAAATGGCCATGTAAGAACAGTTCTCTAGAAGTAGGTCTATATTTAGTCTATCCTTCACTAATGCATTATGATGTTAGTTATACATATTCACGTAAGATGACGAACCTGACCAGATTAAAAATGCAAATCCAAAATACGTTTTACTAAGCACATGTTGTTTCTTGGTATTGGAAAATTAAATCAGGAATCCAAATAGATATTAAGCATTTAAATAAAAGGTGTTGTGAGCTAAAAATTTTTACTTCTTAAGGCTATCGATTTCGGCACGTAATTCTGCCATCATCAGGACAAGCTGAAATTAGTATGCTTATGGAACGTGTTAGTGTATAAAACATCAATAAATACCGTCAAAAATAAAATGTGATGATATCAATGATGAACATGGACATATGTCGATCGTTAAAAAGGAAGAACGATGTAACATCAAAAGGTCAAAACCTTCGGCACGCCCCTGAACTATATACCCGCCATTTAACCTAACCACACCTTTAAAAAAACGACACGTTGACAACCACACACATCACCTCCTTTAATTTAATTCAGGTAATTATTTTCTTTCTATTAAGCTACTAATACATATATTTCAGATAGGTTTTATATTACAATTGCCGAAGGTTTTGACCTTTTGATGTTACACCGTTCTTCCTTTTTAACGATCGACATATGTCCATGTTCATAATTGATATCATCACATTTTATTTTTGACGGTATTTATTGGTGTTTTATACACTAACACATTCCATAAGCATACTAATTTCAGCTTGGCCTGATGATGGCAGAATTACTTGCCGAAATCGATAGCCTTAAGAAATAAAAATTTTTAGCTCACAAAACCTTTTATTTAAATAAATAACAATCTAAAAAATATGGAAAACTTCATCCTATTAAGTATTAGGTATTAAGCAGTTTGAAAGGTGTCATCACATCTATCAATGTTGTCAAATTTTTTCATTCATAATTATTTAAAAATATATTCAAACGACGAGAGAATGGACATGATACTGGTTTTTGGGGAATACCGAAAAAATGGTGTTGCTGCAGCAAATTTGTGCCGACGGCGATATCCCGAACATTTTAATTATTTATTGTTGTTATTAAATTATATCTTTCTAAGAAAGGTACTTTTTTGGTCATATTTTGGCGTCTATGTGGCTGACGTTAAAAGCTATCTATGTTTTATGTGTATAATAGGGATGCAGTTAGCTTTATAAATCGTATTTTATTGGGTTTCATTTTTACCTGGGCAGGCTCGTTATATTACGTGAATAACCTTGTAAGTATGTTATTTTTGACACATTTTGAATTTTTATTGTAAATGAAAGAAATCGTATTTTATAGAGTACTTTGTTACCGCGCCTTCTAATATCGAATAATTTTTATTTGCAATTTGGTTTTGAGATTAGTGTTCTAGCGATATATTTTCAAAAAGATTTTTTAATTACCTTTTCGCTTACTTAATGTATTTCATACGATCAGTCAGATTATTTTCTCTTTTGTTATGTGCGGAAAATATTTACAAACGTGATTAACATATAATTATCATAACTTACACATAAATTTTAGATCCGTTTGTGT
Organism: Pyrocoelia pectoralis; assembly: GCA_036250285.1. Lineage (NCBI taxonomy): Eukaryota > Metazoa > Arthropoda > Insecta > Coleoptera > Lampyridae > Pyrocoelia > Pyrocoelia pectoralis. Next base: position 89,562,187 of record CM070074.1, on the reverse strand, counting down.
TTTTTTTTTCATTTCATCTAGTGCATGGAAACTAATAAGGAACAATTATAAAAGATATTATTCTTTTTACAAATTAATATAGGTTCTGCAACTGTGAAAAATCTTCAAAAATCACATCATTAATTGCCTTTAAATTTCAATTTTGAATGCTTCATTTTTTTTGTTAAGATTATTGTTCAGTCCCCATTTATGACTTATTCGATCAATACAAAATTTTCAAAAATATTTAATTCAAAAGGTATGGTATTTTTAAATGTCTTGTGCTACATGATCAATTATGTGATGCAGCAAATTTGTTGTTGTCAATAACCATGATTGTTATACGAGGTGTATCTTCCAAGTATTTTGTTTTAAAGTTTATTTAAATATAATACAGATGATTTTAAAAATCGGTAATTTTGGATTTTTTCACATTCTTTCTCCGAACTGTGAACTCATAGGAAGACGATAAGGGGGTTTTGTTTTAAAGGTATTAAGTGTATCTGTGTAGAAAAAAAACCATAAAATTACTACGATGTTTTGGATATTTTACTTTATGTAACACAAAAAAATTCGTCGGATCGGTATAAATTTGATCCTAAGTAGGGTTGAAATCACAAAAAATGAATAAATAAACACTCTAGTATAACGTTTTAGGACCCATTTTCTTGTGTTTTTAATAAATAAATAATGCGAAAGAAATACACTATTTGCAAATATATGTAATATAAACGCCGTTTTTCAATAAAAATCATTTCCTTGCACAAATTAACGAAATGTTTAATACGATTTGTTATTTGACCCTAGTTGATATAGTTTTGTATTGCTTTTTTTCGAAAACGGTTCATGATCAAAACTAAGACAAGATGGTCATCTAATTAGGATTAAAATATTTGGCAACTTTGTTTATACAAACACTTCCATAAAATTTTTATGTAAAAAGTTTTCCAAGTGGCATGGGAAATTGTCCTTTAGATAACGTGCATAGATTTGTTTTGCATTGTCAGCTACTGCCATTGCCATTATCGATTTTCTTAAAATTTAATTTCTCTAATTTTTAAGGGGGTTGAGAATTCAACAATCTACGTATCCTTATTATTACTTTGTCACTTCATAGGATTTAAAATTCTTGTAAAAGTGTAAGTTGGAAATAAGCGAGGACAGTTTGTACACTGTTCATGGAAACAAAGTCGCGAAATTTTGAATTGTGTAATAACTTAACCACCCTAACAGCCGGTGTGCGCTACAAGGAACATTATTTTCGTTGCTTAAAATTTATGAAACGTTATGAGGCTCGTTACATTTCGCTTTGTAGATTTAATACCAATTAAATGAAAAATACAAACCAAAGATGTGCTGTACAGAGTCGTATAATTTTTAAAATCTCCGTAAAAACGTCGATGGGGTGCAAACGGGAAGCGGAAATCGTGAAAGAAGATAATGATGAGTAATCTATTACATCAGACGGTAAAAAGGAAATAATGGATATCTTCGAATTGTACGAAAAAGTGCCCCGTTAAGAAAAGAAATCGTTGGAAAATTTCAATTTGAATTCAGTAGCTTCTCAAACTCAAGCTCGAGAAATAGATAGTCGTAAATATGTTGACAAACGTGAATGCAACGCGTTGTACGATTGCTAATATGTGATGTAGTAGCAAAGACCAATCGTAAACCTATTGTGGCAAAGGAGTTTTAAGAAGCCCATATACTTAACATCAATGCCTCTCAGTCATTTTAGTCCATTTTGGTCTCTACAACGCGGTTTAGACTTGGTTGACGTGTGGGCCCAGTTCACAGACAACACCAAAGGAAGTGGTTAGTAAAGAATTGACAATATGTGGAATCCCTAGAGAGATGCCTTCTTGAAAACAGCCTATAGATTCACCAATTTTTACTTTTAAACTAGACGTCAGTATAGCATCATGAGTGTCGTCGAGATGCAGCGATTACGAAAGCAATTATAGCAATTATATAGAGGCTGGGGGTACTAAAACGGAGACCAGCACTTTCCAATAACTTTTCTGTTGAACCATAGAACATATAGGGTAAAGAAATTTGAAGTTCAATGCTGGGGAAAAACGTGTGATAGGTTTCAAGTTGCCCGACCACAAGGTGGCTGAAGTTTTAACACCTAGCGGCCGGGCAAGTAATTAAAACTGCTCGGTTCAGAGATAAATATTGCAGGTTTTTTAAATTATTTTACCTAATGTCAAGTATGGCAATGTTGTTAAAGTGATCAGAATTTTTTTTAAATGTCGACGTTTTTATATTAATATACAATAAACTAGATATTCTTAAAAATCTACTTTAAAAAATAGTAATTCCCTATCAAAGTCAAACTGCTGTGAATTTACCATATTTGTAGCTTTATACTCTGTACTGTGTGACGGCATCATTGTTAAACCGTCGTTTCCTTGACTCAAACCTAGTACATTTATTTCTGACCATGATATTATAAGCTTATATCGTCATTGTTACGATATCAATAAAGAGTGTCATAATTCCCTTGGGATATAATTCCCTCTACGTCTCTTTATGAACAAGTAACCTAACAACAACCAAAACTGCAATGGACGATACCTGAATCAAATATACCGGAAATGAACAAATTTTATTAAACTCGGTCAGAAATAAAATTATCTATGTACCACGGAAATTAATAGGTCTTAATTACCTCGGGAAATTGCTGTCTCTCGGGCCAAAGGCCCTCGGTAATTAAGACCCTTATAATTCCCTTGATACATAAATAACTATTAATAACCAAAATTTATGTATTCAACCAACATTACGGCAGTTACGCTGATTTCTATGGCGTTGATATTGATACTCTTTAAATTTATATGCTCTATGGTTGTATATTTAAATTCGGCGAACATTAATTTAATGTTCATATTAAAATTGCTTTGTTTAAATTTTGTTGTTGATCTAATTTTAATCTAATTTTATGAAAACATTACTAAACAGAAATGTAGACAAATGAATATCATTAACTAATATGTAAATAATAATGATGTGATTCGTATACTGGCTGGTATAAATGAGCAGGAACACACTGCAGGCTGTCCAAAACGTAATCTTCCTGGTATCCTAAGGGAACATTCATTTTATACAAAAATTGGGATAGAAACGAGTTTTACGCAACATTATGGTACGAAATGAAGTCAGTATGGAATATAGCATGAAAACATTGTTTTAAAGTGAAAGAAGCATTTATTATATAATCGTGTAACAAGAAAGAATGTGGTAAATTGATACTTTGTTATTAACATTAATAATAATCATAGGGATAGTGATTCATATACAATAAGTAGGTATTTAAGTACTTAGGTATTACTTGTAATATTCAAATTAGTTAACTAACGTAATTAGTGAGCATTGAAGGACAGTATTAAAATGAGACATCTATGATAGCATTAATCATTAAAAAGCTTACTTCCCGCATTTACAATGTAGGTACACCGTTTAGTAATTAAATTATGAAGAATGTTACAATTATTTAAATTATATTATATCAAAGGACAGTAGAGACATTTTTACGTAGACAAATTAATCATGACTGTGACTATAAAAATTCATTTTTCTGGTATTCGGATTTAAAAAATAGAAGTAGCCGTATAATTAACAATGGTCTTTCGCAAGACCTTCCATTGTAAATTTGTTGTGAGACAAATGTTGGTATCTTTACCTTGCTCGGCCATTGGCTCTATAAATTATCCAAACTTCCAAACCAATTATATTGTATCTAGTAGATACGACATTTTAATAAAGCCTTAATTAGAAACTAGAAATAATTTCCAACCTAAAATATTTGTAGCAATAGTGTTTCAGTTAATTTGAAAGTCACTTATTGTAAAATTGGCAACTAGGTCACTTGAATGAAAGCAAAATTTTTCTTGTATCTACTTATCTCTAATATGACTCCGAATGAAAATGCAAATCATATTTCAATTTCGGAGTAATGTGTTTCTTTTACAGCAGCCTCAAGAGTAACGCATTCTTGAAATTAATAAGTCGCCGAAATACTTACAAGTCGTCCTTTAAGGGAATGCAATATTTAACATTCAAATCTACATATGTATTTCATTCTACTGAAGGTATTTATTTATTAGACAATTTTGATGAAAAAGCTTAAGAGGAAATTTAACATTTCAACTGCAAGCTTTGATTATAAGGAAAGTTACAACCAACAACCTTATAAACTTTATAAAGTTTATCACTTTTAGCTATACACATATTTAATGGCAGCTGTGATTTAAATCTAATTTAAAAATAATAATTTTCAGTTCTCATAATCTACTACACTTTATTTTCCAAATTGTTAAAAATCAAAGTTTATTTGAATATTCTAGACTGAAACTGAAACTAATTAAATTAAGTTGCATTTGTGTATAATTCAATAGACAAATTGGTTGAATAGGTACCTAAAAACAAACTCGGTTAAGTATAAATATTATGTCTGCTCTCTGCTACATTGTATACCAAAGAAATGCTTCGTACATTATCAAAACCCAGACAAACCTAACGTTACTAAATCTAGACGAACTATATTTGATTAAAAAGCTTTTATTACGTGTAATTGATGTATTGTGCATAATGTAAACTTCAATAAATGTTGATATATAAATAGCGTTAGCTACAACATAATTGCCTCATGTTTATCCCCCAGGTAAAATGTTAAAAAAACAATTAAACTACTTATCTAACCTATTTATATTACGAAGTAGTTTTCATAATAATTATTAATGTACTGTAATATCTTTGCTGGCGGAGAACAAAATGGATTTGGAGAATTGTGATGGTAACTAAGAATCAGCGAAGAGATGCATGCGCACAAAGTTATTGATACATTAATTATATGTCACGTTTGTTAACATAATGTGTAAGTCCAAATGTTGCATTTTAAATTTCGATTAACATTGATTACCTTATCAAGGATCAACAGGTTATCAATTGCAATGTATAAAATTGTTTTTGAATAGTGCAACGGTCTGATGTTATATGTATAGCAACACGTATTGACTTCCTGCACTTTATAGGTTGGTAACAGTCAGTCCTATATCACAAACGAGATAAGGAGTAAACTCATCTTCAGATGATGTGGTATAATTTCCTTAAATCAAAGGCCATTTTGACCACTTTCCCGATGAAATACACAAAAAATGATTAACACAAAAATATCTTAAGTTGTTAATGTTCTAGAATCTAGAAGAAGAAGCCAGAATGTCAAAAATGTCCACGAAAAAAGGAAGGGATATGCAGGAAATGGATATCCAGACATCTAGACTCCATTCAGAGATTACTTGTCATCCAAGTATCGTTGACAAAACACCTTCAATTCAAAATTACGAAAAGACGAAAGGAAGGGCGTGAAAATTCTTGATGAAAATGATGAGGATTGTGATAAAGATAAACATCAAAGAGTGAGAAGGAAGAATTGTTAATTCTGAAAGAGGTGACTGAAATGCAAAACAACAAACAAAGTCAGTAAAAAGTATCTAAATATTTGCGCAAATTTTGAGTTATCTATTAATTAAAAAGTTTTCTTATAGAAGAAGGGTTGAAAAAAGATCTTTTCAAAAATGTCGAACTCTGTCACAAATATTAAGTATACAATAACCTCAAGACTAAGGCGGTGGGCCTACTATAAAAGACTCTGTTGTAAACTATAAATAAAACCTGTAAGTTTAATCTCGATCCATACATCCAGACTTTGTGAATTTGCAACCAGTAAATTTATTAGTATTACGCCTAAATTCTTGTAAAAGCCATAGACAAATCTTAGTATAACCAGCTCCGCTACACTAGGGGTCAATCAATAACACAAAAGAAAAAGAGGAGACAATACAAAATAAGTCAGCAACGGAATTCCTCAACACAAACCGCTTTAAATTTTTCTAAGTCAATTCATTTTTACAAGCAGCTAATTATGGTTTTCAAAAACAGGACAAAATTTTGGTTTTTAAATGAGTCATTTTATTATTGATATTACAACGAAGACGTTCGTGGACTTACTATTCCCGAGAATTCAATGTACTACAAAATCGTCTCTGGCTTCTACAAAAATCAAATTTTACACTTGTATTAAAACGTTGAGTTTACAACATAGGTACTAAAATTTTGAACTATTTCAGCTTGTAGTTTTGTTTTTATGTACCTCTAAACTTAGCTATGGTGTTGCGAACTCTAAAAAACGGGCGTAGAAATGGTCTTTAAAGTGCATTTTAAAAAAGTTGTTGCACTTAAACAACGCAGAAATAAACAGGCTTTAATTTGACACCAAGCCCATTCGAATCGACCCAACGGTTATTTTTTTATTCAACTTCAAACTCTTCTGTTCGTAATTTGTCGAAGAATTTCCACAGTTGTAAAGTAATTATAATAATGCATTTTCCTCTTGCACGTACATACTGTTTTTTGGTGTACTGAAAAACTCGAAAAGAGCAGATTTTTGCTTATTTACCTAACTTTACAAAATGCGACCTTTTGATGACGTTTATTTATCTATTATTATTTTGTATTTATATAATGATATTGTTGTCTTGAATAATCAAACAAAGACTTAATTGCGTTTCTACAAAACTTACATTTTCTCTGAACAACAAAAACTCACTCACCTACAAAATTAGTTGTGTACTTACCAAATTTTCTTTTTTTGGCATATTTTTTTAACAAATTAGGATAATTTTCTACATTTATATTGATAGAATTTTGGATGGTAATCACAATTTTGCAATTTTTTTTAATTCTGCAAATTACTAAGTAGGTTGTGACCCCACATTCTTTGCATTTAAATTTCCTCAAGCCTTGCCAGAATAAAAACAAATCATTTTTTATTTCAATCACGTCCTCCATTGTAACGGCCGTTTAAAAAGGTCATATACTATGCGCGATACGACGTCAGAAGATTCTTAATGTAAATAAGAGTGTTAAAAACAAGAACTGAGCATGTTCTATTTAGGAATTACCTGAGAAATGTTCTTAATATAGAAGACAATTCAAGTGCCACGTGATTTGTCCTGAACATTTTCTATAGTTAAATAAGTCGTACTACTATTTTGATGATGCAAGGGTTCGCGAACGATCATTTCAAGAGGTTTCAGAAGTACTCGATGATGAGTTTCAGCAAGGGAGGTTTAGGATTTCTGCAACCACCGTACAGAAATTATGTCAAGGATCGGATGGGCGCCAACTTGCACTAAAAATATCTTATATAACTTTCTCAAATTTCAACTTGAGAACGCCTATAGGTAATTAATTCATTAAGTATTCCCAAATACCAAAATTGATTTTCGAGCAGATCAGATTAATCCGGTAGAACTCTCATAATAGGATGATTTTCTTCAGGAAGTGAGTGTGGATTCTTGGAATAATTCCATCATAAAAAGTACGTGCAAACGTAATGTATGTCCTAAACTAGATAGATATACCGTCAAGGCTACAGGATGTTGAATATTATATAAAATTAACAAACTTATACATTGAAGAAGGATATTAATTAAATAATAAGCAATTATTTGGACATTAACTTTTTCATTTCGATCTTACAAACATCTCATTGTAAATGGTGTATTAATAAATATCAATCATAACAAAAGTGAATTTAATGTGGTTACTTGATTACGTGATTCCTGTAATTAACACTAGCTTCACACTTGTTCATGTGTGCATATTGTAAATGAGAGAAGTTCCTAGAGCAAGACGTATTAGTATCCTTAACTCCTACTTTGCATATATACGTAAAAAGTACAAAACCTCTAGTACTTGTAACTACGGTTTAACCAATCTTAGTAACTCTTTTACTGTTTGAAGTAGAATTTGAGGTTACAGGATTAGGATACTAAAATGAAAGAAAAGGTGGTTTAATGTAGGACAGGAGATACTCGGGTTTCTTTCAATTGCCATTTTCAAAATACTGTTCACTCTTATATTGAATAAAGTACCATGACTCTGACAAATTTTATTGTGAAATAATCATGTTTGAGTTTAGCTTTGTTACTTTTAGTTACCTAAAGCTAGAATAGGGTACAATAGTACAATAGTAACCAAAAATGTTCCCCTTAACATTAAAGCTTAATATCAGATTATGGTCCTCACAATTTCTTAAAGGATACATACCGTCAATTTTAAAAGATAGATATTTTAAAAACTTTCTTGGAACAGCCTCTATGTTGCGTATTTCATAGGCGTAGCTGGAGTAAAATATCAGATATACAGAGACTATGTTATGGAAATAATACAATGCATAACAGTTGAAATGTTTTATATGCTCTTATAATGCTGATATTCAGTTAAATTGTTAATAATACATAATGTAGAAATTAAAAAAAAATCATCCTTGCTTGGAAGAATGTCATTCAAAATTGAAGAAAACCTTATATAGCTGGTCAATGTATTTTAGATTCGTTATGTATAAATAGATCGATAAACCAATATTATAAATTAGTACAATGAACAACTTCAGCTACTGATAGTTTTCATATCACCAGACCTGCAATCAAAGATGTATGTGTGTAGTGTATCCACTAACAAATTGAAATGAACAAGGCTGTGATTATGCTTATTAGATAATCAAGTAAATGACCTATCTATAATGTAGCACTTTGTTTAATAAAAGTAAGTGTAAAATGTTAAAACCAAAAAGCGTGGAAAAGTTCCCTCTGACAAAAAAACTAAATTTAAAAAAGGGTTGTCTTAGTCGAAATTTAATTCATTAAGGCAGTACAAATATTTATGATGTTGAAATATTATTAAGGTACTTTCGATAAATATTATTTCCTCCCCTTCCGCACAGATTTTCATTAGCTATAGTACATAATGCAGGGGAATAATAATAAATAGTTTAGAGAAACAATTACCTATAGCTAATGAAAATCTAATCCCTCGAATTACCGATGTTGAATAGCCTGTAAAGTATAGTTAAACGTAAAGTAAAAGTATAATTTATCCAAAGTAGGTTATATATAAAATTTCAATTCCAATTTGCATATTAATTGCCTATTCACACATAATTTTTCCTTAAAATATTCTTTATATTCTTATAGACAACTTCAGATTTATTATAATGCTATACATACTAGTTCAGTAAGAAATGTTTTCTTCTATGCCCTATGGTATTGTTTTGATTTATGAAAAAACGCTTGATGTCCAAATTTTGTGAACAGTTGATAGACAACACAGCTTAAATTTGTCGGCGAATTGCTTTAAAAAATTTGTTTAAAGTACGTAAAATGTATCGATAATAGAAAAAAGTGTTTGAAATTTATATGTGGAAAGTTTGCAATTGAAAATTTTAATTTTTTTAATAAAAATTAGCATCGCTGTTCTTGATATTCGAAGTGAAGGGCCGGTTTTACTTGATTAATAAATAATTACATTATGACTTGAACTAAATCATTAACCAATTTATTTAAAGGCTTTTGTCCAGACCGACTCTCGTCCAGACCGTTGAGTGAAAAGTATAGATGAGGTCTCGTCTCGTCGAGAAAAGGTGAGACGAGCCGAGACGTTGGACTACAGTCGGTCGCGACAGTATCACCATGAAATGTTTCCAAAAGATAATTCATCTTGCTCTGATTATTTCTGTTTTTATTTAATCAGAAGGAATTCTTTAAGCGTTAACTCATTTTACTGAACGCTGTAGGTATGAAGAAAAGGGTAGTATTCCTACAAAAACAAAAATCGATAAAAAAGAAGCTTGTACTTCGCTGTCGAAACGCGTTCGATTTGAGAACTTTTATCATGGTTTTTGTTGTTTTCAGTTGTATAACGCAACATAGAAATGCTAATTCAGTAATATTAACACTTAATATATTGTAATTATTTCGTATATAAGAGTAGCACAGTTTGTACTTTCGGCACCAGCAAAAAGTAAGGAAAAACTGCGATTATGGTTACTACATTAATCTTTACTAAAGCACTAATTGATAATAAAGTACATTAATTAGCGAACATTCACAAAAAACATCTTATTAAAATAGCGTGAATACTTATCATATCATTATGATATATTTAACAAAATATTCGAGAAATTGCATTCAACTAAATGTAAATATCTAATAAGATGACCTTTCATAACATATCACAACGTTTATTTGTTTATTGTTTATTGTTAATATTTAACAAAAGAGTCTTTACGCTAAAATGTTCTTTAAATAAGGCTTTAATGTCATCCGATTGCTTAGTGCATTTTTCAGGTGGTTTGAAATAAAGTATCATCGACAAAACTACGTACATTGCTCCAATTCCTTCAATTCAAATTTACGAATTTTGAGTTTTATTTTATTTATAAAAAGTTTTTCCTATAGAAAAAGGTTTGAAAAAAGAACTTTTCAAAAATGTTAAACTGTCAAAAATATTAAGTATACATTAAGCTCAAAACTAACGCGGTGGCCCTACTATAAAAGATCACTTCTAGCATAATTACACCAATTAATTACAGAGACTTGAATATTATATAATAAGAATAGATGATCATTTACGTAAACTCAATTGTTCTAATGATATAGTAATTTGTAAACTCACCCTTGAGTACAATTTCAGTTTATTTAGTTTAGAAAAATATGATGAAACGTTAAAATGCTTCTATTTCAAATAACCAAAAACTTACTATTAATAAGTTGCTTCAGAATAGTAAAGAGAAGAAAGATAATATAGAGAAAAGGTTCCAAATAAGTTGAAAAGGAAAACAAATTCGAAGAAAAAGTCTACAACAATTAAATAAATCCAAGTAAAACTCAGTGTTATATCAAGAAAATGATGCAGAGAGCAGAAGAGGCAGGAAAAGTAAAGAGAAACCTATGATGAAAATTGAACTTGAAATCTGAAATCTTTAAATTTAAAAGCCCATTTAATTTACCTAATTATGAAATTACTTGATGAAATGCCTATCACGAGCTATTAAATTCATTATTATGCAGTCGTCTCCATACAACAATAACTGTTTCAACGGAATACGTAGAATCAAACATGTGAATGTAACCAAAAGAAGGAAAATATTTTTTTAATTGAAATAAATAGCAATAGGTAACGAATTTAAGTAATTAAGCTGAAAAGAAAAAGCACAGCGTGAAAAAAAGATATAATTTGCTGGACATTAAGAACAGAATTTTCTTATTGCAATGTAATTTTTAACTAATATAACCATGTGTTCTACATTCATTCCATTACAAATCGTCAAATTTCTAATTCTATGATGGGTAAGTTAATGGCGATATACAAGTAGATACACATGTCAAATGCATCCATTATATCAAAGCAAGATATTGTGCCCTAATGAATACATTAGTGCTCTTGTGTATATTAACATTCAAAGTGGCGGAAACTCCTAGAATGTGCATAATCTAACTACATGTATGTGGTGTACATCTAACTACATGTGCTTTTAAAGAAAATTATTTCAATGGAAGTGTACCTACTCTCCTTTAACGCTAATTGCAAAGAATGTTCATTTACCTTAAAAGGAGAAGGTTTCTTATGCGACGACGATAATAAATCTGAAGCAATCCGTATAATGTGTTCATTACTTAATATTAATGATGACAAACACGTAGGTAAACTGAAACGGAAATTGAAAATAGAGCAGGTACTTTCAGAAAATCTTTTCATAAATTATCTTCGATCTAGAATTAATGGAAAAATTAATGTAAATCCTCTTCCTTTACTACAAGCACTGAGAAAGTGCAAATCGGAAACAGCAAAAAGGGGTCTTTTTGAAAAAACTAACATTTCGGCTACTGCCCAGTACAAAATCTTGTTGTTATGATATGGACCATGCCATTTAAGAATTGTGTTCAAAACATTTTAATAGACAGTTTTTTTTATAGATTATTGGACACCCGAAAAAAAGCCCTTTTTAAAAAATTTAATGTCATCAACAGAGGTTTGTAATCTGAACGATACCGATACCGATGAAGTAAGGACTGGCTTTATTCAGTGTGAATTCAGGGATTTTGTAAGAAATTGTTCAATTGGCAAATGGATAGAGATCATTAAAAACAATACCATGAAACACTGTATGGCGCAAAGCGATGAGGGCAACACTCATTATTCTCCTGAATTTTGTAAAAACTTAGAACGTTTATTGCAAACATGTCTTTGCTGCAAAATGGAAATATTAAGAGTTTAATTATTTATAATAAAATTAAGTATGTACCTATAATATAATATAAAAAAAATATGTGTACCTTCGATGCAGTTATACAATGCCTAACATCAATATTTTGTGATAGTAAGGAAGCATAAATATATTTAGATAATCGTGCTTCGGGTGGAAATAAAATACATGCTCTAATTAGGAAGTTGAACAAAAAATGGAAACATACAAGATACGAGCTAACCTATTAACTGCAAATGGAATATTCCAGAAAACAACATTAATCAATAATGTGGTACAATTGGACTGTAGGTGTAATGTATCATATGTCTGGCAAAAATTCTAATGATTCGGGAAAAGAGTATTTGAAAAATTGGAACAAGCCATTTACACGGTCCATAAAAAACAATTTGTGTGCAAATCCTTAACAAACGAAAAGTTGATTTGCAGTAAATGCATACTAACCCCATAATTATTGTAGAAATGGATTATGGAACTTGTTTTTTACACTCAATTCCCTTTCCAATTAAATTTGACAACAAGAGTTACTCATTTTGAAAGACCTTAAGCAGTTTTTATTTATTCCTGCTTGAGGTTGTCCACCAAGTGCAAAGTTGGCGAACAAGATTGATCCACCTATAACTTTTTTTTAGACTGTTCGCTGATTTTCGGATTTGAAGCAGGATTAAATAGGCACAGAGCAGTAAACTCGTCCGTTGGATGAGTAGTTGGCAGACAAAAATTTAGTAGGTAGCGTAACATTTTTTTGAGATATCCGCCACAGAAATGGAGCATTAAACACAGTACGTTTCGTAGACAGTTAACTTCAGAGACTTCAGATATTCTCTACAAACATTACATTATTATTACTCGTACATTTCTGGTAACGAGGTTACATTTCTTAAACATTGTAAATTCCTCTTCGATGTAAAAAGTGAAATCAAAGGTTTCATTTAAACAATCTACGAATAAAACGAGTAGTTGACAATAAATCAATATAAGCCGCCTTATACAAAAACCGGAATTTATCTAGAAACTTGATTATTTGTTTACGTGATCGTATAATTATAATATGTGCACCGTATTCATTGCATAATCCAAAATTTTCAAAGAATATAAAGAATTATAATATTATAGTAATAATTGACTCTATAGTCTATACAATTCAAATCTATTTTCATTTGTCTGCAGTATTTAATTTATAACAAATAATGGAGATTATAGGATTCTTAATGAAAATTTATTCCATTTGTAAAATATTGTGATTTGCTTCTGTTTGCTAATATCTCCCCTAACCTTCTCCTTTGACATGAATAGTAATTCGAGGGAAAAGTTGCTACATTCCTATTATTACTTAGTTTAATGGAGGTAGAATCCGTAATGCCAAAAAAAGCTACGTATATGTTAAAAGCCACTTTCTGTAATATGTCCCTATTTATCATTTTCGAATACAATGTTACATTAACGAAATGCGCTATGAAAATAAGAACAAATAACGGTGGTTTGTAATTCATCATTTTATCATATTATGGTGGAAATGGACGTTCTGCTTTTACATAGGAGGGAGTTTTCCATTTCCATCTTAAACCCAAACACATCCGTATTTGTATTTAGGTTTTAACTTTTAAGTGATAAACAGCTTTTTCATTTTATGTACTCTCTTGCATTGTAAACTAGATTTAGTGTATTTAGAAAATGCAGCTTCGGTTGATTATTATTATTAACTATATGTATTCTAACATTTCGGTATTGATAAGAATTTCCGAAATAAAAAGATGTAACTGAAATCCCACTATGAATGCCTCGACTTTTTCTTAAAGGAAAATATACCTACAACAGGCTCTCTGAACATGTCACATTTGTTACTGCTTGATCAAATTTATAAAAACAGTGTTCTAACATCAAAGTCATTTATTGAAAACTGACATTTTCATTTTCTCTTTATATTTCTATAGAATTTCATTTTCGTTCTCAAAAAGCTTATAATTTAAGGAAATAACTTGCTCTAGACGTAACCGTTAGCTGTCGAAAGTTAATAATGTCTTACCCAAGTTTAGAATTTCTTTCCAAACTAATTCAAGTCAAATTTACTTTGCGTCATGCTCGTAAGCATTAGTAAAATACGAAGGAAACACTTTTCCTCTTTTACTAATTGAAATAAAAACAAGTACCTACTTTACAACAAAAAATGTTTTTCTCGGCAACGATTTAAGAGAGCACTTTTGTTATTTGCGCAAATAAATATACTTTAGAATTTGATTGAACAAGTAAATAAGTTTTAGCTACGCAGGAGTGAAGTGAAAGAGTATTTTAATTAAGATTTTATTTCACATTTAGCGTGATGATAAATATTAGACCTTCTTCGTCTTTGTACAGTAATCATTAGAACTGAAAAAAGTATTTGTGCAAACATAATAATGATAAGTTTTTGTTATTATGAAAAATGTTGTTACTATATTTATATTGTTTATGCAAATAAAAAGTACACAAATACATCTCAAATAAAAACAAAACGTGTCACCCATTAAAAAAAACGGCTGTACGAGGAAAAATATTTCCAAAAACCTTGAAATTTAACAAGGATTGCAGTGATATTTATTAGCATTCTTCGCACGATACCGCCTTAATAACAATAAAATCAATTCACGGTGTTGCCATAATTAAGCATAAGGTACTAATTGTCAAATTGTAATCATGGTGGTTTTACGCCTTCTTACACAACAGAACATTCATTTCTAGAAAAAAGGGGTCGAAAATGCACCAAAATATTAAGCGAAATTGGATGAAATTTGAAACCTCCTAAATAATTAAGAATAATACCCGATTAAAATTGAAATACTGTCCCCTATTATAAAAATAGACAAATTGAAGAATATAAATAGCGAAAACATTATACGCCACAGGTTAAAATTAAACTACGAGTTGTATGTTCCAAAAGATAGTCATTATATGAATGATGAATCAATATAAGTTCAAGAGTAAATGGATACAAATTAGTCAAAATCTTGGCATTTGCGAGATTCAAATGACATTAATATAACTGTAGTTCTTTTACATCTACATACATAAGACAAAATTCTAGACATAATAAAAATAATATACGTACAATACTTACATTGTGAAACTCCACCATGGAAACAAACAGTAACAAAACATTTTAGGGAAAAATACGAAAACAAATAACATATTTTTAAAATATATGAGATGATGATTAAGTTAAAAAAAACAATTCAAATGCAAATAAAAAACAAAAAACCATTAAGTATAAAACACCTGGAGTCATTCAGTTCAGGAAATTCAAACAAAAAAGTTCCTGTCAAGTTAATAACGGTTTGTAATTCAGAAATGCGATTTGATTTGGAGAACAGCACTCAGAACAAAAATGACGACGAAATATAAATCTGGAAAGTATCATCAAAGTAGAACAATAGGTTTAAGTTATAATTAGATAGCGGCAACATCATGATTACAATTTTCCTGTCGGAAATCCAGTTACGATGTATGTATTTACATTCAATTTGTGTACTTCACGGTGCATGGAGTTTGTATGTGCACAAAATAACTAACTTGGGAAAAATGGAAATTTTTTGTTGAGTTAGGCAAATATTTGCCGAATCAATTCGCATAGCATTGTGTCACCTGAACTTTCATGCTGAACCGTCACAAACAGTACTGAAATTGGCATTTCATTTGTTTTGACAAGCTTAATTTATATCTTCCAATGTGTCGATAAAAATATATCAAATAAAGAAACAATTAATACTGTGAGCATTAAGCTTAACGCGCACTAGCCCGACGCGTTCCATCACGACGCGGACCATCAAAAAAACGTTCAGGATTAAATACACTGAATTAAATCATGCAGCGCGCACTTGTACGTTCCATCACATCTCGTTGCCGCCCGCCTAGCATAGGATTTCAGACCACCGATCCTTTCAGTCAAAAAACGGGTCGAACTGAGAGCGACGGACTAGTGCGCGGTAGCAGACCGTGGCCGACCGTCAAAAGTAGTCTGTTTTTGCACTGAGTCTGCTTAAAAAATTAATATTCTACTTGCTTAAGTACTTTTGTTTTAAATAATGAACGACGAAAAATTAATTTCTTCAGTTCAGAACTATTCTGAATTATACGACACTATATAGTGATAATAAAGTACCACAATCAACAAATAAAGGACAATATCTGGGAGGAAATTGCAAAGGAGATGGAAAGAACAGATACCTAAATAATAATTTTTAAGGATTATTTAGAAAATAAGCTCAAGTGTTTATTCTATTTATTGCAAAGTCTTTAAACCGAGATTATAATGTGCAAAATTACAAATTGAGTAATTCGGAAAACTTTTCAAACGACATTCTAAAATATTGGAAAAATTTCCTTTCGTCCTCTTTTAAGTCATTAAATAGATGGTGGAATTCTCCTAAACGAGCTCTCTATAAATTAATTGGGTGAATCCATATTTTTCTCTTTTTTCACCATTTCACCTAATAGTGTCGCCACTACAACAACTTCTTCGTCAGAACTACTATCGTCCATGATATATATGTGTGTATTTATAATAATTAATTAAACTCGACTGCTGTTATTACACACAACTTTCGCAAAATTGATACGGAAGCTGACTGAATAGTGCGCGTTAGGACAATCCGTCGACGGCCGTTGACTGCCGTCGTCGTGATGGAACGTGATGGGCTAGTGCGCGCACCTTGTGTAAGTATAACTTCAAGTGATTATATCCACTGTATAACGTCGTAAACACTTTTACAAGGTTACCTTAAAATAATATACGTATTAGGTCAGTGTATGTTTTCTTCCTATTAACTCATAATTATTCAACGAAAGGTATTTCTATTCACACGAATTTTGATTTAATTAACATTCAAATGAAACAAATTTTGGAAACATACCAGTGGGATACTGTTTTAAATCAAAATGCAATAAACAAAAATGAAATATTCAGTGCATTAAAAAACGCTCCATACATTGATATTTTTTAATTTATGCAAACAATCAAGTGCATGACCCACATAACCTCAATGAGATTTTTTACTCAATGTCATATTCAAATGTCAACTTGCTAAAGTTAAACTGTTACAGATATTAAATCAGGTAATTTTGAAGAAAAATTCGCATTGAAAACTGTCTGGCCAATAAGCACATCCTGAGTAAAGGGAAGAAATTTTGTTATGCGTCATTAATAATGGCACTATTGCTCATTGCACTACTTCTAAGTCACCATTTATAATAAAGTATCAATATTTAACCAGAAATCAGCCAATTATTTGGCATTAGACATTTAATTTATTCGTTCTTTATTTATTTGATTGAAAATCGCGGCGTCATTGGGAAGAGTTAAGGGAAGTTAAAATATCACGTTCCTTGTTTTGAGAAGTTCAAACTAAAAGCCGCGATACCTGATAATTTAATATGTAGAACAGCAGCTATTAAGGATATGGTTTCTATGATAGAGCCCTTAAAAGTGGTAACAACGTCTTGGTAAAAAGGACGGACCTTAAAATTATTGTGACACTAACACATCATTTTAGATACTTAGTTCAAACAGGATATGGACAATAGTAAAGTATGAATAAACTTAAAAATCTTTTAATGAGTGTTACGAGTCTGTAAGATTGTTTTTTCCAAATTAAAAATCACCAGAAGATCAACTGGGAAGTCTTATGGTTACCGAGCGCAGAGATGACTCTAATGTGCACTCGAAAAATCAAAATTGCGAGACGCAACCGATAATACACTTTTGCAATACTGCAAACGGCTTATATGTACGCATAATATATAAATCAAGTATCTGGACAATCGTGCACAAATCCTTGGTAGATTATCGTCCACAATTCCTGAAAGCATGTCTGAGTATACCTGGAAATGGTCAAATGCAAGTTTGTAAGTTTGTTGATGCCTTACTTGATTCTTAAACATAAGAGATCCGAATTGATAAAAGCCACCGTAAAGTTTATTAAAGATGCTACTTGTTATCTTTATTGAAATTTTGCCTGCTTTTGAGATAGGGAAGGTAATACAGAGTAAGTATGGAATGGACACAGATAAAGTATTTTATCTGTGGTATGGCATATCGATACAAATAGCCCGATGACCGTTACCGATATAAAGTATATGAATAGAGAACAGAGATTTTAACTTTTGGACACCCATTGAAATATAACACCCTTTATCATAGTGAAATGATGACCAAACGTTAAAAAGCATAGCAATTCCTGGATATGCTATATTGGAAGCATTTGCATGCGATATTTTTATGTAAAAAAGTTAGGTACATATAGCAAAAATGGTGTTAACAGTCGCAGTGTAAGTAAATAGTTTAAATATGCACTTATCAACAGATAGATCAGATGCCCTATTTCTCCGTACAAGTGCTCTTAGCTAAACATAAAAAAGTTTCTAATTATTTTCCTTAAACGCACTTCAAATCGCTTGGTATCATAATTAAATAGACAAACGTAGAGTGGTTCAATGAAGGTCAAGTGAAATTCTACTTGAGATTTGTTGCGATGGAAAATCCTCGTCCTATTATCACGTTTTTCATTACTGCTATTTCCGTATTGCATCTGAAATTACTATACTTTGTTTGGGAAACAAGAAAAAAGACTGAAACGTTTTTTTATGCTAGTTTAAATTTTGTTACAAAAGTTTGTCATTACGAATTGAAATTAATTGTTTAACAAGCGATCATTTGAAAAAAGAAAACATTTTTGCCAACAAGACCGTTTTCTTTTGTTAAATTCCGCATTAGATGAAATTAAAAAAACACTTCGAGATTAGAAATTTGTTAGAGATAAGCCATTGACAGAATGTTAATAGTTTAAAAGGCAAATGGATAAAATTGATAGGCGAGCGCCTCTTTTATACAAAATCAAACGGCTGCCTTGAACTTCTGCTCTAAAATACAGCTCTTGGCTCGAACCAGACGACAGGCATCGATTTTCCAATTTCCCTTTCATTTATACCCCTTCTCATTCCCTTTTCCACTCTTGTTTATCTACCAGCTAATATTTACTACTTTTCGTCGGTTTGAGCTCGATAATGTATTTGGATCATTTTCGAAATTATTCGCCGAAAAGAAGCCCTTTTTTCTCTCGTGTCAACATGTTGGGAGTATAAAAATATAATACTTTACGTTTGAGGCGCCAACTTGAAGGCGCCTTAACTGTAATATATGAGACCAAAAACACATTTCCGCTTTAAGTTTCCAACATTCGAACTTTCTATTGATATCATCCGACCAAGAAAAAAATAAAATGTAATACGAAAAGTTAGAATAATTAAGTGGGATGTTAATTGACATTTTAAGGACAGCAGAACTTTAACAAAGTAGTTAAGATCTGTTCACGAAAGATCGTTTAATAAATTATTTCATAATTATCACTATGTACTATTTTCTCGAGTAACTTTGAACAATATTGCAAAATTGTCAATTTTTTATAACAAAATTAATGACAGAAGGAAATCCTCCATAGAAATGACAAATGTTACTGCGTTTTATTTGGATCTAGTAAAGTTAAGTTACAGAGAAATTTTCTGAATCGTACAGCAAACTGAAAAGCATTTAATTTACTTTGACCAATGAGTTTTTTCCGTGCTTGTTGAACGCAAAACTTGGAAAACCCCTTGATGTACGTTCCAAATTAATGCCTCGTTTGAGTGAATGAGTTTTGTATTACTTCCTTGTGCTCAACTGCCGACTTACAGATTAATAATAAACAATACACAAAACTACGGACAACGCCATTTAAACTTTTAAGATTCGTTAATGTAAGTTGTAGGTAGAATTCGTCGCCATGAGATACCATTGAAAACCTACAGACATTCTCAAAGTAGCTTCATTTAATCACTTTCCGTTGCAATTGTTCAAAATATAATGTGAACAAATCTATCTATCTATATACAGGGTGTTAGTAAATAAGTGCGACAAACATTAGGGGGTGAGTCTGGATGAAAAAATAATGACAGTTTGCTATATAAACGTGTGTCCGCAAACGCTTAGTTTTCCGAGATAGGGGTGTTAAAGTTTTCCTTAAAAACTAACGATTTATTTATTGCTCTGAAACCGGTCGAGATATGCAAATGAAATTTGGTGTTTTTTTTTTATTTTTTTAATTTTTTTAATTTAACGAAATGACAAATTAGCGTTTCTTCATCATTAAGCTTTTAGCTTACTATAACATTACCTAATGTTAATAAGTAATTAATTATTCTTTTATCCAAAAGAATAGAAAATGCGGAATTGTCTTTCTCTCTATGGTCGAAGTAATGGAAATGGTCGACAAGCTTGACGATTGTATGCTGCGTTGTATCAAGGACGTAAGGTACCCCAAAACCTTTAACACCCCGTATCACGGAAAACTAAGCATTTGCAGACATACGTTTATAAACTGTAATTATTTTTTTATAACTTGAAAACGACTTTACCGATTTCATTCGTCTTTTTTAAATTGTTCTAATAGTGTGTAGAAGGTTCTTACGGAAAGAAAAATTAAGAAAATTGCTTTTATACCAACTATACAAAACAAGAGTCTGTGAAGCCTTTGTGAGAAACATAATCCTTAAGAAGCACAATTAAATGACAATTCTGACGTTATTGGTACTTATGAGCTGATAAACGCTTACTTTTAATGTGATAACTGATAACTCATCGGTCAACTCAAGATCAACTTTCCCAAAACAATAAGAGAATTAGGCATTTTCCTTATGGGCCTACAATTAATCTAAAAATACAGATCTTTCGGTTCTTTATCTGCTGATCGAGGAAGGTAAAGCAAAATGGAACAATTGAGGGACGTTGTTCTGGAAGAATCTAAATTACCAAAATGTGGTTCTTTTCACCGTTGAAGAGGCACTGCCTTGAATATCTTTGTGTGGCAATTCTTGCCGATTATTTTCTGCGACCATTTTCTGCCTCCGAAAGTGAATCCAGAGTATTTACAAAATAATGTATTTCATTCACTCAAGGATACTCCCTTGATAATAACATGGTGCTCCCGTGTACTATTCGCTCGAAGTAAGAACCTAACCCCAGAAACATGTTTCGTATCGGACAGATTGAGCAGATGCACCATAACCTTAGCCTGCTCACTCGTAGAATGCAAAATCAATCGGTTTTTTCCTGTCGAGACCTTTAAATACAATTGTATACATATCACCTATTCCTAACTTGCGTGCGGATGTGTGCGCATTACGTATTTCAAGAATTTTGTAATATTTCTAATGTAATGTGACTTTCAATCGGATGTAGATACGTTAAAACCTAATTTTGCGGTTGTGGTAATCTCAAGTGGATACGTCAAAATAACTCTTCAATCCTTAATGTTCAAAATAGGATGGTAATAGAATTAGAAAAGGATAAAGATCTGTTTCCAGCAAACTTCACAATATTTGTGAATATAATGAATAATTGCGAATTTAGCTTAAGTTGTGTCTAAAACTTTGACATCAATTTCAATTCGGTTTATGCCATCTGAACCACTATTCTAAGTAGATGCGTTGAATTCAATCTCCTAAGTTTATAGGATTGACTAGAAGTATTGTATCCGATCGAATTTTAACTGTAACGTTTATGCCGAATATTTCAACCGGATACAACTTATCCACCATGTTGATGCGACGTAAACGTAGTCATTGTATGCTACTAGATTAAAAAACATAGAAGGATCTGGATCAGAAAGCCCTTTGGGCCCTTTTAGGTCTAGGGTCCCCGCGCATCGCGTGGGCTTGCGGAGGTGTAACTACGCCACTGGCCTCTAGTGTAGGAGGAAAAAATGAGAACAATTCTAATTCCTGGGTACCCAACCGCCCTATCTGTGTATCTATTTCAAAGAAATTAACAAACATTACATTCATGCTCCTTTTTAAGGTAACTCCTTGTACAAATGTTTAATTCGAAAAGATCCCTGAATATTCCCCAGGAGAAAGCGCAACTTTTGGAATTAAGGTGAATCCCAGAACAAATCAAGAAATTTGCAGTTCACGATCTTTTATAAGTACTTATATGCTATTTATAATGCAATGGTAATATGTTCGTTCAACGGGAATGCTTTACTAAGTTGAAGCTTGACTATCGTATTAATGTACAAAACTGTGTTACGTAAAATTTGGATTGTCTACACTCATCTAATTCGCTATACGTACAATGAAACTGTGAAATTCAACTTATTTTATCAAAATTTATTTTGAGGATCTTCACTTCATTTCTTTATATGGACGTTACTTTTTTTCCGGAAAGTATGCTTTCAAACAAAAGTATCTACCAAATGCGTAGCGATATTTATAAATGCAGTATAATTTCTAAAAACCAGACTCAGTGAATTGGAATAAATTGTATTTTGTGTTAAGTAGGTATTCTTTTTAATTTTAGAAGGTTTACGAAATAATTTAGATTGTACTAACATATATGCAAATGTAATTGTATTAGTATTATCCTTGTTTATAACAAAGGCGTTAGGTATTATAAACCGAAATTGTGTGTATTTCTAGCAAAAATAAGCCATACGTCATAACTATTATAGCATTGTATTCTAAAAATAAAAACTGGAAACGGTAGACATACGTATTCTTAAAATATTAACGAAAAAGTAAAAAACATAAATTTCAGCACTCAGCTTTCAGTTTTTATTTAAAATTCGCTCTGTATAAACCGTATATATGATTGAATTTTGATCTTAATTACCTATTAGGTACCTATGCGTGTGAGTCATGATACCAAACTGTGAATGCCTATAAATCCAAAACTTTTAATCAATCAAAGGCGATGTGTTTAATTAATACAGGAAGCATCAAACAATAGGTATGCGATGTCAAATCCGAATATAACTTCAACTTTTGCTGAAATATTTAATTTAACAAAATTTTACTTTTTTGTAAAATTTCATTAAACATTTAATTATTTAATTTGTAGGACAAACGTATAAAACTACAGGTTGATTGTTAATTGATAATTTAATTTAGATACCTACCTACCTGATGATATTGATTTACCATTTCACGCAGACGTTGCAATTTCCAAACTGTCATAATTAAAATATTACCTTTTCCTGCTTTAATCGAAATCAGATCGAATTTCATTTAACAATTTTGAATTGATCGCATTGGGGAATGTCATTTTTAAGTTAATTAGACCCTCAACGTTATTAGATTATTATATCATGTTGGTTTTTGATCTTTGATGAATGATCATGCTTTCAATTTATAATTTACAATAATAATGAAACCCTTGTAAGATTGCAGAATTGTAGGATACACTCCACTCCTCGCCCTCTAAATAAAAGTTAGTTAAAAATCATCAAATGTGTAGGCATAAGAAAGTACAATTATTGAAGAACAGAACTAAAAAGAGCAAACAAAAAATGTTTTGTTTTAACAAATCTAAAGCTTCGTTGAATCAATTTCGAAAATCCTATTCTCCGAGAAAGCCTTAAGGAGATGCTATGTTTAAAACAAAGCAAGTTTGTATTGAAGTAAAATGTTTATAAAGCCAGATATGTATATAATAAGAATCGACGTTGGATAATCTTTTCCTTTCTCCATTTAAGATGTAATATAAAAGAATTTTCTCATCAAACTTTCAGATTTTCAATAGCGAGCTACTTATTAATTCGCATCTGTTTGTGCTAGATTGTTTTATATCTTTGATCAATTAAATTTTAAGTCTCGAAATAATTAGCTGTAATAAACACTCAAATAATGATTTGTCATTGTAACTTTTCTTTTCAAGTTTCACTATCGTTTGTCGCATTAAGTAGTCTGGAAAGTAACCTTGAAATGGAGCAAAAACCTGCAGCGTCGATTGCGTCGGTGTCGGGGGTTGTAACTATTGGGGTAGGTCGAAGACAAGGTCGAGGACGCAGACGCCTTTCAATGCGGTATGACGCCCCCACTTTAGTCAATAACGATATAATATACAAAAAATGCACTGAACGTTAAAATGAAATAATCAAACATGAAAAACTTACCAACTATGAATCATTTCCGCTTACCTAAAACAAAAAAAATATATATTAATATATTATAAGTACGAAACATTTGTCCAATGCGCCATCTATTTTGCGCAAGAGAAAATCCGCCCACAAGAATAGAAGGTACTAATAATAAGCTTAAATTAGACCCGCAAAGTGAAAAGATGAGACAAATAGGGGATCTCCTATGAGCCAGCTGGTAACATCAATCAAAGCTGGGATAGGGAAACAGGTGGGGGTTCAATACTTTAAACTTTGGAAGGTTGAAGCATCACCTTAGCAACCGGCGTCCCGGCGCGTTCGATAGCAGAAGGTCACCCCTGCCAACACACGAACACAGGTTAATGCATTATAGGTTAATCTACACAACGTGAAAACATGAAAAATTCCATATAACAATATTACTAGGTACGTTTTCATTGTTTTCCTATTCCTAGTTTTAAAAAAGGATAATAGCTACGGTTTTTAACGAAACTTCACTTTTTAAAATCCGCGAAAGTATGTAACAAAAAAAGGTTTTCTCTTGAGATTGTAGAAAACCGCCTTAAAAATGTTCAGGTAACTTTCCCAAATGTACTAGATTTAATAAAAAGAAATCCCATCCGTGTGCTTGGTTTTTCTTTCCATACTCTCCTGAAAGCCATATAAAACGTAATTTCCCGATCGATTATTTAATTAAGAACTTTCGCTTTTCAGCAAACTCGATTTCTGATTCATCTTCGATAAATAAAGTAAAATTGTGTTCGCCATTGCAGTATCAAACTTTTAAATATCTATTCGCAGTATGTACTTAGGGGATTAAATCCGATATTCTTAATTGTTGAAAGCATTGCGTGTCAGACATTCTGAAAATCTCGGACAAAGGCCTCTCGTAATTGTTTCAAGCAGTTCAAAGTGTCTGAGCGATTAAACTGAAATTTTGTACTGATGTATCAAATTTTGGGAAAACACAAGAGGTGAGAAGTGTAAAACTAACAAACTTGGGAAAGTACTTGAACAAGAAATCGGTTTCATCACAACCCAGTGTAATGAGTTAGAGAGATAACCAGACAAATTCGCATTTTCAAAATTTTACGAAATTGCATGATCAGCTGCGAAAATATTTTGGTCTTCTTTTTCAAGGTAATGTTTCATTGCTTGTTTATCTGCTCACCGAAGCCCATGTTATACATGATACGTAAACGCGCGGCATAAAAGCCAATACAAAGTTTCATTGCGTAATGACACAAACAGAGGCGTATTTATGCTTCTGCCGCCTAGGGGCACAAGAAAAGTGCCGCCCCATCACATCCCTCACCACAGGAATAGAACTTATTTATGGAAGTCTGAAGTCCAGAAAACATTTTTTATTAAAAATAAATAGAATTTATTTCAAATTGATTGGATCCATCAGGGTGTTAATCAGAACACTAAATGGGGTGGAACGTAGAATGTAGGAAATAACTTCACAAAACCTTCGCCATAGACAAATACATATTTACATTCTCTATGGTTAAACTTAAATACAGGGTGGGCCATTGAAAAGGTAACACGCCTGTTTTGGGACACTTAGACCAGTTTCTTAAAAAAACGCTCGGACACGTCGATTTTCTATTTTTGGGGGACAACTTTTGATGTCAAATTTGACTCAACCCCCTAGCCCCAGCAACCCCTAACTCAAGAATTTAAATAGGGAAAGGGAGTCGAGCGACCCCTCATTTGAAGCGTCTTTTAATTCTCTATTTGACAGTATGAATGAAAATTAGTTTTATTCAATTTTTTTTCACCCCCATGAAAAGCACCCTCTAGATTAACTAAGGTGAGGGTGTTGTTTAGGAAAAATCCTGAAATGTGCCGTTCAAAAGGTCAAAGGTGGCGTGTTTCAGGATTTTTCCTAAACAGCATCTCCACCTTCGTTAATCTAGAGGGTGCTTTTCATGGGGGTGAAAAAAAATTTAATAAAACTAATTTTCATTCATACTGTCGAATAAAGAATTAAGAGACGTTTCAAATGAGGGGTCGCTCGACTCCCTTTCCCTATTTAAATTCTTGAGTTATGGGTTGCTGGGGCTAGGGGGTTGACCTGACAAAGTCAAATTTGACATCAAAAGTTGTCCCCCAAAAATAGAAAATCGACGTCTCCGAGCGTTTTTTTAAGAAACTTGTCTAAGTGTCCCAAAACAGGCGTGTTACCATTTCAGTGGCCCACCCTGTATATATTTGTCTAAGGGGAAGCTTTTGTGAAGTTATTTCCTACAGAATTTATTTCATTTTCGGCGTATTGCAATTTAATAAAACATACTACTACATCTGGACGACGAGAAGCGGCAAATGGTCATGCAAATTCTTAGAAAGTCTGTGGCTAAATAGGATTATGCATCTGATTAGGACCATATTTAAATGAGTCCGACTGAATAAACTGATGTTTGGGATTTTTATCACGTAAAAGAATAGCTCGTATTGACGTATTTCTACTTCAATTTTATTTTCCATTGTTTTCCAATTTTTTTCAAAAAGATTCCTTCAATTAATTTTTGTGCTCCATAATTTTGCCGCCCCCTAATTTTTGCCGCCCTGGGCACGAGCCCTTAAAGCCCCCCCCCCCCCCCCCCCCCCTAAATCCGCCACTGGACACAAAGTGGCTTTGAGGGAATAGCCAAGATGTATCCAAATACAGTTGGCACAATTGTGTTTAATTATGAAGTATACGCCAAACCAATATTTGCTCACATGCCTCACATTTTGATAATGTAATCCACAGCAGTTTGTTAACACACGTTTGTATTTGATCAGTTTTCTTTTACTCATAAAGTAAACCACGCGAAGCGGATTAAAAAAAAACACCTCATACAGGACGATTTCTCACGGACTTAATTTAAAGCATATTAGGTTTCAAAAGATTGCTAAATTAACAAATATTTACAAAAAAAAAACCGGTAAGTAATAAAAATCTAATCTGAATATCGATTTTACAAAAAAAAGTGCATGGGCAAAGGTTGAGAACAAGACAAGTATGGCCTTAACCTAATTTTTTATAAGTGGCCGGTTCAATTTTTTTTATTAAATGAAAGTCACGGCTCGTTCATAAATGATGTAATTTTTTAAAACTTTCCAGATATTGTGAGAAGTAAAGAGGTTATTGCCTTGCCTATTTTTCATTTTTAGTAATAACAAGTTAACCGTGGAATTTGTCTATTATTTATAACGTAAAAAATATCCGTGTCCGTGTAATTAATTTTCATTAATTTTCATATTATATCAGAATTTTTTTATATTAAAAGTGTCATCGTTAACTTTTTAAAATAACAAAAATACTCGTAGGTACTAACTGTTTTATTTTAAATTATAAAAATTAGCGGGTTTAATGTAGCAATTATTAATTTTATTTAACCTCATATTTAGATTGGCTTAATCGCTTTTTAGGCAAAAACACAATTAATAGGTAGAGTAGTGTGGAATAAATTGGTATTAATTTAAATTTTAAATAAATAGTGCTTATCACCTTTATTTTTGTCACTCATTTTAAAATGATGAAGTCACGGAACAGTTTTTAAATAAACTTACTAACTATTTCGATGCAGGAGCTCATTTTTATAACAATAACTGTAATGAAGAAATCTTATTTTCGTAAAGGCTTGTTATCCTCATTTAATGTTACTTAAATCACTCTAAAAATCTTTATTAAAAATTTATATCGGGTTTTCAAAAGTAGAATTTTAACTAATTTAACAAAGGAAATGAGGCAACAATCTATTGATTTATTTTTCAAAAATAAAGTGGTTTTAATTAAACTGGATATCGAAAATATTTAATTCAAAAATCGAGAAGGATAATGTCATTTCTCATATTTGAATTCAGTGGAGACTTAAGTCTTCTCAATAACATAAATTTTTTAAAATGTTCATATGATTTGTGTAATTTTGGAAGCGGTTTTTCTGCATTATATGTTTTTTAGTAAATCTTATTAAACTAATTTACACTACAGCTTTTATGTGAAATATTTGGATGTAGATATCAATTAATATTTCTAAATAATTAAAAGTTGAAACAGGTTGGTAGTAAAATATGCTAACGTGAAATTGTATTTGTGAACCAAAACTGCAGAAAAAATTTCAATTTAACTCTGCGCTATCGACCATACGATACAAAAATATGCGACCTCGCAAACAAAGTTGTCCAATTTTTGAAGAAGTGATTATATAGACAACGTATAGCCAAAGATGTTTTGTGGCCATTTTACTCTCACGCAAATGCACGTTTTAAATTGTACGTTAGCGATTACTTCGGGAATGCGTTCAAAAACGTAATTCACGAAATTATTTTTGAAATGTTCAATTTGTGTAGCAATAAAACCTTTGTAAATCAGAAGATTTTTGCTAAATAGTTCGGGCCGATTGAGTAACAAAATCAAATACGTGAAGCTTTAAGCTCATATACTAGTTTAGTGTAAACTGTATGCATCTGTTTCTATACAGGGTGTCCCAGGCGGAGCTTACGCTAGACGTATCTTGGAAACCGAATGTCACAAAAATTTGAAATTTTGGGGCCAGAGTTACTTTTTCACTTACAATCGACTAAAAATATTTGCAAGGAAGTAGCACTTCCGGTTATACCGGAAGTAGGCCATAACTTCGTTATTTTAAATGGCAACCCCGATTTTTTTTCTCTGATTCGAATTACCCCTTTTATTTGCTTTCCAAATCACCCTACATGTCAAATGTTTGCATGGCCACCTTGACTTTATAAGTGATTTAATGGAAATTTTATGGAATGCAGAGGTTCACGCCAATGGCTGTAACTTTTGAACACTTTAAGATAGAAATGCAAGTGATACATGGTTTTATAGAGGAAGAAGTGCTCTTTCTAGTCGTACCGTAGCTTCTTCAAATGAAATGTTCCAAGGTCACGTTTTGCCTCCTTAAATATTCGACATTTCAAATGATGAAAACTCCATTTTTTTAAATGGCAACCCCATGGTTTGTTTTCATCATTGAACGCAGAATTTCACTACCTTTCATTCGGTACCCATAAAGTATGGTGCGTGGAAAACATTTGTCAAAATAATGCAACTCTTTATGTTTAATGCGATAATTCGGTAAATATCAACCCAGCAATGGAAAAAAAATGTTTTCCACGCACCATACTTTATGGGTACTGAATGAAAGCTAGTGAAATTCTGCGTTCAATGATGAAAACAAACCATGGGGTTGCCATTTAAAAAAATCGAGTTTTCATCATTTGAAATGTCGAATATTTAAGGAGGCAAAACGTGACCTTGGAACATTTCATTTTAAGAAGCTATGGTACGACTAGAAAGAGCACTTCTTCCTCTATAAAACCATGTATCACTTGCATTTCTATCTTAAAGTGTTCAAAAGTTACAGCCATTGGCGTGAACCTCTGCATTCCATAAAATTTCCATTAAATCACTTATAAAGTCAAGGTGGCCATGCAAACATTTGACATGTAGGGTGATTTGGAAAGCAAATAAAAGGGGTAATTCGAATCAGAGAAAAAAAATCGGGGTTGCCATTTAAAATAACGAAGTTATGGTCTACTTCCGGTATAACCGGAAGTGCTACTTCCTTGCAAATATTTTTAGTCGATTGTAAGTGAAAAAGTAACTTTGGCCCTAAAATTTCAAATTTTTGTGACATTCGGTTTCCAAGATACGTCTAGCGTAAGCTCCGCCTGGGACACCCTGTATATAAACATATAACCTTAAACTAATTTATTCCTCTTCGTTCTGTATAATTAGAGGTAAAGTTATGTAAACAGCATTAATACACACTTATATTTATACGTTCCAGTAGTTGATTAATTATCGCAATGCAACTAATATAGGTAATAATTAATTATGACGTATATAATATGTCGGTTCCAAATATGTTGTAACATTTTGATTTATTTCAATGAACTGGGTGATATAAATAGTTCACAATTTTGGCAGTAACAAAAAAGCATATTTCCAAATTATTCGTGCTTCCTTAATTTCACTAATGAGAAGGATTATTTGTTGTAAGCAAACAATAGTAATGCAAACTGATAATTTTCCTTGTTAAATGAAGTGCTTATTCAAACATGAGAATATGTATGTAAAATTGTCACTTTATGGGGCGGTAATATTGCTTGATTTCATTGTTAATGTAACTATTTTAATTTTACACTTATAGTATAGTAAACCAAAGCGTCACGTCGGTAAAATACATTGATCTAAAGCTAAACAATGGATTAATTGAAATAATATGCGTTTAGCGATCCGCAGCCGACCATTGGGTAAAATTTCAGTTCAAGTGTTGTTGTGAAATATTACGCATTTGCTCATTTTGCACAAATTTGATATAAAAGGTTTGGATAAATTCCATTTACTAACGATCAGTTAATAAAAAAAAATAAACTACACCCACACGAGTGGGTATTATAGAGTCGAATTCGTGAAGTTGGAAAAAAGGGGTTGAAATAAAACAAGGGCTTCTCTACAAATTGAATATGTATTGATATGAAGAATTGGAAAACGGTTATGAATACTTTCCGCAAACAATCGTTAATAGAGATGCGACCGAAGAAACGTTTCTCTCAACAATTCTATTTTGTCATAGAAACTTTCTGAGAATGCACGTGATGTCTGGATTTCGTTGCACTTTGTTATTACTAAATAGAGATCCTCTTCATTTTATATTATGCAATGCGAAATTGAAAATTTATTTGTTTCAGAGTACAAGACAATAATTTAAAAAAATCAAAAAAGGTTTCGAAGACGGAAATATAAATACTGCACCCTTTTTTCATTTTTTTAGTTAATTACTTTCGATTTAATTGAATTGAATTATTTCCGGGAAATAGGCAACTGATACAGCATAAGCATTTCTCGTTGGTAACATTGAACTTAGTCAACTTAGATCATATCTTTTTCTAGCGAGCTTCAGTTTTGCCACCTATTTGGTTGAGCAAACTTATATTAGGTTACGTCTCAATTAGTGTTTTCGTACCTATTTTAAACTTTTCTAGTCTTTTTGAGCTAAGAATCATATTAACTTAACATCTAAATAAAATTGCTTAATGGACATTGGAAGAAGATATCTATTGTCAAATACCACTTATTACATATCCGCGGACCACGAGTTATCCATGCAATTACATATCTGAAATTTCAATATTCAACAATGATATTTAATTAGTGGCATGATAATCAGATTTAATTAATTATTTAAACTGAAATTAAGATCCTTTTATTTATTTATTTATTTATTTTCCTTATTCATCTTTTGTGTGTGAAATATTAGCGTCGGTGCCTTACTTTAGGTATGGACGTAACCATCTACTTTCACACGTTTTACTCGTAAACAGTAGGTAGATACACTCATTCAAACCCATTATTTACTAAGGCAAATTTTAACAGGTATTGGGAATTTGTATTTAGTTATGAATGTCGTTTACTATTTAGTTCTTATTTACACACTTTACAGAGTATCATGTGTGATTGATTATAATATCTAGCGATTGTTAAGAGTCCATCACCAGTTGGAATTGAAACTGATTTCATGGGTGTCACTGTATATATAAAATTCAAATAAAACATTGTTGTATAAACACAAAAAAGGTGTGAATGGATAGAGGAAGGTTTATTGTAGGGCTCTCCTGATAGGGATTTTTAAATTTTTCACAAAGTTTTTTGTAAAATTTGTTTGAAGTTGCTTAATATTCATTCAATTTCACGAATATTTTACAAGAAATACGAACAAAAATGGAAAATTCTAATACACGAGAGCCGTACAAGAACCTTTCCTCTTTGCAATGACATATTTTGTATTTCAATAAAACTATTTATTATCCAAATTTTATGTATATGTATGTGGAATGCCTCTCATTATGATACGGTTCAGCCAATCAATTTTGGGGCTCTACAAGCATTTTTTACTGTTGGATTTGGAAGAAACCAAAGAACAACAGATGAGTATAATCCTATTTAATATAAACCATGTTAACGTGAATTGCACATATAAAATTTAAAAAATCGTCTTTCGTCCTAAAAAGGTTACCTAGTCAAAAGTGGGGAGGAGTGTAGCGTTACCAAATTGAGTAAATGATATTTTCAGTTTACATTAACAAGCAAGTACAAATTGTGCACACGGTATGTTTTCGAAATACATACTTAATATGGCGTAGAAATAGAAAGCTTCATCTGCATAAAAAGATGTCCTAAAGATTAGTTCAAAACCACCTCTCGCAAAAGGTTAATTTTAAAAATGATTATTAAAACAATAAAGAATTTTCATAAACAAAAATTGCAATTCTATTAGTTTATCAAAAGGATTCTCAAAGACACAAAACAATAAAATTTGTCATTCCCCATTTTGATAACGCCTTGAATGGTTTTTCCATAGAAATTGGTGTATAACGATTTTATACATCACTGTCCCCAAAACTTTAACCATCACTAGTGGAAAACCATGACAAACATAGTCAAACCCCTACACTTATAGTCAGCTAATCCTTATGGACGATTTAGAAAGCAAATATTGTGAAAAGAAGTTATGAATGAATCTTTCCGCAATGGTCCTTGTAAAATTGGCGACTATAACCACCTGTGCTATAATGTTGTAGAGCAAAGCGTAAATGTTTTGAAAATTAGTTTCCTTTACTTCATAAATTATATAATCTGAACTTATGGTGCTCGCCTCCAAAAGCTGGCTTCTTGGGATCAAATACACCGAGGCTTCTCAAACAAATACATTATCTAAAATGTGATCAGCGTTGGTTTTATCAACGTCATTTAATTTAATGAACATAATATGTGTATAGTATTTAGTATGTTCACTTTTTAACAGCAACTTCAAATTTATATTGTATAGATATATGTATTAATAGGACTAATCGTTACTTGATTTCGATCCGTGCGATTAGTTAACCAGGCTTGGCCTGAGTATCGATAACAATCGAAGTACATAATAATAATAGCGATACTCGTGAAGCGAAGTTAATGAATTATGAAGGCGAGGGTGAAGTATCGTAACATGTTTCGGCAGAAGCCATCATCAGACGATAATATCTAAAATGGGGGTACAGTGTAAGTATTAACTTAAGATAATTGTCACACCAGGGTTATAGGTACTTACATTAGTTGAGATCAATTCATTAATACTCTTTGGTTCTTAACATTTGACCAAGTTACAGAATGATTAAATTTTAAATTAATGAAAAAATTGCCATGATGTTGATTGTAGGGTTAAGTTTACATATTTATGCTATAATACAAATTGATTAGCGATTGTGAGATTACAGAGAATATACTTACGGGAAAAAACTCTTAGACTAATTACACATTTTAAATTAAATTGAAGTTAATAAAAACATTACTGGTATTGGATTTGAATTTGAAACAGTCGATTAGAGTCGATTAGGTTGTGTATATGTACGAGCCGGCCTTGATTACATTACATTGTGCTTTTTAAATCAAACACACTGCCTGTGCTTTAATGACTTTATTCCAATCAATACAAGCTCTTGTAAGATGCACAGCAATTAATACTTATCATAAGTTTCTGATCGGAAAATAATAATTTTTGTTTTAACCTTTTATTGCTTTACACTGTGTATTCTAAAAATAAGCTCGAGTAAAACCGATTCTACATGTGTCTAATTGTTCATTATTTCCTATCTTATATTAATTAAAGTAAATGTAAAATAAAGTGGTATATGCATCAACAAAACTACATACTTTCTCCCGTAATAATTACACATCTACTTTAAATTAAAAATTTGAATTGAATAGCGAAATAATGATGATTTCCCAAAATTAACGATTTTAAGGTATTAGGGTGAACCTGTAACCATTACGTCCAAATGAAATTAGGTGCTTATTTATTTTCTATTTAGTGACAGATTCAAAGCGAGGAAGCTAGAGTAACGTAAAATTCACGTTAATATAATTATATGGTCATTCGCAAACTCAATTGATGGCAATTACATATATTGTACACTGTACAATTTCGTTCCTTACAATCTGTTACCAGTGAAAGCCTTCTCTTGCCTACACCCGAAAGATACAAAAAGGGGTTGAATCAAATCTCTAAAAGCAGAAACGGCGTACGACGATCGTGACTGCAAACTGTTCCCTTTTGTAAATGAACAAGTGTTGTTTGTTTGCCATAGTGTTACCACTACATTAAGAATATTACTCATTTGGGACTCCAACGCGTTCGTAATTAAGAACTTGGTAACAGAACCAAAATTATTTATTTGCAGTAATAGTCATAATTATAATGCGTATGACTTTTATATAAAACAAGTTAACATTTACATGCACGATCTCGAGTAAACAAACTGCCCTATGACATAGACGACCATGTACCACTGCACTGCTTTACCATTCCGCGCTTTACGGCGATCGTGTTCCACTTTTACCGGATATTCATTACGCGCCTACTGCTTAATCATTTTCGTTCTGATTTAATTAATATTTAATGTAAGAAGCATTTAAATCACTTAATATACTGTATCTATGTAGATAATTTGATTTTCGTTTTAGTCTGAATATGAGGCCAAGGATATAAGTAAAATGTTTTACTTCCCCATGTGAACGTGACGGACGTTCCCTTATATTTTTGTTATTATTATTAGTTGAAATGTACGTAATCAAAACTTGGAATTATACGTACAAGTTTATATGTAAATAAATCACTGAGGCGTGAAGGTACTGTGACCTTCCGGTTTCAGGCGATCTTAATTATATGTATGAATGTCGGCAAGAGATAAATATTATAATTTTTTAGCAATGCAAATTAATATCTATCTTGATTTTAATGACTATAAAAAGCTTTACAATTGTCGAACATCAATATCCCGTTTGGGGCCGACCTAATACATATTTTACAATTCCGTCGATCGAGATTAAATTTGGAATATCGGAAAGGCTTATCGAGAATGTAAGTCCAAAAGGCCGACGCGACGCCAACCGTACCCAATGCTTCAATTTCGCAAAACGCCAATGGTTATTCGATCTACTGCGCCCAAAACGTCAATTGCATTATTTTAGAGAGTGAGCACCTAAATTCCGAACTTTTCCATAATTTTTATATACCGGGTGTTGATCCGGCCGCTCGGTAATAGCATTTTACATGTGAAATCTGGTCTACGCAATTTTCTGCTCCCCTAATTCATTTAGGGCCAAAACATATACGAGTACAAAAGTGTTCAAGACTAAAAATACTATCCGAATGATACGTTTTCTCTGACCAACATTCTACTGTAAGAAAGATAATGAAGGCTGCGCCTCGTTAAAAAAATCAGTTCTCGATCACCAAAGTGGCATTTCGCGCACTAGAAACAAAAATAACTATTGTGTCGTATTAAATGATTAGCTGTACAGAAATACCAATATTTTGTTTGGCAGTTACATGGAATTTGATTGGTAATTTGTTCTTTAGAAATGGTAGACTTTAATTTTTAATTTTGATTCAAAAGCCGGTTTTATATTAAATTGTTTTAGATGATTAAATAACATTGACTTTTTGTTTGTTGAATACGGAATTGAAATGTATAACGTTATTCACAAGTAAGTTCCCAGTTTTAAATGACCATTGCTCTGCTAATTTTTGAGATTTTGAAAAAATTAAAACACCATTTTGTGTGTAAGGAAACGGGGTTTCTTTCAACCAACCCCCTCACATACGCAATCCTGTAAAAACACTATTAAGAAACACTTTTGGTGATCATGTAATTAGTAGACACTTTCCAAGCCACACGGGTGGCCTCGTAGGTCACCAGATCTTAAGGGTCTATCACCAGTTGGAATTGACACTGATTGAATGGGTTTTTATGTATACATAAAATTGAAGTAATACATTGTTGTATAACCACAACAACTTGTAGGGCCCTTCTGATAGGGATTTTTTAATTTTTTACAAAGTTTATCAACGCACTATGCAAATTTTAGCGCTTGCATGGGTTTAGAAATAGCCCTACATGAAATTTGGATAATAAATAGTTTTAACGAAATACAAAATATGTCATTGCAAAGAGGAAAGGTTCTTGTAGGGCTCTCGTGTATTAGAATTTTCCATTTTTGTTCGTATTTCGTGTAAAATATTCGTGAAATTGAATGAATATTAAGCAACTTCAAACAAATTTTACAAAAAACTTTGTGAAAAATTTAAAAATCCCTATCAGGAGAGCCCTACAATAAACCTTCCTCTATCCATTGAC
The DNA here is from genome assembly GCA_036250285.1 of Pyrocoelia pectoralis. NCBI lineage: Eukaryota > Metazoa > Arthropoda > Insecta > Coleoptera > Lampyridae > Pyrocoelia > Pyrocoelia pectoralis. The sequence goes on along the minus strand of CM070074.1, from coordinate 89,525,953 downwards.
ACCTTTTTTGTGTTTATACAACAACATTTTATTTAAATTTTATGCATACAGCGACACCCATGAAATCAGTTTCAATTCCAACTGGTGATGTACTCTTAATCCAGCTTACTATTGGATATGGGGGTTACATCAAAGAAAGGGTGTTATATAACAACTCTTGATGAATGGGCTGGAGCACCGTCGTGCTGAAATCACATCCCTTGCCTAGTTAGTAAGGGTATATCTTCTAAAAGATCCACCGGAGTTGTGTTTAAAAAGTGTGTGTAGTCGTTGGCAGTGAGTCGATTTGGCAGCAAATAATGACAAACGAGATGACTTCCTATTATCCCTGCCCACACATTCATTGAAAATCACTCTTGATGTCCTCGATTGAAAACACAGTAGGGATTGTCAGCGTCCCAAATGTGACTGTTTCTTGAGTTAAAAATCCCATCACGGCCAAACGTTGCCTCATCCGAGTAGAGGATGTAATCCAAAAAGCTTCCTCTTAAATTCCTGCGATTCCTCCACACACACTCGCATGGCTTACTCCAAGAATTATAGCAACTCGACGGTACTTGTTCGTTGAATCTGCAGCAAAATGAACGAGAACATCCTCCTCAAAATGAGGGTTTCTCACTTTTCTGACAGGATTACCCTGCCTAATTGCATGTAACGATCCAATTTCAACCAATTTCCGACGAATTGTTTCAAAATAGCGACGATCAGGAACTCTTCTGTTAGGGTATCGTTTGTGACATTGACTAGTGTATAAAGTCAATGTTCGTGATAAAGAATTACAGCTGTCGCAGAATTTGGCCTTGCCTCCCCGTACATTATTAACATATCAACCATCTCTAAGTTTTCAAAAGGCTCCATTATATCAAATACAGAAAGCGGGCAATTGACGCTTATTGAATACTGAATAGAACTGCGATTGTCAAACAAATAAAAACAATTAAAGTAAGAAACATTCGATTATTTTTGGTTGTATTATTTGTGAAAATAATACATTGATATCGCATAATCTATAAATGCATGAATCTGTTTTCTAAAATAACTTCTGTAGGATGAAAATTACAGGAAAATGATTTAAGATCAAATTTGTAGATAATTTTTTAGGCAATTTATTGGTGACATTTTTTCAAAATTTCTCGAGAAGATTTTGTGCTATTCAATTTCCAAAATTTTAAATCACCGCCATTTTGCTGTTGTAAATTCTTTGTAAAAATGTTTTGAACAAACGTAGATATTAAACTGAACGGAAAATTATTTTTATTGAACCATTATGGAACACTTTAGTAAGTTTCACATTCCGTAAGAATTTAATGAAAGCGAAAAGAATGTACCTACTTAGAACAACGTCCAGAACGTAGATAACCATCTTTGTTAACATTTAGCATTTAGCAATCTGTCTGAGTATAGAACATTTGCGAAAAAAAAGAAAATACCATGCCGAATAATCGAGGAAACTGGATATATTGTGTTACTTAAGAGCCAAACACATCCACTGTGCATAAAAAGTGAAATTTTGTAATAAGGATACGGTCATGACGATTTCTATTTGAAAAAATAGAAACTTGCATTAAAACTAAAAGAGATATTAAAAATCCGTCATTTCTATTCAAATTAATCAAGGAATTAATCGGCTAAATAAAAGAGTGCCCCTAGAGCGTACCATCTCTCTTTAAACAAAGAAATTACGATGATCCATGCGGAAAATTGGAAAATTAAATTTTTAAAAATTTCGACGCGATTCCTAATTGATATCAACATGATAAATACTTGGTGGCATAGCTGTATTCTTTTACTAATTGTACCAAAAATGGGACGAAGTAACATACGATAAAATTAAAAAATATGTTAAATAGAAATAGCGATTGATGCATTGTGACATAGAACTGAGACCAACTGAGATTCTCAGTTAAAATTGATAAAAAGAATACAGCTTATGCTACGACAACAATGTTTAACGAGAATCTAAAAAATTAAAATCCGAATGAACCTCCTGTAAGGATAATAAAATTTCTTAATGAAACTTAGATCTGAAAAAATTAGAAGATTACGAAAGAAAGCATGTTGATTGAAAATAGCGGGAAAGGTGTTATTTGCTTCAAAATCGATAGCAGAAGATTACCATGGTGAAACGAACGGCGTAATACACGGTTGCACAGAGGAGCAGAAAATTTTGAAGGAACTACTACCACAGATGTATACATCTGTGCTACTACTATAAAAAGAAAAAAATTTCATTTAAAAACATTAGCAAAATTTAGTCTACCGCTATTCTTTCAAGAGTAATACTTTTAATTCACAAATTCGATCTAAATTCAAGCTTGATGAAGATGGGGATGCTGAAGAACACCACGAATGACGAACTGAAGTGTGATAACAAGGGCGAAAGAACATCAAAAAACTAAATAATAAACTTTTAAAATTGTTTTTCAACTTGAGCTGTGTAACTATGGAGGCACTCGTAAGGTTACAATGAGTAGGTTCGCAGGGTCTTGGCTATATTATGTGACTTGGGGCACAGATAATATGGATAGTATAATTTAGTTAATAAATAAAAAGATAAAACAATTTGATAATTATTTCACTAAACATAAGTTACCAAGAAAAGGAGGTGATTTGCCCCGAAATGGACATTTTACACCATCTGAAATAGCGCTTCCGCTATCAAATAGTCGTAAAAGTAACGGTTCGAGAATCCCTAAAAGTTCAATATATATACTTAAATTTGCTAATAAACTCTTTACTAAAGTTGAATAAATATCGCAAGAATGTTAATATATATTTTAACTAGCTGTTGCCAGCGACTTCGTCCGCGTAGACTTCGGTTACACGGTAAGTACTCTACATCCGCCCTTGGAAAGTACCTACGTCCGTCGTTGGGTTTCCATTTTACATCTTTGCCAATTTCGATTCAAATCGGTCAAGCGGTTTAACCGTACGTATTTCTTAACTTCTAACCACAAGTCCAAATACCAATTTTTATGAATTTAACTTAAAAAATGACTTCTTTCTAGACAAACTTTCATCCCCTATTTTACCCCCTTAAGGGTTTAATTTCGGAAAATCCTGAAACCCGTCTGTCTTAATTTCTAACCGAAAGGTCATATACCAATTTTTATGGATTTAACTTAAAAGATGACGGATTTCCATACAACCTTTCATCCCCTATTTTACCCCCTTAGGGGTTGAATATCGAAAAATCCTGAAACACGTCTGTCTTAATTTCTAACCGAAAGGCCATTATACTAATTTTTTATGGATTTAACTTAAAAAATGACTTATTTCCATACAAACTTTCATCCCCTATTTCACCCCCTTAGGGGTTGAGTTTCGGAAAATGTATGAGAAAATAAAAAACGTGGGAAAGTGACACATCACCATAATCCTTATAAGATAAGATTTCATTTGAGATACCACGTGATCGGCCATTCCATTTAAAATTTTTGGGGAGGTATTCGTGGAGGCGCAGAGGTAACGTCAAAAGTGTGAATCATAGGTCAAACCGTTTCCCCCTTGACATATAAGTGAACCTGTTTTGGAAATTTTCAATTTCCTTTTGGTTTCTGGAATATTTCAGGCGGATCGTTTTCAAAAAATCACCCGGTATACAGATAAGGCACACAAGTAGTAATAATAATGTAGTCAAAATAAGATATGTATTAATATTGACACTAAAACCGAAATACTTATGTAATGAAGATGTTATAAAAATATTTCACTTAAAACTTTGGGTTAAGTTAACAAGCGAGAAATAGATGCATATTTCCATTAGCACGTTATTAAAGTAGAAAATCCTTTAAAAGGTGGTTATTACTTAAATATTAATGAACAAAAATTCAAAATTAACTTTGCACTGGATCTTCGGACTAATTAAAAATAATTGTTACAACGTAATTTTCTAAATATTTCCGAGAAAATTTAATTTGCTTTTTATATTGTTTTCACATTTTCTAAAAAGAAATTCCAAAAATATAATTAAAACAGATCCTTTCGCAAAACCTTTTTATGTTCCTCTAGAGGGAAGTTTGTGATTTACCGTATAGATTCTTTCCTCTCCTAGTCTAACACATCAATAACATGTGAGAATGTGTCTCTTATAGCATCCTATATTTCATTTAAAGGGTCAAGAGTGACACGTTTGTCGTAATCTTTTCTGCAAAAACTCATGTACCGCCTTTACGTTTGAGGAATTTTAAACATCCCTAATGATTTTCTTTAGTCAGTTTTGTGAATTAGTATGGGACTGATGGACCTGTTGAATGGCAAAGTTAAATCACTTGTCAGCTGTCAACGCATTTAGCACTTTTAATTTAATATTATGCATAAAAAATTCAAGTGTTTTTGCCTTTTCCACTTTTTGTGCTTGCGTTAAAAACTGCCACGCTGTTAAACCCGGCACCTCAACAGATCTTTTGTTTCTTATATAATCATTAACAGAATATAAAAAATGAGTGATTAATGTTCTTTAATGGTTCTTTGCTTATAAAACAACAAAGTATTTTTCTAATAGCTCTGAGATAGGTATATAGATACATACCATTTTGTTATATTTCCTACCTTGTGCGTTAATACTAACAATAACAACACAAATTTCTATACGTAATTTGTAAATTTAGTACGTGAACTTAGATATAAACGCAATGGACACAAAATGATTTGGAAACCATAATGGTCGTAAAAAATGTTTCGGTTTTTTATAAGTGTTGTGACTGCAGCGTTTGTGGTCGTAATCGGGCAAGTGGACAGCGATTGTAATTGAGATTCAAAGAGTTGTCTAAGGAAAGTTTTTTAACATGGTATAGAGCTTGCGGACCCAATCGAGTAATGGCATTATTTCGGAAAACTTATTGAAACGTTGAAATTAACTCGATGTTTTTAATAGTTCAAGTCTGTGTAAAAGGAGGAATGGTCAAATAAAAACAAAGTCAACTTGTGGTTACTATCAAAGTAATTCAAAAAACAATGTTTCAGACAAAGGCAAAAGACAAATGCAACTATTATCTTTCTGTTTGCAAATTCGTTTATGTAGTACGCTTTTGGAAAAGTCTTGTTAAAAGTACTTGAACTTTCCTCTGGAGACACACAGTGAACCATAAAAAATGTTATGAGAACTATTTCAAAATGATCATTCTAAATGTCTGATCATGCATTAACTTTTCTCGTTTGAAGTTTGGTTTATTAATTTATGGACATCGTTTTGTTTCTCAAAGAAAATGCGTCATATTTATATGCGGATTTCAAAAATAAAACATGTTTTGAAATTGGCCACTAATTGCACAACTCTTGTTATAACATTTTTTCCCAAAACGTGCAATAAAATAATTGCGGCGATATAAAAACTTTGTATTACGTAGTATTGCAAAAATTGGCTCCATGATTTTTGAAAAAGGTTTTTTATTTAATTGAAGCATTATGAACAAATCTTGTTTCAAACATTTTTTTTATAATTTGCCCATTTCCTCTTTGAATGTTTAGGATTAATTATTAATTAACCACCTGCAAAAATGTACCCTGGAATGAAAATCGACTTCTTTGAGCTGTACTATTTGAAGGTGATAAGGATGCAAACCTTCTTCATGTATATCCCTCCAAACAGCCATGTGACGAATTCACAGATTCCTAGCCACAGATCTAGTACTTGCTGTAGGGTCGGTCCTCACCCAATCCAGTAAGACCCTCCCTCCCTCTTCAGAATCGGGATCCAGTCATGAACTAACCTCTGACGAACGGTTTTAAAATATCGCCATACCCTACATCAGTAGTATGACTATTTCAAAATTCTCATAAAGTTGCATTTTCTAATTCATTCGAAAAACGTCGACTAGGTCTTAAAAAACTTTTAACAACTTTAAAACGCTTAACATTCATAGTTCCGAAAAGAACACTCTTCTGTTCCTTGAATTATAAATTTAAATCCTGGAAATACAGTTTGTTGCTTAAACAGAATTTTATCTCATTTTTGAAGTATACAAATACAAATGCAAAATAGTTACTCTTTATGATGATGGATTAAGAAATTTGCAGACCTTTGTTCCTTTGCAAATTGCACTTATACGATACAGTTCGTTTTTTAAATAAAACGCTATTCGGTTTGATAAGGACACGTTAAGTTTCAAATGAACATTTTTTCCCTTTCTAGGGAATTGAAAACAGGCAAAATATAAATAAAAATTAGAAAGAGTGGAAATTTTATAACAAGTGCTTCATTAATTGAAAAGAAGTGCTCGAAAGCGAAGAATTCCGGACGTAACATCAGAAAGAATATAGGAATGAGATATTTGTAACTGTAATTTAAGAAATAATAAAATGCGCATTCTAATCGTGCAAATGTCGTGATATTTAATAACATTTTTTAAATCATTACTCACGTCATAAATATCAAAATAATCGCTTTATTTCATGAATTTGACAAAGGATAATAACAAAAAAGTCATGACGGAATAATTTTTAAAAATGCAAATGTTAATTTTAATTAGTAAATGACGAAAGTTTAATTAAACAATTATTTAGAAAATATCAATGGATTTAATATTTATAACGTTTATAATAGAGAGGCAACGTCTAAATGCTATTGTAATTTGGTATTATAATATATCAATAATGTAGCATGTGCACTTCGTCCTCTATATAAAAAATAATTTTAGAGGACAGCGTACCTCGTTATTCATACAGGTCAAAGTGAAAGTCAACACCGAAATCCGCAATGTTACATAAGAGTATTACGCACACAATAATAATGTAATTGCTATTTCGTTACTTGATAAAATACAGGTTAATTTTTTTGAGATGTCTCAGATTGTAGCGTGTAGCCACACTAAACCGATTACCAAAAATTTGTTGGTTCGTGTGTTAACTTTTCGTCATATTGAGTTAATGTTATTAAAAATTAATATTTAAGAAGTATTATTTCATTCGCTTCAGCTTCAGGAGGCCAAAATTAAGAAGAAAAAAATAGGTATTGAAGAGAAAACGTCTCTTGAAGTGGGCGTTAAAAGTCATTATAAAAGCAATTTTTCGCTAGGGCAAAGATATTCCTGAGAGATAAGTCTAAGCCACCGTTTGAAAAGTTAAGTAATCGTTCTAGAATAATGCGACCAATAGCAAGTGATATTTTTTGTTCTTGTGTCTTCCTCAGTTCGATATAACGCTTCAAATATGTCTGTTCTTGTATCTCGTAAGCAGTTCACAGTCGATAAATTCTTTTGAATTTGGATCATTTTCTAAACGCCTTTTCAAAATTTGTTCAATAAATATGGTAAGTTTTTGCCAATTAAATTTAAGGGAAAGTGGACCTTAAATTTGAGGCATGGAGCTGCATTTCCAGAACAAAATGGGGTAGGTACATGGGAATATTGGATACGGTAATAGACACAAATTCAGTCAAATGGGGAAAATTTGCGCGTTTACAGCCTCGTTAACAATCCAGATTTAGATTTGCAAACATTAAGGCCGTAACTGCAGCGATACAGAGCCAAAACGAAAAATGTGCCTCCATACAAGGCTTCCTCTATTTTAGGTGGCCTTGCTCCATATTTTATGTATTGGAATAAATACATGCATTACATTTTTAGGCAGGGGTAATTAATAGGTAATGGGACAAAAATGATCTTTAAAACATTTTAAGCCTACTAAGTGTTACACAACCGTATCGAATTCATGTTTTTCTTATCAATCTCATTTTGGATTTTTATATTTTTGAAATGGTAATAAAAAGAGGTTTTCGACCATGTACAACAACCCTAATATGTAGAATGTTTTTAGATCATTTTTGAAATACCCAATACCCATTACCTCTTCTATAAAGATGTGGTGAATGTATCTATTACAACATATAAAACGAAGGTTTTTAGAAAAGATTTTTCGCTTTCGCCTCGCATCTCAATAACGGGATTCAATTTTGAAAATTTTAGTCTGGTTATATCCGTAAATGCGCAACATTTTCTCTATTTAGCCGATTCTGTATCTATGTATTACCGGTTTCAATTTGCCACACTGTATAGTATTATGCAGGGTGTGACAGTAATATGTAAAAATATTGGGTGATAGAGGGGACTAAAAAGGCAATTTTCCCAAGCAAACCGAGGGTCGGAAATGCTTCGTTTTGGAGCTATCCTAAATAAAGTGCTAAAATTTAGATTTCTTTTTTAATTGTTCCTCAATAACCATAAGACATAAGATATAGAAAAGGACGAACCGTACGTTTTTGAATTTAAAAAAATTCCTACTTCAAGATGGGGTGGGTGCGAAACAAATTCTGATATCGATGAAATTTGGTATTTGAGGGTTTGTGAACATGAAAATGACAAATTCAGAATTATTTTTTGAAAATTCTTGGTCGGACAACGAAAATTGCCAGAATTGCACTAATACGAGTCGAGCAGTTTTCGCGTACCCTACATGATTCGGTTGCATTGGCAATTATATTAATTAATAGGTAATACGTAAAACTAATATTAGGGTAGATTTGGTATTTACAAAAGTTACAAACGATATTTTGTTAATCCAGTAGATATCAAGTTGTCCCAGTTGAATTGGAGTAATTATAGTATTTTCAACGAGTTCGCCAATGCACGTCATTAACGAAATAAAATGACATACAAAAATAAAAATCTTGATCAGGTACGTTATTCACGGTTAAAAAATAGTTATTTTTGTATCTAGTGCGCGAAATGCCACTTTGGTGATCGAGAACTGATTTATTTAACGAGGCGCAGCCGAGTTAAAAAAATAGTCGAGATCACCAAAAGTATTTCGCGCACGAGTTGCAAACAAAATTTTTTCTACAAACGCAAACAAAACGTGAAGAATTTGACAATTATTTTAACGTTAAAATACAAAACTCTCATCTAGTTTGCGTGCAGTGCGTACTTCGCGCATGGCGTCGTCATTTCGGGCACGCTGTCATGGTAACGTAGGTAAGTGAAAAAAGGGTCACTTCGCGTATTGTTATCGATGCGCAAACCTTGTCATTTTTTGACGTTTGTAGAAAAAGTAAATTTTCAATGTTACGTACTGTTGGTACTGAAAACCAACGATGCCAAACCTGCTTTACTCTTTGTTTAATATTTGCGTTGTAAATTTAAGGTTATATTATTGTTGTGCTTTCGTTGTTTACGTACATTTATATGTTCCGATTTTTCGAATTTGCTTACTTTTCTGTCCTAAATTACACTGCCAGTGAATCGTTCCAATAGTACAAAGAATGTCTGCCAACATTGTAGTAAAAGAACGTCATCAATTTTGTGACGTGCATTGGAAAACTCGTTGAAAATACTATAGTTAGGCATTCAAAGTTTTTTATTTCATTCTGAAATTTTCAACTATCGCCAATTATAAATCGAAACTATTCTAATGCTGAACTCGTAAACGTTCATTTCATTTACCCATTGGCCGATGGAAACTGTAACTTGGCTGGACATTTGCCTGCCAAAAGATTTTCTGGTATGAGAATTCCAGATAGAGGAATGTTTATTGTTGTGCATCGCCGATTAGTGGAGACAGGTTCAATAAATCCCACACCACCGAGATATGCAGGTCACAGAGATCTTGAGTTCAAAGAAACTGTATTACAAGAAGTAGATCTAAATCAATGAACAAGTACACAGGCGTAGTACATGGATATGGGAACGAATGACATGGCACAGTCGTACCCTTATCATGTTCAAAATCAAATTCAAAATTTTATTTACTGATGAGGCAACTTTTTACCAAGTTAGCGGTTTTAATACTAAAAATACCCATCAATAATGGGATGAAGAAGATCCACATGCTGTGTTTTCTACCAGAAACCAACATCGATTTTCAGTAATCTTGTGGGCTGCTATTGTAGGACGTCATCTTCTAGGGCCTTACATTCTCCCCAATTATTTTCCCTTAAATTTACAACAATGCCTGTGTTTCCAGCACGATGAAGTTCCCTCGCACTTCAATCGTTCCGTAATAGGCCATCTCAACGAAACCTTCCATAATAAATTGGTCGGAAGGGGCGGTCTTCTTGCCTTACCCCATTAGACTTTATTTTATGGGGGCATCTGAAGTCTAGTTTATACTGGAAATTGAGTTATTGACACGTATGAAATTTACATAAATATTTTTTCCATTTCGTTTTTAAGTTTTTTTTTGACAAAAAATAGGCAATTCTACTGTTATGGACTATTTTGATACTGCATTAAGACATTCAAAATGCTCGTAAATATCAAATCTAGGTGGCATAATATTAGTTATCGTACTACCTATTAAAATAATTGCCAACCCAATCGAGTTATGTAGGCTTACTTTTTTTTCGAAAAGTCACCTTTAGGCTTTAAATTATACTTAATTGGAAATAAAGATGAAATTTTTTTATATGATAGAAGGGCTGGTGAGGGGGAAAAGTAGATTATTACAGTGGGTAACATTTAAAAAACACCACATATTGATTTACACAGCGATGTGTTAAAGGTAATTGCACAATTTCAATATGTAGATTTATTTTCACCATTGCTATGTAAATCAAGATGATTTTAAAACGTTTTTTAATGTTGCCCACTGTGATAATCTAATTTTCCCCCCTGACCACACTTCACCTTTTTTAATGTAAGCCTTAAAACATTTTCGTCTATATTTTCCATTACGTAATTAGTTGGCAGGAGTAATTGGTCTTAAGTATATAGATTATAAGTGAATAAAGATTATTTGGGATTAGACCAAGAAAGTTACGACATATCGAAAAAAATAAATCAATTAACATAACTTTCTTGGTCTAATCCCAAATAATCTTTATTCACTTTCGTATTATGTATCACTATCAACATTTAAAAACATGTCGCTAGGCTACAATTAATTTTATTCGATATTCATCCTTTTATGTCGTACATCTACAGTCAGTATTAACAAGTAGGTAAATAAACGAATCAAGGAAGAGGGTTTTGTTCCTTATTTCTCCGAATGCACTGTTATAATCCGTATGGACTATGACTTAACTTAGTCAAACTACCTGAATAGGCGAAGAAGGGGTGCAATTTTGTAACGCAATTAGTTTTTTATATTTTAGTATAAAGCAGTAAGAAAAAATCGCCTATTGTGTGCCCAAAACGTCTTTACCAATGCTGGTATTAAGTGGGATGAACAATTCATAATAGTTCGAATAATAAACAGCAAAAAACTCAAAATCGACAACAACCGGAGTCTTGTATTTTGTATAACTGTTAATTTGCCTCATTAATGGCACAATTTCTTGTACTTGAATTGTAAATATGAATGTCAATTTATTTGCATAAAATATCATTTTCTGTAGGTCTGTCATAATTGAAACGTTATCCAAAACCATAAACTTGAATAAGGATAACAATTGGAAAATGGATCTAATTTGTAATAAAATTGGCGTGATCCAAATATGTACAATTAGGAGCGTACGAGTATAGTGCAATTTCATGATAGAACTTTTAAAAATGGGTCAAGTAACTGTTCTAGATTATTTTTAAACGATGCCAAAAACGAAGAAAAGTATCTCCCAATTATAAATTAAAATATTTCGAGATGTGTGAATGGAAGACACCGCTTGGCTATTCCAAAATTTTAAAATAAACGCCGTATGCTTGTCTTCTACGTTGACGAAATTGCAGATATATTTTATACTGTTGACATTAAAGTAATATGTAAATTTTGACTGTCCTCATTCTTAGACTAATAAGAATTTTATTCGCAACCAAATACGTACATTGTGGGCGATTATTGTCTTTGCACTTGCTATATCGTACGTAAACGTAATATATAATAGTTGGGCCGTTACCTTTAAAATATAGGTATGGATTACGTGAAATGAAACTGAATTGGATTGTTGCACAAAAGCCGTACAATAAAATGTTGCCGGTTAACAGGTTAATTTGTACGTAATCACTTTAAACGAAAATGACTGCCAATTTGAAATATTTAACAAATATTTTTTTTGTATTGTGGGTAGAGGAACCGACATTAAAAGTCTGATCAGACTTCCGTTGCATGTCGATCCTTGACCGCATAATCTCAATTGCAAATAACACTTTCCCCTTCTACTTTATGCTCGTTTATTGCAACGAAAGTGAATTTATTCAATAATGCAGGCCCCTTTCGATTTCTTTAATTGCCGGTTTATTTATACCGATTTTTTATGCGACAAAATGAGTTCATCCTAAATAGTTGTAGATGGTCGAGCAAAACGTGATCTAATTTATGATTAAAAATCTTATGAATCTCTTAGCCATCTAGACCGGAAACCAATGTCCAAACTTTACCACAATTTCATAGCGAACAAATGGATTTCGAGGACGATACTTTATTGATAAGTATCACGTCACAAATTAGATAAACCCCTGATGTATTAAATTAACTTCCCCTCCTGTACTGCATTTGTATATATCCGATAAGCCATCGACGCAAAATCTAATAAATTTTGCGCCATTTAATTATGCCGTAAGTGCCAGTCTCATTCTCATTAAATTCTTGAATAGTTTGCATTAGTTATTTATGGGAACAAGTTACTCGACACGAACACACACCCAATAATATTGGAAATTGGCATGTGATAGTTTATCGAATAAACTTTTACAGTCACATCATGTCATTTACCTTTATAGGTCGATTTTCACACAAATTTAGTGTCAAGTTAAAAGCCTCTAAACACTATTATTATCAACAAAAACAGAATCCATTCGACACTTTCTTATTATCTAATTAGTACCTACCTATAGAATCTTTACAAGCTCATCGAATAATGTACAATTTCATGCCAACTTATTAACTTATCAATGTAATTAATGATTAAATTTGTTCAGATTGTACTTTCAAATAAATTATTTAGACGTTTCCCTAAGTGTTATTCTGTTTCACCTTTATCTGTTTAATTACATCGGAAAATTTTGTTATTTTAGCTCGGCAAGAATAACCAAAGGAGAAAACAAATTTTCCAAACAGTTATAAATAAAAATTGTCCCTTAGACAATAACTGCAACATAAGACGAATAAACGAATACCTACGGATCATCGCGGACTTTAATTCGAGTAACATAATATGTAAAAAAAACATAATTTAGATTTTACAGTTGCAAAATTATCGCTATTAGCAGGTATACAACCAGAAATCGAACACTTTTGTGAAAAACGTACGCAGCTTATCTCTTGCCACAATCTTTAAATGAAATTTAAATTGTACCACTGTTTTAACTCATTTGAATGGAATACTGAGAGTAAATAGCAGATCAATGCATGTGATAAGTCCCTAAAAAAACGGCATCTTATACGTATCTCATTGTCGTGCTCTCGTACTGTAAAATCCTTATGAAGGAAGAAGGGTCAAATACGCAACTGATTTGCAGTACATATTCAAATTATATTGCTTATAGGTTTGTTAGTACTTGTACAGTAAGAGGGTCGTCACCATTACTCCTAGATGAATCAGACTTTGAGGATCTTCAACAATGATTTGTGGAAAATCCAAGAAGTATAGCGACACAAGAAATGTCTGTCAAAATCTACGTGGCTACGTATAAATGAAATAAGCAAAAATCCAAATCCATTTGGTATAGTAAAACGACATACATGTACAATAAATACATAAGAAACACGAAATACCTTCTTCATGAGACTGGATTGTAAAATGATAACCGCGTTACTTCAGTGTATCGCCACAAGTTCAGGACCCGACATATTAGCTTCCTCCGTTTTCCTATAGATGGCTTTAGCGGTACGTGGTGGTCGAAATAAATAGGTCATAGACGTCATACAGTAAACTTGAGCATTAAGTCCATAGAAACATTTATTAGTGGATTTGTGAAATCATGTGTTTGCATCATGAACTTATTCTCGATTAAAAATGTCAGTTTACGAGCCATATTTTTGTCATTTGCGGAGGGGTTTTAATTTTCTGCTTTAAGACAGTGCTCTCAAATACTTAAGGTGAGGCTGCTATTAGTGAAAAAACGTGTCGCGAGTGGTTTCAACGCTTCAAAAACGGTATTTTGACTTCAAGGCGGTGGTAGAGAGGAGGGATCTGCATCGCATTATGTGTGGAAACGAAAAATTGATTCATTACGCAGAAAATTATGGTGAGTTCGCGGCTATGCTTCCACGTCGACGGCCAAATTGAATATTCACGGCTCCGAGGTCATGTTAGGTACGTATTTGGTGAGACCAATTCGGTGTGGATATTATGAGTTGTGAAAACCGATTGAAACAATCGCAGACGATCGGTATCGAACGCAATTGATGTGTTTGAGCCGAGCATTAAAAGATAAACTGCTCCAATACGAGAGACACGATAAAATGATTTTGCAGCACGGCAATGCTCGACCGCATGCGGTCAAGATATACTTGGAAACAACGCTGTCCCATCTGCTGTATTCTTCAGACGTTGCTCTCTCTCTCTTACTATCACTTATTTCCATCAATGACACACAGCTTAGATGTCCAGCACTTCCGGTATTATGCAGAAGTAAAAAATTGGATCGATTAGTGTTTTTTCTACGCGGGATTCATACGCAGCCCGAAAGATGTTAGAAAGTGCAGCGCGCTCCATGAGTATTGTCAACTTAAATCGGAACTTACTAGAATCTAGTATTCCACGATTCATCGGGGCTGGGTGTTCATCCAGGTATTAAATCGGAACAAAATGTTCGACTCTTAAAATCCAATGTCAGAACTCACGAAAATTGAGTTTGTGTCTCTCTTCGACGCACTAACGAATGACTAATTGATACCTTTCGAATGGGCCAAGAACCATTGGAAGGGTAGATCCGTGCCAGAACAGAAGAGGAAAATGGAAATGATGACCGACAACAGCATTGCCATTATTTAGGACTTTGTATTGAGTGAAGATAGTGCAAGACTGTTTGGAGATCTGAGGATCAACTTGTGGATGTGAAGAAGGTAATTGTCACAGTGGACGAAGCCACCGCCCTAAAGGATCCTTCAGGATCTGTCAGTCGACGAAAAAGACCATGGCTACAATATTTTGAGACACCTTATATCTTTTAATGACCACAGAGTGCAGTTTGGCAATCGATCTCAAAGGGGATTATAATGAAATAAATAAAAATTTAATTTTTGACGGTACTCTTGCTCTTTTAAATGATAATTTTTATAAAAATTGCATAAATCTCATCATGATCAGTGGATTCTATACCTATTATTGCATTTACTAATTTTCATCCTAAAAACGCAAGAAAGAGCTTTCGAGAAAAATATTCGCTAACGTCTCGTGGTCCAAACTTATTATTTTCACGCATTATTTTTGTGTATTAGTTAATTATTGATGGTTTATGTTCTATCATTCATATAAAATAGTTACATTTTTAACATCAAATTCTTAAAATCACACGTTTTCACCAAAATAATGGCGCAAGGTAATGAAAAAATATATTTTCCCCTCTTCCATTTACATTCTGGCTTCTATTTGTTCTGGTACTACAAATAATTAAGGAAGTATGTTTCTCACGAAGCATTTCTCAAATATGTCGGTGTTAATCATTCTACCTGCCAACTGTATCGAAAATCAGACATTTCTTTTAGTGGGCACTAATGTAATAATTGATAATAAAATTATTTATAAATTATACCTAATTGTGGGTAGTTCCTCATAAGTTCCACTTAACAATAAATTTTATTTTATTTCATGATGAAATTAAAAAGAACCTACATAAACAACAAATAAGTATCACATAAACTAGCGTTTCGAGTCTTTCCTCAATATAAATAAGTACCTATACATATATTATGTACATACAATTATAGCACTTTGTTATTGCAAAAAAAAATTATGGCCAATCAGTTCACTTCATATTTAATATTTACTTCAAATCTCATATATCATATCAAAATGGCAATGCATGTGTAAAGCTCACGTATATAAATAATATAGTATATTACACAATTCATGCAATTATAGGTACCTATAAGAAACTGTACAGTTTAGGGATTACAAAAAGGCATTACTCGTAATGCTGTAAGAATACACTGAAAGTATCGTTTCTATACTGGTTAATAAATCGACAAGTCTACAGAGCAAAGTGTTTAAAATTAATACAATGAAAACTAGAGCTGGTAACATTTATGACACATGACAGTTTCACACACATTGATGTTGTAGAACTTTAGAATTAGTTATATTAGAATAATAACACGTAATCCAATTAATTGTTATTTCAAAGTATTCCAACACGATTCGACACTTTTATAGGAATAAAACGGAATTTCTGGATAATTTAAGTGCAAGTTTACGTCTAGAAAGCTGATATGGAACTCTAAAGATCTTAAATGTTAAAAGCCACCGATTTTTTTTCGAAGATTGGGTAACGAAACATATATGTATGTTCCCGTTTATTCCACTTTTCGACACATCCAATACGAAAACTCCGAACGACAACGATGAAAAATCGAATTGCAAATGTAAGCATTCCTCAACAAAAAAAAAACTACTCGAAATCCACCGACACATTTGAAAATGACATTGACATTTACCTTTTCTAAAACGTCTTGAAAATTGGTTGTTCCCGAAATATGTCACCAATGCAATCATAGATTTCACCTTTCCAATAATAAATAAATTTGTCAAGGGGGAGGTTGTGAGTTTTATCTATCCTCTTAAATCATTAACCCCTTCGTGAAGTTCGAATCTCTTATAATAGAAAGACCAATTATCAAGGAACAGAGAGACGACTCGAAACGTACTCACTTTTTTAAAGTCATACAATATACATGAGATATTCCTAAATGCATTATTTTAAACACATACTCGTAGAAAACTGAACGAAAACACCACTAAAAGAGGTACATGAGTTAAAGCGTTGAGTGAATTATTCAATGGTTAAAGTTAGAGTGTGAACCAAGTTCAACCCTATGAAACGCTAGCTTTGGTTTGTAAAACTGTAAGTAGAAGTTCAGTACCCTTCATAAAAGTAACGAGAATTAATTATTCGTTGCATTAAAACTTGAATAGGTGTAATATAGATAACTTGTAACAAAACAATTACAAAGGCTAACCTTAATTTACTAATTCTAAGCAATATAATTATGAGGTTAATATGTCTCAAAGGTGTTAGTTAGTAGAAACTTTTGAGTAGGTATGGGTATAATTTTATTTAGTTAAGGTTTTGGGATAATATCTAATGGATTTCCTTAAAATAGGGACAAAATTTGTATTATGATCATTTAATTTTTTTCATAAGACTTTGTGATACATACATTTCCTTCCTGATTCGTGATAAATGTTATAAGGTGTTAAAAATCATAAAATTACCGTACCTTCTGGTTGGGGATGAACACATAACAAACCGCAAGCACTGTTAACACTTTCACTAAATCTTTAGGTATATCACGAAACGCTACTACGATGCACACAACAATGTACTCTACTGACACATTCTTGGCGAACACGGCATCGTTAACAATAAATTCAAGTTTTCTTATCAATTGATACATATACCTGTATGTAACCTTTAACACGTGTAGTATGAACATATCACCTATTCATTTTCTTCAACCGAATGATCATTTTTGTTTGCATGTTTCTTGTTTTCATTTCTATGAACACGAGTAGGTACATAACGAGAAAGAAAGGTACATGAATTCGAAAACTTATGTCGACGTTTGAGTCCAAAGTGTAGATGCAAATAAAAACAAGTTGAGAATGCCATTCTAGTATTGTTAGACCGAACAAAATTGCAGTGCAAATACAAATTTAAGCGTTAAAATTAAAAATCACATTGAAATGATATTTAGCAAACTTTTATATTTTGACCGCCATTTTGACTGTGGATGAGTTACAGCGAAGCACATCAAGATCTAAGCTTACTTTTTGATGCTCTTTCAGAATCTGAAGTCAGAATTAACATAAAAAAGTCATATACCGAACTTTTCTTCGAAGATAATATGTGTAGGTGTTAATTGGGGATCGCAACAAAACGTTCGAAGTATGAGAGAAAAGTAACATGCAATACAATATCATTTTTCAATATAATCACTGAAAGGCACTTCCCTCACCTATTCGACACCCTGATACCCAGGAAATTTGTGATGGTTACATAACAGCATCAACGTTTTCAAATTTTGTTCTTCGGGGGAATTCGTTAAGTGTGGAGAATAAATAAATGCGAGTGGTAAGTCTAGGCCTAGAGGGTAGGATGGATATTCCATAAGTGCAAACCTGGCATCATAAATGGCGTTCATTGCTACCAAACAACTATGTGATAATTTCCATTCCCTATTTCCTTTGTTTTAATCACGAATACCCTTAATTAGGGACGCATAATAGATGATGATATGACCCTTTTTGTAAGTAGTCACAAAACTGGGTTTATACTCTGACGTTTTTGTTCAAGCATTCGGGCAGAAAGTATAAAGCCCTAAAACCAGTTTTTGCGGTGATTGGTTCGATTTAATAGTTGCAACTGCGGAGCCTTCATAAACTCTCGGAACAGTTGATTAGATTGAATTTGAAGCGGTAAAGACAGTGTTGAAATGGAAGAGAGAAAGTGCGGAAAAGGAGAATACTAAAGAAGATAAAAAGGCAGTTTTATAAGGAGCAAGGTGACGGTTTGAAGCAGGTGGTCTAAGGGTGATGAGCGGAGAAAGGGTGAGAGCGAGTAGCACTTGAACAATTCCTTAAGAGCAAAAGGGAGACCAGGTAGCAGGAGAAAGGTAGGGAGGAGAAAGAAGATGTCTGTAAAAGAAGTAAGGTGACGAAGAGGTCTCCAAGAGAGAAGGAAGATAAGTAGGTGGCAAGAATAGAAGTGAAGGAGATGGATGAGATAATGAGTATATTGCACAGCACGGCGAAGGGCACGAATTTAATAAGGAGGAAGATGGAGAACGTGAGGAGAGCTGAAAGAAAACAATGAAGAAATGAGACTTGTAAGGGAGGAGAGGAGTGATATGAAGAAGGAACTGGTTGAGGAAGTAAGAAATGTAAGAGAGAAACATGTAAGAAATGAGTTGGAATGGAGGGAGAAAAGTAAAGGAGTGAGGGAGGAGATAAGACAGGTGAAGGATGAAGTTGAGAAACAGGAAAGATCTAGAAGAAGCATATTGTAAGAGGAAGTGGGGTGGGAGATCCAGAAAAGGAACTGGTAGGATATGTAAGGGCAAAAGTGGGGGGTGTAGGTAGAGATAAAGAGTGCAAGGGTTGTGAAACGGGAAGAGAATTTATTCTGGGCGAAGTGGAGAGATGGGAGGAAAAGAGGGAGGTAATAGGTTTTAGGAAAGTATTTCATTTATATCAGCAAATCGAAAAATATGAATTTATTGTAGACATATGCCTTGAAACTATTAGAATGGTATATTGGATTTGAGGTTATTGTGTAAGAAATGAATGAAATTCTTTCAAATTTGCAAATATTAAATGACTGGCGGTTTATGCTAAACCAAAAACCATTATGTGAGTGTTATTTTGCTTTGCACATTTTACCTAATATATCAAAATATAGTCATATTACAGGTACCTATAGGTGGTCGATAATAAAATCGATCATTTTATAACTTATTTGTAATCACAAAATTACTATTTTAGCATTTTTGGTTTTCTACTTAGTACATCTACTTTTAATAGATAGTCCACTCATTTTGAGAGCGAAAGAAAAAACTCCAATAAACAATAAAATAACCTTAATTACAAAGTTCAAAAAATCCAAAAGAATAGGTAATTGAAAGGAAATGAAATTAGAAAATTTAAAAGCAGTTTATGAGAGAATTATTAATCGGTCACCAACTGTTGTTACATTAAACAAAATGGTTAACTTTGGACATGTCATAAACTGTGGTATTATGCACTACCACCTGCATACATCTTGCCCTTACCTATTAATTGATAGCTCTCTAAGCACTTTACATTAAAATAATAAAGAGATACATACCACCATTAAAAGGTAATTTCATTCTTTACAAGAGTCTGTTTTTGATTTTCATTTTTGTCGATTCGTTCTCGAGACATAAGGGGAAACGTTGTTGAACAATGACCTCCTAGATTTCCTGATCTTACTTTTTTTTTAAGTATGGCAACAAAGCTTGAATCTCTTGAAGATTTATGAAACCGAATTGTGACCGAGTGTCGATTAACAGTGCGTGAAATGTTTGCTAATGTATGCAGACGTTTTGAAGATCAAGGTATTTGTGGGCGTAGGTCAACGACGGTGTTCGTTTTCAGTATTTAATAATAAAATAATGTTTTATTTTATTATTAAAATTAATGTTATGAGTAAAAGTACAAGTTTTCAGCATTTAAAAAAATAATTACAAGTAGGTAGTTACAGAAAAAAGGTTATGTTAATTGTTCAACAACGTTCAAGCTTATTTCTCGGGAAGGAATCGATAAAAATACAAAAAACAAAAACAGAGTCCTGTAGAAAATGAATTTACCTTTCAATGAAGGTATCACTCGACCCCTCTTCCTATTTGAAAAACTTCATGGGATAACTCTGGAAGGTAGGGGGATGAAATGTCTCCTTTAATATCAAATCTGACGGTCTCATCGTTTTTGACTAAAAAATTTATTTACGAAGATTTTTAGAGTGGACTGTTTTCCCTGGGAACATTTAAATCCGGTACAAGTACCTATATACCGGGTGAATGAGACCACCCGTATCAGTCTTTTATTTAAAGAACGGTGAGTCGTAAAGAGGTGGGGTAAAAAAAGTGATTATAAAAGCCATAATAAAGAATCGAATGGTGATATCATTATTTCTCGGAAAAGTCAGCATTCCTCCAGAAAAATTATTTTATTACTGCCACCCCTTTTAAGTAATATTCGACTAAAGTTATTGAATTTGAAATTCACTGTTAACAAGAAACATTGAAAAGTCGACTTTGATGACCTTTTGATCACTTCAGTTTAATTCTGTAAGACTGTAACAAATTTGATTGTAATGTTTCATAAATATATCGATAAAAATAATTATACCTAGGTAAGTAATCTAATCAATCTTGAGAATATTAACGAAGTTAATTTTTTTTAATTACATACAGTCCTATGAACCGGGAATGTGTTACTCCACATGTGAATACCTTTTACTGTGATTAAATTAAAGTAACTACAACAACATTTATTAATTACATGTAGTGAAATTAGGTATAATTACATAGATAGATAGGCATGTAAGGGATTATAAATAATATTGAAATTTGATAATACATAGCTTAAATGATTGATTGTGTTTCATTGAGTAAATTGCTTTTTCAATTAGATTCTTTTTGTAATATTTTCGATTCATTTGAAGTTGGATGCTATTCATAGTGCGCAGTAAAGCGACAGCTGTCAAGTACCTACTACTTATTGTTTTTTCGAAAACCAGTAAATTGATTAATATTGTAATTTCGACAAACATACATATAATTTATTATTTAATATGGGAATAAAGGAAATAAAATACGTGCAATTACATTTCTCCTACTTTATAGAATATTATTTTCAAATTTAAAACTTTTTAGAAATAACTGTTTTTGGGGGTCCTTCCCATTCACCTCCATTGTAATGATAGATAAAGTGGTCAACTTTATTCTTGCACTATTATTAGGAGTTACCAAATGTCAAGGGAGAGATGCAAATTGAACTTTCTATTGTATACGAAATTTTACCTATTACCAAGGTATTAAATATGAATCCTAAGTGCGATACGTGTATGGCTTTTTTATTATTTAAATCCAGCGTACGGTAAATGTTGCAGGTGCCAGGTGAATATTATACTTTTATAAAGGAACGTTTTCGCATTTTTTGAGTCTCTGCAACAGAAACGTAGCAATAACTCAAAAACTTGTAGAAACATTTACATGACACAAACAAAAATTGTAAGCAATAATTATGGTTTAAACTGTTATTTTAATTTTCTCCAGTATGCTGCAAAAGTATAAATTGGCAATGACAGATATGCTGTTGAGTTACTAATCTAATTTAATTTCGAATTCTTTACATTCTTTCATCTGTCCTTTAAACCTTTTAAATTGTTAAAATGTCTCTTTGTTGCCTACGAAATTTTACGTGAATTTATAAAACTGATCGAATTTTGAAATCATTTCCAGTTTTATTTCAATTATTAGTAATGAATTCTCGCCGGTTTAGCAAATTTGAGTTGTAGCCTGTTGGGTAGAAATGAAACAAGATAGTTTTCAAAGAATCAATATGAAAAAAATAATAGCTCAGTGTTGTTTTACCGACTAAACACAAATTTGTATTATATTCAAACATACCATTTATGTAGCAGGCTAGAAATGAAACATAACCGAAACATGTTTAGTGGAGTAAAAAACAAGGCAAAAGTCGCTTCCTTCTCGATTATTTTTTTTTTACGTTAGAACAAAGTGATATATATCTCATTTTATTAGAGAGATCATTGTTTACTAGAAACTACAAAATATGACCTTTTTTTGTGGTCACGACTTTTTTTATTTTCAAAAAACTGCGAAAACTTCCATTTTCTTAAAATCACGTTTTTTTATATTTGTTCTCTAATATCTACTTACCTAATTGAGCTATCGATATGATTTTTTTTTTATTTTAAAACAGACACTTTAGCGCTTCTTTCCAAGTATAAAATAGTTGATATTTTTTATTTTAAATGCACTCAACATATCGATGACCTTGGCAGTTCAGAAATTGTGCAGGCAAATTTTGACTAATCGAAAAAAATTTTTGTTTTTAAGAATTTCATATAACATGCTGCGAAGAAAATGGAGACAAATGACCAAAAAAGTTTTTAGTAACATAATCGTTGTTGTCACTTTTATAGTTTAGGCGCTATGATTTTATTAAAACGCGCGGAATTTAAAATGCGGTTATACTCAACGAGGAATATGGAGCGGTCGTCGGTCTAGTCGCAGTGTTTGTAGATGTAGGTACATTATTATTGTGATAATTAAAAACAAGTAAGTGTGAATTAATTGTGTATACTGCTAAACAATATTTTAGTAAATTGTAGTAAACCATTAACATGGAGTGTTTATTATGTGATGTAATTGTGAACGAAAAAGATAAACTTGTGGTGCAGAAACCTTTGAAGCAGGGTTTCGAGACAATAATAAAATTAGTACCGCGGAAATAATAAGCGATTATTTTGGACAGGAAAGTTTTAAAATTAAGGATGATATTTTACGCGGAAAAAAAAGGTGAAATAACATAAAGACAACATTTTCGGATATCATCTTATTGAAGCCTGACCAAGTTAAAAATGGACTATGCCTTTAAAATGTTGAAAAAGTTTCCATGCCAAGTTTATTTTTGAAAACCTCTCATACTTTTCTTTCTTAAATTTCAAAGACTTAAAGGGTACAGGTTCTGGTAGGGTTGGAGGGTTCAAAAATGTCAATATGTGTCTAAAAGAAAAATCAAGATCTTCTAAGCTTAATGAATAATGAAATGACCTTTTCTAGTCATATTTTCCCCTACAAATGAAATATTTTCTGAACGTTGCTAAAATATACCCACACAATCCCATCCCATCAATCGTGTCCTCATTTAAATCGAAATGTTTGATTTTATTATCAACACCTTGTACACCTGGAGGGAGGTACATAAATTGTGTCAGATTAATTCTTTGTTTGGCAATATTGGTTGTTAATTGCCTGATATCATTAGAAGAAAGTTTTTCTTATATGACTTGTCGAACTGGGTCATAATAATATTGCGAGAAATAAGAGCAAAGAAATAAATTCCAATAATATGTTTGGTACTTGCTTTAAAAACTCATCCTGATTAATATCATGGGGAGCAGGAAATTTTTTTTGCGAAGACTTAAAATTTTGCATCTGTTTTTCCAATATCCCAGGTACTTGGTGCAAAATTTGATACTTGTTTTGAGCAATTTGTTCTTTACAGACATTATCCTTACTAGTTTCAGATCCAAAGAAATAATTTGAATCTGACTGATTCTGAATTTGACTGCGATTTTCTTTTTAGTCTCAACTTGATCAGACTTTGATAAAAAAGTTGGGTCCTTTAGGGGCTGTGGGTTTTTTGTTAATTTTTTATTTATTACAGAAGCCTTTTATGTTATATTTTGAAATGTAATGGCTATAATACAACCTAAGATATTTTGCACCGTGCGCAAACAATCATTATAACCAGCCAATTTTGAAACCATTCCAATATCGTCCCGTTTTTTAGCAGCTTGAATTATTTTTTTGTAAGTACCTTTTCCTATTCCTAAAGAGGTAAACCAAATTTTCTATTAATTATTGCAATATCTGAGTGGGGTAATACCTAAAATAAATAGATACTAATCTACAAACCTGTTTGTATAGATGTCAATTTTTTCTTTGTCCCTTTTTCATTACAAAATAAGACACATTTCACGTATGTTAAAAGATTCCATAGTACTCCTAGTTTTTGAAGGACCGGGAATGTTTCTATGTTCGTTTGAGTTATTACTATAGTTTGGCGAAGTACCTCAATATATTGTGTTTGCAGGTGTACATTTCCTTTCCTGCGAAGTACCTCAATATATTGTGTTTGCAGGTGTACATTTCCTGCAGTCTATGTTATTTCACCTTCTTTTTCCGCGTAAAATATCATCCTTAATTTTAAAACTTTCCTGTCCAAAATAATCGCTTATTATTTCCGCGGTACTAATTTTATTATTGTCTCGAAACCCTGCTTCAAAGGTTTCTGCACCACAAGTTTATCTTTTTCGTTCACAATTACATCACATAATAAACACTCCATGTTAATGGTTTACTACAATTTACTAAAATATTGTTTAGCAGTATACACAATTAATTCACACTTACTTGTTTTTAATTATCACAATAATAATGTACCTACATCTACAAACACTGCGACTAGACCGACGACCGCTCCATATTCCTCGTTGAGTATAACCGCATTTTAAATTCCGCGCGTTTTAATAAAATCATAGCGCCTAAACTATAAAAGTGACAACAACGATTATGTTACTAAAAACTTTTTTGGTCATTTGTCTCCATTTTCTTCGCAGCATGTTATATGAAATTCTTAAAAACAAAAATTTTTTTCGATTAGTCAAAATTTGCCTGCACAATTTCTGAACTGCCAAGGTCATCGATATGTTGAGTGCATTTAAAATAAAAAATACCAACTATTTTATACTTGGAAAGAAGCGCTAAAGTGTCTGTTTTAAAATAAAAAAAAATCATATCGATAGCTCAATTAGGTAAGTAGATATTAGAGAACAAATATAAAAAAACGTGATTTTAAGAAAATGGAAGTTTTCGCAGTTTTTTGAAAATACAAAACGTCGTGACCACAAAAAAAGGTCATATTTTGAGGTTTCATGTGTAGAATGTTATTGTTGACAATATCCAATAGGTGTGAGCTTGTTCTAAGCTCATAAAAAAAAACGACACAATTTTATCCATTATTTACTCCACTAGTTTGTTTTAATGTACTTATAAGTGAAATGGAAAACATGCCAATGCTTATTTATGAATATCACAACCTTGTGACGATACAAAAGCGTTTTTATACATTTTCAATAATTGAAAATATGTTGGTTGTGTAATTACTAATTAAATGTATTAGGTTCAGTATGGTAGTCACTAGGTAAGCTTTCAAATCCAGATCATGAGAAGTTTACCTAATGCAAAAATTTAACTTACTTTTGCAGTTATTTCAACATTTTTACCTCAAGCCAAAATTATTAATAATTTCTGCCTTAAGGGTTTTTACCTACTTAGTTTAAATGTGTAAAAAAATAGACCACTGCAGAAACGGTCGAAGTATCCGTTTAAATAACCGGGTGAGAAATGAACATTTTTAAGGTGCGAATCTGTTTGGAAATCTAAACAATAGACGCGAAAGGTAACGCGAACAGCGTAAATTTGGATCTTTGAAATGAAACACAACGTTAGCAACAGATCTGAAAATATCACAGAGATGATTCCATTAAGGAAATGAAATGTGGTAATGAGTAAAGGAGATATAAAAAGTGAATCTTAGACAAGATACCCTAAATATGGCGTAAGGCAATTACGTTTTAGATTTAGAAAGTATGATATAATAAATAACTTAATCAAAACCACATATATCACAGTATAAAAGTTATGTATGTATGTATGTAGGGGCTTGGCATCGTTACACAGACATAAATTTGACATAAATAAAAATTTGTGTGGTTAGGAAAAACCATCATCAAGTTCTAAGGATACGTGGAGATACGAAGACATTTATTAGATTTCTTAATCATAATTCATGATGGTGCATTGACGGCTATGTGAGTGAATTTGGTAGTCATCACAAATCAATAACTCCTTTTAATAATTCTAATTTTAGAGTTTAATTAATTCACGTCTATCAAGATCGATTCAAAATATATATGTTTATACCGTAGGCGTCGTGGAAATTTTCCTCTAATTTATTTTTAACGTAAAATTCCCTTCGGGCAAAAGAATGAGCGGTCTCGAATAGAGATTCTCAACTAAATTTCCAGATTTAGGGACGGCGAAGTAAATTATTTTTTTTTCTAACGTCACAATCGATGTATGATTTTTCTAAAAAAATCTATGTAGACTGTCAATTACATGTATTTGGCAGGCATTAAAAATGTTTTTAAAATAACATTTCCCATTAATAAATTCAGATCGATAACTATTCGCGTGTGCGGTGAAGTTCAAGGGCGGACAAGAAACTTCAGGAAATGCTTTAGATATTGGATTTCTATTTGAATGAGCTGTACGGTGAAAGTGGGGATGGGGAAATATTTTTAGACTCGGTCGCTGGGGGGATGATTTAAAGGGTTATCGATGTTGTAAGGGCTGACATTCTCCCTTTCACTATCGATGTGCCAATGTCGTCGGGGGGAAAAAACTTGTTGCGTTAAATGTAATATTTTACCGGATTTGCTAATCCATCGGATTCACTCGGAAAACTCTCAGTTTAGTTGCGTGTTGCGTTATATACCCTACAGCAGTACAGTAATTTTGTTTTGAATTTTCTTTCTCGCACGTTTCATAGTTATCATCAAAAGGTGGTGTTGAACCTACTAATGCTTTTAATTATAGGTACTCTTTACTATTGTTTCCATCCCCAAAACTTCTACTAGCGCAACTGAAATTCAAATTAGAAAATTACATTTTCAGAAATACATGTTAACACTGTATTCAAAATAAGTAATGGTACTATTACAACATATTGTAGTAAATTATCGTACAAGGTGTACGGAATAAAGGTGGCATTCAATTATGTGGGTGGAGAAGATCCAATTCTATGTAAATTATGAATTATTTATTCTCTCCAGAACATACGAAACAAAATTACTTGAACGATGTAAGACAAAATAGGATAAATTAGACTTATTCAATTCCACAAATAGTACTGAATACTAAATTTGTAACTTAGTAGAAGAAACTATTCCATTCCATGCCTCATACACATACGATCTTTCTCGTACAGCACTTTCACGATATGATGACCTACCTTGCATACATTGTAGCAGGTCAATACATTTTTAGTTAAAATGTCAAAGTTTTCTACAAAAATCAACTTTTCTTCACAACTGGTACAATCGTTCTTTGGGGTAGAATTTCTTTGGTTCATTCACGTTAGTGATTTATATATCGAAAGTTTGCGTTCCTCATCTCCGTTCGTTGAGCGCATTTTACAGGAAATCCTTGCAAATTTTGCGAATCAGTTGCACTTTCGATTTACTTACTTGCCCTCAAAAGGATCAATTTAAGATGATCTGCTGTCAAATTCTAGTGAGAAGCAACTGCAACCGTGCATTGTGCAAGTGATGTTTATGCATTGCTAGAGATGTACACTTCTATGAGATAAATGTCGATTTGCCACTTGTCGTAAAATAGTTTTTCACCAGATTTTGGGTCGAAGCGAGTTTGTAGAACTAGTCCAAATGGGACCCAAAGCGTTTCGACACTGTCTATCATTTATCAAAGGGAAGCATTGATTCAAATTAAACAAAAGTTACCAAGATACATCTTTAGTATATTTATTCTCATCAAAAATGCAAAAAATAAGAACTACCAATCAACCCCCTTGGCATGAAATGAAAGGATTAGAAAGACTAGCAAGATTCATAAGAATAAATTGTGCATAAATTAGGAAGAACAGTGAAATGCTTCATTACGCCGGCAGTAGGATGATAGTTAACCAACTCGTGCTCCGGCAAGGCCACCTAGCTCCGGTTAATACTTGGATGGGTGACCCGTTCATTCGGTGGCTCGGTGTGTCCGGCGTCATTCAACGCCGTTACAGTCAACCAATAAACTGCAACAGGAACAGGAATCTGGAAAGTCATCGGTCGGCAAATTGTGTCACCATCACCGAACTTTTCCTTCGTTAAACAGTTTCGATTTGGAGGTATGACAATAACGCCAATATTAGCATTGTGGCTCGTTCGCTCTATAGAATACAACACGTCACCAGGTGAGTATCCGTTATTGTAAAACAATACCTGGTAAATGGTGTTGGTAACACTGTTTAATTTCATCTTTAGAGAGGAAAATATAGCTTTCTTCATTAATTCTATGATCATTGTATAAAATGTAGTCAAAATTAAACCTAAAGAAAGGTAGTTTATCCCCCAATATTCATCACTACATATCACGTGTACTCCAGAGAGTACAACGTGCATTAATGGGTTACTTGCCATATTATGACCTGCTGACATTTTGACTAATTGTTTATAATTTTAAAAAGTTTATTGTAATAGAAAGGAAACTGTGCGATTAGAAAGCAAGGTTTTGATGTGGGACGCGCCCACAATCTTCTTTTCGTCGTCTTGCGTTTCATTCTTTTCTTATTTGCAGCATCTTCATCAAGAAAACGAGCTATAACAGCTAATTCTTCAAGTGAAAAATTGAATAATATTGTCAGACAACTGCAAAACTTGTACTTTAATAAATGAAATTAAGTAAAATTGTATTGCCAATTAAATTCATCCGATTTGAACCATCAACGACTTTATACTAACTGAGGCTAGTGTACACATCGAGACTGAACCGTGATCGAACGCGAACCGATAGTGTAGATACAGTAAGATTTTACCGATACAAGACTGGACCGAGGGCGAACCTATAGTGTGAATCGAGCCTTAAACACAACTGATTGGTGGTCATTCATACTTCATCGATAGCATAATCATTATCAGAAGGATCGATGTCGTTAATTTGACTTCCTAACTCCCATTAAGCAAAATCCTCCCAGTTATTCAGCGATACCAACAGACGTTTCCGCTTAAAAACCTCAATTAGTATCTATCGTTTTAAATGAAAAAAGGTATAAAAGATTGTTCATCAAAATATTTAGTTCGCCTAAGCGACAATGAAGAATAGCTACTTACAACATTGCTAAATGTTGCGCAATGGATACTCTATTTTAAATTCGTTGGGTTAGTACCTAGGGTATCGCTTGAAATAAACCTGCAAAATGAAATAATATAAACGAAATAAAAAAATAGAATGTGAAGTTATTACATTAATTTAAAAGTAAAATTTGAAAAAAACTTGAAAGGAAATCCCATACGTATATTTAGAAATTTCATAGCTATACGTTTTTGCATAATATCCCCAAGTAGTTAATTAAACAGCAATCACCACTTACAGGATAATGATAAGAGTTAGAATTCAAATTTAAATTGGCTCATTTCTTCAACGAAAGTTTTTTAAAAAATTCATTTTTGTAAAAATATATGTTGGGAAGAGAGTGAACAGAAAGTGTACCACGGTAAAAGCACTGAATATACCGAGCTCATAATACAAAGATGATAAATCTAAAAAGTTTCAAATAGGCGTTTATGAGGAGGCGATAACCTACTTAAACTGACAAGACAAAATTTTTTTGATTTATGTAATTTCAATAAAACATACTTAACAGATGATTGAACGTTTTCCAAAATTAATTTAAATTGTTAATAGATTTTTTTGCATATACAATGTATGTGTAAAATATTTCCCGTTTCTTATTTATTTGATTATGTTAATTAGGCATGCCAAAATATATGTGAATTGTAAAATTATGTAGTTACTTTGAGAAGGTTAATAAAATTATTTATGTAAATTACTTAAAAATGCAATACACTTTCATCTTTAAGTGAATTGTAAGCAAAACAAATTTTTCCGTAGTATTTCTTGACGAAAAAGGTCAAAGGAAATTGTACAGAGGTTTTCCTTTACAAAAATTAATTAAATTCTTTCCTTTACCTTGAAGTATGACGCATTTTCCAACCTTCCATTGGAAAATTGCAAAAATGTGTATTAAAAATTCACAAAACAGGTATCTGCTTCAAACTATTCAAGTAGCAATTAAAAAGAAGACACATTTGCTTGGGAATATGCGGTAAATTTTTTATGGAATAATATAATTGAAAACAAAGAAATTCGGCAAAATAGTAGAATCTCCAAGACAGTTGATGCATTTAGATTAAAATGGCGACCTTTATTTCGGATGCTCATCGATTTACTTGTGATTGGCAAAATAAAAACGTTCGCAACCTGCACAAAGATCTCCGGCGAAACGTGCACATCGTACAAGAACTGAATTAGTAGACCGCGGAAATCATCAAGTGTTGAACCCTAGAAATTATGGCAAGTTGGCAACGGAAACAAAATCATCTTTAGCGATGAATCCATTTCCACCTTACATGGTCCAACGAAAAGGTAACAGACGGGTTTCTGGCTAGAAAAATTTTGTTTGTTTGAGAAATGCAAAGCACGTCAATTTTTATATCAAAAGGGACGACTTTTCAACTTGAAATGGTTTCATTCCTTAGTGCGGTGAGAACAACCCCTAAAATTTAAATAGGGATGGTGGGGCAAGTGATACGGCATTTGAAAGGTCTTTCTTTTCTGAATTCAGTGCATTAGTTTCTTTTCAGTTTTTTTAAATTTTTAACAAAAAAATTGAAGTTACAAAAATGGAGAATGAGGAAAGAGTAAGAACCATTAAATTTTTAAATAAAAACAAGGGTTAATTTTTGTTGTGCTAATTAATAAAACCCGTTTATGCAAATTCAACCTTAGTTTAATAAATTGCGCATTGCGCCTGCCTTCAACTTCTATGCAATAATACAGATTTTGATTAAATCGTTCCCGTACATTTTGCAACATTTCAGGAGTAGTTAGACGGCATTCATGTACTATACATAGATACGGTCACGTAGCTCCTCCAAAGATTCCGAAGCAGTGGAATAAACTTTACTCTTTACATGCCGTCTAATTACTCCTGAAATGAACTTTTTGGCGAAATTCAATCTTCTCCCATCTCAGGCTATGAACAACTGAGTCTCAAGGTCTCAGACTTCGTAAGTACTGGATGGACGTCCAGAATCTATTTCGTATGCGAATACTTATTCTTGCCAGACCTCATACCTTCGAAACTATAACAGATAAGTAACATTTCTCGAAACCTTTTCTAGAACATAGAGGGGGAATCGCAGAGCAATCTTCTTCAACCCTTAGAAAGTCCTTTAAAAATGCTATTCATCAGTACTAAACAAAATGTTAATTAATCGATTATTTTGTTGAAAAAAGCAAAAAACTTTCAGTAACTTTAGTTGTGTATTTTCGTAATAATCGCTACTAATATAAAATCAAATCACAACTTCAAAAAGATCGTAAGGTACAAGTCAGAAAACACAAAATATTGTGTATTTATAAAAGGATTTCTGATTGAAGGAGCTTTCAGATAAATCGTGTTTCGATATTTAAATAAATTGATTTAAATACTATTTTTCGTATTATTTAAAAAATAATCGATTAATTAACATTTTGTTTGGTACTGACGCATAGTTTTTTTAAAGAGCTTTCCAATGATGTATTACACAAAGGGTTTTAAAAAATAGGGGTGGGATGGCTGGAGCCTAAGGCGTGAATTGCAAAAGATTTCTATATGAGTCATATTGGCCCCCCCCCCCCTCAATGTTCTAGAAACGTTGTCGAGAAATTTTACTTACCTGTAACAATTTCGAAGATGAGGTCTGAATCAGGAATGGGGCGAAGACACAATCAATAGTCCATGGGCCATAGCTCAAATAGGACGGTTTCGGTATAAGTTTGCGGGACAAACCGGCGCTTAGGGAGATGTTACTAGGGGTTACACTGATGCTAAAAATTCATGATAGCCATCCCAAGAGGGTAGCTTTCCAAAATGGCGACCAATTCAATATGGCGGATGTGCCGCTTTAAAAAACCTTTATATCTCTCGTTCTATTGATCGGATTAGAGAATAATTTTTTTTAGAATAAAGATTATAATGCATACTAAAATTTTTGTTCCCACCAACTTTGGTCTAACATTTCATTTTAAGGCGCAAATCTCAAATTTTCGTTTTTCATAAATGTTTTGTGTAGCATATATTCCCGATACTAATTCCTCTGGAAAAATATGCGTTATAATGTCGAAGTCAATATGAGAACATATTCTAACTCTATTTCAAAAAATTTAGACTCAAATGCCTACAAAGACGTAAGTGAGTCACCTTTTGTCACAAAAATATTTTCGTATTATGAAATATTCATCGAATTTCTGAGAAAAGAAAACGGCCCATTATCTACCTACTGGTCATATTATATTGAACTCGTAGAAATTTTGTTGGGTTTACTTCGTGCAAACAGAGAAGGTGACTGGAATTTATATTTGTATTGCCTTGACAAGATGCTTCCTTGGTGTTTCACTATGGATAAGATTAATTATTCCCGATACCTTTCATTTCACTACATGCAGATTGCTAACCTACATAATATAGATGAAAGCTATTACCAATACTTCTTGAAAGGCGGATTTTCAGTCCAGATGTCAAATACAAATCCATTTGGTCGTATTCCAATCGATCAGGTCATAGAAGAAACTGTAAATAAAGATACCCAGACTGCAAGAGAAACACGTAATTATAGTCTTAAATCAGGAGCAGTCTCAAGATATTATTTGACAGCGGAATTTCGGGCAATGGCGTTGAAAGAGCTACGAAATGTCACATGTTCCAGCAAGGAAAGCTTACAACACCCCGACCTTTCTTCGTCCCGGACACGAAAAGATAATAAAAACGTTGAAAGTTTGGTCGAATTATTTAATGGATGGACTAATCCTTTTGAACTGAATGCGATGGACATTGTAAATTTATCGAATGGAGTTTCAGCGCCAAAAGAGGTATCTGAGAGTCTCTTGAAGGCCAAGGAGAGAGGTGAAGAAGCGTGTACGAAATTTCGAAACCGATTAGAAAGTGGTATTGACTTTTATAAACCAATAAAAAAATTGAAAGTTCGCACGTTTTCTGATATAAAAAAGTTAAACCAAAAGTGAAGCGTGAAGGGATGCAATTAGAGTCAGACAGGCAGTTATTTGCAAACATGATACTGATTGCGGAGAGTCGTAAGGTGAATATGAAAGATTTGTTTTCCTATCCTCTAGGGTCAGTGCCTTGGACCTTGGCTAATTTAGATGGCACAATGAAAAAAACGAATAAAGCCACGTTATCGTTGCATTTGGAGAAGAAAATTTCACTGAGTGAGTGTTTTCCATCGTCAGCAGCGTGTGTCGTGGACGGAATGAGCTCTATCCAAAAATTACGAGCGGAAAATTTAACTTTCAAAGAATTGGCTACTTCTTTTCTGAAAAAAATTTTACTTCAATACAAGAATTACCCGCGTATTGATGTAGTATTTGACGTATACTGTGCAAGCTCGATAAAACAATTGGAGAGAGAGCAACGTGGAGAGAGTGAAGGAATTACCTTCCATGAGATAAAAAGTGGCCACAAAATAGTTAATTGGCGTCGAATTCTTAAAAACTCCGATGCGAAGAACAAACTAACAAAGTATATAGTTGACATATGGAAAGAGGAGAGCAATTTGATTTATTTACAAGCATTTCAAACTTTGTATGTAACATATGGCAAGGAATGTATTAAATTAACGTCAGGAGGCGCAGAATATGTCCCAGAGCTAGACTCTAATCAAGAGGAAGCTGACACCCGCATGATGCTTCATATACAAGATGCCAGTAAATCGTTCACAAATATTATGTGTGTTAGTGATGACACTGACGTGATGGTGTTATGCATGTATGTTAATTCCACAACACACTTTACTTCAAAAATTTTCTTAAAAAGATCACCATCAAAAGTTATTGAAATACCCAAACTGATTTCGGCAGTAGGAAAGAAAATGGCAACAGCTCTTGTAGGCCTACATGCATATACTGGATGTGATACTGTCAGCGCATTTTCAGGTAAAGGAAAAGTTACTCCATTCAATTTGGTATTTGGAAACGAAAAATTTATTTCATTGTTTTCGAAAATTGGAGTCGATGTGAATTTAAGCGACGATCTTTTCAAAAGTTTACAAGAATTCACTTGTCAGTTATATTCCAGAGGGACAAATGTTGCCGAAGTAAATAATTTGCGTTACAATTTATTTCGTAGTAAACGCGGTAAAATAGATTCATCGCAACTTCCACCTTGCGAAAACGTATTGCGTTTGCATGCTAAAAGGGCTAATTATCAAGCATTTGTATGGCGTCAGTGTCTCGTACCAATTGTTCAAGAAATTAGCCTTCAGGACCATGGTTGGACTACGGATGAGGAAGGCAATATTTCAATTACTTGGATGACAGTAAAATCTGCTCCAGAGGCGGTCCTAAACAAGATGAGCTGCAAATGCAAGAGAAAATGTGTCGTGGATCATTGTGAATGCATACTTCACCATGTGAAATGTTCCGCTGTGTGCCACTCCTTCTCATGCGACAATAAACCTGAAGAAAGCAGCGAAGAGGAAGATTTTCCTGTAGAGTGCTCTACTGATTCATCCTCTGAAGATTCGGATGACGATTTTTAAATAAAATTTCATTTATATATCATGTTTGCGGATAATAATAATATTAATATATTTGTTTCCTTTGGGTTATGTACATAGTATAAGATAAGTCAATAAAATGATTCTCAGCCAAGTAGGGAGGTTTTGGTAACTCCTCTCACATTATAAAACAATTCCCGAGAGTGCGGATTCTGGTGTTCGAGGAGTAGATGCCTACTTCAAAATGGAGCAAGAGTTACTGCTAGGTGCTAAAAGAACATAATTTGCACTCTACAAAACATTTTTGAAAAATGAAAATTTGAGATTTGCGCTTTAAAATGAAATTTTACACCAAAGTAGGTGGGAACAAAAATTTTAGTATGCATTATAATCTTTAATCTAAAAAAATTATTCTCAAATCCGATCAATAGAACGAGAGATATAAAGGTTTTTTAAAGCGGCACATCCGCCATATTGAATTGGTCGCCATTTTGGAAAGCTACCCTCTTGGGATGGCTATCATGAATTTTTAGCATTAGTGTAAACCCTAGTAACACCTCCCTAAGTGCCGGTTTGTCCCGCCAACTTATACCACTTTTCACTATGGCCCATGGACTACAATGTTGGATTGAAATATTAAAGAAATAAAACCTAAATTGCGATAAAAGTTTAAGAGTGGAAATTGCAGAATTGGACGAATACTATTTGCATGTATTTCCGAAACAACTAAGTATACTTCAGTATTGAAATGTTTGTTTGTGGCCATTTTGGCGCAGTTTAGCTATAAATTGCATTTTGAAAAAATAACACTTGGAAGAATTTTGTTATAGCTTGCATATGCGCTGTGTCAGCCTTGCTACGTAAAGGATAAGGGACACTTTTAGAAATACTTCTATTGTAATTTAAGTTCAAAGGTGCTTTTTTGCAAGAGCAAGTGATTGCAATTTATAAAAGTATACTTTCTGCAATATTAATGTATAGAAGTGAAGTTCTGATGATTCTATTGGATCATTCGTTCCATAACATCAATCAAATTGGTGAATTGTAATTGATTTTGATTTATTAACAGTTGATTTTTTGTTTTAATTATTATTTACGTAGATGCAAAAATGTCGAGTGGATATATAAACTGTAGAATTCAAAAATTCCAATATTTAATTAAATTTAT
This sequence comes from Pyrocoelia pectoralis, assembly GCA_036250285.1. Classification (NCBI taxonomy): domain Eukaryota; kingdom Metazoa; phylum Arthropoda; class Insecta; order Coleoptera; family Lampyridae; genus Pyrocoelia; species Pyrocoelia pectoralis. Next base: position 89,490,082 of record CM070074.1, on the reverse strand, counting down.
CCATTATTAATATTTGTATATATATTTAAATAATTAATTATTAGATATTCTTTTTATTCATATTATTATTTATTCATAATACACACATTCTTTGTTTTACATAATTCCATACCACAAGTCATTGTTTAAGTTTTTATTGCCGCTTTACTATTTTCTTGTATGAAAATAATTTAAACGTCAGAGTTATTAAACAAATTGAGTAAAGAAAAGGAACCGATAAAGTATGCTAATCAATGAAGGGCGCTCATTATATAATTTGGAAGGTACCTGCTATAAAATAACGATGTCCCTAATAAGGTTTAATTTACCAAAGTACTACTAATAATTATATGTAGAGATAAAATATGTGACGTACACCCAAGGAAATGAAACGAAAAAAGTTATAGGACTCAAATATTTTTAAATAAACAAACTTACCTTTAAAGTGATATTCATGCTTTATAGTATAATTTTCTCAAATCTTACCTGTAACAAAAAATAAACAATTAATAAAGTGGGGTAGAAATTTCCTTTAGATAGTATAAGCGCTTTGATGCAAAATGAAAACAACATTATTTTTGCAGTGGATATTTTAAAACACATCCGTTCGTTTGGTGCAACATTGATATATCCTTTCAAAAACAGTCACATGCGCTTGGTTTACCGGCACTCGACGCAATATTTATATTTCCTCAGTATATAACAAACAAAAAATATATTTTTTTAGCCACAAACTTTCGGAAACATTAAAATTCTTTTAAAAAACATCGTACTCATAATAGAGAAACAGTGTTAGATCGTGACATTTGCACTAAGGGGTGATGTAAATTGGGGTTGAAGCGGTATGCGGCAAAAGCACTTGGCAGATGTTTCGTATTACGTGCCGAGTTTGCAGATTTAAATGTCTAATGTAAAAATCATGGGGTGCTAATGTGTATTCATTTGTTCGATGATTTTTTATTTTTAAACCCGAGAAATAATTATTGTCCTTGTCGTGTTTTAAATGCCGTACATTTAGAAAGTGCAACGTATAAATATGCGCTGCATTACAATAAGCGAATTGATAAACAATTACTTCACACCTCGTCGCATAAATTACATCAAACTCGATCGTTTAAATTCTGTTAAATAAATTGTTTAGTATTTCACTTGTCGAATTTACTTATTAAGCACAAGGATAGATGTAATAAGGAAATATTGTTGGGTTAATTGTGGTTGATTTTACGTTAGCGGATATACGTATTTTGGTTCAATGTATTTTATTGGCGAAGATTTCTCATAACGCAATTTGTACGAATGGGTTATAGTTGTGTTCGCATACAGCCAACATTTTTGTTGGAACTTTGCACTGCAAAAGGTATAGATAATAAATATGGAATATGAACCTGTATAATATATTGATCTGTGCATTTCATACTGTGCTATTTTCTGAATCGCTTAAGTTGGTATTACCTAGGTACTTAGGAAAAGGGATTCAAGTGATTTTCAAGAAATCATATCTTTTATTCGAGTTGTTATCTTAAATCTTTTTCTTTTACATTACAGATATGAGGTCAGAGGTCGTGTTCCGTGTTCATATAAAATATTGGAAAATAGAATCGCTATACCGTTATTTACATAAAAGTCAGGAAAATCTCACATTACTGAAGAGGAGCTAAATTGAAATACGAAGCACTTTGTGCCGAGTATTTTAAAGCTCCGAGTCAAATAAGAGATTTGACTGACGTGATTTGTATTAAATTTTTTCGGAAATCGCAAAAAAGCCGAAATTTACAAATTTTAGAAAATTTTTTTACAAATTCCACAAAAAACAAGTTTGTCAATTTTGTTGGTATGTAATTATAGTTACAAACTATATTTTGCGTCTTGTAAAGTCTTTACAATACTAGTCCGGAAAATTCAATTTTCTTGCGCGTAAATAAGCAGGAAAATGTTTCCAAGACGATTTCCGGAAATAGTTATTTACATAAAAGTCAGGACAATCTCACTTTACTGAAGAGGAGCTAAATTGAAATACTTTGTGCCAAGCACTTTAAAGCTCCGAGTGAATTAAAGAATTTACTCATTACTGCCGTGTTTTGTATCAATTTTTTCCGGAAATCGCAAAAAAAGACGAAATTTACACATTTTAGAAAAAATTTTTACCACTTCAACAAAAAACAAGTTTGTCAATTTTGTTGGTAACTATAGTTACAAACTACATTTTGCGTCTTGTAAAGTCTTTACAATACTAGTCCGGAAAATTCAATTCTCTGCAATGTCTGCACAAGAACAATGGAAAACCATCTAAAGGCACTTTTGATGTTTTTGATCACATTTAGTTCTATGGAAAAACACATAGGAAAGTGACACATTACGTAAAGTTCTAGAAATCTGACATATTCAGTAATGTGAAGTAGTAAAAATGTAAGAATTTACCAATTTAAATGAAAAGCAAACAATAAGTTTTGTACGAGATTTTAAAAAAACAAGATTTAATAGAGATTGCACATATGAAAATTTATTACTAGGTATCGGTATGTTTAACTTGAAGGCTACGAATTAAAACCTATGCTGCCCAAGCTCAATCATGCTATCAAATAGCGGCGAACAGACAGGAGAGTAAATTATTCAGGCGAAGTACGGATTTGAGCAACAATAAAGCGCATTACGTAGCACTTGAAAATACTGAGTCTGTCATTCCTAGTGGACCAGTACAATAGCTGAGTGAGATTCGCACTTAATTACCGAATATAGCTTCCAATTGGAGGTTTTGATGGAGTTGGCTCATATAGATATTTATAAAAAGTATTGAATAGAAGAGAACCTAAATACGATCCTTGAGAAATACCAAATGCAAGTGAAATAACTTGAAAGATAAAGTATTTTATTAAATAAATTAAGGAGTGATATTTTTCACCGATAAGAATAACACCTCTTAGAAATAATTTCCTTCAAACAAAATTTAATTATATTAACCATATTAGCTTTTTGAATCTCAACAGTTAATATTTCGCCAGAACAGTGAGATTTTACATTTATGTTTTAATAAGTTTTAATGCTACAAAGATGTGGAAGAGGAAAAATGGAGATAATGTTAGTACCAAAATTTCGCTGCGGAGAAAATTGATATCGGTCGCACTCCCCAGTGTTAACATGATTAATATGATTGCGGTTCAAAATAGTGTATGTAAAAGTGTTACCTGTGGTTCAGCTAGCCAAGGTATGAGCAAGGAAAATTGTTGATGACAAAAATAAATAAAACTCAAGACCAAGGATATAAAAAAAGATCTTTGTATTAAACTTTTATATTCTATAAGGAATAAATTAGGCGTAGATGAACCTAATGAAATCGTCATAAAGCGAAATCGGAATCCAGTTTGAATGTAGATTTATAATGGAATCGTCGCTGCACATAAAAAAGAGACTAAAAGAAAACGGTACAGACCGTTCAATGATTCATGTATATGTATAATATACAAATTATACGCTATAAATAATTAATTATGTATTGCTTAATTATATCAACGTTTAATATTAAACTTTGACCATTTGCAAATACGTGCTATAGTGAGGGCTGTATTGCATTAAATATTTCTTTAATTGATGGGGTTACCAATATTTTGTATCAATATTAAGGGTAGGTTTCTGAACAGCATCGACCATAATAGGTTGTTCGTAAACTCCAAAAATTAAAATGCTAAAACCTACGCAGGTACCTAATCTAATATACCATTCTATACATATATACCTAATTTAGGGTTTCCGACCAAAAATGACAACTTTATTTAATAAGGCATCATGCAATAATAGGAAAAAGAATTAAGAAATTACCACGCACCTTAGAAAAAAAACTAAAATTATTAAGTAGGCACAACCACAAACAATACGATATTAATTTTTAATCAATAGCGAAACTCTAGAGCTAAACGTATTAATTATTTGATTGCAACTATCTGCCAGACAAACTCACTCTGCCTTCTCTCCGTAATAAAGAATTATCACCTCAACCTCTAATCAATCATGACCTCTATTTGTACCCATTCCCAGTACTGGTGACTAAAACGAGAAATAATTCGTTATGATATATAGGGTGGCTTATTTATCCTGTTCACTATTGAGGCTTCGTGATTTGTTAGAGTGACTGCAAAAAATGTGCCTATTTTGTATTTATTAAATTGAGTATATTTCGCTCGTACTCTGTCTACATGATGTACTTGGTTCGTGGGATATTTGGGAACATGTACTAAAGAGCCAGGCTTCTAGTTATCCACTGTATTGTACCAATATTTACTTCAGCAATATAACCCCCGACAAAAGCCATTACATATAGATTGAAAATTTCTCAGTGTAGGTTACTGGCATACTTTTGCTTCTGAAGTGTAACCACAAATTCAGTGCGAGTTTCTGAATGGATGCCACCCCACACAATTAAAGAGCCTCCACCAAATTTTGAGGCTGCCACAAAATTACAGGTGCCATAATATTCACAGAATGTATGCATACGTCTGTCAAAATTATGTATAAATACAAGATCGCGTCTTGTTACTGAACCAAATTGGCCTTTATCTAATATGTTCCTGGGAAAATCTGAATCACGTGTTGGTGTTAAATTTGAACCACATGGTCGCTTTCTTATTGTAATGGTTTGAAGTTGTAAACCTGTAACAAACCGTTTCTTCAACGTATGTAATATTAAACGATCGATTTTGGGCCGCACATGTAGCTTTCTTCCTTCTCCCGGTGTTCTTGAATATGATTACGTTTCGTGGTATGGTTTTAATACCCTAGACACAGTGGCATTGACTAATAACCAAGACGTTAAACTATGTGGCGAGCGCTGACTTCTCCCTTCTTCAGAACCTTCTTCACTCCCTACATCGTTACTTTGACGTGCGTTGAAGATTATGTTTCTTTAGTTCCCACTTTATGACCATAATTAATATTAAATAATTTCAGGAAGTAGTAAAAATATGGGTTAAATGTAAAAATATAACTTCATTACTATTAATAATTTTTTGTACCAAAATCGAAAATGATTCGCTCATTTTTTCCGCCCTATGCTTAATTTAAAATATCGAATGCATTAACGAAATGAGCGCTTAAAAAAGTTTCACGGACGATTTAATGATAAAATCACGTAATGAATAGATTTTGTAAAGGTAAGTCACTTATAAAGCAATTATAAAGGAAGTGCACGAAATAAAAAAAAAGTAAAAGAAAGTACTACCAAATAATTTAAGAAGTTGATGAAATGAAAAGGTGAGTAGGTACACAAAAAATTATGTAATTATGAACACACTTGACGTCTCAACCTTTCAAAAACGAATAAGTAAATGGTGACATTTTTCAAGGATCGTGAACACCAAACACTGCTTCATTTTCTTTGAATTAGTGTAAGTGAAAACATTTACAGTATTGTAAACAATAATTAAATCAAACGTGTATTATTGCTTTCTCATATACTTATGTATAAAGAGAAAGCTATATAATCGGTTTAAATGATCAAAAATGAGCTAAATAACACGAAAAACACATTTTTAGAAAAAAATTTCGTGTTTGTGTGTGTGTCGTTTTCTTGTGTGCACGATATCTTTTGAACCATTAAAGCTATCGATACGAAATTTGGTACACAAATTCTTTGCCATAAAATTTAGATCAAGTTCGTTAATAAGCAAAATCGAACCAGTGGCGGGGTATTTTTAGGGAGGTAGAAAATTAAAAAAAATCATTGCTTCAAATTTTAAAAAAGTTACAAAATTAAAAACCAAACTAATACTTTTTATATAAAAAAATAATAACCAGTGGCAGTTTTTAAGATGCAAAATTGTGCATTTTTAGTTTATTAACCGATTTTTTTATTTACCTGTATAAGAAAGCATTATGGCAGTTAATTTGGCAGCAGTTTTAATTATTGCACCTCTAGCTGAATAAAATTTTCTATTTAACATTATGTAGAGGTTCATTTCTTACGTCACTACCAATCATTAAAAAGTATTATATAGTACAATCTTTTTCACAAGAATTGTCACTTCGAATTATTATAGTAACGGCATCTGTTGATTATTTAAAAATTTTACTCAAATTTCTAAACAAAGTGAGCAATTTTGAGTTAAGTGGTGATTGTTTTTCAGGAAGTGCTCTATTACAAAAATATCGAAAAAATTAGAAACACGCACACAGAAAGTAGTGATTGTATGCGTACTAAGTATGCGAAGAAAAACAAGCAGGTCATGGGCTACTCGTGCGCAAATTGCGTCAGTTTCACTTCTGCTTAAGGAAGTAGAGAAAGGGAAATCCCATTTAGAGAGGCATGACCGTGATAAGTGCGAATCTCTTCGTCGCAGATGGTTAACGATTTGTCAGTAAAACTTGTTTTCCTTTTTTAAGAAATTTCCTATAATAATTATAATAATTAATGCTGTGATCGTGACAATAAAAAAAATGTTGCATTTCATTTATCGTAAGAACTGAATGTGGGTGAAGAAAGAAGATTATGAAACAAATTTACATGGAAATTATAGGTAGCAAAAGAAAGTGAGAGCATACTCTTCCTTATTATTTATTTTATAGAAGAATATGGAATAAAAATAAATGTGCGCAGAATATCATTTTTATAATACCAGTTTACATCCAAGTAGCATTTCTGTATTATTTTTACGTTTTAGCTTTTATTCATCTGCTACTTATTTAGTTATTTAAAAAGTGGATAACATTGTTAAATATACGTAGGTACGCAAAGGTATTTAATTTTGTCTAGAGTGAATGTTGACCTCTTTTGCGTTTGTGATGAGAACAAAAAATCCACTCAGTGAAATAATGGTACAAGCGATTCAAATGCCATGGAGCATCCATTAATGATGAAAGTGTAAAAAATCTTTGTAAGCACGAAATGATGAAACTATCAACATTGAAGATGTTATCGCTCGCTTCAGTTGTTGTTCCAAAAATAGGACGATCAGAAACGAGTGTTTTCAAAAATTCCATAGGTACATTGTAAATTAGAATGGGGGATGGGACCTAAGTCCACGCGTACGTAGGCCACATTCGGGCCCTTTGTACTACCCCCTGCCGGACACACCGAGCCACAAAATGAACCGGTCACCCATCCAAGTACTGACTAGAGCGCGAGTTGTTTAACTGTCAATACCTGCATGGATTGTGACTGTACATTCTGCCGTACTGCCGGCTAATTCTAAGGTAGCTAATTCCATAGGTACGAATATTTGGGAATGTGACATGCTTCGCCACGATGAATTCCCAAATGTCGAACAAACACAGAAAATTTCGAGGAGAATTTTTAAGTGTTTTATCCCAAGCTGACGACCCCCTCTACAGAATATTGTAATTGGGAGCTTCCCACAAAACCATAATCCATGTAATCGGTTCACAAGGAATCTCCACTACCCAGGAAATCTTTTGCAGGAATAATGATGGTCCCAATTTTCCGGGATGCGGAAGGGATCCTTTTGAGTTGAGTATAATATGAGGGAATGTCTTAATGTTTCTTAGGTGAAAAATAAAACTCGTTTTCATAGCTAAGTAAATAACAAACGAACGTGTTGGGAAATTTGAAAACAAATATTAAGCGAAATTACTCATTCATAATAAAAAAAAAAGTATTAGGTCATTCACATTCAGTGAACAACGATTGGAATCTTTCCATAATTTTAAATGTCCCACGATATTATGCGCATATACAAGTGAATTTTTATCATACATATTTGTATTTATTTACAAATTCTTTTTCAAACGTATTTTCATATTACAGAACCAACCATTGCATAAAACTTTCTGTAATGTAATTTTCCAAAAGAAAATGGACCCTATATATTCAAGAAGGCACGAGTAAATATGACAGGTAGGTATAGGCTTAAATCAGCATGGTTTAAGCGATAAACATCCGATAACTATCCATTCATATCTACAGGGTGTAGAATTAGCCGATGCACCATAGGGATTTCAATGTAAAAATCTTAATATTCGATTACTTGCTTCCCTAGGCTATTTCACTTTTTTGTTTTTTGGCAAAAAATAGTGGTGCCATGGAAAATAATCGTTGTTTGTCTGTCAATGAGCATCATTATAGTGCATTTTATCCATTTCTATACGTCGATGATTTTATCTAATTTGAGCGTCGTTGTAGCAGGATTCAGAACTTTGACTTATGACATTACCGTAAAGAATAATACACCTAACCTAACTACTACAAAGTGAGCAATCAAATTTTAAGTTAAATTGGTATTTGTTAGATAATATTTTTATTCCTTAACAGAAGTTCCCAATCTTTTTCGGTTTGCGGCTCCCTAAAAAATCGGATTTTTTTCGCGGCGCCCTTAGCACATCAGATTTTTTCTAAATTTTTGACTTTCTTGAAGAATTGGAAAACTTTCCTTTTTAAGAACGATTACTAAAGCATGTGTGGGGAAGCCGTGCTTGCGCACTAGCCGTTTCAAAAGATGTGGATTGGAAAGAAAACAATGAAAGACTCAAAGTTGCTAAATTCTTGGAATTTTGTCAGCACACATGATTGTTGGCGCAAAAATTCGAGAATTGGAAATTCCAAGAAAATGCCGAATTGTTTAATTGAATATTTCGCGGCGCCCTTATGACGGCAGCGCGGCTCCCTGGGGAGCCGCGGCGCACACTTTGGGAATAGAGATCTGTGATAAATATTTTTTTACTTTCAATAATAAATTCCATCAGACGGGCCCTAACCGCTAGTTCATAATAAAATGTGTTACAAGTAAATTTATAGTAGGTACAACCTTTATTTTGTGGTACAAGCTTTTCTCATTTTTCCAAAAGAAAGTAGACTAAAATCGCCTATTTTTCCTTCTTTGTTTCTCTGGCGAATGACAGAATAAAATAACAGCTATCCAGTATAGGTGCAAAATTAAATTTCTGTGATTTACGGATTATACATAAATAATTGTAAGCTTACAAAAGGTTGTAGTCGGTTAATTATTATTTGCATAATAGAAATAACAGCGGTTTCTGATGATATTTTTGTGGAATGCCGCTAGAAAAACCACATTTATAATACCACAGGACGCGACGGTAACTAATTAATATGATTTCCGAGATACACTGAACACTATAGTCGCTATGGATCATAAAACCATGCGGTCGAAACGTTTTGGATCTCCTTACTATTCTTGATTACCAGTCATCCTGTATTAGGGTAACGTTTTCTAAATTCTGCAGTAAATGATAATTGATAATAAACGTCTTCAAATTTAAGCGATGATGTTAGAGACCATAATCACGTTGTTGAATGAATGATTCAAAACATACATAAATAATGCAACGTAGTTTATTATAATGTCAATGGCTGCATTTAGTGTATTTGTAAGTGTTCTCTCGAAATTAAGAGCTAAAAAATGAATTAACAATAATTTTCTTATTCAGCGATTCAAAGCAAACGAGAACCACTTCACTGTAACATTTCCTTCACTAATATAATTTGCCGGACAATATAATTGTCATACAAAATGTTGTACAATTTAATCTATGAATGGGTTAATTCAATCAAAATGTGTTTTATACACTATGTTCATTTGAAAAGGACCCACCCTTAATATTTCAGTAATGTGCCGTGTTAGAAAAAAATGCCGAAACACGTCAACTTTTAATTTGAGGGGTAAATTTTTTGGCGCTAATGCCATAAGCGTCAAATCCCCCCCCCCCCCCCCCCCTACTGGATAAGTATCAAGTCATGCCTCATTTAAAAGGTTTGGTAAATTTCTATTCAATCATGTTTTACCTTTGACCAGCCTTCCATTGTTATATACCTTTGTTTAAAATGGAATCTCTTAAACTTTTCAGATGGCCCCCGTATTATGTTATGACATAAAGAATCTTTAAAGGATATGATAAAAAGTTACAAATAAATTAAAAAGACAAGTGTTAACCAAAAATAACTATTATTTAATCATGCGTTCAAAGTGGCCACCATTAACATTCAGGCAATAGCCAAAGTCTATTTGCAAATTCCTGTCGCACTTTTTGGAATGTTTTTTATATCTCTACAAACTTGAATAATGTGCTGTCCTAAATCATCAAGAGATGGTGTTAATACTGGAGATCGAGGTACGAGGTGGCCATTCTATAGCACCTCGTCGACCAATGCAATGTGCTAAAGAGATTCCATCTTAAACAACGATTATATAACGATGGAAGGCTGGTAGCAAAGGCAAAAACATATGATTGAATAGAGGTTTTGGTCTTTGTCTTTGCTTATTCCCAAATCTTCGTATAGAATTTTAAAAACCCTGCCTTCTTCCGATAGAAATGTTATGAATAATAGAATCTAATTTACAAATTTATGTATAATAATTGGTGTCGACTGGGTTTTTCTTGCACGTAAATAACTAAAACAATATTAGTCCGTACTATACTGTACGGTGTACGCATTTATAATAAAAAATTAAGCTTAAATCGCGTAAATATGTTCTGCCTGTCAAAGTCTCCTTTGTGAATATAAATTTCTTCAAAAAAACTCTCACCATACATACTATTGCATACATTATCTATACCATCATGTGAATGAGAATTTTTTCACAAATGTCCTTTGTTAACCACATCAGATTTAAATAAGATTATGGTCTTAATTTGGTAGCACAAATTAAACGTGGTTTTGTCGCATTACGACCTGAAATTTAGTTGGAATTGAACAAACGGTCGCAATTGATGTAAGGTGGTAAAATTAAAGCCAATAATTTTGTTGCAACAGTATTTTGTTGTAAACCCATCTCGTTACTATTGAGATTGAGATGAAATTTGCGTCGAAAGAATACTTGGAAGTTGATCATGATTGCATTACAGTATCCAATCATCAAAGTTCTACAGATATTTTTGGATAAACGATTATTGTCGTATTTGGCTTTATGTAACAGAAACAGTTCTCCTTTCATTTCCTATCTTTACAAAAATAACAATTATTAATCAAACTGAAGTGCGTATAATGCCATATTATTCTTTAGAAATAGAAATGGCCCAACCTATACATTATTTATAATTTTGGCAAAAAGCTTACTGAAGTAATGTTTTAGGTTTATTAGATATTTGGCACATTATGAATAAATGTACTGTAGTTGCAAAAAAAAGAGCTTTTGTTTACAGACGCATTCGGGATTGCCGCATGGTTGTATGGTTTAATTTTCATTGACAGAATGTTCTGCGCGTAACAGTCAATGAAACTGGCGAAATTTTTAAGCGTACATTGATTTAAAATGGTATTACGAAAATGTGCAAGTTTCAGACAAAATTATGTGCGTTTCTTGAACGTACCAGAAGAAATACACTCCTTTAAAAAAGTTCGTATGGCAATTTCTGCTCAAATGACAAACCTATCGTTTTTATTCTATATCATTTTTTGAATTCAAAACAGAATTGTGGTATGTACCTATTAAGTAAGCCGTAATGGAAATAGTTGAATTGCTAGCTTTGAGAAAGCTTTCTCAAAGATTGCTAGCAAGGAACATTATAATGACAACTTTAGCGCCAATCAATTTCGATACTGATAAATTATATTTGACAACTAGGAATGCGAATAGAAAAGTTATGCAGTCTCTTGAGCTTGACATATTTATTTTCATCTAATTGGTTAAAATCTTTAGTTAAGTAGAATTTTTAATAATTATATTATAAAAGTATATGATGACTTTGTGTAGTATGTAAAAATAAAATTGCTATAACTTATAAATGAAGTATTATTTCTAAATGCAAATGAAATGAACAAATTTTCGAAAGTGTAAATGCGAATATTCCAACTACGAAAAATGGACAAGGACTTTAAGGTGTTAAAGTTGATTCAGAACAATAATTAGAAAAGTTACTGAAGCTGGAAGCAAGAAAGACTGAAATCACCCCAGACGATCTCATAGCTTGTCCAGTCGATGAAATATTTAAAGAGCTTACCAGCCAAGGAGTAATTGAAGCCTACACAGTTATAAAAAAGGTTACAGTAGTAAATCGGAAATTAAAGCAGCCTACCTAAACATCAAGGTAACCCCCTTCCAATGAGGTGTCGATTGTTCTGCATGCCCACTAACGTTTGCTGCACCACCGTATTACTTGCTCTTGAGACTTAAATCAAATCTTGAACCATTTTTAAAAACGTAGTTGAATTCCTTACTCTTAAAGGGGGTGAAACCCTGAAGGGGAGGTTGGGAGTGTGATAACCATTTGAACTTACATCTGAGAAGCCATTCCTTTAATTCGAGGGCATCTTCAGAGTGTAACTCTAAAAGCCGTCGTCCGTATAACCACGTATTGCCAGATCCTGTTTCGCTAAACACGAGGTTAAAAAATTTAATCAAAGCTTTTCGTGAAGCGTTCATTTCTTGAAATTTGTCCCAATATTCCCGCCACGTTTATTCCGATCTATGCATACTTTCATAACTTTTAAATATGTCTTTTTCTTTTTTCTCAATTGCAAAAGCCAAATGCATCAGTCCCTCTCCTTCTCATCAGTGCTTAGTGAACGCGAAACCAACCCTTACAAAATTCTGCAGGAAGAACAAAACACTTTCTCATTTATATATTCCATCCAATTGAAGTTTTCTTTAAAATTTTATTATTAACAATGTATCCATATCCAATAATAAAACTTTTTATAAAATAGACGTTGATTAATTACGAACTGTCACGACAGCAAATACTATATTAATCTACTAAATAGTGCAAAAAACAGAATTACTGACGTGCCATCCAGGTAGATCGCTTAAATATGTATTAGTTACCTTTAAGTGGATCATAAAGATAAAGGATTTTTCCAAACAAAATTATTGAGAAACATTTAAATAAATAAAAAAACCGTTTAGTAACAGCATCACTTATTTTGATGAGTTTTGACATGCCTTGGTCAAAGGCCATGTGGTAGCTTAGAATACAAAAAATTCGGATATTGGGCAACGTTTGAACATTTTTCCCATGAAATTGTTGCAACAATAACGATTTTGGATAATCACTTTTGACCTAGGCCACGAATGGGATTGTATTATTATAGTTGCACTTGTAATGATCATAAGCTATAAGTAATCCAGCAAAAGTGCAAAGTCAATACGTGATTTAGAGAAATAGTTACCTATACCTCATTCTAAAATTTTGTCTATTTTTTACCGTTCCCGATCCACACGAACCCCTGAAACTTTTGTCATTATTGACTGAAAATCAATATCGTTCTTTCTTGATCGATAAAGAACCCGTTTCGACACGATTGGCCGCTTCTAAAAAGAGTTATCGTTCACACGTTCGAACAGACGCAGACGGACGGACGGACAGACAATAGTACAAAATTATAAAGGGTTCGAGGATGAAACTAACATGGAGTATGGTAACAGAATGAATAAAACACGCCTCAGTTAATATAGACAATACCTGTAGAGAAATGGGCCATGAATGCCATGATTGTATGTAACAAATCAGAAAAATTTATGAATAGCATTTGGTGTGAATCGGACAAAGGTAGCAGTGGAGTGTACGTCGGAGAAGTCAATGTTATTTAAAAAAGTAGTTTCTTTATTTACCGAATAGTCTTGAGCTGTGATAACATATGCTTCAAATGGTCATAAATGAGCATAATAAGCGCAATACTTGTTCGTCGCCAGGAAACAGCATCACAGATCATAATATATATTCTGCTTGAATGATCTGCTCCGTCTTATTAAGTCGAAGGTTAAAACCCTAGCAATTAAATTTAACCCTTTTCAGTTTAATGAGATGACTACTTATGTTTCAATCTCCAAAAAATGTTTCCGCTGTTTAATTAAATGTTTAATACCAAAATAAACACGCGGTAATATCATTTGCTAATTAAAATTGGTTTGCAATAATATCTTGTAACAATTTTGTTTACATTTCTACAAATCATTAGTGGGTATTTGTGTAAATTGGTACCCGCAGATGGTCAGGTCTAACAAGTTCGAAAAGGTGCTACCTTTTTTTACAAATACATAACAGGAAGTTGCATTGATATGTCTGGTAAGGACAATTAAAATTATTTTATATGGTCAAAACAAGGAATAAATCTTGAGAATGTTCAACGATTTTTTAGTACCTACTAATTAATTTGGAATTAAATGACGAAAACTTGGTTTGCGTCGATGGTATCGTATTTCGACAATGAGCATGTTGTGTAAATGTAAAGAATCCTATTTCTCTTGTGGTAATTGCAAATTGTAAATATTATTTGCAAATGAAAGGTTACCTTCAAAAACAAAACAAGAAAAAAGACTTAAAAATTAATTTCATTTTCGATTTAGTTCTCCGTATCCGTACAACCACCACTGGTATTGTTAGAAAAGCTCTAGTCTATACTAAAAAACTTTATGTGATCTGCTTTTCGACAAATAACAATTCGATGATGACCAAATTCAACGTTCGATGATAATTAGACATTGAGTCAAAACCTATAATGTGATAAAATTTTGAACTTCTACAGATTTTCGATTTATGTTTATTATTTGGACGTTTATGAATATTTTTATATTCAACTTGTGAAGTGGTTTGTATGTGAGGAAGTAATTACTACTGACTAAGGGAATTCAAAATTATAGACCACCAGATAAAATAGAGTAAGTACAAAATTTTAAATATTAAGGAATTGTGATAGACAGTAGGTTAAGAGCATGTAAACTATTTACATAAAAAGAAAATAGGCAAGGAATACACTGTCAAGAAAAACCAAGGAGGTAGGTACAAACTTACAATAAGTTACCAACTATAGAATTAAGGCGATAAAATGTATAGAGGAGTTCAATGTTAAGGAAAAAACTAAGTAAATGTAAAGAGGAGTTATAAATTAACTGTAAGCTATTTCAATAAATAAATAAATAAACCTTGCCCTGAGGAACTTATTTACAAACACCTCCTTGTTTTCAAGACACACAGAAATATACAGACAACGGATGGGGACTAGCCTTGTATTAAGCCAGCCAGGTAATGTAAAACGGAGGATTCTGAGGTAAAGGAAAAATTGAACACAAATTTGGAGTAGGAGTCCTTATGAACAAAAGAAATGACAAAACTTACTAAATACTCTTTTCTGTAGGAAAACTACGTCATGTTACTACAAATAACTTTCAGAGCCTTTTGACGGAAATTATAGCCCTACAGCAGATAAATTTTCTAAGGAACTTTATACAAATATTTTGATGAAAGAGGGCAAAAGTTCATAATGTGAAAGTCAAAAACGTACTAATCAGGTTTGGTTTAGGTAAAAGCTAAAAAATACTAAAGCAGTATCAGAAATAAAATTATATTTAAAAACCTGTAGACAAAAATATCAAAAATCTAAATTCTATGTAGAGAAATCAAAAGGCTCTTAAATAAGACAAGCTATAAACAGAGGTATAAACTAATTTCAAAAATTATTTCTTTGTAATGCACATTTTTGAAACATTTCCATAGTATCTATCGTTAGATGCTAGAAAAAACAGTTTTTGACAATAATGAATTACAATTTGAAATTTCAAATGAAACATTGTAAAAATTTTCCCTTACTAGTTTCATTTTTTGGACCTTACACTTAAGGGATTTTTTTTTATTCCAAATCTTACGATTTGTCCAATATTGGAAATTTATGGAGAGGCCTGAAGCTAAATGTTTTCTATTTATATACGCGTATGTATACGATATATAGATATTATGTGATTATTTACCTGGCTGCATTTTGTATTATAGAAAAGACGAATCAGAAGGGTTTAGGACAGAAATGGTTAACAAAATGGCCCTGTATTTGCGAAAACGTAGCTAAATACGAGCTTAGTTAAACTTGGAGGTTAGAATTTATAAAATAATTAAGATACAAAGGATATACGAGCACGTGTCATGTGGACCCTCCCCCACGCATATTTTCAATAGTATCTTTGCGTGTGGTTCAAAATGAGTACTAATCTTACACTTCCTGAAAAGCAATAAAATAGAACTGCTACAAATAGCGACGCATAATAAAGCAAACGGATTTACATATGCTATTCATGATACTAAATCGTAAGCCGCCGTTGAAATAAAGCATAGACTTGAGACACTCTAGAAATACATACCATAAAATTTTTAAAGATTATGCAGGACATCAGCAGTAGCAGAAGCCTAAATTCGATATTTGACGGCTTTATGTACCCTTAACTATGAAATATAGCTTTTTTATGTAATTTGCCATAAAAGAGAGCGTGATGTGTGTTGAACATGTGATTTTTACCCTTAACTAAATGAAGGGCATAATGGATGGCATTATGAACTTCTAACTAAAAACACATGTCGGGAAGTTTCCTTCTTATTCTCCATAAACATCCCCTGCACTTGTACTCTGAGGGTGGATTAGGTCACACGCTTATTTTACGGTGTTTAGTTACAGAAATTCCGTTAATATACAGTCACACCTTTCAATTTTATAGACGTTTCACATCTAGTTAAAGCAGGTATTTACTCGTTTTTCTAAACACTTACTTGATGCAAAAGCGTAACTATATGCCGTTTTCTGTCACTTACTAATAAAATCAACGTCTTGACAATGAAAATAATAATAAAAAGTTATAAATTATTATAAGTCGAGCATGTGAACTAGAGAATGTAATTTTAAAACTAGTATACGGTTAACAGCGTCCTGAAACTATAACATTTATTACTTTTTTGATTCGAAATGATCATTCCATCTTGGAGCATGGAGCAATGGATAAGAAGAGCGTAAGTTACCACACTTACACGTATTAGGAAAAGGCTCCAAACAGAAATACGGATGTGTGACGTGTATATTCAAAACATTCCAAATGAATGATCGAAATATAATTTTGAGATATTAGGAGCGAGGCTTGCAGCGTCAGAGGGAAATATTTTTGGGCAATGGACATCAATATAAGTTTTTGAAGTTTATGGACTCGATTAGTAAATTCTAATTTTAGTAGTACTAGTAGGTACATAATGGTATACGAAAAGGCAAAAGGAATTCGCTTCATTTTCATAAACAGCCATTTATAATATTGTAACGGTAATAACAATAACTAAATTAGCGAAGAACTCGATCTCATTGAATTTATCTTATAATTTTTTAACTAATCACTATTCAACAACTAAACAAACTTTGATTGTTCTGTTATAAACGAAATACAAAGATACTGTTTTAATTTCATTCAACATAAAATTAAAAGATATTCATTGATTTATTCTAAACAAGTGAACTAGTGTTGTTAAATTCTGGCAGTGCACCTCTGAGATGGAGAACCTTGTAATTATGTAAGGAGAAATAACAGGTTGCTGTAGCCAAAAAACACAATGAGAAATATTGATCTCGATTGAGTGAAATCAGTCATAAACAATTCATTATAATAATGATTAGTCGGAGATCAAAGTGAAAAGTCAGAAAAGGTTTGAGGATCAACTTCGGAAGAGTTGAAATTATTTTTCAAGTATCAAGTACTAATAAATATGAAAAATTATACATCAGCTATTTTTATATCACTGTTACAACGTTACAAGTGACACACAATAAAAATACACTAAAAAAATTGAATCACTTGTTATTATAAATATAACCACTTAAGGAGTTCCACAACGTAAATCTACATAAAACTCAAACATTTTGGAATTGCTCAAATCTTAAAACGTGTAATGCGCAAGCGACTCCCAATTGGATGGTCGTGGTTTTAGAGAAATTTTTGGACTATATTAAAATTGGTGGTTCAACTGAAATGTGACCTTGGTTAGCGTATTTCAGTGGGAAATTTGGCGAATGTCACCTCGGTTCTGTCTATACACCTTTCCGGTTTGTGTCTTCCTTGAATTCGTATTTCTCAATTCTGTCTATGCTTGGATATAATACTTTTGTACAGAAGCATTGCATAACACAGATTCGACGTGTCCAATAGAATAATTATCTATTGCGTTCGCCCAGTACAATTACAATTTTGTCTAAGGTGTAACTTTTGTTAGCAAAACACCAGAGTAAACTTTACGTAGAAGAGACTAGACATGATAATAACATTCAATGAAAACTGGAGACTGCAAAAAAATGCGTGTCAGATAGATGTTGAAGATGTTAATTGAGGCATAAAGAACAAACGTCTTTGTGCAGGAAACTCTTTTGCAACATTCGGAAAATGAAGAGAATATACTCCCGCCGCCACTGTGGTTTTCTACAAAAAAAATGGTGTCTCCCAAAGGAAAAAAGTGCAAGGAATTATTGCTTACCCGGATATAAGTGAATATTATCGGATAATTTTATGGAACGTGGAACAGGACTATTAATGTCCAATCTTAGTGAAGCGTAGGACCATTTGAAATATGGGATAATGAAGAATGACGTTACTAAATCGGTACAAAACAGGAGTGGTAATGAATGGAATGGAGAAACTGGTGAATAGCAAAAACAGAACTTTTCGTAAAACCATATGTTAATAAAATAAATGGAATAAATGCCTCCTTAAAATATATTATTAAACAAACACATGACTATCGTTTATGAATTTTTGAATCAACATTGTTTGAATTACTATATATTCAGTTTGTGCTTAAATATTACGTAAAACGTCGTTTGACTCGTTTCACATCGTCAGTAAATATGTATACGTATTTCCAACATATGAATTCACTTTGATGTATAATAAATGAGAAATGTTATAGGAATTTTGATTATCTATTTTTTTCACAAGTAGGTAATCTAAATGATTTATTTTATTTTTACCTAACTAACCATAATTTTTCTACACATGATCGATTTCGTTTACATCATTGGAGTTCCCTTCCGACCACAATGTTCTTTTTTGGTTACTTGTGTAAATATTGCTATTATAAAAGCTAAAAGATTAACAAACTGAACCCAGTATGAAATAAGACTTCCTTTAGTAGTACCTTTACTTAAAGATATTAAATACACGAACCTTTTCAAAGAGATCTGGAAGGTTGTACATACAGGGTGTCTCACGGTGACCGTCGGTTAGAAGTTTATCAAGAACTGTAAAAGCTAGAAATTTGAAATTTTGCATATGCGACATGGAGTGTTTAATCTATTAAGTAAAAATATTTTCCAAATGGCAGTACTTCCGGAAATACCGGAAGTGACCATCAACTTCTTTATTTTAAATACAAACCAGGCAATTTTTTTTCACATTCTGATGTGTCATAAAATGTTTAGTAAGTATGTATGCTTAAAATAATCGGCCTATCAATTTTGATTGTTGAGAAAAAAAATTTTTTCCACTGAAAAATGTCAAAATCTTGTTTAGGAAATAAAATTGAAAGTCGAAAGTGGTAAAAGTTAGGGAAATGGGATTTTAGGTTCTCAATGTCAAAAGATTGAGACACAATTGTCTGTAATAGATAATAAAAAATTGCCCGCGGTTAAGTATCTATTTGACGTTATTTCCAGACTTAAGAAAGCCTTTAAAAAGTCTCTTTTTTTAAATGGAATGCCTATTTAATTATCGGCCCATTCGATGCAGAAATAAATTTCCTTTAAATTGATATACCATATTCCTATACCTAAAATCGATGATTGCAGAGTTATTTACATTTTTCTAATTAAATTTATAATTACATACATACTTTACAAACATGGTTGGCTTTGAAAATTTTCAAACATTTTTTATTCAATTGTTTCTTATGCTTTTATGATTATTTAAAATTCTATCTATGCAACTTCTTGACTATCCAAGGTCTCTTTCCGCCGATCAAACAGAACTTTCAGGGAAAACATTAAAATATCCCAATACATTGGTTTCTGCAGCGTCATTGGGGACAATTGGCTTTTCCAAATTTCGTGGCGTATTTACTTCGCCCAAATTTAGAATATTCTTTTCAATCATCCTGATTTTTTGTTCTGTCATTGTAGGTAAATGCGGATATCTTTCGTTAAAGTGTTGAGTGATTATTTATTCAATGGTTAAAGGTTCTGCAGGTCCGAAAAGTAATACGAGCAGACTCGCCATGAATGTAAAACAAATTTAGAATATCAGCGTTTGTGTATTCCATATTTCCCAATTGAAAACAAATATTAAGCGCAAAAATCAAAATTCAAACAGATAACACTGATAAACAATGTAGCGTAAACTTTCAAACTGATAGCTAACTGACAACTGTCATCATAAGAAACAATTGAATAAAAATTTTTTGAAAATTTTCAAAACCAACCATGTTTTGTAAAGTATGTAATTATAAATTTAATTAGAAAAATGTAAATAACTCTGCAATCATTGATTTTAGGTATAGGAACATGGTATATCAATTTAAAGGAAATTTATTTCTGCATCGAATGGGCCGATAATTAAATAGGCATTCCGTTTAAAAAAAGAGACTTTTTAAAGTTTTTCTTAAGTCTGGAAATAACGTCAAATAGATACTTAACCGCGGGCAATTTTTTATTATCCATTACAGACAATTGTGTCTCAATCGTTTGACATTGAGAACCTAAAATCCCATTTCCCTAACTTTTACCACTTTCGACTTTCAATTTTATTTCCTAAACAAGATTTTGACATTTTTCAGTGGAAAAAAATTTTTTTCTCAACAATCAAAATTGATAGGCCGATTATTTTAAGCATACTTACTAAACATTTTATGACACATCAGAATGTGAAAAAAAATTGCTTGGTTTGTATTTAAAATAAAGAAGTTGATGGTCACTTCCGGTATTTCCGGAAGTGCTGCCATTTGGAAAATATTTTTATTTAATAGATTAAACACTCCATGTCGCATGTGCAAAATTTCAAATTTCTAGCTTTTACAGTTCTTGATATACTTCTAACCGACGGTCACCGTGAGACACCCTGTATACATATCCGCTTTGTATCGTGCTTGTAAATTTATACCTACTTGATATTCTTTCATGAACGATACCTATTATACAAATCACATCGACACTGTTTTATTTATTTTGAAATTCAATAGTTTCATCAATAAATTAGACAATACAAGAAAACATACTTAGAAGTTATAATGCGTATTAGATTAACATGTCCCCTTAACTCTTAACATAAAGGGAATAACGGCATGCGACAATCTATTTATAATGATAACTTCGAACAGCAATAATGGTTCGCTGCTTGTGTCACTGTTTATCATGCAATGTTTTAATACCTTTGCAAACTTAAGGGGTAATATTTATTATTCATGGGAACCACGCAACGATTTTTGCTACGACTTGCAATAAACGAGCATCATGTTAAGTATGTACGTTTTCGCTAGGGGACTAATTTCACTTTGGGGCACCTCATTCATTGTGGCACATACCAAATATCACGATAAGGTGAGTAAATTGTAGAGTTATACAGTTTTCCTTACATCATTACTGGAGTAGTAACAATCATTTCTGTTTCTAGATAAGGGCTAGATATACACTGAAACTTTAACAGCAAACTTACGCATAAGAGTAGGTACAAACACTCAAAGGAAACCACGTGTATACCAAGTAGTGTTCCAGGATAAAAACAGCGAAGGTGGAAGAATAACTGGAATAAAATCACACTGACAATGCATAAACGTGAATATGTATATTAGAAACAGCAAAAAAAATGGGGAACTGAAAAAAATGCAAATAATAACTAAAAAGGAATTTGGTCAAGTGAAGGAGAAGGGTGAAAAAAGCGTGTAGAGATATTACTTAAAAACAAAAAAGGTGAAAACTATGAGAATATACAATTGGGAGGAAAGAATTTAAAACCATTGAAAGTTTTGAAAATTAGGAAGAACAATGGAAGAAAAGTTGAAGAGCATAGTAAAAGAATATTGAGCGGCCCAGAATGGCCTCCCAAAGGGAACAAGCACACAAGACACTATCGTTATGGACTGGAAACAGCGTATGGCAAAATCAGAAGGGATGATGTTTGAAACCGTATTAATTCAAAGTAATGCATCAGGGTAGGTAGTACTTATGCATATGAAGAATTGTTTTCTACGCCCTTTATTGTTTTCAATAGCATTTTGTAAACTGCGAGATAAAGAAGATAAGTATGACAATAAATGTGATCAAAACAATGGTAGTAGCTCTTGGAAAAGACTGCACAAAATTCAACTAGAAAGTGAGACGGTAAAACAAGTGAACGCGTTTAAATATTTGGACTTGCCATTGAAAACGGTGGAAAAACAAAAAGAAGTAGAAGAAAGGTGGGACAAATGTATAGTTCTACAAACGATGCTATTTCTAGTAAAAGTGGAATTCCCACATTAAGCAAAAGCGAAACTAACCCTAACATATTTATGGGAATGGTAGACACTAACGGAAAAGTATAATAAAGTAGAAAATGCGGTTGCGATGCGGTTTTTTAAGGAAACTAGAGAGAAAAAAGACGAGATAACACTAGAAACGAAATCATAGATCACAATTAACTAGGGTGGGTAGATCAATGGTAGAAGAAAAGTCTTACAAGCAAAAACTGAATTAAGAAACAGAAAAGATCTAGAAAAGTTTGAGTGCTTAATAGAAACTCAAAATTGTACAAACATGTGTCGCAGAGGCAATCTCTTAATTAGATTCTTCACTTGAATGTCCCCCCTGTTGTAAATGTAGAATGAAAATATTTATAAAAGTTTACGACAGATCAGAACAGCCATGCCGGGAAAAACTAGGGGACGCTGTGACATTTTCAGAGACGATTGTTACATAATGCGTTTTGTCTCCTGCATTTGTTAGCCGATTAAGTCAACGGAATAACGTAAAACAACTTTAAATTGCAAAAATGTTATACCACAACACAATATACTGCAATGAAATCGACCACTTTATTTTGTCAGTTTAGTATTATTAAAATTTTGAAATAGACGACTATAACTCTAGTAAATTATGTGTACTTGAATGATTACCCACTCTACTAAATAGAGAACAGTAACGGTTTCATAAATATTATAATAAGTAATAAGCCATTCTCCATAATTCTAGCACCATCTAAAATTATTAATGCCATACCTACTTGAAAACAAATTATGCAAATAACTACTTGGACAATAACGTTCTCAACCTAGTTCGATTCGGTTTCAAGCAATATTACTCCACGTTAGGGTTAATTATAAATACACAAGTTGTACATTAGTTAGATGATTTCGAAAATAACCACAAATGTATTAAATTAAATTAAATTAAATTAAATATATTCATGATAGCAGATCTCAAATTGTTAATAATAAAAATTACTATTCATAAACTCAAAATTCATATACGAATGTCGCTCCATTCTTTTTACAAGTATATTATATTCGTAAGCATTTTGCACAATATAAACATAAAACTTCATCATAATTTGTATAGAGTTTACGACAATTACGGTACTTTTGTGTTTAGATACTGGAGTTTTTATGGTCTTACACATCCATGGAAATTTCCAGTGCCGGCCTAGGCGTGTACGACGTATGCAACCGCACACATGCAATTTTGAGAGGGGCGCCGAAATGAGAAAAAACAAAAAATAATATGATAAAAATCTAAATTTTTAGGTAATTTCGAATGCAAATTATCCATTTGAATATGTTAGTAATTGTGTCTTATTTTCTATTTGACAAAACAATAAACTGAGTAAAAGAATTTGTTAGGAGTTTGCTCTTTACACTACAGAACGCCTATTGAAGTTAGTTTGAAAAAGTCAGTTAAAAGAATTAGTACTAGAAGAAGATATTAAAAAAATAAAAATAATGAAAAGGTACTAAATGCTTTAATAGGTGTTTTCTTTTTCCATCGCCACAGGGTTAGGTAAAGTTACCATCATCACATGGTTAAAGTACCTTGCGTCATGTAGACATTTCTGCCTCAGGTTAATATAAAACTTAAATAAAGCTTTTAAAACGAATAGGGTTATTGAGAACTGAGTCAAGTTATTTTTATAAAACGAATGGTGTGTTATTGACAGAGCTAACTTAGGTCTACCACAACGTGCAAAAAGAAAACACCTAATATTTACTATTTATCTATTACTACTTATTAGTTTTAGTTTTTGGTTTGTAATCCCTTTAAAATGCCAACTTCAGTTATTAAGTTCTGACAAATTTCGGTTATAGAGCACCCATACCACCTTTTGGAGGGTTTTCTATTCCCATTTTCATTGTAAGGGGCGCCAAAACTCATTCTTGCACATACAGCATTTTGCTCTTAGGCCGGCACTGGAAATTTCGAACGAACAAACAAACAAACAAAAACAAAAACAAAAAGAACTTAAATTACATTAAAACTATTTTATAGTCTGCGTAATGTGAAAAACCATGTTGCCCTTACATACAGCCATGAAGAATATTTAAGATACATACAGGGGCATAATTTCAACCTTTTTAAGGGGGGGGGGGGATAGAATACGGTATAGCCTACTTACTTACTGTAGAAAATGCGAGGAGAAGTCTTAAAAGTACGCATTAGAATTACTCAGTTAAAGTTTTTTTGTCCGTGTTTACGCCCCTGCACATATTGCCCTCCCTGTTTACGCCCCTGCACATAAACATGACATCTTTTGTATATTTTCGTGCATCTAGGCCAGGGGTTCCCAAAATTTATGTCACTGCGTACCACTTCCACTTTTCAAATAACTGGGTGTACCACTTACTACCTGATCTTTGATATTAATATGATATCAAAGTACATATAAGTATTTACATTTTACACAGTAAGTTACCTTAAAAATAAGTCATAATTTGAAAAAAGTTTAAAACTCCTGACTCACATATTTGTTAAATTTACAAAACAACAACATTGGTAAAAAACACGAATTTTATGAACACGTTCGAGTACCACCGGTGGTACGCGTACCACAGTTTGGGAACCCCTGATCTAGGCTAAGACAAGTTGAAAACTATAGAAATGGGTTCCAACGTACAAGCGAATGGATATGCAAGTAGAATAATAGCGTATTTCTCTAAAAGTTAATCATGAAAAATGATTTTTCAAGCAACAGAGAAATTTTGAGAATAAAAATTTTATTTCTATTGACCATATTACGAGACAAAGGATTAAATCCAAACGACTCTCAACCTCCCCTTCAAAATTCTTTAATGTATACTTTAAAGAATTTTGAAGGGGAGGTTGAGAGTCGTTTGGATTTATTCACTTCGACCCCTTTGTGTGCACAGCGAACGCCTTCATGATGTTAGACAAAGGATTATCAAAATATTCCCAACGAATCAAAACAATCAAATTTAATGCATGAGATTGTTTCCCATAGGAATGGGTGTATATATAATGAACATCATTGTCCCAAAGATATGGAATATCTCTGAGGGCAAATCATAATTGACGTAGGTGAACCTTAAAAGTTCGTCTTTGCTGATGAAGGCAAAACGTTTGGCACCTTTTCCAAAGTTCGTAACTGAAAAGAATTACAGTTACCCATTTTTTAACCGGACAATGTGATTCCGTAATAACAGCGTTTTTTTTAATCGTATGGTTTTAAGTTTATTATCTTAACATTAAATTGGAACCCAAGGAATAGAGAATGGAGAAGTCTTGAGAAGAGAAGGGTAAATTTATAGCATGCATAAAGAGTATGTACATACACGAGAAACTAAGTGAGAACAGGAAACCTGAAATCGGATCGGGGATTAACCCTGCACTATTCAATTTGGTAATCGATGACATAATAAAGGAAATCAAGGGAGAAATAAGAAAACTGAAGATGAGATATCGGACATGGAAATGGTGGTAATAGGGAAAAGCGTATTTGCCGATGATGAAGTGATTTACCCATAGAAATATACCTCCGCACGGGCTTTGCTGGAGGGTTACATTTTTCTCATGACACATCAGGTGAGCGTGTAATATGTTTATTTATTAATCCAAGTATTTTATTTTTATTTTCATTGTTTTTCGGAAATGTACCCATATATGTGTTATTGAGAAATAAACTGCTGCACATAAGTTATGTGGAGCAGTTTATATTCTATTCTATTCTATTCTATTCTATTCTATTCTATTCTATTCTATTCTATTCTATTCTATTCTAACCTGGAAACATGGAACAACGTCTTATTGGCTAGAAATGTGAAAATAAACGCTGACAAGATGATGATAGGAAAAGAGGATCGAGACATATCAATGCAGATAAATGGGAAAAAATAGAACAAGTGCAAACCTTTAAATATTTAAGAGTGAAGCTACACAGTAACGGAAGAGTGCATGAGGTAATAAATGATAGACTGGAAAGTGCAACCAAACGATACTACCTACTATAAGCAAATCATTTAAGGAGATATCTAAAAAAACGAAGCTAACGGCATTAAAATCCATTTTAAGCCCATACTAACTTATGGAAATGAAACCTGGATACTATCGAAGAGAATAGAAAGAAAAATTGAAGCCATGGAAATGAGACATTTGCGAGGAGTAAAGGGAATTACCAGAAAAGACAGAGTTAGAAATGACACGTCAAGTGAGAGAGAACTTAGAAATGGAATCGATCATAAAGAGCATCAATCGACAGCAACTACGGTGGTTTGGACATATAGTAAGGATGGGGGAGGCAAGACCACGATAGAAAAGAGGAAGTAGAAGACCTAAGAAATCAAGGAACAAGGTTTGGACATATAGTAAGGATGGGGGAGGCAAGACCACGATAGAAAAGAGGAAGTGGAAGACCTAAGAAATCAAGGAACAAGGAAGTAGTAGAGAAGACAAAAAGGACGAATGGAACGAAGGGTAAATACTGGTAAAAAATAAAATTCTGGCATGTATTGCCACGAGACTTCCTTCGTATTAACACTTTTTTCAAAAAATAAGTATAGCACAATATACAGGGTTTTTCAACTAAGAGTAGCCACCCTTTATAACTTCCCAAAAATTCAAAATTTGAAAAATCGGCTATACCCGTCTATAATAATATCGAGGGGGACACTTTTTGACATAAGCTTGAGATTTCATACCTTAACCCCCTGGGTCCCACAAACATACCCTGATTTTTTTTAATGGCAACAGGGGTCATGTGATACGTCATTTGAAAGGGCATTTTATATCTTGCATTACTGCGTTTAAAATTTTAAAATCGTTCAATTGGTTTGTGAGATATTTTAATTTAAAGTTTTAGAAAAAAACTGCAACTTTATCTTATAAAAAAATGAGTGCCGCCATTTTAGCTTATACTGGAAGTGATGTCATCGAAGGTAATATCAGCATTTTCGTCCTTGACCCGAATGCAATCGATTGGCGAAAACCGCATTTCGATCACTTTAATAGTTTCTGAGTTTACAGCCTTGCAAGGAATATGTACGGACAGACTACAGACGACAGACAGAAATTTTTTTTTCATATTTTGAATCTACGTATTCAGAATCGCAAAGATATGTAAACATTTGCATAGGTCAATTTTTGAATTTAGTTGTTTTACTTGTGTTGTATATTATTTATTAATATTTTATACTGAAGTTTAATTTAGCAACTTTACATAATGTATTTTAAAGTATTTATTTTATACATACTTGAATGGAATTTAGTAAAACAGTAACTAAGGTAAGTTAAATTGGAAAGAAAGATACCATAAAATAATTAAAGTCGGTTCAAGGGTGTTTATATTATTTTAATATGCAATTATTTAATAAAGATAAAAAAAGCAAATTATTCGTGGTTTAGTTTTATACTTGCCTCGAAGGAAATTAATTGTAAGCAACATCACAATTGAAGAGATTCTGATTGACTGCAAGAATGTGGTATGGGACATGACATTTTTTTAAATAAATAAAATCTTACAATTACTCCGAAAAGCAAGTATTTGCTCAAATTTATTCTTTATTTGTATTTAAACACTTCTGAAGTTAACAAAATTTAGCTTGATGTAAACGAATATTTATGACTTTCCTAAATACATACTTCTCCAAGGTGACGTATGTAGTATTGTAAGTCAAGGTTTCACAGAAATAGATAACAATGTATTTGGAAAATTCCAAAATTATCTTCTGGTTCCTTTTCATCACATATTTAGATAAAAGGAAATGAAATAAGCTCTAAAAACTATGGACAGAAAATGCAAAAAATTGTATAATTAAAATGGAAATAATAAAATGGAAAGTATTTGGTCCCTAAAGGAAACGGTGGAAAATGCTTTTAGCTTAAGTATTTATATGTATGTATAATAACACCAATGGTGCGATACAATAAACAAAATTTAGAATAGTGTCATTGCCAAAACACTTGAAGACGAAGCGATAATAAGGTCAGTGTAAATTATTTGCATAACGTAACACTTTGAAATTACTGATTAACAAAATTGACAACAGTATCACCTATAACCTACCAAATACCAAAAAATCGCTGCACTCTTGACTGCTTCATTGCGATCAATAGATTCTCCACCATGTCACCACTAAATAAGTGTGTCCAAAATTCTTATGAATAAGCCACTTACCAATTAAAAATCTACGTCAAATGGTCTTTTAATTTCATCATTAGATTTAAATCATACAGAAGCAGAAATACACCAAAAGAACACGATTAGTAGGTACAATAAATATTTGCTTTAATAGTTTTGCACGTTGATTCAATTGAAAAGCAGATAATTAGAAGTAACAATTCTGCTAAATTTTAAGATATTGTAAATCAGAAAAATTACTCTCACATCCTGTATTATAATGTATATTTTTAATCATTTTTTTTTCAGTTTATGAATTTGAAAAAAACTGATAGAAAAATGTATAATTGTCCATCACATGCTAAAATATCGGAATAAATAGAAAATGAATCGTAAATACTAGGTATATTCATGACTATTGAAAATTGACTAGTTTCCTGTCATGTAATGACATGATATTCAATTAAAAAAGTATTGAAACTTTTAATGATATCTGCATACATAACATGACTAATGGCTTAAATAATTCATTGCGTATTCTTTTTTTTTCTTCCATCATATAAATAAATAACTGAGACTGAAGTGCTTAACTAAACAAAACATAGCATATCACAACAAGTATGTATCTTACATTCGCTTTAATTGTTTGTTGATTATATTATAGCTGTATCAACTTCTCATTAATGACCTTGAGAAAGAGTACTTAACCCATCACCTGATCACCAGCCATAATTTACTCATTGGAAAAAATCACAATTTTTCCTTCAATATAACCTAAACTCATCTTAGTGAAACCACTTTGATGAATTTTTATGTGAAAAATGTCCTAACTGCTGAGAAAAAAATACGTCCCATTTTTGCGACATTGGTTCATAATGTGAAAGATTCACCAAGTTAAGCATTAAACATATCTTTCTTGGAAACTGATTAACACATGATTATTATCATGATGACGTCCGGGACCTCTCAAGGGGGAGGGGGGTGGAAGAATAGATTGAACATTACACATAACCGCCCCCTTCAACATTTTAATTTGATAAAGTTAAATTTTAAATCATTCATTAAGATGGCGACATGTTTCGGGATAACCTGATCCCATTATAAACCCAAAAAACATTTATTAACTTATCTTGACATACTAAAGTAAGCGTAAAATTAGAAGCTGAGGTAAACATGTGTAAAATGATTACAATTTCAAGTTAATATTTAAATCACATACCTAATAATATGCTAAAATAAGCAAAATAAGCCCATATGTTCAAATCCTATTTTCATTCGTTTCAGAGCTAATTAGGTTTTTCTTTGTAAAAAGTTAATCAAGTTTTTCAAAAGCAATACGTGCACTTGGGAGCATTCCAGTTTCGCTAGCGCGTCTAAAAACATTTTGAAACACTTACCTATTAGGAAATTCTTCGATTCGGAAAACGACGTCGATACTCTTCTACTGAACGAACATTACAACCATTACAAAATCCATAAACAAACACCATATCTGCATATTCTCTATGACTGAAAATATGAGACATTTTTATAATCTCGTAAAACAACTATAATTGTCACTTTTTATGACATTTACCTAATTAATATTTTGTTTCAAATTGACATTTAGGACAACGTTGTCTTTAACTTGATTAACTTTTTTAAAAGAAAAACCTAATTATCTCCGAAACAAATGAAAATCAGATTTGAATATTTATATGAGCTTATTTTAGCTACCTGGATATGTCTTTACAATATTTCCATTTCCTCCCGAATCACCCTGCATATAAAACTGAAAATGGTTCTCAAATGAGAAACCACAGTATGGCTAAAAGAACCATGATAACTATCGAGGGATGAATTAAATTATGGTAAAAGTTAAATGATAGCAAGTGGAAGGTGAAATGAAAATACTTCTTTTCACCTTGCACTTGCTAAGTGTTGATGTTCTTTAATAGTGCACCAAAACGTTCTGTTCTAGCTTTTACGTATTTTAAATTCGTTCAAAAGATTTTTGTATCTAGAACTTTTGTTATCTACAAATAATATTAATTTTTTTTCATAAATGATAATAATTAGTCGTTATTCTAAATAACATATAAAAACTATTATGGGCGTTCGCGGTGTAGTGAATGTAGTTATGCCATAAAACGACACCTGGCGATCTCGGGTTCGACTCCCAACCGGATGGTATAAAATACCTCCGGACATGGGTGTTTGTAAGTGTATTCGTAATTTAGGTACTCACTCCTCCACCGGTAGTGAAAATATTCTTAAAAAATAGTAAATATACATCATAATAAAGTTGTTTTAAACGTTAATTATTATACTCGTACATTACTATCATGTGACATAAAATTACAATAAATAATTAACAATGTATACTGTAACGAACTCTAATGACCACTTTGGCCAATAAATTAATTGTATTATGATAGCTTGTAAACATAATTTTTTCATAGGTAAGAAGATATTTATATTTTTTGTAATAGTTTCCCTATATCGTATATTATATTTCATAGAGCATAATAGCGTGCATATTTTAGTGTTTTAAGAAAATAAAAGTCTATTTATTTACGTTTGTATGGTTTTCTTATATACTTAAGGTTAGGTAGTAAACCTAATTGAGTTTTCCGAAAAACTGTCAATATATAACACAACACTTTTCGTTTAATAGTTAAATCGTCAATAATAATCTGCATTTGTGACTAGTGTACAAAGGTTGTGACTTCAATTGGTAAGTTGCGAGAGTCCGTATTTTAAAATCAAATAGATGCACGTTACGACCGGAGAGTAATGACTATGGGAGCGGCGAACGATGAGAACAATGGAACGTATTCTTATCCCTAAAACCATCGAATCAGGTAACCAAAAAAGTTCGTGCGGTATTTGCCACGAATAATTTTAAAGTTGTTGATCGATAGCAGTTGTGTCATTTACTTTGGTACGAATCTTTTTTTTTGTCAGGTACCTACTTACATATACATACATATATTTGGCGACAATTGATTAATTCCGAATTTGAATCGTTGAAAATGGAAACGCTTATTTCGCGGTGAGTACGATATTAAAGACAAACAGCACAGAAGTGGTTCAAGAAATTTTCCTCGGGAGATTTCAGCTTAACCAATGAAGCACGCTCTGAGGCACCGAAGATCATAAAGAACGAATTTTTGGAAAGGGGTCAAACCATCACTGCGACCTTATATTGTGAACCACTTCAGCGAGTACAAGCGGCACTCGTCCAAAAACAGCCTTCTTTAGTCAATCGGAGAAAGTGTTATTCTTACAGGATAACGCCAGACCGCATACCGCAAGAGTTACCCGGAAAAAATGTCCGAACTTTGGCTGCCCCACCTTCCATATTCTCACTCAAGCCATCCCACACACGAGATAAACCTGAGGACGCTGGAAGGGGAAGCGGCTCTAAAGAAAGAAGAATTGTATCTGAGATAAAAGTAGCTTCAGAGATTAAATGGTAACAGTGTTAACATTATCATATAGATAACTTGAAGAGTACTTGCCAGTTTCTCAATTTTAATTCTTCTACTGAGATTTTTTAATCAAATCACATAGGTAGGTACTCCAAGAACCGTATGGAAGTAACAAAAAAGACGTGACTATGTCAGAACATACAAATGTGTATGACATTTTTTACTTTTCTTCCCCGGCACTTTTATGCAGTATAGTTTAACTTAAAATCACGTTACTTACTTCATGTACTTACTGGTTTAAATTGTAATTACAAGTAAGAACAACGAAGAACACTCTGGGGGCATGCGAAGAACAAACTTATTATTCAATCACCATCTAAAAGCATTTGCTTTTACTTAGTTGGACATATAAGTTCTCCCCAGAGCAAGTGTCTGTGTGCATAACATTAACATTATAAGTACCGATGTATCAGTTTTAGGAATTTAGACTTTAAAATCCATCGAATTTGTTCTATTCTTTTACTTTATCCAAATTAACTAAATTTATATGAACAAACCATCAATTTTTCGTATGGACGTAAAAGATTTCCATTTAACATAAGAAGGGCGCTATACCTGCAAATTTGTAGGTCTCAAGTACACCTATCGCAGTGTATCCTTGTACAAAGCAAAGGGCACTTCTAATTGAACCTTTATTAATTCCTTTGTCAAACTAACGATGATGCCTCCAACCCTCACCATTTAACAGAACGAAGCGTAACAAAAAGAGAGTACGGAAACTTTCGATGACATTCAGTCAAGTAGGTTTAAGCGTGACGAAACTTTTAAATGACATTTCTTATAGGACGTTGAAAAAAATTAGAACATGTTACAACAAATCGAACGAGAGAGAAAGGAAAAAAATGAATGAATGAATGAACAGGCAAAACACGCACAGCAGAAAGGGATAGTGGTTTTGTTACACATCGAATTAACAATTATAAGAAGACAGGTTAATAATGATTGCAAATTCCACGAACTGTCGATGCACCTTTGGATCACGACAAGATTAAGCTCTGCACTCGTTGTCCTTCGGTATAATTGCAAAGTTCGATGGCCAAGCTTCGACTTAAAAAAAAATGAAAAAATGTACACTCAGACTTGTCCCAAAAACCCTCTTTTTTAATTAGGAGTGTGAGCACCTGTAGCTTTTAAAAGGAAAACGATTTCGTGATTAATTGTCTAATAGCGCTATTTTATGTATAAGGTAATTGTTAATTATTATTTATCGTAAACTGAGTTGTAAACGTCACTGTGAAGGGTATGTAGGGCAATTTTAGTAACCAATAATTTCGCTCATAAGGATAGTAGGTAATTATGCAAATTTCTCTCTTTCTAAATCACTGTATTGTACCGCGTCTTACAACATTTATCGTCAAGTATTTTGCATCATTGAGGCTTGATTCTTGAATATGGTATGATACACATTTATGCCGGGTTTTGTAAAAAGTCAATAGTAATTTAACTTTATTGCGCTTCTAAAGCAAAGAAAGGACGGTTAGGTAATAGCCAAAAATCGCTTTTAACTAACGGTTTGATTATTTCAAAAAGGTTCAGAGTTAATATTTTAAATAGCACGATTGTATGAATAAAGTTTAACGTTTATAATACTCTTCCTTGAAAGGGATACGATAGTGCATTTTATTATGATTTTAGTTACTTATAAATTGTGCATATATCATCAAAATTACGGAGGGTTGATATACAGGATTGTCCAAAAAAGATGTTACCACATAATTTACATAATTTCAAGTTTTCTTTTGTTGTTGAAACATGCATTGCTAACGAAGGTGTACAGGTACACTGTACAGGGCGAAGGAGTGCACTAGCTTCATTTGGACTTGTTATTATGTGTTTTTCAAAACACACAGTCACTCACATCTAAGTGGTAACAGTTAAGGACCATATTGAAGGTGAACCGCGCGTTTTGTGATACAAGTATGAGATTTAGTACAGTTGTTTTCAAGACTCCATCGAATAATTCTAGATGTGGGGCACGGTTTCCACTCCTTCCGGAGACCCCTTATGGGCGTTTCAACCCCCTAAAATTCGGTTTACTGGTAATATCTCTCGATAGTGGAACTTTAGAGAAGAAAATTTCAAATAAAAGTTGTTCTCCATCAAATTCTCTACAAAATGATATATACACATGCCAATATAGGCCAGGCAGGAGATCCAAAAACGTAATTTGAAAATGAATGTTTTTTTTAATTTTAACGTATTTTCTAACCACCATACTTTACGAAACTCGTTTCTTATGCAATTTTTAGTAAAATGGTGAACAGAGGCCTACATTTTATTGGCACCTGAAATGAAAGGGCACTGTTGTTGAACGCAGTGACGCAAGCCCACGCGTGGGAGCCCCAGACGCGAAGCGGCCCAAAGCTCTTCCGATCCAGATCCTTCTATGTTTTTAAATCTACCTAATAAGTAAAAATAAGAATTCAAAATATTCCGTACATTTTCTTATGCTCTCAACCCCCCTTCATGGGGCGGACAAAGAAAATGAAATAAACAAAAGTTTTTTTCAATTAGGCTAATTTCTAATGAAGAAAAAGGTCAAGAGTTTCGCAAAAAACCGCATAGGCTCCCCGCTGCTCCTCTCTTGGGCACTATGTGTCGGCCCGTCGCACGTTTCGTGTCGGCAAAAGAACATAACTGGCGCCAAACCTTGTACCTATTGTAAGATTTATTTTGAATTGTACTTTACATTATCACCAGTTTCCCAAAGGGGAAATATTCGAATAATAAAAACTAAAAATTTAGTGATATTATATAATATAAACGTATTGGGGGGGGGGGGGGGGGGGGCTTCAGAGATCTTGCGTGGGGACCCAAATTTTGTAGTCACTGTGAACGATATTTTATTTA
This sequence comes from Pyrocoelia pectoralis, assembly GCA_036250285.1. Classification (NCBI taxonomy): domain Eukaryota; kingdom Metazoa; phylum Arthropoda; class Insecta; order Coleoptera; family Lampyridae; genus Pyrocoelia; species Pyrocoelia pectoralis. Next base: position 89,455,560 of record CM070074.1, on the reverse strand, counting down.
TTAGAAATCAGAATCCTCATAAGTACGAACTTCTACATTGGCCATCACACTAGCACCATTCTGTATATGGTAAACCTTTCTTGGCACAACTGGAGCCATTTTCTTTGACTTCTTTCCTGTGTGATACAATACTGGTAAGAGTGAAACACGCTAATTGTCTGTAAAATTTTGCTGTAGCACTGGAGGATTCCCTAGTTGTCATCGCTGCTCTTTTCCAATTGTAAAACGATGTAAGACATCGGGTATGATATTTGACTTTTAGGGCTATCAAATCAGGCTCGTGGCCACCAATTTTCGACTCAAACTGTTGGTGGATTTTATTCCTCAGTGGTTTATTTTATAAAAAAATTTAAATGAAAAAGGGGGGATTTTTATCTGAAATAAATTGTTTGCAAAATAATGAATTTGTTCCATAATTTAACCGCTCACTGTACATAAAAATGCGTACAAGTACTTTAAATACTTGGTCAACGCTATTTCCACAGCCGTTTTTGTAGTCCCGCTTTCCGAGGTCTGGAAATACCAAAAGGATGCTCAAGCACAGTACGGAACATAGTGTATGAAAACAGGAAGCGAACGATTGATTTTATAAGAAGGGTTAAAGTCGACATATCATGGGCTGGACAAAAAGTGTTTCTTTTTGCCACCACAAAACACTTAAGTGGGTAAGTAATTTTAAATAGAACTAGTCACATTCTTTGAAGCGTATTTGTACTCAAAATTAATCACAAGAATGTGAATGGATTTCAATTAAGTCGCCTCCACCCCCACCCCTCAATACCATCATTAATTACGGTGGAACCGATTTGTTACTTAAGTGGTAATTAGGGGCTCATATTAGAAGTCTAATGCTTTTGCCGTTTGGCAGAAAACTGTATTTAATTTGACCGGTAGACCACTCCCCCCAATTAAAAAAATTAACATAGAAAAATACTTTCTTCCTGAAAAGTATCAATAATTAAGCGGTTTAATTACATTGAAAATATTTCGTGATTTAATACCAGTAAAACGGGTCGTGACTCGTGGCGTACTGCCACCCAATATAACTGCAAGTTGTAAGCAAAGAACTAAGCCGCTTTTCTACATTTTCATTAAAATAAATTCCTTATCTACACATTACCAAAATATCAAGTTTCAGAATTACATTTTTTTATTGGTGTTATCGCTCTTAATGTCTAAAAAAATTTGGACTTCGTCGTCATTAGTGAGAGACCCACCTCCCAAGAGTAAAGAGCATAAAAAAATAAAGTGGTGCTCGGATTTTCAGCTCAAAATAATTCATTTATTTACACGTTAACTAAATATCCATTTTCAGAATTAAGTGCTCTTACGGTTTATGAAAATTTAGTCTGCAATCACTATTAATGGACGTTGTGAATTAAGTGAGTGTGAATCAATACGATCAATCAGCTTCATTCATTACAGAATAAACAGATCGATCTCGTGAATTTAACATTTACATGAATGTAGGACTGTTTGTGGGACCTACCTACTAAAGAGTTAACGCGTCATAAAACGTGGGTCCCATTAGGGTAATGTGGAAAATAATTATACAAGTAGGCAACCAAAAAAATATATTGTTTCATATCAGGTGTAAATCAGATAATATATTTCAAAAATTCCATCACGTCAGATCTTCTTGCAAAACTCATGCATTTAGCGTATTTAACCTATTTCTCTTTTGAATCTAAAATCTGGTAGGTAGGTACTCTAGTAAAACGCCGTTTTTTGTTTGTTTCTAGAACTTTTACGTATAATATAATGATAAAGAACAAAAATTTAACTTGGCCAATTTAGTGGTGCCCAAAATTGGTCAAAAATTGAAAATCGATTTTTCCGAGCATTTTTTAAATGTTATACATATAGTTCATGCAAAACTATTAGCACTACATTTATTTTTTCATTTTCCATAGGCGAAAGGGATGAATTTTTGAAGTTGAAAATTTTAAAAATTCAAAACATTTTTGCTAACAAAGACGAAGAAGTAAAATCGTACAGTGAAGTAGAGGACATGCGACTCTTTTAATCGAGTATAATAAGTATACCAAATAAACTACACATGGCGGTCTCAGGTTCAAATACCGACCGGTTGGTGATCTGATAAAAATACCTCCGGACATGGTTGTTTGTAAGCGTATAGGGCTAATGACCACAGCTGTTAATACCCTCAACCCCCCTTCGTGGAGGAGCGGAAATTAAAAAAATAAAATAAAATAAGTGTACCAATTTACTTCCAGTCTAGCCGGAAATTAACAAAATATTAAAATTATTTATGACATACTGTGTATATTATTTAAGGAAAAAATTAGAAATCGTTTTCTAATTACACCTACACTACACACTATAAATTTATTTTTTTATTTGTTTGAGTTATTACGCAAAAACTATTTTATTTAATATGTCATTGTAGTAAACACGGGAAAGTTTTGTGCCAGTTTACTGGTCATTTATTTACTATAAACGTTCCATGTTTTACAAAAAAAACTATACGTAATGAAGGCAAATGGAGGCCATAGAACATAAAATGTATCAGAAATATCCTATGCAACCGAAAAGATTTTATTATAGGCCTGACACCGCGGTATTCTTTTCTTCATTAAAACGTTCATTTTACGGATCGTTTTACAATAAGAGTCTGTATGTGCTGGGATCATGTCACGGTGCTTACATCATGGATCATGTCACAAATCAATCATAACGTTGGCTACCATTGGAATAATTGACGTATTTAAGCATTCAGTAAGTATTTTGGAAACATAAGTGGGTGAATTTTAATGGATAAGTGTAGAAGAAAAGGCTAAACAGAAAACGTCGTTTAAAATAACTCCGCAATAATGACTTTTTCCTCAAACGAAAAACTTGTAGCCGAAGTAGTTTAAAATGTGACAATTGACAAAATTGATTCCATGAAATGCGACAGAGAAGGTTATTCATCAATATCAAATTTATTATGTCAAAAAGCGAATGAATATAAACGATAATGAAGGCGACTTCGGTCACAATATAAAATTTCGAATAATTCATCACTTTTATCTAACTCACTGGGCACTGGAAAAATTCTATACTTTTAACTAATATTATAATGACTACAATTCCTACAAAAACTGCGGAAAATTAATGTAAATCTTCAAATTTTGCACGTGTAATAAAAGGTATTAAAAATGTAAATAGGCGGTTAATTGTATAAAAACTGGATTTAGGTCATTTTGAATTGCAAATAAATGAACACAAGTTAATTTCTCGAATAAATAAGATTTTATCTCGTGATTTTGGAAATTTAATGCCGTATTATTTTAACAGTTGTGTTCCTCAAAGACGAAAACAGAATAATAGCATGCGCATCCTACCTTTTTCAACTTTCGGTGTCAGCGGCGCCACCTCCTGTCTACCATCGTAAGTATTGAGTTGCGAGGTTTGTCCGCTGGGTGTGGCCAACTTTTCGGCTAGAAGCGGATTCGCGGCCGCTATAGTAAACTTTAACGTCGAGCGACGATCAAGTGGTGCGCTCTTGTGGTCGCTATTAGAATTAGGTACATTATTATTTTCTTCTTGCTGTAAAATTTAAGTGCTGTCATCTAACGGACAATAGCTCAAACTGAATTGACGTACAAATTTAAATAGAACTTACTTTAATATCACCGGGATTGAATTCTGTAAATAAATGGTCTAATTCAAAATTGGTGTCTCCTAATTGTTTAAAAATATCTTCGGTATCAGGAATATGCTCCTGTTCGTCAGATAATCCTGGTACTAACGAAGTGAGATCTGATTGCGATAATTCACCCAAACCACCAGTTGCTGTGGCTACATTTTGTTGACCGATTGCAACAGATGCAGCATCCTAAAAATGAATTTAAAATATAAAAGTTCAAATTGTCTAGAGTAATTCATTACCTGTAAGCATGATGATAGGTCTACCATTTTGCCATCGTTATCAGGACACCATAAAAGATCGTTGTCAATAAAGGGCATCGCCAGAGACATCGGCGATTGGGCCCGAAGGACCTGTGTCCCCGCCACCGTGTGGCCGCGGGATTCCGCTGCGTCCTGTAATCGTAGCTCAACCAGACCGGCGATTTTTATGTACTACTATCGGATCTTCTTTCTTGCCTTCAGTAATAATCTGAAATCAGAAATATTTATTTATCTATTTAATCATGTAAAATTACACATAAAAGTTACACAAAGTCAGTTATTACACCACGGGAAAATTTTCCAAAACAGTCTACCTACATCAATAATTTAGGATATATGAAATACCAAATTCTAGACGATTTGAAGGAACTATTTTCGTACATTTAGCATAGCGGTCAAAAGGGGAAGTAAAACACACTCAATAATCAAATTTCTATTTCGTTATGTTATGTATGAGATACATCATTCAAATCGCCGCTACAGGACTCTTTGAAGCATTCAATCATGCAAAGGTTGGTTTTTTAAAGCTCTAAGCAGAACTACGGACCAAAGAATTTTTCATACAATAAATCGATCGCATAATATGTCATTACTCTAAATCTTCAAGAGCTAGAGAAGAAAATATGGTTATCGTACGGCTGTAACATTCAAAATTGACGATAACGGTCCGTCCCTCGTCGTTTTCATAATAAAATGGCCGGTTTTTGCATTAACGGTTTAAATCAAATCCACCAAGTGGTCAATAAAGTATCCCTCGATACCGTTTAAAATTTGAGGGCCGTGATTCTCTCTCACCGAGGTATTGAAGCGACAGATCTGAAAATATGCTTAAAATAAGTCCCACTCTGCACTCAAGAAACAAAATCGACGTATTCCAGGACTTTTTTAGAAAATAGCCCAAAAAACAGTTTCTTGAGCGATCATCAATGTGATTTTTTCCCTTGCCTTAAGAATCATCGACGGCGGCAGCGCTTAATGTACTCGAACTTTTCTCAGTCCCGCTCGGAGGCTTGCACAGACAATCAACTTATTAGATACTTCTGCTCGAGGAGTCCTTCTTTATTTTCATAACAATATAAGCCAATGGCACCACGGAGCAAAATGGACAGCAAATCGTTACTTTTACGTATGCGACCAGTTGTGCTTTTTTAAAGCTCCGGACCAGCAAGAGATTGGACGCGTCGCAGAATAAACGTTTGCTCGATACATCAGGAACCAATGCTTATTGTTGAAGCTGCGATTTATATGGCGGACAGACTTTCATTAATTCGTGAGCTGAACTTTGTATGGATAGCAGCGCAAATGTAGAAGAAAAAACGCCATGCCGAGCTGTACCTACATTATTGTGTAAGCGCTCTGGAATTAATAAATTTTCGCGTAAAGCGGCAATAAACAGAACTCACGTTAAGATGCTACATCTAAACCATTTCCAAACTACTTATTGATTATGTTCAGACAGTCTATTATCACGATCACAATTTTCTCACAGAACGTAAAACGTACCTATTTACTATGAAATTGAAATGAAATGAAGTTATTAAACGACCAATATTACCTACGTTTTCATTATCGCTTTTTATTATTTTAGTTTCATATACTGAGGATCCACCTTGTAACATAAGTAAATTGGGTTGATGCAAAATAAAAAATAAATGGAAATCAAAAACGCTACGAACTTCCTTCTCTCTAATACACAAGTTCGTAGCGTTATTGATGTCTACATAAAGGGTGCCTTGGCCTTGGAAACAAATCCCTTACAAGGGATGCTAGGTGGGTGTCCTAAACCGATCGAGACCAAACTTTGCACGCCAACCCCTTCTTAGACCATTTGAGGACGCTATGCAAAAAATACCGCCCACTACGGGATTTAGAGCACTTTGAATCTTTCATATATTACAATACATTTAAGTAACTTAATGCAATTTTTAATAATTTTTGGACCTTATTTCGCACAATATTTTTATTATTAATTATCAAAAATCAATCAATTTGCATCATTTTTGGTCAATTCAAGTGAAGTTAAAATGGTGGCCATTAAAATAAAATTACATGTAAGTATTGTAATATTATGGAAAATTCAAAGTGTGCTAAATCCCGCCCTGGGTAGTATTGGCCTCTAATTTTTTGCATAGCGACCTCAATTGGCCTAAGGAGTTGGCATGCAAAGTTTGGTCCCGATCGGCTTAGGACACCCACCTAGAATTTCTCGTTACTTTCAGTTTTTCCGAAGATGTAAAAGCATAAAAGGCTACTCTGACGTTTACTGGAAGAATGATATCGGGGAAATATCCAAAAACACAATTAAAAAAGCTATGTGGCCAATTGTATTGAGTATAAATTTTCCAACTTCCAAATGGTTGAGCGAGGAATTCAACAATTTGTCGTATCAACAACCTAATTTTAATGTTATACGATTATACGAATCAGTGAAAGAATTGAATATGACAAAAGATGAACCGTTAGTTTCATTTGACGTCACTTCGCTCTTTCCTCTTTCCGTAAATTCCGATAGATACAACTTTAGGCTATTTACGACAAAATTTGGAAGATGAGAAAGTTAACGAGCCGTGCATGAGTCACATCTTTTTCCAAGTTAACGATAAATTCCTTAAACAAGTATACGAGTATGAGGCAAAAATGAGCAATAGCTTATCACCGTTCATTGCCAACCTGTTCATGGGTAAATGTGAAACTGACCTCAAACTAGATTAGGTGTACTTTCCCAGCGTTTGTATTCACCATGTGGATGATGTTTTTCTCAAATGAATCGAAAATTCCCGTCTATCCAATTCTACCTATGAATCGGATGTTAACGATAGACTACCGTTCAAGAAATAGATCTGACGTAGAAAACGATGTTGGGACTCCTTCAAAACAAATGTATGTCAACGAATTACGTACAATCAAACAAATTACAATGGTTTTTCGGAAGAATTTAATTAAGAAACATAAACTTCCAATAGAACAGATAAGTCGAACTATCCTACAAACAAAAAAAGTCTGTCTAAGTGTCTACAATATTTTCCAAATTTTTGCAAACGGCCACAAGGTAAAAGCTTCTAGGTAATCCTAAAAAAAGATGTTTGATGACTTCGGGTTTACCAGAAAAACAAACAGCCGTACTGTCAATCAATATGCCAGTAAAGTTTCCTGGTGCTAAAAAAATGTCAAATGTAACTAAAAAACTTTGCTGTATACAAAAACCGTACGAACTTTTCTGGTTTACTGAAGAAGAGGAAGAAAAAGAAAAAAACAAAGAAAAATAGGAAGAAGAGGAAGAGGAAGAAGAAGAAGAGGAAGAAGAAGAAGAGGGAAGAAGAAGATCTCGAAAAAAATTAAATTCTGAAAATGACACGAAAATAATTTTAAAGGAAAATCATAATTACATGTAGGTATCAAGTTCAGGGACAATTACAAATAACAGATAAAGACTATTGTTTACACCCAGTGCGATATAAAGTACCAAATAATAGAGATGATAAATTTTGGAAAGAACGAATGAAAGAAAACTTACAGAAATTCCTTATCGGTGCTTTACTTGCTGAACTAATAGATTCTAGAGTAGCGAGAGACTTAGAAATTATAAATGTGGCGAAATGTAATTATGTCACAATTACCATGGTATTTTGTTAATTATCTTGGCAAATTCAATATGAAGAATGTTTTACCTTCCTACATGTTATTTGTTGTTTTATGAGATATGTTCTGACATCACTGTGTGAAGATACAAGGGCGTACGCAGCTTTTTGGCTAGGGGGGGGGGCCAAAAAATAAAATTGTTTGGAAACGTGTTTAATATTTATTGCCTATGTTGTTACCCCACAATCCTTTTCAATACATTTAAGCATCATACAATTCCCCTTGGGTACAAATACTATTTATTTAGAAGAAAGGCCAGGAAATGCTTAATTTCTCCTGAAATTATATGACCAGTAATAAATTTTAATATTTAGTACAATTCCTTTTGCAGCCAGGGGGGGGCATTGTCCCCCCCTTGCCCCACCTTGCGTACGCCCATGTGAAGATATCTAAAATATTAACAGAAACGTTTCTTAATTTTACGCAATAATATTGGAGAAAGAAAAGGCCTAATTTTAGGCTTTTTCAATTGAAGCCATCAGAATCTCTTTATTTTACTTCAAACTTTCTAGACTAGAAGACATTTTAAAAAATGGACACCTTTAATGGTAAACCACCAAAAAATGCCCTAACGTTTGTTATTCCACCTTACAGAGTATTATACGGAACTTGCATTGCAAGTGCAACAAAAGGAAAATTATTCAATACCTTGTTTAGTAAAAAAAGGCAATCAAGAAGGAAGGTTAGTAGATAAGAAGTAGTGACAGAAGGACGTCATGCACATGCCGCTAATATTAACGTATTTAGTAAAGATTAAAAGAACGTCGGTGTGCTTTGGGAACATCCACAGAGAATTTGTTAAATGTGTTGTCTATTTTTAATTTACAACATTATATTTGCGAATTGTAACAAATTTCGAGAGCAAAGCAAAACAACGTTATACAGAGTTTTATTAATTATGGTTATTTTAATTAAAACAAGCGGAGGTATCTAATAGAATTGACCTAGCGCACTCGGAAATTGCACTTAGTGTGTTATGCCACTTAACTCGAGTCTTTTCATTTTGATAATTACGGATGAAAAAGTGTTGTAAAACCAAAGAGTATATTCTCTTTGGTAAAACTACCATTACGTATCCATTTGAGTGCCGAAGAGCCTTCCTTACATATTAGCGATTAACAATTTTTAGAACCAATAGGAAAAATTCCTCGTCTAGAACAAATATTGGCACCAATCAGACTGGAAACGTCGAAGCGTGCACAATTATATCAACAAGAAGAGAGTCACCAGTTTAAGCACTTATAATCGCTTAAATATTCATTTTTGCGTTGTTTTATAAAATGATCTTATTGTTGAACTTTGAAACAATTCATAATGTTAACAACAGTGCACGTTCGGTCATTTATTTCTGAAATATATGCTTTCTGCCGTGGCTCTGGAGAAAATTGAGACACTTAACTCATTTAAGGAGAATTATACCGCGTGTCCAAAAAGTGTGGAAACACTTGAATATCTCGAGAACGACACATACGATTACAAAAAGAAAAAACACGTGTTCCTTTATTTTTTGAAACCTATTCAGTCATGGTATCACCCTTACCCCTGCGGAATGGGGCGGGGGGAGCTGCAAATTGCAAATTTCCCATGTTCACTGAAAAACGACCATTTTTTACTTTTTTTGCAATTTGAGTACAGTTTTTTTATAAAGAATGCAAAAGTGCAATAAAAAATACGTGTTCCCATGTAAGTTTTCAAAACTCACCACCGCGCCCCACTGCATGACTGAATAGGTTTCAAAAAATAAAAGAACCCGTGTTTTTTATTTTTGTAATCTGATATGTCGTTCTCGAGATATTCAAGCGCTTCCATACTTTTTGGACACTCGGTAAAATTGGCACCACAGTGGTAAAAACTTCTATAAGATTTACAATGGGCTATGCTTTACGTACTGCAAACTGAGAGTGAGATAGACTCGTACGTACGTACACGTCTAGAAAGTGGAAGTAAAATCATTTCCAATGACGTACAACACCGAGAGACTCGTATTTAAAAAAATTAAGTTAGACTGGCTACCCCAAAGGGGTCCGATGATGTTAGGCGGAATGTAGATATTTATATTGTTTTGGTTCCTCTCGCTTACTGATAGTAGTTTTCGTCTTGTATGAATTTTCCATTACCAATTTTTAAATTGTCACTCTGTTTACGTTAATGGGTAATTTGTTCACCTTTCCAGAAAACTCCAAATAAGGCAAGTGTGTGACATAAATTAGCAAGATGGTGATCTGAATAAGAATGCAATAAAAATTTGCGCACAAAATGGAATTTCAAGAATTTAATCAAGAAGTGTTTATGGGTTAATTTAATAATTTATGCCTACTTAATTATACCATTCTGTAAAGTTTACTTTCACAAATTAACTACTAAAAAATATTAATGTGAACAAGTTAGTGAAAGCAGTTTATTATCATGTAAATTATTAGAAATTCTTTACTTAATTTTAAATTAAAACTTGCGTAATCGCTTTTTTTTATACAATCCTCGCAAGGACCATCTTCAGATACCTATTGTATATGATTATATAACATCTTGTAATGAAAATCTTACCTATAAATGTCACGATGTATGTCAAATCTTCTCCAACACATGAAAGCAGATTTTTGTTACACCTGTAATCAAAAGAAAATTACATTACCATTGTTATTCATTTGGATGGGATTTAAAATTTGAAAAAGTGAATGGGAAGAAAAGAAGGAATCTGCCTAATGCAGATTGCTTTATAGTTTCAGCACAGTTTCAAACCAAATCTCTATTGTCGCGTACATGAAACCAGTATTAAATATGGCGGATAATGAAAATCACAAACAATCAAGTAAGGATTACGATCCTACTTTAGATTTTTTCAGTGAACATTTTGATCCCTTAAAAGCTCTTATAACACCCGGTGTCAAACCCCCAATAATCGATGCCAAAGCATACGATAACACGTCGCAATTTTACCAATTTTACCTAAATCCAAATAAACAAATCGTTAAAGCGGGAAGTTCGAAATCTCAAGAGAAGCAAAATGAAATCGAAAGAAGATGGCTACCACATCAATGTGAGTATTTTACATGAAATTATTTAAGAATTTTAATTGTGAAGATTGAGAGACTATAAATTCGTTATAAAAGTGAGGTTAACGTCCGTTTCGGGATTCCACTTTACGAATACTATCCATGATCCGCAAAACGTAATCTGTATAATTTATGTGTAATTAGATACTTATTTGTACAGTTAAATGTTAGTTTATTAGTCTCCAATTTTCAATTGATAAAACCACATTTTTTGTCAACAAATTAATTAATAATTTTGTACGATTATTATTTTATTATTTAATTTTAATATAGAGGAAGATCCCTAGAATTAAAGTGTCTCTTCTTAGTCTTATTATTTTTGAATTAACGTAAACAAAATTTACTTTTAACTCTGAGGTTATTAATAAAATCTCGTCAAAAATGCTGCAGGAGAACCTGTTCATACAACTCTTTATTCTTAGTAGTTCCTGCTGATTTTTTAATCAAAATTGTTCGATTTCCTGGAGCTCATGTTGAAAGGATGAATGTGATTTTATACAATAAATTGCAGTTCAAATTCAAATTAAGTAAAAATGCGAATAGTTTCTGTCACATGGCACCAGTTTTGAAAATGTCAGTTGCAAGTGTAGAACATGCTTTGGTTCGCAAACTACGAAATGATTAGTAACGATGTACGACTTGTTTGAAATCGTATCTTCTTACTCTTCCGCATAGATTTTAAATGGAAGGAAATCCCTGCAAAACATCCAGTTAACGTGTATTTATTGAGTAAGTACGGGAAAACTTCTTATTCGGTCCTCTCTGATAAGTGCTTATTTATTATTTCATATACATCTGAACTGAAATTGTGGAACATAAAACTATGTAACATTGTGATAAAATATATGAGTGTAATTAATTATTATTCTATTTATTTGTTATTTATTATATACATATCATCTTTTGTTAAAACATTATTTGTATATAACAAATAAATAATTATTATGTACATTAAAATATTTCTGCTTAACGGTGCGTTTATATTTTTAGCCTTTTTTAGTTTTAATTTAAAAAAATGCTATTATTTGCGTTTTGTCTGTCTGTCTGGAACGACTTCTGTGGTCGGGGAGTTATCCTAGAGAGCTCAAACTTTAACCGATTGGAGTTATTGTTATTATTATTATTTATTCTAGTGGTGGTCCCGATTGGTTTCTGCACTACGATCTTTTGGTGTATTCTGCTCCCCGCTATTGTTTACCCTTCGGCAACATCTGTATCTTTAAGAAACTCCAGGATTTTATTAGGACGAATCTTCATTATTTCCTCGTGACTAATCTTTCCATTTCCAAGTAGGTACTCCTTTGCCGTTGTGTACCTTTGCCTCACATTGGCAAATGACGAGGTATGGGGTTTCTTCTACCTCGCCACAACCTCTGCATCATGGGCTGTTGGCCAGTCCCATATTGTACAGGTATTTGTTCAGACGACAGGGGCCTGTGACCATCACTGTCGTTAGTTTTATATTCGTCCTACTTCACTTTAAGATGGACGCTATCAAGTCTCCGTTTGGGTTTTCCAGAAAAATTTTGCGACTGTTCAGTCCTGCAATTTTCGAGCAGTTCTGAAATGTTCTTTTGTGCGTATTGCCTGAATATCATTTTTGGATGTTATATTATGTAATCCCACAGTTCAGTTCAGGTCCTATGAGTAGTTTCTCGCTTGCAACTGTCGCAAGATCGTCAACAAACCCGCGTGTTCAGGTGTGACTGTGTTACACTTGTCTAGTGCGTTTAGCATGTGTGTGCATTCAAGGACCAGCCCTGAATTTACCACACGATTCTACTGCAATCGCTGCTTTGCTGTCTGTAACTATAAAGATTTTCCCTTTGGCAAGGTTCTCTTTTAATAGCTGAATAGCCTCGACTTGGAATACGATCGCTTTTTGTCCAAGACTTACAGAGATTCCGCAGCCCTGTCCATTGCGCCCATACACTCCAGAGCCAGTGTCCGCAGTGGTTTTGGTCCGTGTAATACACGATTCCATTCAGCTTTACTTTACTGAAATTATTTTCCCAGTCGTAATGAGTGGAGATTGTTGTCTTAAACAGTTAAGTAGGACAAACCCCTGTAATTTCAAGGCATTGGCGTTACATTTCCTACACGTATGTGTTTGGTTATACCAACGAGTATACCGTTTGGTTATACCTACATAGAAACGTCCAATTATATTTTGGGTAAAGACTTTGTCTGCCATAGTGAAAAATTGTATTTATACGTTTCTCTCAAAAAAGTGCCATATATATTTTGATAAATTTTGAACATTTTATTACGTTTAAACATTAGAGATGTCTAAAATATGTTAGGAACAGTGATGACTAAAATCTTTATTTCTATGGAAACACCAGAATGCATTGTGGGAATGAGACAAATCGCTTTTTGTGATTAAATATTTAGGCGAGGAAATAAAGCACTAAAATGAGCCAAACCTACCAAATTTTTGTAGTAAGACGGATTGAGATGGTTTTTTTGCATTCGCTCCCTAAATTCAATAGGAAACGTTGTGTACCTACTTTTGATAATGTTTTTTCTCGAACTTGCATTTGTGCAGTGGAAAATGCATCCTGAAAAATGCATTTTAATAGAAAAAATTCATAACTTCGTTATAAACTTCTAGAATCGACTCAATTCGGGTTCACGGGAGTTTTCGATGTTGCTGATTCTGAATATGACCTCCAAATTGGCTCACCGCCCATCCTCTGGAGTTTCACTGAAGTTTCAAGTCTATAGGGAACCGAAAATTGTTTCCGGGTTTTTTTGGGTCGCTCAGATCAAATCTGGCACCGGATACCTAGTGCACCAAACCGGGGCATCAACGTCATCCTCTGGAGTTTCGCTTGAATTTTCGCTCTTCAGTGATGACGTTGATGCCCGGCTGCGGGCCACCAGGTACGCGGGGATGCTTGATTTGGAATCAGAAATCAAAAAAAAAACCCGGATGAGATGCCTAAAATCATTTGAGAGTGAATTTCAGAAAAAGCTTCGGAGATAACGTTGCTCGGGCATCCTGAGCTCCAAGTGGGCGGAGTTATGAATTTTTTCTATTAAAATGCATTTTTCAGGATGCATTTTCCACTGCACAAACGTAATTTCGAAAAAAAACATGATCAAAAGTAGGTACAAAGTTACCTATTGAATTTATGAAGCGAATGCAAAAAAAACCCATGTCAATTACCTACTACAAAAATTTGGTAGGTTCAATGCTTATTTCCTCGCCTAATTAGCTCAAGAGAATATGCTACTGCTTGCATAATCCAGCCGTCTGTTCATTCTTTGGTTTTGAGAGAATTTTCTTACATTTTTATACCACATTTTAATGATTTATTCCGAAAAAATGTGCTCGTTTGCGTATGTCAAGTGCACAATTTTTGTTTTGCTTTTTATTGACTTGCTTCATAGTTTTAAAAACCTCAGTCGTTTTAGGTCATAAATTCAATGATTAACTATGCTTGTTTTAATAGGCGAAGGAGAATCTGCAAAGATCCACAATAATCGACTATCTAAGAAATTTAGTAATTAGGGCATTTCACTTGTCGAAATAGAAGAAAATGAAAATTTCCCTGAAAAACGTTCGCTCCTATTTTTGAATTAAAATTTACTGCTTATAGCCCATTCAAGAAAGTCAATTAATTTTCACTGAATTTATTTTGTGAAATTTCATAAGTGGTTGTAATATGTAATATGTTTTTGTTATTACAATTTCAACAAAGTCAAGTTCGCCACATAAAAAAATCGTATCAACATGCATTTCCCACAAGATCTTTGATTTATCACGCGGAAATTTCATTTGGAACTCTTTATAGTACGTGCTAATTGTGTTCGCTAAATTAGTAAACTTTTTTATGTTCTCAAAAATTCCCTGTATTCATATGAATATTTCACCGTTAAAAGTTAATTTTGTATTCACAAATTAACTCGTGTAACCGTATTAAATACGTCATTAATTTAAGGAGAAAGCTGTTTAATAAGCGAAGGTTTGGCATTCAGACGCGAGATGTAGATGATAACAATGAAGTCGCGTAAAAACAATGAAAATACGAAAAATTTTGCTTTTCATAATATTCTACATCTAATTTGCATATTTAAATCGGTGAAACATATTCTTATAAATAGTAAGTCGTTGAAGGTTGCTGACCCATTGTAAATTTATATTTAGTAACTTTCTGCTTTTTCCAGTTATGCGTTTTAACGTTCGTTTTCGGCTTTTTTATTCTTAAGTCTTTTAAAATAGCATCAATTGCGTAACGCGTTTATGTCAAACACTAGTAAATTGCGTGACAGTGCCAAGTCTGTCATGGAGGGCATTGCTCCCAAATTCAAGCGAGAGCACTGGAACAAATGTCTATATTTAAATTAACTGCCAATGACTTCATAATATCATAGTTCACCAAACATTGTTTATAAACAGTATAAATGTTACTTGTAGCTTTTGATAGCCAGCGCGTGGCACCTTACGGTGATTCCTTTATGTGAAAGTCGAGCACCTGGCAAAAAATTTTAAGCTATATTAAGGAAACAGATCCGCCCACGCGCATTATTTTTAGATATAAAATTATGTATCGTGCAATCTTAGATAATCTTGATAGGATTACTTCAATTTAGAAATTTTGTAGAGTGAAACGTTTACATTATAAATATTTATATAGTGTAGAATAAGTAATTTATTAATGATGCTTAAACAAATCTTAAAAAAAATTGCCAAGTTCTATAATGTGTTTCATTTAGTTAAGGCGCCACATATAATTTATTGCATTATTAAGCACTTGCCATAAAAAATTGTAACTTCTGAATTCAGATGGTTCAAACTTTTGTTTTATTCACTTGTGAATAAACATTTAGAGTAAAATCACCTTTCCAGCTGTACCAGAAATTAAAAAAGTTGTTTTGCTTTCACTTTTTATCATATATTGAATTGCCAATTACCTTAACTAAATGAAGATGGGGATAATTTATGGCATTTATGTAACATTTAATATGAGAAAAGTTAGCTCAATGTTATTTGGTAGTAGCCCCGGCCGAAAATAATCATGAAGCAGTATTTTTAGTGCATAAAATTAAAGCAAGTGCTATTGTTTCCGTTTTGACGGTCCGTCTGGACCCACTTCTGCGATTTCGAATTACTCTGCGCGTAATTTCCCTATTTTCATGACACATTTTTGGTATGTCTTTCGTTAACTTGTAGCTATATTTACCATTAGTACTTTTCTACCACTTCACATAGTAATTTGTTAAATTTCAAAGCGAATCACAAATTTGAAGCTCCATGCTACTGCTACATACTTTCTTCCTGTCTTTCTACACAAGGCGATGTCATTACTTAAAGATATTTTCTGAACATAGATGGTGCTATTTTTGAACATTATGTTTATGGTTTTGACCGGCTTTGGCCTATTTGTTTTTCGATGGATACGTGTAACCGTGGTCTCAGGAAGAGGTTAATGAAGTCCTATGCATGTGTGGCTCGGAAACATTGACATTGAGAAAGACTGATAAGAAAAAGCTTGAAGCATTTGAAATGTGGTCATGAAGAAGATTGGAAAAAATCAGTTGGGTAGATAAAATAAGAAACGAGGTATTGAAAAGAGCAGAAGAAGAGATAGATATATTGAATATTATAAGGAAAAGGCAAAAGATACGTGCTAAGAGGAGATGGTATTTTGAAACAGGCTCTGGAAGGTACAGTTAGTGGTGGCATCTCAAGAGACAGAAAGAAAACCAAAACTCCTCTATGATCTTAAGAAAGGAGGAAGTTATAGGGATTTGCAGTTATTTACAGGAGATAGAGAAGGAAGGATTATTGACTGGGACGTCAAGTACCTAATCACTGTTATGACAGGTAAAACAATTAAATTGCATGTACACTATATTTTATTTAAAGTTTTCTATGTGGTTATCGATTTCGATATAAATAACCACAGAAAAATTTAAATAAAATATAGTGTACATGCCATTTAATTGTTTTACCTATCATAATATCCACCCTATAATGGAGAACTTCATTAATAATAATCACTGTTACTATTAAGTAATTAGATTTTACGAGTTGGGAAAAATTTAAAATAGTAGTGCACTCGATGGAACTGAGGAGGTTTAAAACGGCTGGAACATTGAAAGAAGTTGTTGCTACTAATTTTTGATATATTTCAGGACGAAGTTCAGTAAAGGAAAGGAACCATCTTGTCTAAGATTTTGATGAAGGCGCGAGTTCTATTAGGTTGCCTCCTGTATAAAGTGAAATATTCATTTGCAGCAGCAGTTACCTCAAGATACATCCTATGTATTTGATAAATATATCAGTGTTTCATAATTTGAAAACGCCATAATTTTGATATTGTAAACTTCCCTGCAATGCGAAGCAGTCAGGTTTGTCAATACTTCATAAGGTAATACCAGAAAATCAACGTTTTTTAAAATGAAAGAAATATTTATGGGTTGCGGTAATTTGCAAAGGATTTTTGAATATGTATACGACATAAATCTAATAGCGAGAGGCAGAGAAACAATGATTACATTACGGAAAAATAATAAAGCTCTATGGTAGACTGTTGGTTTTGTACGTACACCGTACACTCAGTTTGAAAAAATCGAGACAAACTTTTTGAAGCGACCTTAAATTTTAGTGGCGTAAGTAAGGTTCATTGTTCTTGGTTACAGGTTTTATACCTGCTGTGCTGTGTAAACCACCCTGTAGTGATTCTTGCACTGGAACATTACTCACACCACCAAAATTAAGGTCGCTTCAAAATGTTTGTCTCGATTTTTTTCAAACTAAGTGTACATATGTATATTGAAATGTGTTTTTCATACATCTTTATAGAACACGTTAGGGGAAACACCTTTTTCATTACACTTTTACTTAAATATTTAACGTTAATTACTCATGAAAGTTCAAACTTGGAAGAAATACCGAGTAATAAACTTTATGGTATATAAAGGCGGTCGCGCGAAAAAATGAAAATAAGTTTCCTGTCTAATTTGTAAATTTGTTGACCTTGAAAAATAGGTCAAACAAATTAGCTTACTGAATAATTTATAGTGAGTGCGAACAATGACATCATATGCCATTATCTTCAACTTAACATATTTTCTGGTAGAAGATGACCTCTCATTATAAAGCTTCAATTACAAAACTATTTATAGCGAAATAAATATGGTTATACACTTGTGTAACGACCAAATAGCAATAAACTCAAACAAAACCAATCACACGCACGGGAATAGTTGTAAGTTTTATTGAATTACTTATTATACTGGTTATACCAAATTACCAAATGAATTTTCGAATGATCTTGATACTATTGCATTTTACTGCATAATTAAAATCGGAGTGGTACAGACTACAGACATAAAATAATGGATCCCGGCCCCGCAAAGTTCAAAATCAACTTCAATGGGAAGTAGGAATTTCATTGTGTGTTAATTTTTTAAATAGATATAAAATGTGTAATAATTAGTTAAACAAGCGCTATTACTACTGCTATAAAGCTTATTATAAGCTTTCATGCAGATCCATAAGCCAACGCTATTGAATGAAAATGTCTATCTATCTATTTAAATATGTCGATGGTTTTATTGATTCAACCAAGTATGGGCTTTGTTCACGGGTGAGATAGAAACTCCCCAATTAAAACTTTTCATATTTTAACAAACTTTCTACTACTTATTAGTTATTACAAAAGATAGTAGGTAACGAAACTCATAGTTTTTTTCTGTGTAGGATTCAATTTTTCAATCCAACAGGTTTTGCGGTATAGATTTTGTTAAAGTTTTTAAAATGTAATATTTACATTAATATATAGTTTATTAACAATATTTTACGAAATTGTAAAGAAAATACACCAAATTGGATTATTTCTCTACCTGAGTACTATTTTAATCTCGACTTTAGATTAATAGTAATAGGTGAGTAATAGCCAATCAATAATAATAATCTCCTTTTTGCTCACTGTTGGTAGTGTTGCGAAATTTGCAAAAATTAATTTTTTTTGCAAGGAACACAAGGTTGGTAACACTTGAAGTTTGCTCTCCACGTGTACTTCATTCTTACATCATATTTTGTACATCAATGCATGCATTTTTTTATACCTGGGAATGGGAACTAGACACACATTGAAAACGTATTCATTTATCATAAGTAAACCAAAACATCTTAAAAAGCGTGTTATGCAAAGTTCACTTCCTGCCAAAATATGTTTGGCAGAGGAAGCTTTAAACCTGTAGATTTATATTATTGTTGTATACAGTGTGTCCATGATAATATGGTGTAGATGGGGATATCGGAAACGGTAATAACGGTAATACATACACAATTGAACAAATGGGGAAAATATTGTGTATTTATAGACATACACATTAACAATTCGTATTTACAGAATGTAAATTCGAATTGTGAATCTATTTCTGCACATGTTTCTTGAATTTCCGAAACAAAGAAAGGCGGAAAATGGTCAAGCTTCGCGTCAAAAATATAATGAATCTGCGCGATATGAAATAACTAAAGAAGGAAATGCGACCTATAGAAAATCCTGTTTGCCGAAAACAAGTCTACTAAGTAAGTACCTGATCAATAATTAAAACTAGTCGCCTTAACGAAAATGAAAAATATTTCCAATATCTCACAATTAAAACCAACTTTATAAATAGCTCATCTTGAAGATCAAAAAAAACTTTTAATAAAATGTATACTAATTCTTTCAACTGTAATCCAGTTACACGTTTGTGACTTCCTATTATTAACATGGCTTGCGTCCTAGATAAGCATTGCCAAGTTTTAGTTGTAAATATGTAGTGTACTATCCATTAATGGAAAAATTTCGCATTGCTCAAATTTACATTAACGACTAGAAAGATTTCAAGTCCACTTTATTTCGTGTCAGGACAAGTAACTAATGCATAGAATAAACCGAATAAACCAAATTGTCAAAGGAATTATACTCACACCAAGATAAACTAAGCGTGCTTATGTAACAAAAATTCGAAAATGAAGCTTAAAAATTTTTTGAATTGA
This sequence comes from Pyrocoelia pectoralis, assembly GCA_036250285.1. Lineage (NCBI taxonomy): Eukaryota > Metazoa > Arthropoda > Insecta > Coleoptera > Lampyridae > Pyrocoelia > Pyrocoelia pectoralis. The sequence goes on along the minus strand of CM070074.1, from coordinate 89,435,949 downwards.
AGAAAATGATTCTGTGTGGTAACGAAGAACGTTTTCAAGTAAAAGGACACCTTCCGTAAAAATGTTGCGGTCAGCGTTGTAATAAATAAAATAAACTAAAATTCAACTGGAAATGGAATTATTTCAATAACCAAAATTTGAATTTTATAGTATCCTTTAGAATGGTAAGTAACCCTTAAAAGTGCGAAATTGAAAGATCTATAGCATCAAACCCTCTGATCAATCTATGACCATAAAAGATTAAAGAATCAGAAGCTAAGAATGTTTCAAAAGAGTGGATCTTTGATCTTTAGAACCTTTATATGAAGTATGATGTTTAAGGTTCGTAGCTATAAATAATTTAGAATTGGATCGAAAAATGGTGAGAAACGGGAGTCCAAGAAGTGAAAAAATATGTAATAAAATCCTTTTTAATATTCTTTTTCGAAAAAACAAACATAATCCACATAATTTGGATATATGTAATACAACATCATAATATATCCCGAGTAACTACCATATAAGAAGTAATATTAAGAAAGCTCTTCATTTGCACACTCTACAAAAGGCCATGAACATGAACTTTGCGTCCAATTATTGTACATAATCTCTCGATTATGGGGATTTTCAAAATACAGAATTATGCTCAGATTTGTCATTAATTAATTAATAATTTTGTTATTCAATTTGTGAATGTGACTAAAAGGGATGTCTGATATTGGGTAGTAGGCCAGTCGCCATGTACTTTCACCCTTTTAAAAAATGCCAAGTTAACCCATTTGATCCCACGCATTTTTTTTAAATAAATTTTTAATTTCTTTTTGGTTTTTGGATTCTTTAGTGAACTAGTAAGCGTTCTACATTGAAATAAAAAAAAATTGTTACTAGATTGCATAAAAAATAGGTGTACTCAAATGAGTACAATGGGATTACAACTGTGTTACAGTGTGGCTATAGTCGGATGATAAAAAAAGTATATCACACAAAATTGTTTCATTTTACAGCACTACAAACAAACAAAAATGGTCCTAGTGGTAAATCAGAATTGTTTTGATTTTGTTTGGCCCCACAGTAAGTGTCAAATTGGTAGCAATACTCGGTGGAGCTGCAAAGCATCAAATCTTTGTACCCTAATCGCATCGGTTTACCACGAATGAATTGTTTGGACGAATGATGACCAATAGCTATTTATATAACAAGTTGCAAAATGAACGTGTTTTTTGCACTAGATGTGAAATTCGCACACATCGTGTGCAAAAAAGACGGAGTTTTGCAACGTGTTTATATACAAGATTTTTTGCAATTCAGTAAAATTCATCTTCATTTTGAATTTATTTGACTTGGTAATTATTTGACGTCGGATATTTTCAAAGCAATCCTTTGTTGCTATGGAAATAAACCATCACAACAATGAAATCTCATTTTGTCACTCAGTGACAAAATGTTATTCATTTTGTCACTGAGTGACAAAATTATGACATTTCGTAACAGAATTGCAAAAAATACTTTACCATGGCCTCATCAATGGATAACTTCTCATGGAAGATGCCCAACTGAAGAAAATTTCTATTCAGTTGTTTCATCAAAGGACGCACCGTTGTCATTTTATCGGTCTTGTCAATTTCTTCATTGTTGCACAAATGAAAATATTTTTTCAAGTTGTGGTATCTATTGCGATTGATTAGGAATAGAATAAATAATTTCAAAATTAGAAAGTAATGTAGACAATTTACAAATGAATTGAAAGTAATATTTGATAAGTAATGAACGACGTTATAATCCCATTGTACTCAAATGGGTACACACAAACTTGAACTCACATATTTTTTCATGTAAGCAACCAAATCACATAAAAACAAAAAAACCCATAATACAATTATCTGATAACCTGCTAGAAAAATTTAGGCCAAAGCCGAATTACAACTGTTTTTAAAAAAAAAGTAACACACAGAAAACAACATTCTGCACAGCCAACTTCAAAAAATTATTCTGTACGATAGATTTTTTTTTGATATAAAAGATTTGGAAAATGTAACTCCTCACATGTCCATACAACTATTTAGTAGGATAATTATATTCATTTTCAATCAATTATGTTTTAATATGACTTTTGGCAAAGTTTACTCAAATGAGTACAATGGGCTGAAATGGGTTAATAAAACTTTGGGTGGTGGTTCGGTATGGTACAGTAGTGCCCCACCCGATTTATCGAACAAAATTTCATTGTGAAAGTTAGGGGGGAGGCCGAAAAACCGCAATTTTTTTGCACTTTCTTCAGTTTCAGTTTCTCCTCTATAACTTTAATTTTTAATTAATTAATTTGATTGACGAGACGTTCTAGGATTTATCACTACAACAGGGAAGTGACAAAAGGCAAAATCAAGCAAACTTACCGAAAGGAAATTTGAAATTTAAACAGACCATGTTGGAAAAGTCAGGTTATGAGCAGGCAGCACAAGAAACAATAAGTTTTACGTATTGAAAGGTCTTATGGTACCCGAAGCTGATTTCTTATATACAGTAACACTCCTCCTCCCCCCTCCGCCTAATTGTGACTAATTTTACTCAGTGTGGTGGTCGTTATCTACAGATTTAAAAATGCAAGAAGTAACTCGATTCATTTTTCATTTGGCTGGTTGGCAACATCCCCCCTCCCCCCACCCATGGGATGCAAGGAAAAAAAGCTATAGAGGAGAAACTGAAGGAAGTGTAAAAAATTCCGATTTGTTCGATAAATCGGGTGAAGCACTACTGTACCATACCTAACCACCACCCTAAAACGGAATTTTTTAAAGGTAGTCTCCCTTTTCAATCTATGGCGACTGGACTATAGGTTAGACCAGGGGTGGCCAAGCTCCTTGATAGTCCGAGCCATCTTTCAAAATTTGCAATTTTTCGCGAGCCTCAATTAAATACGTATTTAAAAAGTATGCAAAAAAAGGTATTAAAATACAAACAAAAATAAACAAATTTAGAAAATATGTACAAGTTTTTTACGCCACTGTTTATGTTCGTTCGCGCAGTTTTCGATGACTCATATCATTCCTAACTTGGACGGAAAATGAAATTTGTTACAACATTGCACTTAGTCTTTTATATTTGTTGTCAGTAATTTAAAAGACATTTTGAAACACATACGGAACGATAATAATTTTTTAAAATACAGTAACACAAAAATGAAAAGGGAACTCGGGTAAATTTATCGAGAGCCGCAAATAATCCTTCAAAGAGCCGCATGTGGCTCGCGAGCCGCAGGTTGGCCACCCCTGGGTTAGACTGTACTTTCACTTAGTTATAGGGCAAATATAGCGCACATTTAAAAATCAGTGAAAAAATTGAATTTCAATAATTTTTTTAAAAATGATAACAGACCATTTTAAGGTTTCCGAAAACATTTGTTAACGTTCTTAAACAGGAAGGTGGGTTAACAAAAGTATGGTGTGATGGAAATTCTACGACTGTACAGATGTTTACAAGAAGCAACGGAATAAAAGTGGATAAAAAACTATCTTTGGCTGGAAGAACTGGCAACTCTTCTGGTCGTTGGACTACAGAACACCAAAAACCACAAAAAAATTTATACAAAAAATCACGTTCGATTCTGGTTTTTGGAGTTTTCAGTGTTGTGTAAAACTATCTTTGAATGGTTTTATCATCATGTAGGTATGCCCAAACAAATTTGTGATCTCGAGATGCAATATTACAAGAGAAAGTTAGAGATGTTGCACTATCTTTTCAATTGTTTGTGGTGAGTTGGACGATGAAGAAACGGTTATCAGTTGGTTGAACAGATTCCGAAAATTTCAGCAAATTACCCTCTAAAAGACACGTGCAATATTAACAACAACGGCCCTTTTTACCTAACAAAAAGCGAAAGTTATAAAAGAGATCACATTTCCATGCTTGTTTTGTATACATATGGTTAGTGAGGGCGAAAGTCCGCTTGTTATAGGGAAACATTTAAAATGACCAGAACATTCAAAATTTGACGATAAGATATCGTAGTGTAATATTAAAACGTTTGAGTATAGATTCGTGTGAAAATAGTGTAGGTACCTTTGGTAAAGGCATAGATTAATGTTCTAAAGTTAGTAATGAAAGAAGGCTACTTCTACTGATCTACCCCCTAATGAAATGGAAGAATACGAAGAAGAGAATAGAAATTGTGATACAGAAGATGCGCCAAATCGGCAACTTAAGAATGACTTTTAAAAACCTTTTTTTTTTAAATAACAGTAATCAAAAATTGGCAAGTGTTGTGGGTTCTTTACACACAAAAATAGAAATCTGTGTTCCATTTGGAATGCGTAACCAAAAAGAAAGTAAGATTAGCAATTTTTTTAAATTAGCGTACGTTGTAAACTATCGTTTTAACCCCCTATAAACCTATAAATATTTTATAGAATAGAATGAAATCCCAAAAGGGAAAACAAGTATTTCTCTTGTCCTTCGGCCAAGTAAAGTGTCTTAATAGTAGGTAGTCTTAATACAAGAAAAGAAAAATGTGAGAATTACACAAGAAGGAAGCAATCCAACCATACTTTTTAGTTATTTTTATCTTGTATGCATATGTATATAAACCATTATCCATGTTTTGGACATTTGGAATAGTCTTAGCATCTGGGCACGTTTATTCGACGTAATTTTTATTATTATGTAGTAAACTGTATAATTGGTTTCGTTTTAAAAAATTCCACACTGTGAACACCTCCGTAATGAGGACACTTCGTATGGTCTCGTGGATATAGATATTTTAGTTTGGTCCAATCTTTCAAGAATATATTCGCAACCATCTCTTTCTAATCAATAGTTTTTGATATGGTAAGAACTTCGAACATGTATTAAAGAATTTTCAATTTTGGTCTATTTTCCCAGCCGCTCTCTTTTAGTTCTTTCTTCCCCCATCGTTTTCTATATGACGGTTGGTAAAATCCTCGGTGACGATCTTCCATCACCTTTCCCCTCCCATTTACATCGCCGAGCCATTTTAGGGCTGTTTTTTTTTACTTTCATTTTCCTCCAGTTGTTATTAGCTACTAATTGATCAATTGCTTTGTTACAAGTTTAATACCAATAATTATAAATAAATACATGTGTTTTCCAACTAACATTTTTGATAAGAATAAAATATCGATTTTCTTCGTAATTTCGCGGTATTAAATCTTTTAGTAAATAATCGGAATTATTTAATAAACTGAAAATTACAAATGAGGAATAATTTTTTAATCAAAGAAAAAGTGTCACTCGTAGGAAAATACAAAGTCGGTTTAAAAAATAACCAATATTGACTTAATTACTGAGACCGCCTTTAATTTGCAATCATTATCGATTGTTAGTTCTGCCCGTTTCGTTGCATATTTAATACATAAAATTAAATAGAAATTTGCCAGAGAGGAAGTACATGGACATCACATCGTAAATAATACGTATCAGAAAATTTAAGGTTAACGAACTTGAGAGTGTAGAAAATGAAAAGTGAAATTTTTACGCACCGTTATAAACGTAATGAAGATGACGTATGGGAGTTGTAGGTAGTTAATTAATTTAAATTTCTCCAACAATGTTCGTTTTAAACTGAGTTTTGTTAGTACGCAATAAGTAATTGTGGTTTATTTTAGTTCCTTCAATTAGATTTTTTCTGAATTGGTCAAACGGGTGCTAAAAATATAAAGCGGTAGGTAGTTGCGTTTCGTAATGCATAATTTATTAATAGATAACGAAAACAATGATCTAGTAGAGAAATGTGTGTGTGAGTGTGTTATATATATAAAAAGGTATCGCTACAATTTCTGTTTTTAAAAGATATTGTTTGTCATGAGGTGAACGACCGTAAAGTTCACTTACTTTAGTGCGAAGCTCACACGCAGCTTTGGGGTTCATGTCCGACGCAATTCGATGAAGCCATCAACTCAGATAGAATGTGATTGATTTAAAAGATGCACAATTATATTTTTGCACTTCGCAACCCATAAAATTTTTCCCTACCAAATTATGCTGCAAGACTTCGCTTTGCTTCATAAAGATTTAATAGACCGTAGACCTTTGCCAACAGGTTGGCTCATTACGAAGTTCAAAGACCGACCTAGAAGTTTCCGATAATTGAATTTATAGCCCGGAATCCGTTTTAATTCGTGGACAAATTTTATTTTTACGAACAGCTGAAAATATACTACCAACGTAATTTTTTTTGTAAAATAGGAATCTTTCTTATTTTTCTATTATTATATTATTATACTTCCGCTATACACCACTTGAATCTTTTTTATAGAGAGAAATTAATTTTGTCGTCATGTTTAACTGCAACGAATTATTCTTTATTTCTTCAGTAAGTCAATAAAAGGCCATCGTTTAGCGTATTTTTTTAAGGTTAGTTTGGTGCCTAAATAGTGTAAAAATTTCTACCTTATTTTACTGAAAAACAAATATTAATGAATGTAATAGCGAATTTTCTACGTTGTCGATTTCACTGTAATGTGGTTTCCCCAGAAATATATATCGACAGTCATGTAATTGTGCTAAATTTACCTCATATTTTAGCTACGCATCTAACCGAAATTATTAAAAAAGAGAGCAAGGAAAATTATGAACTAAAATACCCGTGTATGCGCCCTTAATAGAAAAGTTTTTTCCTGCAACCGAGACTTTATCGTCTGTATAGCTCACAATGTATACGTATTCTATTAAACAACAACAAGCTGTATAAGTATTCAAAGAGTTATAGGACATGGTGGAAATTGAATTCAAAATTCCTCAGGCAATTAATGAAAAAATGTTAATGAAAAAGTAGCAGCTGATTTTCCTTATAATGTGAATGAAAACATAAGTTGAATTTTGAATGAGTGAATCGAACAAACACACCAAGTTTTTTAAATTTTGGTTTACTCAGAAAAATGTAGAACATGATCTTGATAAGTCATTTCCAGTGCAGTAATACACCATGGATCGGCGAACAAATTCGACGAATCGCTGATGGTAATCATTTAATCAAATTTAACTAGTTATCTGTGTGAAAAGTATTGTTAATAACACAGGTCGCAAAGGTTAATTACATCGATTTATTCCTTTATTTACTTCAACCTTAAATGGTGAAAATTTGTTGTTTTATTCTGGTTTTACAGGAAATCTGGTGTAATTAAGTCAACTGATCTTGCCGGCCAATTCTCTGACTCATTTCTTCTTATCCATTTGTTTTGGAAATGAACATTTAAAAATTATCGAACCCCGCGATGAGATGTGGAGGAGCTCCATTCATCTAAAGCCACGTTGTCTAAAGGAATATTTTTTAAAAGATTTGAAAATCGATTTATCAAAAAATCTAAAAATGCATGGCTTACTATTTATTTATAAAAAAGTAAAATTCTCCAAAATCGTTTCAGCGTTTTAATTTGTTTATTTCTAAAGATAGATAAAAATTGTTTAAATACAATTTGTAGATAATTGCAAACCATAAAATAATAATGAATTGGAGCCGTGTGGAACACCAGACGTAGCAAAAATTGGAGTGGAAATGAAATTGTTAAATGTAACAAACTGAATACGGTTGGTAAGGTAACACGAAATTAATGATATTAAGTTGTTGTAAAACCCATATCCTTCCAATTTCGCAATTAAAATTTCATGTGGAATGTGATCGAAGGCCTTTGATATGTCAGTGTACATAACATCCACTTGACCTCTTTGATCGAGAATTTCAGACACGTATCTATTGAGTAAAATATAAGAGGTTGGTTGGGGTTGAATATTTACTCATGAAACCATGTTGGTTAATAGATATCGAATTTCTAATAAAATGTTTGACTATAAAGAAAGATTTCAAAAATTTTACTCAAATTATTTAGGATACTGCTTGGTCTGTAGTTCGTAACGTCAGCTGGGTTTCCACTTTTTAAAAAATGAAAACAAGTTATACTGAAGCCACTAAATGACGGTTTTCAAAGAAACGATTTTGTAAATACAATAAATTGCTTACCCGGAAATATGAAAATTTGAATTTTTCAAGAAACCAGGACATGTTATAGAAAAGTATAATAGTATTCAATAGACAATCAAATTTTTCATCTGTCGTTGACAAAAATACAGGGTGCTCTACTTAAGTTAACCGAGTTATCTATCACCTTTTAAAATCTGTTTGTACATTTTTTACAAGTGCGACATAAAATTCAAGCAATTAGTTCTACACATCCACTGAGTATCATTAAAAAAAAATAAAATACATGTTGAGCATTTAAATTAAACATTAAAAATGTCTCTGTATTTCCAGAAAATAGGCAAAATTTCAAAAACTACAAGATTTAAGTGAGCTAAACCATAATGAAACAACATTTTATTTTGTACGTACGAACGGAAAATGAAACAGTAATACATATATATGGAGCTTTCCATTTAAACAATAAAGCTTCGATACATTTTTTAATTTTTGGAACATCCTGTAGCTAGGTACTTAAAATAATTGTATCTATCGATATAATGATTACGGGATTCTACTAATTGGGAAAGTTTCTTATTGGATTTCAAGACTGCACTTGCAGAAGAATATCGTGACTGATCCCTTGTTTCCATAGCTGAGATATATGCAGGGTATATCACCGAACCCGTTCATTAGAAGTTTCTGGGGTCCCTTACTACTTATGAATTTGAAACTTTCAGGTTAAGGATAACCCATAGCCTTCTTTTGTTCTAAAATATTGTCGATGTTGTACAACTTCCGAAAGAACCGGAAATCGCTATTCATCTTCTTATTTTAAATGGAACACCCTGTATATTATTGCATTTTTGGATTATACAACCGATTCTGCGTTACACTGTATTAGATTATCCTATACCTATCTTCAACTGGTTTTGAGATATAGATTTTTTTTTAAATTTGGTTTTACGGAGGGATGTTTAATAGACCACCTTTTGCTCTTCTTTTAATGCAAAACATTCATACTTTATAAACCCAAGTAAAACCATACGGGTTAACAAAATACATTTGCACAGATTATACAGGGCGTTCAAAATTAGTGGCAAAGTTAAAAAACTTCAATCACCAAAAAGTCATTTTTTTCAAATGGAACACTCCGTATATTTTTACATATTTGGAAGGCGATTTAATTTAATTTAATTTTTTAATTTACTTATCTTTAACGGTTTTGTAGTTATTAAGGCTTTTATCTAATATTGATTAAAACTGCACTTAAAACCTATGCACATTGCCCCCCCCCCTTGGCGGCGCGGCGCCCGTGATGGGTTATCGTTAACCAGAAAGTTTTAAATTCATAAGTAGTAAGGAACCTCAGAAACTTCTAATGAACGGGTTCCGTGATATAAGTACCCTGTATAGGTGCGATTAGGAAGAAAGGGTTTAGTGGATCTTTCACAATTTGAACCTTAGTTCGTGATTACTGAAAAGTATAGTTCGACCAAAACATCCATGAAACAAGCCCACAGATAAATGGATAAAACTTCTTTGTCAATGAAATCAGGAAAATGATTGCAATAACATACTTATACCCCGTTTTATGAATGTACTACTTAAATGGTGAAACCATGATTTGTATAGTATGGTTTAGAAATTCATAACTCTAAAGGAGTAGAAATTTGGTTTTGAGTGTTATGAGGGCGGGGAAATGCATTTCTCGATTTATGAGCTTGAATTAACGCTCTCTCGGCTCTAAAATGTTCAAACCATTTAGTATTAACCTATAAGTTCTATGCTTAAAAGGTAATAGATCGAATGTTATTAAATGTGTGTGCTGTTCACAGCTTTGGAAGCTTTTTATACAAGAACATTTTTAGTTATTGATTTTGATAATCATGTTATTCCATAAACGAACCTAGTTTTTCATAATATTCTGTCGTTGCGCAATTAATTTATAATTATAGCCACCGTGCACAATTACCAAATAAACAATAAATTAGTACAATTAACAACAATCTTTGGAGATAGATTCAACTGCCCTTCCAACTAAAAGTGTTTATCAATTAAATATTTAAAGATTACTGGAGAGACGGAAATCGGTAACGAATAAAGGGAGATTGACAGTGAACACAAATCAAATAGAATAGACAACAGGAAGTTCTAGAGGTGAAAAGAGAGGATCTGAATAAATCATGCAAAATTTTCTTTTTTAAACAACTCTCGATGCTTAAGTAATATGCAACACAGTATTTTATTATTGAATGTTATTCATTAATTTAAAAAATATTATTATTAAAATAAAATTCCAAAAATGAGTTATTCTCAAGTCTTTGCATATCAATCTAATGTAAGGATAATGTTTAGTTTGTTAAATGTTGTTCACTTTTATTAGAAGCCGTGCGATTACGTAATTGACAAATAATTTCTTCCGTATGTAGTAATATTTTCACTTCAATAAAATAAAATAAAATAATAAAACCACCGCCCAGCAATTTAAAAAAGTTAAATTAAATTCGTCAGAAAGTTACACACGGAAGTCGAAATTAATAATAACAAAACAACGAAATTGTGTAAATTCTAAACTAAGGTAACTGTAAATAAGAATTATGCAGAAATTCAATGAAACATGCAATTAACGTCAATGCAAACAAAGTTGAAAGAATGTAAATGTTAGGCACCTGCCCCTCGTTTTCTCTCTTACAACCGCATCAAACTTATGCTGTTAATTACGTACTTGGGATTTAATTTAGTCGACGAAAATTGCCTCATCGTATTTATATATGCCGATTTTTAGGGATTGTCAATGGTAAGTAATTACCGTAGTGCACATTTCTTATAGAAATGTCATCTCCAGTACCGACGTTTTATAACTTTATGATTAATCTTTCTTATTTCCTGTTTGAAGCGGAATCGTTGTGCTTGACATTATTACTTAGCAATATGTATATTATCTTTCGTTTTTGATTTTATATAGTTTTCAAGGGTTTAGGTGATGGTTCAAGCTGAAAGGAGTGGTTATATTAAAAACTTCAATTTAATTTTTTAGGTAAACGAATTTCGAGCCAACCACCTTAAAGGTCTGCATCCTTATTCGAAACTAAGACCTTCATGGTAGCAATCAAGCTCTACATCAATCCATTCGATCAAATTAGCGATTGATTTTAAGGCCAGTCCATGTATCAACCTATGCAAATTCAAGTTTCCTAATTGAGTCATCTTGCTAATACAATAATTGAAGGTGAAAACTACTCTTTAAAGAATCACATGACTCCGTGTTCCATTTTATAATGTCTATCGTTATTTCACGTTTTTTAACCCACCAACGTTGAGTAGGAAATTTTGTTTTGTTAATTGGGGGTATTCCTAAATGTTATCCATCAATTTGGCGCAAAAAGTATATACATATACTCGAGTTTGAACCGGAATAAGAAAATAACCATTGCGCAGATTCGAATGGGCTTGGTCTCAAAAATTAGCCTGTTTATTTCTACGTTGTTTAGGTGTACCAACTTTTTTTAATGCACTGTAAGAACCATTTCTACAGCAAACTATGCCAAGTGCCCATTTTTTGGGGTTTGCGACGTCATAGCTAAGTATAGAGGTGCATAAAAACAAAACTACTGACCCAAATGGTACGAAATTTTAATAAAATTCAACCTTTGTTAATGAAAGTGTAAATTTTTTTTATCAAAATTTGTTTTTTGTAGGCGCTACCGACAATTTTGTAGTACACTGAATGGTAAGTCGCAGGAGCTGATTTAAAAAACAAAATTTTGTCCTGTTTTGGAAAACGATTTTTAATTAGTTTAAAACGGACAATTCACATCATTCGGCCGTAGAAATGGTCCTGAAAGTGCATCTCAAAAAAAAGTTGTTACACATAAACAAAGTAGAAATAAACATGATTTAATTTGACATCAAATACATTCGAATCGGTCCAATTTTTATTTTTTTATTGAGCTTCAAACTCGAGTTGTATATATCTATACTTTTTCCGCCGACAGTAGACGGCTAGACGTTCTGGTTGGGATTAATAATTTCAATTGATTGTTGATGCCGTGGTTCGGCTATCACTACATACCTAATTCCAATTAAAAGTGCTAAATTTTTATACATGATGTCACATTAAACAGACAATCTAGTTGTTATTGTCTTAAGGAGATCTGACATTGTACTAAATTTTGTACAAAATTTTCATGATGAAAATGTGTACAAAATTTTGCATAGTGTCATACGCATTTTGTAAGAAAATTGGCAACAAAATTTGTGGCCAGAAATTTTTTAGAACATGTTGTAGAAACTGTATAAATTTCCTACAAAAAGTGCGCAGAATGTTGCGCCGCATCTTCTATTTATTCGTGAGCGCAACGCAAACATAACTTACAAAATTTAAACCGCCATAGTTACGGTAAGTGTCGAATGATTTAACGACAGCTTTGTATCCATGGGTACAATTTATAAGCACACTAATAAAGTAATAAGACCATATGTCAAATATCGTCAGCAAAATGCATTTGATAATGAAAATAAAGCATAAGAGGTTATGTTGCATTAGCTAATTTTATTGAAAGCAAAAAAAAACACAGAATCATTTAAAATTCTCTATACACTAATGGAAACTGCACAGGCGCAAATACAATTTTTACTTACAAAATTTAGTAACAGTGTCAGACAGGATATAAATTGTTTCTATTCAAATTTTTGCTCAAAATTTTGTACAAAATTTAATACAGTGTCAGACGGCCTTTAGAGGTTTGACTTTGGAATGTACCTAACACTTCACCAAGCATATTCCCACGAATTATTCGCCGATTCTTAATATAGAGACGTTTCTTAGGTTCACATAATTGTTTAAAAAAACTCACATTATGAACATGTCTCATAAGATAGCAGTCCACTTATAGCAGACTGCAATAAAAAATATTACATAATTTGTTACTTATTTGTTGCTAATTTGTACCGGTAAAAAAATTTTTGTACCATCAAAGATTTTCAAAAAAACGGCACACTGCTGACTTAAAGCAGTTCGGCTGGTTTCTAGCCAAGTCAAATGAGTGACTGCCAACAATTTTTTTAAGGACTAATTAACGTCTATAAAATACTCAGCAGTATTTTGAGGGTTTAGTTATGTGTTATTTACTCCCTAAACATGCTATTTTTGTTCTTAAATGCTATTTAATTTTTTTAAGATGTTATTTCGTGCTACACTTGACTATTTTTGGGTCTCATACCAATTCTCGGCGATGAAGTACTACAACTGACACATTGCGTAAAAACGCCTACAAACGCTAATATTTTTTTATAAATAAATCGGCTAGGTATAATTTGACATCTAAGTATTGCATTTATGGGTCCCGAACGTTCGCGGAATCATAAAATCAGCGCCGCGAATGCTTTGTTCACTGCCGGGATGTTGGCTGCCGTGCCCGACCGGAAACGGCAGCAGCCGACGGGCCTCTTTTTGGGTCTTTTTTCCCGATTTCTCTTTTTTGGTACCGGTAAGAGGTACTTTTCTTTATACCTATCGATTCGTCACGATTCAAAGAATATTTCTACCGAGCCCGTTTTGGGATTTAACGTTTATTTTGGCTTTAATCACGATAAAACAAATTCTCCCATAAGAGCCCATGTTAAAAAGGCGATTTTTAACGGGCCACAGTTCAAAAACGAGTCCGGTAAGGGCACTTTTTCTGAACGGCATCGTGTTCAGGACGCTTCAAGCTTTAATTTGAGCCTACTCTCGACAAATCCTAACGTCAAAAACAAAACAGCCGAACTACTTTAAGTTTAAACTGGCAGTCCACGTGATAGTGCCTTAACGACAGTAGTTATGCGAATGAAACATCAACTATAATTTGTTACTTAACCTGTAGTTTAAAAATATATATGCATTTTTTCTTTAAATGCGTACAAAAACTTTATGCCATATGCACCGCCATACGAAATTTTTTTCACCACTAACAGGTAATATACCTTATAACAAATTCAAAAACACAATTTTCTAGGTCTGTGGGAGCAATTTACATACTTTGGCAGTCGGCGGCCAAGGGTAATAAAAGTAAAATTGTTTAACGTCCGTAATGGCAGCGCGGTAAATGGTCTGATTCAAAAGACCCTTTTATTGGAAGTCACGCGCACAAAATTCGGTAACAAATTAAAAAATACAATTTCCTAAGTTTCTAGAAGAAGTTTACATCCTTTGGCAGTCGGCGCCAAGGGTAACAAAAATAAAATCGCATAATGCCCATACTGGCATGACAATAAATGGTCTCGTTTAAAAGACCCTTTTATCGGAAGTCACGCGCACAAAATTTTATAACAAATTAAAAAATACAATTTCCTAAGTTTATAGAAGAAGTTTACATCCTTTGGCAGTCGGCGGCCAAGGGTAACAAAAATAAAATCGTTAGTGCACGTACTATAGCGGTCTGATTCAAAAGACCCTTTTATCGGAAGTCACGCGCACAAAATTCTGTAACAAATTAAAAAATACACTTTCCGAAGTTTCTAGAAGAAGTTTACATGCTTTGACAGTCGGCGGCCAAGGGTAATAAAAATAAAATCGCATAATGTCCATACTGGCATGACAGTAAATGGTCTTGTTTAAAAGACTCTTTTATCGGAAGTCAAGCGCAGATAGTTCGGTAACGAATTAAAAAATACAATTTCCTAAGTTTGTAAATGAAGTGTACATACTTTAACAGTCGGCGGCCAAGGGTAACAAAAATAAAGTACCTAGTTTCCTGTAGGTACGTAATATCTACCAGACCATTTACCGCCTTGCCAGTACGCACATTTTGTGCGCGTGACTTCCAATAAAAGGGTCTTTTGAATCAGACCATTTACCGCGCTGCCAGTACGTGCACTAACGATTTTATTTTTGTTACCCTTGGCCGCCGATTGCCAAAGTATGTAAACTGCTCCCACAGACCTAGAAAATTGTGTTTTTGAATTTGTTATAACTTATAAGGTATATTACCTGTTAGTGGTGAAAAAAATTTCGTATGGCGGTGCAGATGGCATAAAGTTTTTGTGCGCATTTAAAGAAAAAATGCATATATTTTTTTAAACTACAAGTTAAGTAACAAATTATAGTTGATGTTTCATTCGCATAACTAACTACTGTCGTTAAGGCGCTATCACGTGGGCTGCCAGTTTAAACTTAAGTCAGCAGTGTGCCGTTTTTTTGAAAATCTTTGATGGTACAAAAATTTTTTTACCGGTAAGTACAAATTAGCAACAAATAAGTAACAAATTATGTAATATTTTTTATTGCAGTCTGCTATAAGTGCACTGCTATCTTATGAGACATATTATGAACTATGTGTACTCCCAAGCTAAAAACCAAAATTGTGAACAGCAGTAAACTACAAAGAGACTTGTTACGTTTCGGTACCATCGTTTCGAACTATGTATTGCGAAAGAAATACTAACGTTATAGAATTCCAAAAGACCAATGATGGCCATTGTATCTTCTTCGGATGTTTGAGAGATATAGTAAAATTAATTTACTAATATAGTACACTGAAAATAGCGAAAAATTAGGCCTTACCTCAAACAAATTGCAACAGAAACGTTTTAACTTGCATTAAGCTTCATTTGATATGTATATTAATATATCCAAAATCGGACAAAATCCGTGCACGGGAAAATATAAATTTCCCCCATTTTCCAAAATCTACCATGTTCAATATCGTTACACAATTAAAAAATTGACTCCGTTCCTCGAAAAGTATTTTTATAATTATTTGTTTTGTTTAGAAACATTCCTACATATTTATATTTATTCGTCTTAAACGTGTACGCATCGATGCGTCACTGGAAAAACCAAATAGATGAACGGGGTAAGCTCAATCGTGCTGCTGGAGTGATAAGATGATGCGGATGTTTTAATAGTTCGAGAAGCAGTGAAAATGTCTGCGTGTTGCAACACAGTTATTGTTGGAGAGGACACTGATCTTTTGATCTTATTGCTGTAGGCGACCGATACTAGCTTTTCGTTACATTTCCGATTCCGAAGTGATATTAGTAGTAAAAAGAGCAGCAGAAATATCTATGATATTTTCCAAATCAGGAAAACTCTTGGTGAAAAAATATGCAACCAGCTACTCTTTCTTCATGCATTCACTGATTGCGATTCAACCTCATATATACACAATATTGGTAAAACATATATCTGCCTTCAATAAACTTCTCAACATCAAAAGTCTTAGCAACGTTGCAGACACTTTCTGTGATGATAATATGAATGAAATGGATATTGAAGTTGCAGGAAGAAATGCTATGCTATTGCTTTATGGTGCAAGGAAAAGTGAATCCCTTCTTCAGTTGCGGGTTCGCATCTTTAAGGAGAAAGTAGCGTCACACAAAACATTTGTGAAGCCTGAATCTCTCCCACCAACAGAATCGGCTGGGAAATTTCATTAATTACGATGTTATTACCAAATAATGAAGTGGAAATTTTATGAATATGATGAAAACGCGTGTAAGTGGAGATGGTATGTGAAAGATAATAAATATTTTCCGAAGACTTCCAATATACCTCCTGCTCCAAAGTCTCTTCTTTCAATCATACGCTGCAAATGTTCAAAGACATGTGAAGCACTACGATGCAATTGCAAGGAGATTGGGTTTCCGTGTACTGATGTTTGCGGGACTTGTCAGGAAAACGGATGTCAAAATATGTCACATAGTATCTATACATCAAGTAGACCTATCATCAGAAGATTCCGACACCGTTTAAATTTATTAATATGTTACTATACTGCAATCATTAATTCATGTCCAGCAACTACTTACGAGTGTTGATTTCAAAATTTTAGCCTCAATTTTTGACATGTTATTTACTGGCGTTGTTTATAACAAAATTTTTTCGGCTTAGAGCTATAGCGCAGTGACCTAATTTTAGACAGTAGATTAAAAGTAATTGGAAGTAAATATAGACTTATTTAGAGTCGAAGGTACTGTTTGTTTTCTGGACATGCATTAATGATCACTATGTATATATTATTATCTTGGTATGACCCAAACACTTAAATGTACGTGCACTATAAATAAAGTAAATAATTTTAAGTGTTAATGAACCATAATAAATAGAATTACACAGATTAACAACTAATTTTGTGTATATCGGTCGCCATTTTGAAAAATTGCACGTATTTCTATTTTCCCGTGCACGGATTTTGTCCGATTTTGGGTATGTTAGAAAGGACATCATATCAAGCCTAATGCAAGTTAAAACGTTTCTGTTGCAATTTGTTTGAGGTCAAAACCTAATTTCAGTGTACTAATAAATAAAGCTTCTGAGATGATTCGTCTACAGTAATAAAATCTGTAATTTTCAAGTTTCAACATTTTTCATCAATATAATTTTGGTTATGCAACAAAATGAAAAGACTTGGTAATTAAACGAAAATAACGAATTCAGCGTTTGGTTTTCGCTTTTTGATTAAAAGTTACATATTTTTTATGTAAATTTTCAGTGTTTGGGCAGTGAATTTTATGCTTTCCCCCAGATTTTTTTATACAGGCAGGCTACTTGACAGGGTTGGGTTGATTTATATCAAATGATTTAAATCAAGATTTAAATCAGATGATTTTTTAAATTAAAATCATGATTTAAATCAAACTAACTTTTTATTCTTTAATACAAAACAATATTAAAAATATTCTTAAAAAAATAACAGTTAGGTATAATACATTAATACAACACCTATGAAATAAAAACGTAAGTAGGTGCACATAAGACAAACTTCAGGTTTCTGCATTTTCATTGTAAAATTTAAACAAAAATACTAGGTTCCCACTTTGTCAAGTTGCAACAAGAACTTTCTAGCAAGAAGTTTTTGCATATACATATTTAGAGTGTAATAAATTGAAGTACGGATAGTTGACGATAAAAATCATATAGATGAGGTGATTTCATTAAACTATTATTAATATTCGGTAGTTAAAAACAAATTAATTAATTAAAATCAAAAAAATCGCGATTTTTTTAAATAAATCAATGATTTTTGATTTTTTTAATAAAAATTAAGTTTTGCCCAACCCTGCTACTTGAACATAATAATTATAAACTTATTAAAGAGTAAACGGAAAATCACTGAAACTAAATTTACCGCTTTCATTTCCAACGATTTGAATTTGTAATATACATATAGGGAATTTTTTTGTATCCCTTTTACATAATCGTATAGAATAAGAGACAATAATTTTTTTTCTATCGTATTATTAGATTTCGCATAACGATCAGTTAAAATAAGGTAAGGTATGTGAGCGTTTCGAATGAGAGCAATCGATAATTTTTTTGTTATAGAACCAAACCTTCAGTTTATTTATTTTTGTTAAATATAAACACTACATAACTTTCCCCTACGATCTTGCAAAGGTGTTGGTCTTTCATAATAGAAAAACCAAATGTGTATTTGTTACGCATCTTTCAAAGCTTGGAAGAAAAACGACAACATATTACATCATCATGAAAAAATTAAAACAAACAAGTTCAAGTACATGAATATAAAAAATGTATTCGTTACTTGACAATTTGATCGATTGTAGGTGTACATAAACTAGGTTACCTTAAACGGAAGTATGGATTCGGAGAAAGTTGTTAATTGATCACGATCAAGGATTGATTCATTAATTATTATTTAATTTGCATACTCGTAAGTTCAGTTATTTATATTTATTTTTCATTAACTTAATTATAAACGTGTCTCATTATATCAAATGCACAACTTAATATCACATTTAAAAGAAATTTTTCTTTTCCTTTTTGAATATTCCGTAGGATTTTTTACGTTGTTTGTATTGAGCGAATAAAACGGTAATCCAAATATGATAATCATTACATCCTTAAAACATATTTCCATTCGAAAGTTATAGAATGCGCAATTTAAGTTAAAAGAACATTGTCATTATAATTTAAGAAAAACAGTATTATAAAATGAAAACACCACAGTGATTTTTAGTCACATGAGAAAGATATTTTTACACAACCGCTGTAAAATTTTTTGAAATTTGTTGGTTGAATATTCCGTTTTTGCAATATGCCATTGTATTTGTTTATTTAATTATTTTTGCTTTGTTTTGAATTTCGTCTTCCTAAATTACAATAAACCACCATCCGTACCTTTTTCCAGTAATAAACGTTTATTTCAGAAAGATAAGAGAATAGAAGGAAACGTGGAATAATAAATTGGCCAAAAAATAGACTTCTTCAACTCCTCTCAATAATAAATCTAGAACACCAGCAATGTTCGCCTGGTTAAGGAACTCAAGAATCTTCACCCTTACTTGAGGATGATTCCTATCATTCTTCCCTTTTAGATTCGGTGCGGACACCAAAAAAGTTATTTTCTGCAACAATGCAATAAAGTTAATATGGATTTCTTGAAAAATACTGTTGTGGGAGCACCTTATCTTATATAAATATTTCTGATGTTGATCAAGCAGTCGACTGTTTCTATCTGATATACGTTATTTTGGATAAATGTGTAGTAATAGAATGCAATTTTAATAATTAGTTGGACTGCTTTAGCTTAGGAATAGTAAATGTAAATGATGTCTTAAAAATTTTCAATGAACTTAAAAACGATAAGAAAAGCAGTTTGTTTTAAAGATTCAAAGGAATTATTATCAAAACAGTTCTTTTATATTTAATTTAACCTTAAAATCTGTTTTTCCTAGTTTGTAGAAAGCTACTAACTGCAGTCTTTAAAACTGGTTCTCAAAATAAAATTATAAATTATAGGCCGATGTCAATCAAGGTTTTCGAAAAAATGTAATTACAAGCTACTTTTAAGCCATGTTAGAAACTGGATTAGTTCCTTTCCAGTATGGTTTTTATCCCGGAAGGTCTACTGAAACCAACCTGTGTGTTTTTACCAACAATATCCACAAAACTTTAAATTCCACAGTGGCAGGCTGGATATCATTTTTCCCAACTTCTCTAAAGCTTACCGTCAAACATCAAACATCATTCATGATCTATTGCTTTTAAAACACCATAAAATGGATGCCTCTAAACTACCTTTGTCTTTTTTTTACTCTTGAATTATTTTGTACGTTTTGTAAATTGTGTACAGGGTTATTCACTATAAATTACCCACCCCTTATTATCGTTATTATTGCTCGTAGAAAAAAAGTTATATATGAAAGTTGTATGGTTCTAACTGAATTTTCTTAAAATGCTATCAATAGTTCAGTTACTCGCCGTTTACAGGGCAAAACAAAA
Organism: Pyrocoelia pectoralis; assembly: GCA_036250285.1. Classification (NCBI taxonomy): domain Eukaryota; kingdom Metazoa; phylum Arthropoda; class Insecta; order Coleoptera; family Lampyridae; genus Pyrocoelia; species Pyrocoelia pectoralis. Next base: position 89,415,835 of record CM070074.1, on the reverse strand, counting down.
ATATAATGTATTTTTTTAATGTATCACCCTGTATATTATTACATTTTTGAAAAGATCTTTTTTCTGATTTCAAAAATATATCATAAAATATATCTTTATCTTGAGCCGTTATTGAGTTCACGCACAGCAACTGTCACTTAAGAATTATAAACCTAATGACAGATAGTGAAACCACTCACTCCTATTTTCAACTTTCTTACAGCAGTTTGTAACTTACTTAATGACTTTCCGTCGTATTTGATTGAAATAATATCTTAGCGTGTGCTTTATTCCAATAAGTTTTTTAACTTTTTTAACGTTGTGTATTTGGTAGCAGTATGTGTTCAGCTTTCAGTGTTATTCATTTTAATTATAATGTGACACTTTCTGAAGTACAATTCATTAACCTGAATTACAAGTTACAATTTATGAATTACAATTGGAAGATTGAGTTGAAACTTTTCAAGATTTAATGCCCAATTCGTGCTATTTTGTATTGCAATGCCAACTTTCGTGCTACATAAGGGAAAAAGTTATAACATAAAAACTGCGGTGGTGCTAACTTTACGCTAACACCACTAAGTTTTTAGCCGAAACCTTTTTGAAAAAACGGTAGTGCTCCTTTTATCCATGTTCGGTGGTACTGGGCGTGTTGTCTACTCCTTTGTTCCATAACTTTACAACATGACATAAAGAACACTTTACCTATAACTTGTTGGAGAAAGCATCAATGGAATTGATTCACGAACTAAAAAAGTACTTCGGCACAACGCCATCACCTAAACCAGGGATGCACAGACTTCTTCAGACCAAGGGCCACTATACTAAATATTATTGAGGGGCGGGCCGCAAAAAAAATAAAAAAATTATTTATTTTAAGAAAGTCCCTAGCTAGAAGCTCCATGATCGATGAAGGAATTAGAAAAGGTCTTAATTTCAAATCAAACAAATGTTTACTTATGTTAAAAACATAAAGTCCCTTTCACATCGTGTTGCTCCAGCGTGTAAGATCGTGTTAAATACGATTACAAATGAAGATAAATATACTGCGGAAGTAAAAACAAAATTTTCGGACGACTATGAAAGCGAATGCAAATGGATACAAAAATACTCTGTAGAAACACGTACTGGAAAAACTTGATTTAAAAAGTTCTGCATGATCTAAAACTTTTAAAATGAAACCATCAGGTATTAATTTTTTTCAGTCGTACCTATACGAGGTTGGTCAAAAAATATGAATTTTGCGCAACAGTAAAGTACCTTCATTTTTGACAATATCAAAAAGTACATATTATAAAAAAAGTTATTTAGAATTAAAAACTGTGCTTTAAATATTTAACCATGTCGATTTAAGTAACATTTTGTCATCAAATATCGTTCTAAAATAAAACTAAAATGTAAATACATATGGTGAACGCCAAACAAAATCCGTTGCACGTTATATAATGTGAGTGACGTAGATTGGGGGCAATGTTGCCAGATTGTAATTGAAAGAAGGTAACGCAAATAAAACTTCTGAGTTCACTCGTAACTTTAGTTATAATAAATAAAAAACCAAATCAAAACTTCAAAATTGTGACAATCAAAACATAACCACAACAAAACATTACAAAATCGATACCTTATGGAATTGGCATTGGCAACGTTGCTGAAAACAATCCATGGTTACCAACGTGGCGATCATAAAATTCTGATGAAATTAATTTTTACAGGTCGAATTTTCACGATTTTTATGCCGTTACATTTACGGCAGGGACGTCAAGTATCAGCTGATTGATGACGTGCAACGGATTTTGTTTGGCGTTTACTTTATGTATAATTATTGTAGAGGAAAGTTCCAAAAAATATAAGAACTTATTTTTTAATACAAATGGATATGATTGCATATCTGAACGTAGTTTTCAATTCTGACCAACTTTTCTTTATAACAATTTTCGAAATAGGAGTATTTTACTTGCACATTTCACAATCACAAATCACATTTTTTGACAAACCTCGTATACGAATGAAAAAATTGATATCTGATGGTTGTATTTTGAGTTTTGGACCATGCCGAACATTTTATGTAGAATACCTTTTTTCCTTAAAATTAATAATAAAAAAGTTTCCCATATGGTTTCAACTTACGGGGACGTACATACCATACAATCGCAGTAATATTTTAAATAAATAAATAACTAATTATTTCAACATTTGTTTATATTATTTTACTCTGGCTGCTTTATTTTACCTGGAAGTGTTCAAATAAGTTAAACAATTCGCGGAGGTGCCTAAATCGGTGAGCGTTTATAGCTCAATTGTACGCCATAAAGGCTAACAGATTTCAGCACCCTGGTGCCGTTGTATAGGAGGATATGTAAATATGCCTTACGGAGTATACCGGGTGAATGAGATCACCCGTATCAGTATTTTATTTAAAGAACGGTGAGTCGTAGAGAGGTAGGGTAAAAAAGTGATTATAAAAATCATAATAAAGAATCGAATGGTGGTATTATTATTTCTCGGAAAAGTCAGCATTCCTCCAGAATGTCCCGAACTCCAAAATTTTAAATGGCACCATAAGTCGAGAAAGGTATTGTTTAAAAAATTGTTAAAAAAGAAGAAAGTTTTATAGGAAAAATTATTTTATTACTGCAACCCCTTTTAAGTAATATTCGACTAAAGTTATTAAATTTGAAATTCATTGTTAACAAACAAAATTGAAAAGTCGATTTTTAAAATCTAGTTACCGTAGAATTCGAAACCGACTAAAAAGCGAAACAGAACAACGGAACTATAGTACTTTTCCGACTTGAGCATGGAGAAAATTGAAAACTAATGCGGTTGATCGACGGAGAAAAATTTTACTCTGAAATAATTTGGTGTAATCATATATCAAACATTTTGCACTGAAATCTCTATGATACGTTGTTTGAATCATCACACATCACACTGTAGATATTTTAAAAGAAAAAAACGTATGGAGGTAAAAACCAATAAATTTACTTAAAGTAACGACAAAAAGCATTTAGATATTGAGATCTTATAAAACTCTCACAAATGAGTTGTGTACGTAATTATTACATATACTAACTAAAAATGACAAACTTGAATAAATTAAATAAAGACAGCAGATACCAAATGTAATTTTTCAAAAAGTATCTGGTAGGACATTTTTACAGCACCACATATTTTCCTTTTCCTTGTAACGGTAATAATTAGAGAAAAAAATCGGTATGTATGTAAATAATTATCTAAGCATAGGTATAAAACACAGTTTTTTAAATCCTTTTTACCGACAATAGGTAATTTTTGTAAAATGGTCCTGCTTTTTCAAAAAGTTTCATAAGCTAAAGAAATTGCATTTTCTATCAAAACCATTACGCCCAAATTATAATTATTTAACAACCTGTAATTGTACGTAACATCTGGGGTACAATTCATTTTTGGTCAAGGTGGTGAATTGCATGTATAAAAAGTACATAATTATGCAAAATGTAGGTACAAACGCGTAAAAAAACCTCTTTCAATGGATCAAAAAACAGAACTAATACTACTTACCCTTCACGGCAGGGGTAGCAAAATAATGTCCTCCATTAAACATCCACCAAGTTATCGTCACAATAGTCAGCATAAACACGCCACTAAAATGACAACGTTTGAATAACTCGCGAAACGTACGACGAATGACTATTATAGTAAAACTTTTAAACACACCTGTAACACATGTTTACAAGTTTCGCATTGTTTAAAACAATTTTTAAATTGACTGCGGTAACCGATAAAAGACAGGTTATCGTCACAGAAAACGACTGCTCTGAACGATATCAGTAATACCTACTTCCGTTTACAATTCTAGAATAGATTTTTGATTTGAATTACATTGGTACCAAGCTGGGGATTTTCACATTTTCGTAAATCGTAAAATCTAAAATTTTGAGTTTGGCTGAAGAACCGTAGGCGTACATATCTTCCATAAAGAAGTGCATCTTATAAATTGAGCGGATAAAATCAATAATATTAGAATTGAGAAAACATTTTCTGGATTAAACGCGTGTAATTAAAGATTATATTAGTAAAAATTGTACGTTTTGACAATTTTTTTTTCGCTATCTTTTTAATGTTATTATCTTAATTCATTTTTACTTAATAATAACAGACACGAGTCTAATCCAGACAATGTCTTCTACTTCTAATTTACATTAAGACTCGTGGAAACATAAATAATAACAAACTGAAACACCTATTTATGTGTTCAGGAGGTTGCAAAATATTATAGCCTTGAAGAAAGCGAGAGCACAACGCGTCGAACGATCTTGGAGATGTAGAGTAAACGTACGTCGGCGTCGTGGAAGAACTACGTACCGCCGCGCCGATCAATAGATCAACTTCGACAGCTGAGGTATGGTGTAAGTAAAATCAAGGTGGTTGCATTGACAAGGGGAAAATCACACTCCATTAAATTAAAAGTAAATCATGGTATAATGAATACGGCAGTAGACGTGGCAGAGACTTTTGCTGACCAGCTCGAAGCGATCAGTAGTTCTTAGAAACGAAACACGAAAGGGAAATACCATTAAACTTTGACAATGCACAAATTAGCCTACCCATTAAGCGAGATGGAAGAGGCGTTAAGAAAGAGCAAAATGTCCGCTCCCGGTCCATATCAAATTCCCGTAAATCTGGAGGAAACTGAAATCGGATGTGAAAAGAAAATTAAAACAGAAATGGCAGGACTAGTGGAGGGAAATAAAGAACACATTAAATAGTATCAAAAGGTTGTCGAACGATGGAGAGGCTTGGAAAACACGGGCAGGGTGGTCTGAAAATCACGCGATTGAGAATTGGGCATACCGTTCTCTCACATGCACATCTACAGACATTTACCTCGTCCGACCTACCGACCTGCCACTATTGCGGCGATAACAGTTTGAGGGTTAACCATCTCAGTGTCAGTGTCCTGCAACAAGAAATAGCAGAAACACCTTTCTCTCCAATGATACCCTCGCAGAGGTACTGACCACAAAACAAGGTATTGAAGGTGTAATTGGATACCTGAAATGTTTAGAAGTGTACAATAAAATTTAGTTAGAAAAGATGGAAGGCACTCCAGATATTTATGTGCATCCACAGCATAAAGCGGTGTGCGATAAAAGCAATCCTGAAAGCGTCGAAATACAATAAAAAACGAATGAAAAATTTCCCTTCAACTTAATTTATTATAATAATTATTTTATATTCATGTACAGGCGCTAGGAAAGAAGTACCTTTCACTTTTCTTCTGAGCTTTGGGCCTATGAGCGTATCTGAATTTAGGAATTTATTTGAAGCGAATCATTATGTAACAATCCTGTAACGCCTTAAATTTCGCCCAATGTTACTTCAGAAGCTAAAATTAAATCAATTCAACTTATTATTATTAATATAAATCGAAGTATAAATAATTTAAACCTTCTCCAAAATATTAGAAAAAATTCAAATGAATTTAGATGGAGGCGGTAATACTTAGAGTGAAATTTCAACATTCGATGTCGATATATAGGAAATCAATGTAAGGGAGCCATGAAGACAGTGAAGAACTACATAACAATTTCGTAAATTAAAATACACACAGATCTATTGAAGATTTTGACCAATTACCTTATAATATATGACATGCAGGTGCACAAATATTATTGATAACAACCACGAGGACTTGGAATTTAGTTCCTATTATCAAGACCAGGGCGTAATTTGAAAGATTGAGGCCTAATAGAGGTTCGACGGTTACCCAAGCCCTGTAGAAAAGCTTACCGCCTTTCTTGCTTACTGTACTTTTTTCAAAAAAGAGGCTAATTTTGTGTATAAAAAATTGAAATCGCAAACACCAAATTCGTTCGGAAACGAGGACAATTTTTTTTTAGTCAAGTCATTTAATCCATTTAACCTAATCCAAAATGAAATGTACGTTCATCATATAAAATACTCAGGTTTTTTACAATAATTTCAAATGAAGGATACCTACTTGTACTACTAGGCAAACAATGATCGTCTGCAGTATTGCTTATTTTAATATTTTTAACAATTTTCTCATAACCCTTGTATGTGTTTATTATGTATGGAATATAATTAACAAAAGAATGAATACTATCACTATGGCTCGAGCGGTCTTATAGCAGATCTTGTCTTAGTATCTTACTTCTTCAGGGAGCTTTTCCTATACGTAATATAATGAGTCATATAATCTTCTTCTTCTTCCTTCTTGTAGTAATAGGTCTAGGACCTGTTTCTTCTTCAGTTTTAGCCTTCTCTAATGTTTATATTTTCACACCATCTTTTTCCTAGTCGGCCTACGCCTCGTTTGCCTATAGGTGATTTGTCCCTTGCATTTCGTAGTAGTCTGTCGTTCGTCATTCTGCTAATGTGTCGTCTATTCCATTCTTGTTTTCTTTCTAATACCCAGGAGTCTATTTTGTTTTGATTGTATCTGGTCTAGTTTCTGCCGTATGTCATGATTGGCCTAATTGTTTTGTAAATTCTGGATTTTGTTTCAATTTTTGAAACTAATATCATAGCATAAATTGTGAATATGTATGTTGTCGTGAACTTAAAACATAGCGCCAGAACCCAAAATATTTCCCACAAAACCTCGATAGGAAGTCATGAACATTGCTATAATGAAGTAGGTATAGGACTAGGACCCATCACCGCTTTTTTCGCATAGAGAAGTAAGTCAAATTAATCAACCCTTTTCAAAGAGAAATAGTATAGTACATTGAGAAAAATCATATAACGAATTTCTAAGGATGCTCGGATTTTAGGTTTGCGAACCTTTAACAGTGCACGCTGAATAGATGTGCGTATATTACGGACTTTGTTAAGTTGTGTGTCACTACCGTTAATAACTTTTTATGTTTCTCAAAAAATTGATAACACCGAAATGTTTTATTTTTTCCAGTGCCAGTTCCTACGAAGCGTTCGACTAAAAAACAGAAAAATGTGTTAACAAGAATGGATTCAATCAGTGGGCCCTTGAAAATATTAAAAAAATGCAAGGACGAACATATACAAATCAAGGTAAAATTTTATTCTCACATTAAGTTTTACTTTTCCACTTTCAAAAATATTTAAAGTAGTGAAATTATTTTCTAGCTATTTTTAAATAATAAAACAATTTGCGAAACAACATCAATATGTATGCATATAATCTTGTTCAATGGCAACGACTTCTCAATAAAAATGATAGTTGGCCTTAAGTATATCAATGCTAATGATTGCACAACAAGGAAACTATGGCAGAAGGTTAGTAGTTAACTCACCACAACAGTTACTCAAATTAAGAAACATTATCCTTTTATTCTACTGGACACGTTTAATACCGAACAGGTCCGTTGATCTTCATGGTCAACGCCATGGTCGAATTAATCTAAGCAATCGGTCTTCGCTTTCTTACCTGTCAATAAATAATTTAGGCAGAAACTAACCTTTCCGAATGCTATTATGTAAATTACATATATACTACGCTCAAGTACATTTAACGGAATACAGAAAAAAAAACTTGTACATTATTTTAATATGTGATTTTTTTTAATATTAGAAAAGTTAGAAGTCCTATACCATGACGTAATCGACTATCAAACCGAAACTACTGGTAAAAAGTTGATTTATTGGAAATTTGAGGTTACACCAATGTCGTTTAATAATCCTCTCGCAAAAAATATTGATTTATTTCGAAAATTTACGAAACACAGCAAATGAAAATAATTCTTTCAATCCTCCCACTGAAATGCAAATCATAAAATACGAAATCACGAAAAATACGAAAAAATTTCAATATAAAATTCCGCATAAACTTCATTACCTATTAAAGGAATACGTTTATTTTTGACTGTTTACTTTAAATGTTTTGTTATGAAATTTCGAGGAAAACAATTCATAATTTTCTCCTGACTTTATTCTTTATCTATATTTCAACGTTAAATCAGAAAATTACAAACAATCTGGCACATCTCAATTAAAAACGATGCCCAGCTATAAATACAGGTTACAATAAATTGCGTAACAAGAAATTTTTCCAATGACGTTGAAAAAAGACCCGCTATTTATCTGATCGAATTAAAATTGAAGTTTCCTCTTTAAATTTTTCTTAAAGAACATCGTGTTTTGACTGAAATAGAGATAGGTTGAACTTAGTTGATAAAGATTAACTTTTAAGCCGTAGTTAACGAGGTTCAAAAATAGATTTCTGTAAAATCCACTGAACTGAATTGACATTGTTTAAAGAAAAAATGTAATAAGAATATAAAACACGTATTTATTCCTGCATAGAACATTTCAGAAAATAATTGCCTGGGAATACGATTTTTAAATCGTGGTATGAAAGCAGATGCTGTAAGGCTAAACTTTGTACGTTGTACATTGACAATAAAAGAAAATTGTTACTTGCAGCTACTTTCTCCTATAAGAAAGTGAATGTCGATTCGCTTTTTACTGTTATTTTTTGTAAAGGCTATATACGCTATGGACAAATTATTACCTATCTTCGCTAGATATTTTGTGGTTACGTGCATCCAAAAAGAGGGCAAAATTTAAAACACTTAACACGGTAATCAACGATATTTAACTTTTCGTATAAAAATGTGAACGAACCTCAGTTATGCACAACGGATTAGATGGAGAAAGGTGAAAGAACGTATTATATTGCAATTAAAATTTGTTTGCTTTTATTACTCTTAGGTACGTTAGCGTAATTAAACCTTTTATGATTAATTATCCGCAAGGAATAATGTATAAATTTTCATTATCCGTAGTCGTTATAATAATAATTTTATTACACGCACAATTTATACACCGTAAAAATAATCTAAAACATTTTTTCCCATTCCTAAACAAAATAATTAAGTGTGATGCAAAAAAATTTTTACAATGTGGATTTCAAAACTTATTGCGTCTATTTTTTGTACACTACAATTTCTCTTAAAATTTCCATGTACATACATAATAATAATAATAGTGTCTTTATTATTTGCTTCAGCAGGTATACATAACTTCGTTTTAATTCCATTTTTCCGTCGAGTTTTTGTCTGCCTTTTTAAGTGTTTACTTTAAATAGAACCCAACGCGTCAACTATAATGAGGATGACATATAGTGTCGAAACGTCGAAAGTGGAATTACTTATTATTTTTATAATATTCCGTATTTTTGTTTTCTTGCTTACAGTATTGAATTTAGCTTGCTCGTTATTACTCTTCCTGGGCCACTTTTTTTTCAGTAATTGTATTCTTTTGTTATTTATAATTTTGGATTTTTGAGGTAAACTGAGACATGTGTCATAATTTCATATGAGTAGAAAAACTATTATCGAAACGACATAGATCATTCGATTTTTAAATCTAGAATGTAAACAGTTTACGAATAGAACAATAGAACACTCTAAAATATATTGAAGAGATAAAGTTATGTTTCTAAGTGTTGGTCTTTACATTAGCTTACTGTCCTTACTGATATTTAAACTTGTTTTTTTAATTTCAGAACTTTTGTAACTGTAGTTCAGTAAATCCCTATAACATTAGCCGACGTTTGTTAAACAGAAAACAGATAGCCTACTCCCTTTCCACTCAAGATGATTATTAGTATTACTACACATCTTCAAAATACAATTCATGTTTACTACAAGACAGTGTATCAGAAAATGATTACAAACAAACTCTAATATTGCTTATTATTTTCAAAAACAAAGTTAATTACAAGGAAAAAGACGTCTAATTAGTGTCTAATTTTGGAAGTTGCCATACATATTCAAGTTTTATCCTTGATGAAATGATTATTATATATATATATCTTACTTTTTACCACTTGTTAGTGTATTATATTAATTATAGCTTACCTCATTCATTACAATATTATTCCTATACTGTTTCACTTAATTACGCTTTATTAGTGTGAAATAATAATAATGATCTTATTTCAAAGGTTTTTATAAATATGTAAATAAAATTGATGCAAGTTTATGATTACAAAGCGGTTTGAGATATAGTGAAATATGTAATAGAAACATACAAAAATTGGTGACAATCACATCCAAAAACATGAAAAATTATTATATAAATTATTGGTCCATTTTTGAACAGGATATTAACAGGGCGAAAAATTGAGAACCACAACAGTCAGTAGCGGAAAATGTGGTTTCGACATGATCCGAAATGGTAATTTCCGTAACAAATGAATTTTCTAGAAGCTACGCATAGTTTGACTAAACCATTCCTGCATTCACCTGCATCCCCCCATGTATTTGAAATCTCAGGTTGCCGTCTGGTCATTATAGTCTATTTGCTCTATTAGAATTTGGAATTTCGTTAAATATTTAGGAAAAATGATCACTTTCAATTCAAATTAACATAACTTGGAAAAGTATGAAGTTGGATATTATAGGGAACGTGAATTTTTGTAATGCTTTCATCAGCGTCTCTCACAGCGTAAAAATTAAATGGCGTAAAGGACAGACTACTACTTTTAAATACGTAAAGTAAAATTTATACTCACAAGCACAGTGTAGTAACTTAAATTAAGGGATGTTAGAGCAGCGCTGCTGTACTACCTACTGTATTATAAATTTAATTTTTGCCTAAAACATGCTTTGAATCATTTCTTTGACAGTCCTAAAAATTTCAAATTCAAAATGGAGTTTATGCACCTGTGGATATCCGACCACTTCAATTATAGGATATGATTAATTTCTATTTTAAACCGCTATAACAGAAGTGGCTCTCTCATAGAAAATGCAAATCAATTTTGATTGATAAATTGGCGTTAATTAACCAACTGACGCTTATCTAATACATTTATTATGATGCATTGACAATAAAAACTTGGGAAAGTGTAAACGTAATAAAAAAAAGCGAAAGTATTTTCGGTAACGGGTCAAAGAGCTCCAATAGCTATATAAATTTTCGCTTTTAATTTAGTTACAGAATTCATATTAACGGAATTTATGCTACTGAATATGTATAGGATGCTTGTTTATACTGTAAATAATATTCCGTAGGTATAACAATTGTTTTGTGCTTCCATTAATTTTATTCGAAGGAACTTTCGCTTTCTCGTATCTATATTTTTTTTTCTAGTAAACTTTCTCTTCTAACTGATTATTAGTTTATTTAAATTTGTTTTGAATTAAAGTTGAAAAAGGTTACGCCATAATTTGTCTGGACTGTAAGTAGACAAGAGGAACTTCTAATGTACTCGCAACACTTTCGCGAACCTTGATTTAAGGTCCTTAACGAGGTCGTCGTGCAAGGTTACTTACCATTCCTATCTCAATATTAAAACCATCGGATTTGCTACAAGGATAATAAATGACTTCAATCGTTTTTTAGTCACTTACCGTTTACTTTTATTATTCTACGCTTTACCTTGTTTCAGGTGTACAATTTGTAACCATGTTTTTTGTTTTGTTATAAAATTACAGTGTTTTTCTACTTATATTACCTTTAATATAATAGCGTACCTACTAATATTAAAGTAATGTAATTAAGAAAGAGTCATTGCCAAATATCGATTGCCAAATTCTCTTTGATAGCCTTTCACAATTTATTAAATGCCATTGTCAGGCGTTGTAAAATAATTTTTACTTTGTAATTTGATTATCGTATAGTTTTCTTCTAAAAACGTATTTAATGAAATCATGCTCGGAACATATGAACAAATATGGTAGGTATTCACTTAGGTACTTAATTTACTAATATTAACTAAGAACATGGTACCTACTCAATTTGGAGTTTTTCATGGTACCTATTACAAAATATACCTAATACAAAACTTACATAGTTTTATTCTATGTAGGTACAGTACGATTGCTTTATACATTAGTACACTACTACAAGATGGACAAGCAGAAATTTAGAACTTTTTTCATAAACTTGCCAAATACATTCAGTAACATTTTTTTTGCAGTACTTGGTTGATTCTGATTTGATTTACGTTAACCTTTAAAATCAAAAAGTATTATGTATACCAAACTAATTTCATTTATTATAATCTTGCAAGAATTTCCACTAACTAGATTACTCCCAACCGAAGGATTATTGAAAAACTCCTTATAGAGTAATTTTAACTTCCCTCTATTTAAAATAGTCGTGTGCAATCTTTTTATAAAATTATTCTCAGTAATAAAAAGATATTCTGAAGTGAATGTGCGTCATTGTTCTACGACGTACTTACCTAAGCTGTACTGAAGGAAATTCAGTATATTAACTATTCAAGCAACACATCTTCGCCAGAAGTGTTTACCGCTACGTCATTAATTTATGAATCTAGCTATCCAATTTGTCTATACTGTCTTCTCATATAAAATAGTGAATTAAATAAGGATGGTGAACATTCGTACTCGTAGTGTATTGAATAAGCAAATGTAGTAGAAAGAGTAAACCTATAACGCGACATCAATTTGTTGTATAATGCATATGAATTTAATTCTCATTTGACTAATATAATACAATTTTGGCTCATGTTTTTCATATTACACCATATGATTGTATGTGATGTAATGACGTAGCGGTAAACACTCCTGGCGAGGACAGTACATACGTACATATACTAAACATTGACGTTAAAAAAATTAGAATAATAAAATTCGCATAAATATAGGTTCGCTCAATCTTTTAAATGAAGGGGATGCAATTGTAACAATTCGTTGAGCTCATGACAAATTTCAGCCAATCTCAATCAATTTTTTGAACTGCTTACTCCGGTAATTTTTGTTTCACAAATTTCCCATTGAGCGATTATAAAAGATTGCGTAATATTGATCTGATTGCAATTCCAATTTGTTTTGTAACTGCGATCCGTCGATAAAGTTGCCTTAATCTCTAATATTGATTCTGTAAACATCCGATTATTTTGGTGTATTTCTTTAAGAATTAAAAAAAACTGTGATTTTACGTTTCTCTGCCCATCTGGACCCTTTTGTACGGTTTTCAAATACTATACAGGGAATTGCAGGGGATAGCGCTAAAAGTGTAGCAGACCTCTGAAAATCCTCTTGTCTAAAGAAAACTAACACGCTTTCGCCCTTTGTCCCCTAACATCGTTCATAAAATTCCAGTTTCCAAAGTGTATTTGTTGTTTTAGCGAAATTTTGTAAAATTAAGTTATTGCTTGCGTATCGGTCCGTCTGGGGCAATTTATATGGTTTTGAATCAATATGCACGGAAATTTCCTATAAGGGCTAAATTCTATGACATATTAAGATGTGCTATGAAAAAACCGCTTAATCTACATATGCCAGCTTGAAAGCTCGTCCAATTGACAAGTAACTGAATGAGAATATTCTCAAACGTAGCCAAGGGATTCTTTCATTTTGATGTTCAGGTAAAATTTGGACAAATATTTTGATCAGGATTGTTCGAAAATCCGCGGATATGAATTGCTTTAAATGTGAGTGTTAAACTTTATAATGATATTCAAATGTGTCAAATTCGTAGTGGACACACTGTGTTTACCTACTGTGTTTTATTTAGACAGAAATCGCGTGAAGAATCTAAAAAAAGTATGTCATTTAACTCTGTGAAAATGAGGGAAATGAGGAATTTTAATGCCTAGATGAATAATCGTATATGATCGATTGACGAATGACTAGGGGATGAAATCAAATTAGAAGTCGATTGTAGTACTTATAGGTAATAAATTTTAAATAATTAATGAAGGAACAATTAGGCATGATGTCCTTATTGTTTTGAATTTGTTTTTAACTTCTCTCCAGTAGTACGCATTGTGTAGGTATTAATAAAAATTTAAATTACACTGTTTATGGGTATTTATGCTAAAACTCAATTATTTGCACCAGGGAAAAGACATGTATTGTCGGTATATGATTGAATGCATAAATGGCAAATTCAGATTGTTTCAATCGTACAAAAAACCGTGCAAATCTGAACAAGGAAACACGTGGGAACATTACGAGTACATAAACTGGCTAGAAAAACTATTCATCATATTTAAAAACTTAAAAGAATTTAACGACATTAACCTCTAACCATCTTCTTAAAATTGCAGTGTTGTTTACTCTTACATAACGCGTCTAAATGATCCATTAAAATATAAAACTTCATTAATGAAAGTTACGCCTAAATTGCTCGCACAAATTAGAAGAGCCGTAAATAGAAGAGAAATGGGCGAGTCTAGCGATGTTTCTAAAAATACTTTGCTAACGAAAGTATGAAATTCAACAGACAATATATGAGACGTGTCTAAATTGAAATATATTTTCTAACAGTAAATGTGTGACCCTAGAATATCAAGTACAGTTAATCTTGGCGCAGTCTTCTACAACGAAAAAGCGTTTATTATATTTGACCTCGTTATGATGCATTGCAGGCACTCGTAATTTAGACGACCCTGGTCAAACAGTTATAATTTCAATCTAATATTATATTAACAAACAGTTTAATGGTTTTGCAAATCACGCCAATTCATTTTTATTGTTGCTATGTTGTCATCTAATTGGAGCAACTTGCATTATTCTAATCGTATATTTTTAGGTTTGGACGAGGCATAGTCACGGAATTCGAGGTTACTGCATCGGTTATGTTACAATTTTTGATAAACATTGGAATCTCGGACTGGAAGACGTTACCGAAACATGGACGAGACCAAAACGTAGAAAAATTCCAGCCGGAATGGGTGAGATATTCTACATTTCGTGTGCGCCCTTAATTATACCTATAAAACTTTGTCTTTTCCTCAGAGTTGCAAGTTTGCGAAATTTCGAAACGTCGTTTAGTTCCTCCAGTTATTAAAGTGATACATAGTGATGAAAAATTGGAAACGTGTGAGAGGCATATTGACCAACTTGTTATTAGAGGTGAACAAATTGTAATGATAGCTTTATTGTGCACAGGTGATAGTAAATAAATATTTTCCTACTTTTTTAATTCGCTCGCTTTTAAATTCGAAGCCGAAGTGACAAAAAGAAATTTAGCACCTACGCATTACAAAGGAAGAACGTGACAAGTAGATTAAGAACGTGGTGAAGATTTATGAAAATCCTTTAATTTATTAGGGCTAATGGCCAACAAAGAAATTGTTAATCCAACTTTATTAATTATAATTTTGAATTAATTTTAGAGCAAGTCTCCTGGGGAGTTCATCATAATTATATATTAAAGATAATTGACTTAAATAAGGATCAAGCAAAATGAAATTTATGTTCAAGCTTCACCTTCATTAAACTTAACAAAACTTACACGATCTACACGGATAAGGATTTCAATTCTAATACGTATATACTTCCTGTAGCATAAATCTTGCAGGCTAGAAGTGTATTTATGCTTCCTTTTTTAACATTTCTATTCATGTCGGTCTTAAAGAATAGACGCATTTAATTCCTACAATTTTGTTTTTTTGGACAAACAAGTTAGATTGATAAAATAAGTTGTGTGTACTCATGATAGTTGACGTCCAGTCGAAATCCTGTCGTGAAAACCAATGATTGCACCAAGCTGCATGCTTTCACTAGTTTTGGTTTATATAGGTAGGTATGTTTATAAAATATAAAAGTCATTGCAAGTAACCTGGTTTTTAAAGTATTAATACAGACGGAAATTTCCAGCATTGGCGAAGTAAGACCGTTTTTGTATTCGTGAAATTGGTGGTATTTGTCTTTTGTTATTTATCTACTGAAACTCTTGCGAAACACGATTTAACGAAAATGTGTAATTTTAAGATCTAATTTGGAATATTCCAGTCCAAAAATAAGAAATACGGTTATTACTATTTCTTTATATTTGATAATATTGATAATTTCGATTCCTACCAGTTCCAAATTTTGTTTCAGATTTAAGAATTTTCCCTTAGTCGCGTCATTCATTTCTGTATAACGAAACTAATTTCTAATTTATTAAAACGCGATGACGACATTATGTTGGTGAATCATATATCACCATTTCTCTGCTTCCTATGCGAGCATCATCGGACAATTAAAATTGAAATGGCAAAAAGTTTGGACTGAAGCAGCTATTTTCCTTGATATGTATAGTTTATATACCTACATAGTAAACCATTCTGCGAACGTTAAGACACATTTACATCACTAATGGCTTCTGTTCATCAAACGCACATCGATGAACAGCAAACCATTATTAAATTAAAAATCACAATATACCTACTCGTATTAATAAACTGTCATATAAAAACCACCAGAATGATACATGTGAACGAAAAAAGTTTTTTGCTATTATATGTACGCAATTGAATGTATAATTCAGGAAATGTAGAATAAGTCTACAGGATGAATCTGATTTGAATGGAAATTGTGCTAGGAATGGAAGATAATTCTAATAACCATTTTGTAAAGAAATTAAGGGAAGATATCTTCAAACTTTTCAAAAGTTTCAAACGGCTTAATTTTATTTAATGACGATCAAATGGAACAAAGATGCGCTAAAAACGAATTCTGAAAATTTCGCATAATTTTAACACGAAAACTGCTGTGTTTCGAATTTGTTAATGGGAATTTTAATTTCGGAATAAATACTTGGTAAAGTTTATGGAGACTTAAAGTAAACAAATTTTCACTCTGATGTAAATCATTAATAAGAAGAAAGTCATCAATTATTTATAGACATTAGGGCGGCGTTTGATAGGGTGAATAGGGTTAAAGTGGGGGAGAGGTTAAGGGCTCTAAAGATGGACGAGGAAATAGTAGGGATGATGAAGATATGTACAGAGTAACAAGATGTAGAGTGAGGATGGGTGTAGATACCAGTGAACGCTTCTGGACTGGGAAGGGCTGGCCTCTTTTCAATATTAATTGGGGACTTTGAGGAAGTGGTTCGGAGGAACCAGACTGGCGGTATTGTGTTAGGAAACAAAAAAGTATGGGTGTTAGGATAAGAAAAGGGGGCTGAAGATAAATACAAACAAAGGGAGTTGGTGGATGGGGGGGGGGGTATATTCAGAAAAGGAGGTGGCTGTTTGACAGGCTAGTTAAAAGCGTGATGTTGTATAGAGCAGAGGTTTGGGGGTGGGAGAGAAGAGAGTAGCTGAAATACTGGAAGTGGGTGCTACGATTGGAAAGAGAAACCCCGGGGTATGTGGTGGAGGATGTAGAGATGAGGAGGGAATTGAGTTGGATGACAGCTGAGGATATAGTAAGGAGGGACGATCAGATTCAAATACAAGAGAGAAGGACGAAAATCCGAGAGGAGAGGTATAACGAAAACTACTGAGATCTGGAGACAGATGGTATACCAAAGTACTTGAGGGGAAGGGGTGTGTAATGAGGAAGAAGACTGTGGCAAGGTTCATGGTAGGAAATGAGGAAAGGGACAATAAATACTGGTTAGAAGAGGGGGGGAGGATGTGTAGACTGTGCGGGGAGGGTAGGATAGTAGAATATGCGTCACGTGGTAGGGAGCTATGGCAGCAAGTGTGAGGATGGAAAAGGGTGTTGGGAGAGGATGGGTGGAGATTGGGATGGATGGAATAAGTTTTAGAAATTAGAAGAAGGAAAAAGGAGGGCAATTAAGGGATGTGAAGGAGGGGTGTAGGCTCTGTTAGGTAGAGGGAATAGGATTTAGTTGGATTTGAATAGTTTATTATTAAATAATAATTGAAATCATCAATTTGAGGAACATAGAGTATGTTTAGAAACGTTTCAAGCTGCTGTTGCCAATACGTTTATGAAAAATTCGCCTACCGAAGTTTCAGTTTGCGTCTTTACCATTGGGGGTTAGAAGGAAATACGAGGATAGTTGAATTTTTAACATGAATTTTTGGACAAGTCTTTCAACGATCCGCGTTCTTTTCTTCTTTTAACTGAAAAGTGCAATTGAAACTGCGATGAAATTAAAAAAAATCCCGCCCCCACAGTTTACCTAATTATGCTGACGTTCTCATTTAACATCCATTAAGAATCGATACCCTATGAGCATGAATGAAAAAATGTGGTGTCTTCCCCTAAAGAACTGAATTTTCAGGTAAGATGAATCGAAAACATGAATGAAAATCTAGTGCTTTTGAGAGGCAGAACGCAAATATAATCGTTTTTTTATTACAATAAATATTTGTTTATTGCTACGAATGCGACTATTCTACATGTTAATAAAGGAAACAACTTTCTGCCTGAAATATGAATAAAAATCCACACCAGCGTAAGTATACCTACATAAAATAAAGCGACGTGTGGGATTTTTCACATGAACCACCCACCGTCATTTATTCTAGACGTACTTGCATAATGCTTGTCTCCTTTTTTCTAAATTTACCCGAAGCTATTGCTTCAGTCTCATATTCTAATCTCAATTCAATTTGGTAACATATATATAGCGTTAGACCTTATCAAGTTTGAACATCCGTAAGTAGGTTACTAGTTCAATGTCATCATGGTATAATTTTTGATCCAAACGTAATCGATGTTTACGTACAAATTTGGCCTATAAAAAGTACGTTTGCCAAAACCCAGAACGTCGCGTCGTTTGTCGTCGCGATTAATCTTTGTGCTTAAGAAAATTATCATACGTACATCGTACACAGAGATGAAAAAGTGACGTGGCCTGCAACATTGACATATTTTTTTCCTTACTTATGATACTAACTATTTTTCAAGTTCATTTATTTTAGAAGCAGTGTTTAATCAACGACCTTCTCTTTTTGAATTTATTAAATACAATATGACGGCCACTTTATACGTATACTTGACTTTTAACAAAGATCCTGAAAAGATTCAAGGCGAGATTATAATTTTTTACACACATTAATTGAATTAAAAACTACAGCTTCTGCGTGTTTTACACACTAATTTATGTAAATGAGCATCTCCTAAATTGAGTTATGTTATGTGGTGCTTATAACGAATGCGCCAAAATTACAACAGAAAAAAAGGGAAGCGAACTTTGAACAGAAAAAAATTTATCATTCATCGCCATTATTTATTTCGGACCAATTTCGAATTGTTTTATATGAACCTTCAGCGTTCTATAAAGTATGCATCATCTGTTTACGACTTTACGAGATTGTCAAAAGCCTTGGGCCAGTGTGTGATATTTCAAAGATTCAAGGCAAAAACTTGAACAGATTATTAACGCGTGACGCCTCGAAAAATTAAAGTCCTAAACTGTGATTAATACGTTATTAATAACCGATCGAATTTTGTTGAATACTTTACTACCTGTCTCATTATCAAATTTCCAGCTGCACTATTTCGCCTTAATTTAAACAGTGTCGATGAATTACGTCAGCACATCATTCGTGCAGCTGTTAGGCGATAAAGGTTATCAAAATGACTATTACTGTTTTTGCTTTCATAATAATCACGCATCTCAATATCATTAACAAAGAAAATTGCGTGAAATATGGGGATAAACAATAATTTGCGAAAGTGGCTCGTGATTTTTCATTCATCAGTTCGGCGAAGAAAAACAAACCCGTGAATGCACCGATTTCCTCATCTTCACTATATTATGTACTTTTACTTTTCATGTGGCCTCCAATGTATAATTGCAAAAAATATTTGTTGTCTGAATATTTTTCCAAGAAAACGATTTCCGTGATTGGCTATCTTATTTCGTTTACTAATTAATTGAAAAGATAATTAATCTCCGATAAAAAATGTAAATAGGTACTAAAATTGTAAACGAAGGACATTAAAATTGCAAGTCAGAGGGATAAGCGTTTATCCTATGTATTTAGATAAAATTTGCTGTTCCACCATATTCTTGCTGTTTGGGGGAATTGAGGCGAAATACGAAAGCATAAGTGGTCGGGTAACGTTCGTAAAAAATGAGGCCTACAAGTAAGACAGTTCATTGTAAAACGTCGTTAATTTTATACATTCTGATACACGCCTATAATATTATAAACACAATGCTGATAAGATAGTGACTGTCTCCCTATGAATTATAGCCTGTTTCAATACATAATACATTTTTTAAAGCTATGAACGTTCATCAACTAGTGTGTCAAAAAACTTTTGCCCACTACAGCTCTAACATTTTTCAGTCTTTTTCAAAATGTAGCCGTCAAAAACGGTACAATATTCCCGTTTCATATCACACGATCGTTATGCATATTTCATAGTTAGAACACGATTCCAACTAGAAAAGTAAACAAGTACTTACTTTAGTAATAATTTCTAAAATTAACATTAACTTTTCAACACTATTTGAAAAAATCTGTCCTGTTTGCACTTCCATATAAAGAAATGAATTATGACTAATGAAGGATTGTTCATAAGAAGAAAAAAGTTTAGGATTCGATTGAACATCCTATACAATTGTGATAGACATCCCCACATAATGCTGGTGTAAATAGTCTTAGTGAACAAATTTTCCCATGACTCATACACTTTTCTTCCAATGTTCTAATGAATATAGGATGTATTTACTCTAGTACAGATATCGCTGGAGGAACGGTATTCTGACTGAATGGATAATATGTGAAGAACAGAGTATTCGACCAGATTGGTTATGCAATCTAACATTAGTTGATTGCTTTTGGGCCACGTTAGTAATCAAATTAAGATGTTAACCACAATAATGCAAGATGCTCAAAAACTTTTCATAAGAAGGTATGGGCCTACAAACTCATGTACGAATCGTTTTAATGAAAGTGATACGATAGACCGTGTATTTCAAAAAGAATATCGGGTTTGACAAATAACAAGAAAAGGAAAAAGTTTCTCAAACTATATATTTCCTGTAAAAACAAAGTTTATTGTTACATGAGGTTGTCACCAAACGCAGTATGCACCGCTTATCATTATACGTCAAACTGTTTTACAATAAAGATACTTTTTTACTCTATTGCTCTAGATAGTCGTGAAATGCATACCTGCTTCACAGCAATTGCATTTGCATATTGTAAGACACACGTGCATACATCTGCAAGTGCAGTTTTGGTGCCTTTCCTCTTCTTTCATTCAGGTTTTCGTGAAAGACACATTAGTTATCATTGAGTACATTCTTGGGTATAAAGGGCAAGGGGTGATGGTAATACAATAACTTTCATCAATGAGATTTTTTACTCTACATTTTCAGTTTTAGACAGTTTCATCATAACTGCACGAGTTTCCATTATAGGACGGGAAATTAATTTTCGCCCCTAAAGTTTTTTTTTCATCTGAAACTTAAAGTTTGTTACAGATACTGGTCAAAACAAAAAAAATGTCGAATAAGGTTTGATATACAGAAAGAAGATACGGATGTGAGAAAATGAAGAAAAAAGAATGAACGAATGCCAAAACGTTTACTGCATTTACATTCTGGAATCACGCGGAGCAATTTATTTAACAAAACTTTATTCAAATTCATTTAAAACTTGAAACCAGAAATTTTCCGACATAACATATAGTTTCCCTTCGATGTAGATGGCTTAAAAAACATCACGCTGTCTACAACTAGTAAAGCAACAAAAGTGAAAAGTATGGCAATTTTAGTATAAAATTTCTGTGAATTTTTAAATTTTAGGACCCAATATTGTAAACAAGTTTATCAAAGAGAGAGACAGTAATAATAAAATAATGTTAGTAACGTTTATCTGTATAGAAAGTCCAAAACACTTCATGCTACAATGTAAGCACTTAATAGCGCCACTGTAGGCCATTTAGCTCTGTAATTCTTTCGGCACTTCAGGAACTCATCTCAAATAGAAAATTTGAGCCAAATGTCAAAATCTGTTAAGGTGTTATTAATGAGTAATAAATAATAAATATGAAAAAATTGACTATTATTGTTCAGGTGTTAATAACGTGTTTATAAGGCGAGAAATAATATTTGATTACGTGTGTATCGAATAGAAATTATCGCAAAGTCATCATGAAAAACACTAGAATAGTAGAATCTTTCAATTTATTTTAATTTTGTACCATTTTAATGTTTATTAATAAACTATTAACAAAAGGGGAAACGACGCGTAGTTATTCATAGACAAGACCGAAAGTAAATCTTGCAGTAACAAAAATGACTAATTAAAACACAAATATGCAAATGTTTGCATGACTAATGATAATTTCGTGATTTCAAAATCTTATTGTTAAAAAAATGAGCACAAAGCGTTTGGCATAAATTTAATAAATCTCAAAGTGTTAATAAGTTAAAAGGAAATGATACTGATTCACAATGTCATGTCGTGCGAATTGTTTCGTGTCTTTCTTTTTGAGGGGATTTAGTGAAAATAGTACTTTTCTGCTAAATAAATTTACACATTTTGAGAAATGTCGCTTACTTCACGAATATTTAGCATCTACGTGAATTTACCACACAGAACAATTACCATACAACCCTTGAATTTTTTCCCTTAAGTTCTTACTGACATAGGATGGAAAAATAAAAATGTGTTATTTTCATACATGTAGACAAGTGGAGTATACAAACTCTGTTAAAAAGAATTAAACTTTAACCGCATGACTACACGTTGCAATTTCTAAATAAGCTTTTGCTTCAGAGAAAATAATTTACCAGAGATTATTTTGAATTCCCAAGGAGTTCGCACCCTGGCTACCGCTCTTTGAGCGCCCTTGCTTACTTAGACTTCTGCTTTCGGCTCTTTTACTTTTCTTTGACTTCTTCGACTCATTTTTTCCCATTGTCATATAAGCGAGTCTAGATAAAAACAATAATGAACCGAAAAACTAAAGTTAATGAACTCCTTCCTACATTTAAATATATATTGTTATTTGTTTGGAACTACTCCAAGATTTATTTTCAAGTTTTCACATTTTTTTCGTTCCTCGATTACGTTAGTTAATTTGAATAAATATAAATTTTTAATGTAAATTGGAATTTGACGCTTCGCAAAAATTATGGGTGAAAGTAACTTGGTGTGAGACACGGTCAGTTACCCAGACTTTGCTAAATAAATGTTTTACCTGTGGTTTTACTTTCGGATTTACTTATCTTATCTGATATAGTGAAGGATAGTTTTCTAACAGTTCTTTTTAATGGGGTTGATCCCATTTAAACAATTTTAACCTTAAGAGTCTACATAAATTTTTCGACGACCTCGCGTTTGTGTATGCAAAAAAAAAGGTAGGGTTATCTCCTTGTAATTATTGAATGTAAAACGATTAATTGAACGAAACCCCGTTTTGATGCACATTGACACATTTACATACCAAAAGTTTGTTCACCGTTAATTTTGGGTGAAAAAATGTAATCTTATCGTAGAAATTGTTCATAGAGGAAGCGTCTTACATCAATATTATTATTGTAGTATGCAAAAGTAAACTTTACGAACTTACATAAATATGTTGTTAAACAAACCAGTCTGTGAGAAATTTCGGCGAATTTTCACAACTTTCGCTTGTCAGACGTGGAGAAAGCGTTTTATAAAATTATTTACTAATAAAGGTTGATATACCGTTAGACAATTAAACGCTCTCTATCTAAATGTGCGAACTTCACATTCAAAATACTTTTCGCGCGTTTTCACCTGTTCCAACTATGCCTTAAAAAATATTTAAAAACCGTACCTTAAATGCATTATCCAAATGAAAGTAATCCAAAAAAGGTCACACAAGAATCACAACACTCACTGTTAATATTATTTTAAAATCCGCCACTGAAGTACACATAAAATAGAAAAAAACACAGGATGCACAAGGCTTAGAATTTCACACAAACTGATTCGATAAAAATTGATGAACAATTAGACGTGCATCTCAGTGATGCAATTAACTAGTTCTTAATTATGTTCAACAATCGCAAGATAACGGGATTCTGCGTTCGGATATCGCGCTAGCGGGCGTGCGCAATTCTACTTGATCGTGAACTAAAAGCTGCGAATGAAAAGTACGCTATCAAAGTAAGCTTAGCTAAAACCGCATTTTCTAAGCACACTGCGATTGCGGGCGAATGTACACGACTACAAGGCTGAATACTAGCAAAACTTCTTTGTTTAGATGATTATCGTAACGTACATTTATAAACATTTTTTTTTGTTTCCACTTTAATTTGACCTGACCTTTCGTTGATTACAAATCACTCGTTTAATATGTCTCAAATCTAGAAAAAAATTTCACCCGCTTGTTCTTGCATTTAGAGTACACAAGGTGATTTTTTTCAATAATTTATAAAAAAAATTATCTGATTTAATCTTTTTTTTTCAAGGTAAGTACGTTTAAAGGTCAACATAAATGTTTACAGTTATATTTTTTTTAAATAAAGCATTTTACAAAATAATGCCCGACTTTTTTTATCTACTTAAACAAATTTTCAGTAATTGCGATAATTAGTAGGAATGTTTTTCTAATCGAAAAGAGGCCAGTAACAGATTAATTTGTGTCATAGTCCCCCAAGCCGAGCTCCACTACTATTTAAAAAAATTATCCAAAAAGTATACAAAATCATTATAGTTGAGTGGTTACTGGTTTTCAAAAAACAGCGCAGGGACTCTTATAAATCATGCAAGTTTTATGTAGAGAGAAATTTACATCCTTTTATAGGAAATTCAATTAAAGGAAATTGTTGAATATGGCCAATGCAGTGACCAATATTAGTTAAGTTGAATATTTTGATGAAACCGGGTAGACTTCTTTCGTAAAATTATACATAAGTCGAGAATCTTGATAATTTCGTATAGCAAGCTCGTTTCTAAACACCCACGAGTATTAAAAGATTTCGATTGATGAAAAATTTATCAGTGTTTTTCATTTTATTTCCAGAAATCCGCAACCTACATGAATGCTGCAAATGCTGTTAAGGCATATGTAACTTTCCAAAAATGTGTAGGTTAGCTTCCTGAACAGTCTCAGAAGTGAAATTGTACTGAGTTGCATTCAGCACCATTAACACTGTTTCTTCTGTCAGAGTAATCAAATATCCGTAAACTGGATTTCTTACTTCGATATTAATCTAGTTTCTAATGCTATTCTCGGCTTTCTAATAATGTCATGCGTGGTATAGTAGTATGCAAAAATGGCTCTCCAAGAAAGGAACCATGTTTCAGGCGGGGTGGCTTCCAATATAAACAAAATTACACAGAATTGTTTGAACCACGGTAGTACGTACCTTTTAGTATGTAGGTATTTGAAGTTATGGATATTAGAACCTTATTATTTTTCCAATAAGGTAAAAACATGACACTCCTAACTTTCATAAGTTATGTTATAAATAGCGTTGAGAATATACAGGGTGTCTCACGGTGACCACCCATTAGAATATTTCAGAAACTATTACGATTTGAATTTTGAAAATTTGGGTGATGGGGTTTTCGGGCGTGGCCTCCTCAAATAAAATAATGGCGTCTACGTAACACTTCCGGTTTTTCCGGAAATGACACCAACTTTGTTATTTTAAATGTAACACCCTATATATTATTACGATTTTGGATTCTACGTAAAATTTTAGGTGGACTTTCATCAAGTTTTCTTATTCCTAAAATTAACCGTTTCCGAGATGACCTTAGTTGACTACACAAAAAACAGTAGATATCTCAAAAACTAGAAGAGATAGGTATAGGGAACCATAGTACCGTTCGAATGAGAATGAAATTTTGCATCAGACTACGACGAAACATACAGGGTGTTCCATTTGAAAAAACCAACTTATGATGATTTGAAGTTAACTAAACTCGGCATTAAATTTCCACCACCCTGTATGCAATTAAGCCACTTTGAAAGTACGGATGGGAAGCTTAGGGGTTCAGCTATCTCTCGTATCAATATGGTTCCTTCACCTTTCTTGCTGTAGAATTCACACGGTTTTAAGCCAGATAGTGTTTATTTTAATTTTTATTAAAAAAATTAAATATCTCGGAAACGGTTAATTTTAGGAATAAGAAAACTTGATGAAAGTCCACCTAAAATTTTACGTAGAATCCAAAATCGTAATAATATATAGGGTGTTACATTTAAAATAACAAAGTTGGTGTCATTTCCGGAAAAACCGGAAGTGTTACGTAGACGCCATTATTTTATTTGAGGAGGCCACGCCCAAAAACCCCATCACCCAAATTTTCAAAATTCAAATCGTAATAGTTTCTGAAATATTCTAATGGGTGGTCACCGTGAGACACCCTGTATGCAAAATGCATATTATTTATTTGTGACTGTATGAAAGAAACTTCGTACATTTGAGTCAATTAAACCCACTTTATTTTTGCACATTTTGCTCCTTCTGCATTTTTCTTATAATTTTGGATATTCTGAATATGTTTAGTTTTTGCTAATTTTAATCGACTTGTATTCAAATTTTCTATAAATTTTTGCTATTCTTTATATGAAATATTCTAATTTGGATCAGGGGGTTAAGAAACTTTTTTTGTTTCAATTATTATGCACGTATATATTTTTTTCTTTTCACACTAATCTTAATTCACAATACATGTCTTTATAGAGTTGCAGATTAAATTAAAAATCAATTTCTCATGATCAATGATTTTATTAATAATGCAGAAAAGTTGTTTGTAAAAGCAAAAGTTCAGCTGTACAAGGAAATTGATTCCTCACCTCGAAAGCCCATACTTACTAGCTTATTAATAGATGGAAGTGACTTTATTTTATTTGGAGTATTTTGAGTGCATTGAAAGAGTTACTTACAGCATAATCTTAACATATTTCCGAAACTATGTTTGGAGTTAAAAGAAAACAAGTGTTATTGGTTGAAAGTATAAATTTAATACACAATTTCAAAAGAAGAATCAATACCTTAAAGGGAATAATTTGGAATAGTATTTTGGGTAAAAATGAAGACTATCAAATTTTAAAAGATGTTTCAACTGCCTTGAATGGTAATTTTGTGGAAGGTTTGGAAATTGCTCAGAATATTTTATTACCCCTTTTCCCTTATTACGTATGATGCTGTAGAGAAAAGTTTCTTTACGTACAAATTGATTCTTAGCGATAGGAGGGAATTCATTCTTGGTGAAAATATAGGGAAACACCGTTTTTAGTATTTATCGCAATATTACTACTAATACTTATGGAAGTAGTTAATTAAGAGGTGGCCCAACGAAAAGGTAACAGACGGATTTTTGGCTAGGAAACATTTTTTTGAGGAATGCAAAAACACGTCAAATTTTATATCAAAGGGGACAAGGGATGATGGGGCAAGTGATACGTCATTTGAAAGGTCTTTCTTTTCTAAATTCAGTGCACTAGTTTTTTTTTATTAACAACAAAAAAAGTGAAGTGGAAAAAATGAAAAATGAGGAAAGAGTTTGGGGCATTTAAAAACTAAAAAAGCGCGGACAGGTCAATTGTTATTTTTTGACAATGTTGTCAAATGGCAGTAAAAGTACCTAGCTTCTCTCAGGTTACTCAAGAATCTTCAATTTAATCAATTAGTGTAATTTAAGAAGCTTCAGTAACTGCCTTTTAAATGATTCTCCCATTCTAAAGTTATATGTATGTTCCATGATTCTTACTCCTGTGTTTCCATCCTTCCCTTTATTTCCTTTCCTTTATTTAGAAATCACGACTCGTGAAATGCAAAGCTGGGTAGCATGCAAAAATCGGGTAAATTCATTATAAGCCATTGAACATTTAGTAGTTTTATTTAAGTAATAAGTAATAACACTTATTAAACAAATAAAATTGACTTGGCGTCAATTCTTCCTTCCTTCCTAAGGCGTAGTCCGACTAGTGAGGCCACATTTTTGACAACAGCCTGTTAAAACAGCGTACCTCATTCGTATTTCGAGCATCTGACCAAGCAGCTCTCATCCACTGGTGTTTATTTATCTGTTAACCTTCTGATGTTCTTCCTTCATTAAAAAGCTACTGATTTTTATGTATGGAATGTTTTGTAGCTCTACATTAATACCAAGTACAGGGTACTTCCTTGCAAATAGAAAATATGTTATTTGAATTATTAAGTGGAAATATCGCTAAACTTCTACCAGTTGTTATTTTCAGTTTGATACTGCGAGGCTGTTCCATTTAAAGTAGGAAAATAATGTGATACAATGTAGCAGAAAATAAATCTGGAAGCGTTTTGCCTGTGCTGAGATATTCATGTTAAAACGTTACACAATTAGCAGTGGCGGTTTCAGGGGGGTGGGGGGTAATTGAGTAATTACTCCCCCTAAGAATTTTTCGTTCGCTTATTTATTTTTATTCTTAAAAAATTACCAACATTTCAAACAAACAAGTCAAGTTATGGTAAATCTAGTTGGCGATCTATGACGGTGAATTTGTCTAAAACTGCTGGAGAGACGTGGAGGGGACCGATACCCGATACCTTTTTTAAAATTATCCCCCCTAAGTCAGTTGGCTGGAAACGCCATTGACAATTAGATACCGTGAAAGCAGTGTCTACACAAAATATTATAAAATTTTACCATTAAATTTAAAAATTTTTGTATCCCTAGATTGTTGTTCAAAGTTATATTTTTTAGCACACATGGCACTTATAATATACAGATTGACTTACCAAAATACAACTACATTATTTCATGTAAAATGAGACAATTCCTGGCTTCAAATTGGTATTTCGATACAATTCATTCGACCATGGAGCAATTAGTGGGCTACGCCGTATGCTGTCTGCATTGATTGTTAATTACAAATTTGTTGCTGAAATACTATCTACTAGTTTTACGTATAATGGCGGTAATTTGTCATATCTATAAATTAGTATTTTTTTATAACGGTTTATCTAAGGGTTATTTTAAATGCAGCGCCATCATTAATTCTATTTATTTTAGAATGAAATTATTCCATGGTAAACATATAGATGCAATAATATGTAAAATACATTTAGCCATAACGGTGTAGGGTTTAATGTCCTGACAAATGAAAATGTTATCAAAAATCCAAAGGGGTGTAGAGTCATTATCATTATAATGTTCATTTTGTTTTTCTGGCTGTACAATTTTGAAAATATTTCATTCGTACAGTATATGATTTGGGGTGTAATTGGTCCTTAACTTAATTAATTTTTTTTATATGGGATTATAATGTGGATGGAGTCTTTGTAAACGCTTCTAGTAAGCTGTTTGCCGAATGTTCATCGAGAAATGTGAACTCTATAGTCGAATGTTATTCCAAAAACTTGGACAACGTCAATAACAGTTGAGTTTGAAGCACCTTTTGCTTTTTAAGACAGAAATATTTCATCACTTTTATTAATATTTTGTTAACGATAACGGCACAAAGTAAATAAGCCTCGGAATTGATTGAAAACGATTTTTTGCATTGAGTTGTGCTTGATCATAGAAGTACGTTTTTCAGAATAAGTGAAGGCTCGGAGTTGAAACGACTGTAACTCTGTAAAAGTACAAATAGGACTAAAAACAACTACTTCATCAAAAATAATGCGAAAGGTTAGGGTCTGAGTAAATCCTAGTCCCTGGGCCTATTCTTGTCCCCAAGGACGATTGATAACTTATATTTGTGAGGGATCGCCGAAGAAAATACTAGATAAAGTTAATTGCAAGAAAATACGCATGACAAAAACGTACACATACGAAAAAATACCGTTCTGCGTGTTTTAATATTGTATCATTTATAAAATAGTATATTAAAGATCAAATTTCATAAGGCAGGTTTTATGGCACGAATCAAAGGATGAGTGACATAAAACCTGCCTTTTGAATGAGTTCTTTATAATATTTTTTAGAATTTGCGCCTTTTGCAAACAATTTTAAATAAATATTTGAAATTATAAAAATCTAGGAAATTTTTTAGAGATTGGCACAGTTTTGTGTTATTTCATTTAGTTTAGTTAACTTGTATTAAGAGGGTAATATACCTAAGCGGGAAACGATCCTGCTGGTATTATTCAAATAATTGATCGAGAACGAATAGAAAAATCAAAAGATATTTGTTAGGGGACATTTTGTGTGCAATATTGTTTTATTGAGAAAAATGCGTTTTCTGAAAACAGTGTACAAACATAAAATTAACGTTAAACTATCCCCTCTGGTCTGAGACTTCCCTGCACAAAGAACTAACTTCAATTTATGATTTTTCTGTACGTAAAGTGCTAATGAATTTCCATTAGACTGACGACACTACTTGAAAATTGAACGAACTGTATTAACTCTATTCCAAAGAAAAATAATAGTCGAGGAAATAAAGCACTGAACCTACCAAATTTTTGTAGTAAGACCGATTTAGATGCGGTTTTTTGCATTCGCTTCCTAAATTTAATACGAAACTTTGTACCTACTTTTCATCATGTTTTTTTTCGAAATTGCGTTTGTGCAGTCGAAAATGCATCCTAAAAATGCATTTTCATAGAAAAAATTCATAACTTCGTTATAAGCTTATAGAATCGACTCAAATCGGTTTCAAGGGGGTTTTCGAGGTCGCTGATCCCGAATATGACCTCCAAATTGCCTCACCGCCCACCTGGAGCTCAGGATGGCTAAGCGACGTCATCTCCGAAGCTTTTTCTCAAATTCACTCTCAAATGATTCTATACATCTCATACGAAGTTTCTTTGGGTTTCTTATTCCAAATCAGACATCGGCAACCGTCCCCCGCGTACCTGGTGCCCCGCATCCGGGCATCAACGTCATCCTCTGAAGTTTCACTGAAGTTTCAAGACTATAGGGAGCCGACAATTGTTTCCGAGGTTTTTTGGGTGGCTTAGGTGGAATGTGGCACCGGATACTTGCTAACGGACACCTAGTGCATCACACCTCGGCGACATCAACGTCATCCTCTGGAGTTTCATTAAAATTTCAAGCCTAGTGAACCGAAAATAATTTGTAATTACCAGGACCTCTATCCCGACCTGACCAGCCGTGCATGGTACATAGCCCGCCTGCAGAGGCGGATTCCGAAGTTCTCCAAGAGATTTTGAAACTACTCTAACTACCAACCTTATATTAAGAGTTTTACATACAAATTTAATCTGTAATAAAAGGAACAAATTAAATTAAATTAAATTACATTTAAACTAAATATTTTATAATATTAACTTCATACATTTGGATGATAATGTTATTAAACAAAACTTACATTTTTTTATATATATATATCTCACTTTTATTTCACAAAATGAAAATGTCCACATCTATTGAAATTCTATTATAAGTTTTACCTCATGATTTCCTGATATGATGAAACACGCGTTAGAATGAAAGCATTTGAGCGAACATTTTAAGCGAAACTGCAGAGGATGACGTTAATGCCGCCGCGGTGTGGTGCACCAGGTATCCGTTAGGTTAGAAAGTATCGGGGACCTGATTGCCTAATTCGATATGAGCGACTCAAAAAAACCCGGAAACAATTTTCGGTTCCCTATAAGCTTGAAACTTCAGTGAAACTCAAGGGGATGACGTTGATGCTCGGATGCGGGCCACCAGGTACGCGGGGGACGGTTGCCGATGTCTGATTTGGAATCAGAAACCCAAAGAAACTTCGTGTGAGATGTCTAGAATAATTTGAGAGTGAATTTGAGAAAAAGCTTCGGAGATGACGTCGCTTAGCCATCCTGAGCTCCAGGTGGGCGGTGAGGCAATTTGGAGGTCATATTCGGGATCAGCGACCTCGAAAACCCCCTTGAAACCGATTTGAGTCGATTCTATAAGCTTATAACGAAGTTATGAATTTTTTCTATGAAAATGCATTTTTAGGATGCATTTTCGACTGCACAAATGCAATTTCGAAAAAAAAACATGATGAAAAGTAGGTACAAAGTTTCGTATTAAATTTAGGAAGCGAATGCAAAAAACCGCATCTAAATCGGTCTTACTACAAAAATTTGGTGGGTTTGGCTCATTTTAGTGCTTTATTTCCTCGACTATAAAATAAATTCGCCTTTTCAGCTCTTCTATTGGCGGTTAAAATAGGTCGAGTCTCAGCCGATGTATATAATTGTGTAAGGTTACAAATTTTTAACTGTCCAACTAACACAATTTCCCAAGACTAAATGAATAATCTCTTGCACCAAGAAATGTAATAAGTACGTATTAATTGACCTATATATCAACACGTAACAATTGTGCCAATTTTGCTGTTTACCATTTAGTAAATCTAAACAATTCTGATAAAATATAGTTTAGGTAATTGCAATTTTTCGTAATGCATACATCTGCAATTAAATCAAGAACAATTATTGCACGTAGGTAATATTTTGTTTTCTTACTCTAAATTAAGGACAGTATTTAATAACTTTTAAAAATCACGGAATTATGTAGGTTCGTTTTGTTTGACTCTTATAGGTTTTTGATGAATAGGTACGTAATTAAAAATATAATGCGATGTGGTGATTTTATAAACTGGTAACACATCAATATTCACTTTTCAGAATTGTGTCTATATTCTATTAAACTAGACGATTTGTCAATTATTTTATTTAATAACAATAATGTTTATATTCAAAACAACGCACATTATTTATGTAGGTAAGTTGCAACATCCAATTAAAAAAAAACTATGATGGTTAAATACGATGTCTTTCATATTATTATATTACTAAGGACATAAGAAATAGGATCGATCTTAATCTTTCCGAATTAAGATCATCATATGATTGAAAGAACTTGATTGCCGCACAAGATATAAGTATATTTCGTATTGATTTATAGAGTGAGTTGGATGAAGTTCAATTTAAATTAATAGGTTTAGAACACCTCCAAACATTCTTTTCAACGTATAGCAATTTGTTAATGGAACAAATTGAACTAGTAAACCAGTCTATTGGATTTTTGAATTAATTTATGTGTTACATGATATTGTACCTAATTCTAATATGTAACAACACATATTGACTCCTTAAGGAGTATAAGATATATAGGGTTGTCCAACGAAAAGACTCCATTAAGCTTTAC
This sequence comes from Pyrocoelia pectoralis, assembly GCA_036250285.1. Lineage (NCBI taxonomy): Eukaryota > Metazoa > Arthropoda > Insecta > Coleoptera > Lampyridae > Pyrocoelia > Pyrocoelia pectoralis. The sequence continues at coordinate 89,383,182 of CM070074.1, read as the reverse complement.
GGTTCAGTATGTGAAAATTTTAAAAATAGATGAATTTACACCAATGATACTAATAGCAAAATATGTCACTCAGAAAAAAAGATAGGAGTCCGATTATTTTTTTAAAAAGAATGATTAAATAACACTGCTTCCTTTACAGAACCGATCATTTTTATAATGTACCTACAATGTGTAATAAATTATTTTAATAATTAAAACAAATTAATCGTACTAAACGATTGCGTTGCCATTTCTGTAATTTTTGTTAGTTTGAAAGCAAATTAGTGCAAAAAAAAAGGAATTACACTAAACTTTGGAAACTTTCTATGCCATATGAATATGTTTCGAAAAAAATGTACTTAACACGTGCACAACTTGTACTTGTTGTTTTTTTTTAATTTTACCATTTTCTGGCACACACTAATTCCTAGTTTTCGAATTCTATTCAAAGAAATAAACTAGAAACGTGAATGTTTGTCAAAATAATAATCGTTGGTTCCACCGATCAAAATTATCTTTGAAACGCAGTTTGAAAAAAGCTTTTTCTATAGGCACTGCTTTCATTTTCTTCGTTTCTCTTCTATTTTTAAAAGGGGCATTGTAAGCAGGGGAACAAATTAAATTAACCTAACAAATGTGCTAGAGCTGTAAATTCCTACAAAATTGGAGTACCTATGTATATATTCACTAATTGGCGACTTACTTTCCAGATTATTAAGTGCAAATGAATCGCATCGTTAAAAGATTCCAAATCGCTGACCTAAAACGAGATAAAATTTTCTCTAGTTAATTTGCAAATAATACTAACTTATTACTTTGCCATAAAAATAGTGGAAGGACTTTGTTAGGGATGCTTAATAACTTGTCAATCGCTTGACTGCGTATGTATTTATAATTCCTTAATAAACCAGATTATGATGTATGTAATTGGTGTACGATTGGAACCGAAAAACATAATTACTAAGATGAATTAGTGTAGCCAACTGTTTTACTTGTAAAAATTAGTAACAACATTCACAACTCAACCACCCACTATTCTAAATTTATTTCCAGCTTAGTTTTGAAAATTACTTTTTCGTAACCAGTAGTAAAAATAACGGCGACCAATTTTAGCAACAACAACCTTAAAAATCTAAAATTTTTGAACTAAAGCTACACCTATCAACCCACCTGAAAACAGTTTATTTCTGATAGCCTCAGGCTAGTGACCTGTACAGAAAAACCCCTTGCATAGTCATGAAACAAGCAATTAACGATCGGCATTTCCGTTTCATGGACAAATTGAATAATTAACGAATGAAATCTATAGTAAAACAAATTAATATCGTAAATGTTTACGGAAATCGCAATAATTACAATTACTGTTTGCCGCTATACCAAAATTAGCTGAATCATAAATTTAAAATATTAATTGAACTGTGAAATTGTAAGTTTTGTACGCTACCTGCGTAATACAAAATTATCTATAATTATCTTAATTTCTGAATCATATTGACGATAAATGCATTTTTTTTGTTTATTTTTGTTACAGTTGAATTGATTAAAAGAAGAAAGTCTTTAACGATCACAACGTTGTTGTTTAAAAAAATTAGGACTTATTTGAATTCATCAATGACGGTGAGTAAACAATGCCAATTTTATTCAAATGGGACTTTAATAGTGAAAGTAAAAGAACTGCACTTAAAAAAATAATTTAACATTGTTTCATTTGATTACCGTTTCGACAAAGTTAATGTAAACTCTAATTTTACTTTCTTTTATAACTAATGTTCACTTTCAATTTTCATTTATATCAAATTATAGCTTTTATCTACTTCTAGAACAATGCTGTGATTTATATTTAAATACGAGATTTAATGTTATACTTTGACAACGATGTTACCACCAGAAACCAACATTTCAGTGATACAATTCTGTGATATGGCACCATTATTCTCTTCGACTAATAACTGCAAACAGAAGCTCTTCCGTCAAAACTCACTCTGTATTTGAGCAAATCGAAATGTACCAGAAATTCTCTTCCAAAATTCTCTTTTATCGTGAGCTTATAAATTAAGCAGTTACAACATAAAGGTGAGACTCCAACTTAATATCCATAAACATAAAAATAAAAATGATTTATCAAATCTGTACAGTTTTGGCTAACCAACCATGCTTTCAAAAAGATAGACATACTGCTGATGCAATCATTTATTTCATTTTGCTTCCGTTAAACGAGAATTCTCAACGTGCACTTTATTTCACATTAGCAAGTGTATTTTGAATTCCTTGCTACTTTTCCATAGGGTTGATGGACGTGTCAGCTATGAATTTTCCCATAGACCGTTGCGTGATATTCATGTGGGCTCTCCATTTGAAGAAAAACCAAGTGTACAACCATTAAGTTAAATATTTCATTTCTTATCTGATAATGTGCACCGCAAACCAAAATTGGTACATATACTATAAATACTGTGCTGGAATTGAAATATTACTTCAAGAAGAAAAGGTGCGTATTTGATAATGTTGTGTAGAGACACTCCATATCAAAACAAGAAATACCTATACTGAATATTCTTAAGAGGGTACATAACAAAATGGCCTTACGCATTTGCTGCGCCTATAGAACAGCTTCTAAGGATAATGACTGAATCACCTATAGATCTAAGACGAAAGAAATAATAGAAATGCCAATAATAAAGACCACCGGGCCACGAAGGAGGCCCGAGATGCCACAATACCGGAATGGGCGGAACAAGAGGTACCTATATGGACAAGGCGACTTATAAAAGATGGCTTTGCAGAGAGAATGGTAAAGCTTGTTACAGGGCACGGATCGCTTACCTAAGCGGCAAAGATAAAGCACACAGGACGATCTATGCTGTCTTTGAATGTACAGCGACAAGTTTCAATGAACTGTAGACCTTCGATTTTGGGTTAGTGGAATCGTACGATTGTTACTGAAAATTTACGATAGAATTGTTAATACTATGGCTGTAGCATTGAAAGAGCTTTCATGCTTTCACTTGAGAGGAAATACTGTTGTAGTAAAATATCCCATTAAATGCAAAAGAACAAACCTTTGCTTTTGCATCAACCAAAATTGGTACGAAAACCAATGAAAGTTTGCTTATTTGTGATCAGACACCTATTATTTTGAACACGGAAACATCACGCCCTTGTTCAATAAGGGTCATGTTAAAACACCACTTGCAGTGTTTGTGAACGTAAAGAAAAACTATCAAGATTACTGAAAGAATACATCGAAGATCCACGGAATTCTCCACCATGCAGATAAAGATGGTTAAAAAATATTTGGAAGAATATCATTTAATCTGGGACACAGGTAACACTATTTTAAGAAGCAGTGTACGTAATCCCTCCCATCGATAAGTGGATCGAGAAAATGTACTGATGGTTTTAATTCCGTTGAGACTTGGGAAGGATGTTTATGTGGAGGAACGGCTTCGTGCTTAAAAATATTTATAAAATTTTGTCTCTACTCACTTCTTCTAAATAATAATTACAGAAAATAGAATTGCAGTTATTACTTCACAACATTTATGGCATTATCTTATAAGATATCTAGAAATAGCTAAGAAAAAACTCCTTGTACGGTTCAAAGCGAATGTACATAAATAAGTTAAATATCGCAACTGTCATCATGAAAAAATTAAGGAATTTTTTAATACTTTTGACACCATAAGAAAAATTTAAATACATACCTTTTAAAAACTATTCCGCATTTCATTCAAAGAACTGTGGTAGAATGAATATATTACCTTATGTTTCTAATATTAGCGACTTTTTTAGTGCTTTGATTTTGGAAAACCTCAAGAGGAATTTAGTGACCATTGGTTTTTTGTTTTTTGTTGTAGTAACACAAATTCGTAAAAATGAGAATGATATAATTTTGTACCTTTTGTATTAAATAATTGTGTTGAAGATAAGTTTCAAGCTAATTTTAATAATTTTTCATTGTTAAACAATAACATAATTACGTTAGACAATATTGTATTGTTGAATTTAAATGATGCACACATTCTCGTAACCAACGCCACCGGAATAACATCTTGTTTAAGCTTTTTAAATGTTAATATCATAGGAAAGTGATTAAATGGTTTAATTAGCATTTTTCCGCGATTAAGACATAATCGTGTAATATTATAATAACATTTCTCTTTACTTTCACTTTTTGTTTTATCTTTATTTATTCACAAATCGTAGATACATAGTTCATATTTATGCGAAACCAGTTAAGTAAGCATTTTGTTATAGTTGACCTTTGAGGTCAAATATTTTTGTATAAAATGATGGGGTCATTTATAAAGAAAACTTTTAGGTCAATTCTTTTTGATTTTGATTTAAATTAATAAAACGATCGAATTCAACTGTATTTTAGGTATTAAAATAGATAAATCGAGAGAAATGAAATGGTGAAAGTTGCGAACATTATATCCTATAGTGGGTCATTGCCCAAGAGACGATATTTTAAATACCATGATGCTGCGTTTTCTGATTTCAATTTCATATCCTGCTTCATGCGTAGATTAAAGGGATCAACCACGACGTTCCGTGAAGCACATAGGAAAGTTATCTTGACTGAATTGGTACATTTACAGTCGATGAAAAGTGATCCAAAAGTCTTATTAAAGTTTAGTTCAATTGTTTTAACAATTATTATTGAAATGAAATCCGCCCATAAAGACTCCCAAAATAACGTCAATAAATCCACAAAGCATGTTTTCGTTCAATAAACGAATGTGATAACATTTTCCAAAGAAATCGATTCACAAGTCAAAATAAATTTCGTAAAAGTTAGCAAAATTAGTTATGAATGTAATGTCTTTTAACCAAAAAAATCAATTCATAAAATATAAGAAAAATATGGAAAATTGTCAAAATTAGTATTTCTTGGATTACATATTGTCTACACTACATACATAAAAGATACATTTTATTCAGTGTATCAACGATTGTAATGTTTTCCGGCAGAAGAGTGTCGAAGTATAATGATATTGCTTCCTCTCCTAAAAATCCTGTCGAATAAGGCGTCAAGGTTTATGGATTAACCAAAGGGTCCAAAGGGGAATACATTTCCTTCATTTATCTCGTGTCTTTTTGATTATTTATATGTATGTGTTTGTGCTATAGTAAGATCAGAAGCGTTTCAAAAGTATTACACCAGCTATAGACTGGCAATACTGCCCTTTCCTTATATTATACACTGAATTCCGTTTTTCGGATTTATTTAACTTAAAAGATTGTGGGGATACCAAAACGGCGGTATTTTAAATTGTTATATCGTCTGCAACCAAACATTTATTGTGTTGCATCGAATATAAGGAAAAATGTGCTACAAAATTTACTATAAACTAATATTTACTTACTCATGTTATTCATTATTTTTCATTAATTCTCGAAAAATTGGTTCATACCTGCAACAAAAAAGAAAGTATTAGTAAGAGGAAGTGTTTTCAGTTTCAGTATAGCTTTAGTGTCTTAGAAAAATGATTTACTAATCTCGGGAGTTGCGCTTTTCAATGCGCATTGTTTTAAAAACGTTTGCAACCTCTAAAACCACAGAGCATTCGAGGTAGGTACATAAAATTACAAAACATTTTTTTAGCTGGACAATAACCTGTTATTTACAACCACTTCTTGCACATTTCGCAAATTATTAAACTTGTAAAAATATGCGAGTAATTTGAACAAATGAAAATGTTCACAGTACGTCTAAAATGTAAGGCAATCGTAACAAAACCCCTTGAAACTTTGAAAATGTACACTTTTAGAAGGAAATGATTTCTACCCTCTGTAAATGATTCTAATGGACGATGTTTAATTATCTGAGACGAGAGATAACAATTCTGTTCAATTTGCATTTTAGTAGTAATTGTTTCTTCTCCAAGACAAGAGATTCACTTTTTGTTTACTAAAGGAGTCTCTTCTTCACCATAAAGAGGCCATAGACAAGCGCGAAGTTATTTGGATAGAAGGCAAACATTTACTAATGTAACTAATGACCCAGTGTTTTTTCTAAGTACTACCTACCTAATTATAAAAGTAATTAATTGGAAGGTCAGCAAGGTCCGGACAGCTCAGTCAATAAATGGATTCAGCTTTCCAGCAGACTAGTTGATAACCGCAGAAATAAGTCCAGACGAATTAGAGGGACGAATAAAAAAAAATGGAATATTTTTTAATTCTTAACAAAATGTGCCACAAATCCAAGAAACCACTATTCTATCGATACCAAGATCTTAAACGAAAATTCATGTTCGATGACAGCAGTTACTATTGTTAGCAACACTTGTGTTTATCTAATCTGTAAAACTTCTTAGCCTTCGTACATAAGGAATTACAAATTCTTATCATAAAAACTTCAAAATACTCTTACACTCTTATTTCACCAATTAAGTGATTAGAATCTACTAGTAGAAACTAAGATAAAATTAAATCAAGTACAAGGGGAAACCAATGGAAGCGTTACTCAACAACATACGTTATAGCTGTTAGATAGAGAACGAGAAACTAGAAAGAAAAGTAAATGCAGGGACGAGGAGAGATTGGAGCTCCAAAGAATATTAATAAACCAGGACAGCTGTTAAAGAGTGAGATAGAGGAAAGGTAGAAGAATTGTTAAGAACTAATGCGAAGTTGGACAAGATAAAGGAAGGAGAAAATAACAAATAAAGGACGAAATCTTAGAGAAGGAATTTGGCGAAGCATGACAAAGGGTTAAAATTGGCATTCACGAAATAAAACAGGAAGTGCTCAAGAAGATGGGGAGACATTAAGGAAGAAACCTTTTACCATTAAATGTAATAAAGAGTATGTATAGGAAAACAAGCAACGTGATAAAATTCATGAGTATAACACAATAGAGATTATAAAGCAGTCAGACAGAGAGGTCAACTATACATAATAGTAATGGACGACTTCATATTATCCGCGTCCTCAGTGAAAAACCTGAAAGAAAATATATCTGTGTGGGCAAAGGAACTACACGACATTTACAATGAAGATTAACGAGTACCAAACCGAAGTAATGCGCTTGGGAACGGAAACAAAAAAAAACTTGGGTGTAATAATTACAGGAAACGAAGATCTGCAAGCGGATCTTGATACTTGTGAGAGAATCCTGGAATTTAACTGAGAGGGATAAAAGCATGCTGAGGATTTGTGGGATAAGGTTTCGTACTAATGCAGGAAAGAAATAGTGATTTAAAAAAAATACAGGGAGTACGGCCAAACCAGAAGTGCATGGAGGAGGTTTGTTTGTCGAATTGTAAAACGCAATATTCCCTTAGTTATTAGGTCTTAACATCTTTATCTACTTGGTGCCTCAGAATTTTAAAGTTCTTCAAAGCATCAAACCTATGTACATACCTTATCAAACTAGGAACCTTCATTTGTTAAATTTTGCCTTTTAATTTTTATTACAATTTCGTTTTACACATTGCATTTTCAATAATTTCGGGAGCAGTGAAAAATAACTCAAAGTGCTCACGGTATTAACACTTTAAAGTAAATGAGAGTTGAGAGCCGAGTTCGTTCCCACTTTGACTACTTGACAGTCAGCTTTTCAAACAGAAGAACACGCTGGCCAGTTGCTAGTTAGGCAAAAGTTAAAGGTAAACTAATTAAATTTCAATGGTTGAACTAGTATGTAAACATGCCATGAGAAATCAATGTCACTATTCCGTTATTCTACTTTTCAAGACTTCCTGCTATTAGTTAATGCTTCTAATTGTAAGTAATGAGTGTACACAGGTTATTCCCAAAAATTTCTTTACCTGTAGGAAGGGGCGTAACTGTGTCGGTAGAGAGTCGCTTAAAATGAAAAAAAGGCAACCAACCAACCAACAAAAATTAAAATGAATAAATAATAAACCTTTGAAGTATGGAGAATTGCCCATCACACTATATATGTACCTACTGCTTTTTACCAAAATGTCACCTAATTACTAATATATGAGTGGCACTGTGAGAGGATGAAAGTCGTGCGTGTCAAAGGTTGCATTTTAGCAGTTCGAAAATATTGACAGTGAGTATAATACAATGCTTTAAACTTTCAATTCACATTAATTAGCATTCGTGCTATGTTTTATGAGTTCTTCTTCGATCGCGCATTCATTGTAAAAGCAGTCAATCCCACAAACGATAGAAAATTTACAAAAATCAAACCGTAATTACCATTTTAAATAAAGACTGTGGAAAAGAAGGCATTAGGTTATAAATTATTTATTTCATTCGTTCTTTCAGTCACACGGCATATAAAAAAAGGCAAATAAGTAATATTCAAGAGGCGTAGGTTTTAAATAATTTAGTTTCAAACTTTCTGACGCAAAAAACATTTTTGTATCCGATGTAATATTCTACGATCAATTTTTTTCCTTTATTTCATTTGCAATTTAATCAAAAAGTTTCAAGAAAAGAAGAAATTTCTTTGGCGGTATAAAGTCGGTATATTAAGAAATGTAAAAATAAAGTACATAGTTAATTTCCTTTCGCCGCATGCAAAACAACAGTGCATTATGCAACGTACGACCTTGTTTGTTAACGAGGAAGTGCATTATCCGTTACGTCATCCATTCAAGGGGTTGTTTGGTATTTTCCTTGTGACATGATGTGTACGTTGCCAACGACAACAGTAAAATTGTGCCACTATGTATGCCACTGCTTAGGGGGGTCTATACTCTATAGTACATTTTCGCTTCGATGTTATTATAATTTTATTAATTCCTTAAAGCGATTATATAATACAATTTTTATTGTAGCTGCTTGATATTTTTAATTAAACATTTAGTAAATTGAATCTGACGTTTTACTGATCTTTATTATACTTTATAATGGTGTTTCATCGGAATAAGATTGATAGTGGCATAGTGCCGATATCAAATAAAATTGGATTGCAATCTATTCCCTCAGAAAGTCTAAAATGTGAACTTTTATGCAGAAATCCTTTAGGAAACAATTTAGTCTCTAAAAAAAAGTACCTTTTCGAATAAGTCAAATTTCCTTTAATTTGGTGTGCATAACTTGCCTGTACCGTATTTATATTAATCCCTAAAAGACATCATTACGTATACAGTTACATAATTTCGTGCATATATTGAATTTTTTTCAATTAGATATCTATATCCCTTTAAATTAAAACAACTATATGTCTGGGCCATCCATAAGAATAGTAATTTTATGACCATGCCATTTGGTAATGTTAATTGCCTCTAGAACTACAATGTGCCCATTGGTATTGCCATAAATGAGGTAACCTTTTGTTTTTTTAATAGACAAAATCTTCGATTTGGCCCTTCGACGAATTCAGATTTTGTTTTCGTATGTAACAAAAAGTCTTTGAACGTTATATTTTTGAAAAGTTCGTCCCAATATTTCCAAAATTTCTCTTTACTCTTGTTTTATTTTTTGAAGAGTCTTCCTATCAAGTGTCAAATACAACTGAAGTACCTATATGTAAACGCGAGTTTGTCTAGTTTAACCAAATATGCATTAGTAAACTATTTATCTAATCTTTTTACGTGTGAGATACATCGAACCACTGCCATTTCATCTATACACTGTGTCCAAAATTCTATGATCATCTTAGAGGCACGTCGTGTAATATTCCGTATTATAAGTAACAACAAGTAAGTAACAACCAGTTACAGCTAAATAATCTGTCATGTTCGTGATTGGTTAATTAAACAATGAAGCAAAACAATTGGCTTTAATTTTAAGATTTTGACAACTGGCATTACTTAATCGCAACTGAATAATAAGGCAAGGGAAATTCAATCTTTTACTTAAAAAGGGATCACAAAAGAAACCGTACTCTGAGAAAAAAACATGGTAATCAAATACATATTAGATTCAGAGTTTTAGTAATGCGGGTACGTTAAACATAACTTGAACTTTATTGTCGTTAGTTATTTCAAGCTTTTTCAAATAAATGGATTGGTATACAAATATTATTATTATTATTAACATTTGTCGAATGTTACATATCTATAGTAGCACAATGCATAAATACAATGGAGCTCTAATTAAAAAATATCCAAAATTAATAAAATAAAGTATTAGGAAAACAATAATGAAATAACGTGACATTAAACGTAAGTAATGTGGAAAAGATCATGGTCAATTTCTTTTATTTCGTAGATTTATGCGTAAACTTCATTTGAAGGATTCCAAATAATTTTGTCAAGAATGGATAAATTCAACTGAGTACCAATTTTTCAAATGTTGAATCATTTTATAAATATGTACACAGAACTGTAATTATAATTCAAAGCACCAATAGATGTTAAATAAGTAAAGACTGTAAAATAGTATTTAATTAAGAAATTCTGTACGACGCTCTTTTTGATAGTCACACCATAGTGAAGGTTTTTCTGGTATTGTATTATCAACCAACTTCAAAAAGTTGGTTACTAAATTCGTCCGGATGTCTGTGTGTCTGTGTGTCTGTGCGTTGGTCGATGTTACAGGGTTTAGAAAGCTGGAAGTGGTGTCATCTTATAGGAAATTCTTCACTGATTCCAAATCGCTGGTAAATTTTTTGATCGGATCACCCGTTCGCCGTCGGGACGCCATTACAGTCAAAATAGACACCCTTTAATATCTCGAGACCGACACGTCCAATTACAAAAAGAAAAAAATTCGTTTCCTTTATTTGTTGAAACCTATTGAGTCATGATACGTAAACATCACCCTCACCCCTCCTGTGGGGTGGAGCGAGGGTGAGTTTCAAAACTTAAATGGGAACACCTATTTTTTATTACTTTTGGATTCTCTATAAAAAACGATACTCAAATTGCAAATTTCACCCCCAACTGCAACCCCTTTTTTGGGGGTGGAAAGGGGGAAAATTGCACGTTCGCAGAAAAACGATCTTTTTTTACTTTTTTTTCCTCTAACATTTCGTCACCCTCTCCACTCCCATCTCCCTTAAGGGTGGAAAGAAAAACAATGACTCATTTATGCAGAATCCGGCGTGGTTGTGCCTGAGGTGGGGAGGGGGGGGGGTAGTTATATACATATATATTGTATATAGTATATGCCATAATTAGTTACAGATTTGAAGTTGGTTGAAATTAAAATTCTATAAGAATTTGCGCCTTTTGATACTTGTTTATTCTAAAGCTCCTTAGTAAAATTAGTGCGGAAAGTTACATTTTATTCTCTAGAGATTAAAGTTGACTGATCTGATCGGCTGTTCGTGAGTATAATCTCTAAGTTACTCAGCTAACGATGGCGAATCCGCTGGAATATTGCACCGCGGAAGAACAATGGTAAAAGGTGATGGAAGGTGGAAGAAAGGTGATGAAATCCACAAAAGATTACGGGACTAATTTGTTTGAACCGTTCGAAAATTTACAATGGGATGGACGGTTTAAAAGTGGTCGTGTAAGTGTCTCTGTAAAGCAACAAGCTCCACAACCCGTTGGAATTGCCCATAACATTATTAAGAATAAGCTGCAGTAGAAGAAAACCTGTGCGAGATGGGCTCCAAGACAACTTACGAAGAAACACTTCAAAAACTGTGGTGGGAGCTCTTTCTAACGTGGGAAACATTTTGGATTCAAAACAGATGATGAGAAAATTCAAATCTTGTACATAATTATTAATACAAGATAAGTACATCTATTTGCACACAATATTATTTAATACACAAGCAAATGAACTTCTAACGGCGCGGCACCGCCTTTCAAAAAACCATTTTAGAAGCCTTGACCAGTGCACAGACTTTGACCTGAAACAACACCGCGTAAAAACTTTTCGGTAAATTAAAATCTCGTATACAACTGCTTTAATGTAACATTTCGAGTGCATCCGCCAGCCGCCATTAGTTTTGTTTATAACTTCAAGGATGGAAGGAACATGCATCACCTTTTCCTCGATAGAATCGTAAATGAACATGTATCTATCATTGTTCCCTCTTCTGCGTTTGAGTGGAATTTATGTGAATATAGCTTTTTTGTATAGTTTCAGCATGTTACTTCTACCGAAAATATCATCTGGCACCTTTACAGTAGTGTCTCCAGTGTACTCACCCTGCCTTGAAACAATTATGTTCGTTCGCTACGTCTGGACTAACAATGCGCAAAACAATGAAGTATGGACCAATTACCTCATGCCCAAAACTATCTCCGTATAAGCGAAAATGATGTTCTATGAGAATACTTTTTCTGCCGTCGGCGTCGTTAGAATCATTTTCGATTCAAATTCAACTGAACTATAACATTGACATGTCAACTAATGAGAATTAATACGTAAGCAACTCCATAGCACCCTAAGTTTCGGTAATGTTTATTCTGGCGGATACCGTATTTGTACATTATGTATTATTACTTTTACACTTTTATGACAAAGAGGAGGTGTACTAATACAATTTACTCAATAAACATATCAAATTCTATTATATTCTACTGGGTTATTATTTTGTTTTGGAATGCAGACCTTGAAACTATATTTTTGAGGTATGAATCGCAATTCTTCATTTTAAACAATGCACATGATTTAATATTCCCATTGTTACCTAATCACCTCGATTTCTTGACTTGACCTTTAGAGGTCATTGCTTATTATTTCCTATAGGTACCTCATGCCTATTGTATCGACCAAATTCGCCCTATTTATCGAACCATTAAGTCAAAGAGCGACTTCTTTCGCGACACAATATCATCTTCCATTTTAACAAAAGTGTACTCAGTGATCTGGACGATATTAATCTATTTACAAATAAATCCTTCTCTGGTCAATTTCGATCTTCTCTTTTTTCAACAACCTTAACCACTTGTTTCATGCACAATTTAACATTGGGCACGAATAAAGAAAGCATTTCTAGTAATTCCAGTAAAAAGGCTACATTACATGCTTATATAAATTGGTAAAAAGGTGTAAATAGACAATGAAAGTAAGTACCTACATTATTTTTGTAAATCATAGTTGGTACATATTTATAAACATGAAAAGTTTATCTATACTTCAATAGACTGATTGATTATTATCTTATGTCGTATAAAAAAGTTCGCGCAGTTTCCAATAAGTAAGTTTACCTATACAATAATAATAATAATAATAATAATAAACTTTATTTAGTTTTTAGTTTACTAATACCATGCATAGACTAAATACTCCTTAGCTATGCTAATACATTTAACATACAATTTAATTATTTAAATTAAAAGTTATTCTTCACATAATGTACTTTAGCATCCAAATAAAATGTTCTTCTCCTGTTTTAATTCATTAGGAAGGTTGTTATATAATTTTAGTCCTTTATACATGAACGACTTTTGTGTTCTTGTTTTGGAGAATTTAGGTAACCTATAGTCTCCATAGTTCCTTATGTCATAAACGTGTACAATGGTAGTAGTACATCAGAAGAAGTAAGAGTAAGACCCTTACAGATTGAAATGAACAGTACCGTCGCGTCGTTATTGATAAAAAAAGATGTGTCAAGGTTATTAACAATGGTTTTAATATGACCCATAGAATTTTGCATCGTAAAGGAAGAAATCATGCAGCCAAATAGAGCAAGCCAATCTATATGTATGAATTTCCTTAGAAATAGCCAATGGGTAAGTAAAATATAGTCTTTGACATTTACTATAGGACCTGCCGTATTCAAAAGCGTATTTAATTTATATTTGAAAATAAAAGGAATTAGAAATGACGATTCACTGCGTATATCAAAAACCACAAAAATATTTTTCTTATTGTCATAACTCTCAACACCCAACGATGGATCCAATCACCATTGTCATGGTTTATAATCATGTTGCCACAATAATTTTATGGAAATATTGTATCCTGTACGTGTTATTGGATTTTGCAAGGTTTCATCTATTATACCTACAATTCATCTACAAACAAAATATTATTAAGAAACAAAAATCCTTAATCCACTTATTCTCTTTAAGTTATTTTCATGCAACTCTTTATTATATTGATATTAAGTCCAAAAAGATTGCATTTAGATAAGAGGAGTGTCAACCACATTTAGTTACTCGAATTGCTAAGGAGATGATGATGATGCCCAGTATAGCCGAAACTAATTCCATTGCAAACTGCCTTTACTTCATAATATTGTTAATCGCTTACCAAAATGAAATATGAGAGGAGCTTTGTATTTTAAATTCTTCGTTACATTACACCTGGTTCAAATTATTTGTCTGAATTTATTTGAACATACCGGGGAAAATTCAAAACAACATTATTACATTTTGGTGCATTTATTTCAGAAGCCCATGTGACGCCAAACAATGCACTTACTGAACAAGCACTATTTTCGGTAGAAGGTATACTTTATTATTTGTTCGACCATTTTCGCCACTGAAGTAGTTCTAAAGATACAGAAAACCAAGCAACTTACGTGCACATTGTCGTAAACAAGAACACAACATCAATTGATTTTATAATTAGAAGACACAGATGAGTTGTAAAAAACCAGAGATTTTAACTTTTATAACTTCTTTAGTTTAAAAATACCTACACAAAAATGTACAGTATTTGCAAATAACCTAAATTCATTTTGAATCTAAAATAATTATAAGGGTTTGAAACATTTGTGTATCAAGAATTTAGTACCTACTGTAAATCCTAATATGCTGCACAACTTCAGGAAATGGTATAATAATTTTTTGGGAAAAGCGCAGAAACGACGTTTATGTTACTCAAATAACAACTTGGTTCGCAAGTTCACGTGATTACAACGTAGAGATGTTAACACCTCTAGGCGAAAGCGAAAATATTTACATAAAAATTTAAAAAAAAAAGGTATTGTTTAGAATCTTTAACTGTAATAATCAAACAAAGAGAATAGTAATGTGAAAATAGCTTCTTTAACCAAGTAACTTTGACATTTAGAGGAACCAAGGAAAGCTGCAGTGAAACTTTCAATTTTCATTACAGTAGATCATGGCCCAAAATTCTACATAAATTGTAAAAATGTTCATCGATAGTGAATAAAATTAGCTCTATTTGAAATTAAATAGAAATAACAACACACTTGGCCCTGATTTGGCGGTCATAATCGTACAAAACTACACGACCTTACTTCACTGACTAACTCAAGGTTACTATGCAAATCGTAACTTATTACAATCACGGTCGTAGGGTATACCTGGTATACTGTTCTGAATGAAAAATTCATTGTCATAATTTAGTAATATTATTCATTAGATATTCATTTGATGGAGAAATATAATATGTATTGCATTACTTTCATTAATGTTTTTACTTCCTTATTTTAAAAACTGATATTGTAGATTAACTAAGAGAGGCCTTCTTTCACGCTTACTAACTTTTTACCTTCAGAAATACTTTCTTTCGTATCCAAGTAAAGAAATTAAATCGGTATAAAATACACGCACGTTAAGTATCAGTTTTCTAACAAGAACGTTTTAGCCATGAAACAAAAGATCTACAATGTCAATTGTTTATACACTGACAAGTAGGTAGTCAAATTTACCGTTATTAGCGTATTTAATTTGAGATACCGAAAATCTTGCAATACGGTCACTGTACTGGGGATGATTTGGAGGTAATGTTATGTCATGGACGATATGAAAGTATAAATTTTTCGTACACTGCAATTCTGCACGCGAGGTACTGCGAAAACGCGCAAAACTATTTTGCAGCTTTATTCTCATCTGACTTCGCCTATGATTCTTCGCTAATAGCGTTTACTATTAAAATCATTATAAGGTTCGGCACTTTCACGAACTTTATTTTATTTATTTAAAAAGGTCCCTTTTATCCCTATTTTAATATGTCACGATTGAATATTTTGCATTTCCTCAAACTAAATGAAAAGATCGACAATAATTGTTAGTCATAGTGTTTAGATTGTAAGAGCAAGAAAGTTGCATGACATTGGTTTCTTGTTTTTACATTCAAACCAATCCCCAATAAGGGAAAATGGGTAGGTATCTATCAAAAGTTATTTTAATGAATTCCTTTAGGTGCAATTTATTATGAATGTTGGTTTCGATATTTCTAAATCCCTCAAAAAGTTACCGTATATTATATTTACATTACCTAGTCAGAACATAAAAAATCTCCTGCGTTCGTAAGGGTTTATATGACAACTTTAACAACAATCAATTAGTACCTAACGCAAGTTTAACTCAAATTAATTTACGCGTAAAGTAAATCCAGGACGTCTCATTTTAAATTGCCATTGTGACTATCTAGCCCGTGTCCAATATATTCGGATACATTTTTCGCGCGCGTGTTGTAAGTGTAATACCAACTTTAGAGACATGCTTTTGTACAGTTCGATATCGCAATGCTTATGCAAACAAATGAGGGTAATATCATGATGTAAGAATGTAATATCAAATTTCTGTCACATTTACTTAAAAATCGCAATGAAGAAGTTTCGGAAGGTAATAATTGCTAAGTTTTTGAATGGTGAGCGTCCCGGTGCCATTTTTAAAGACTTGAAAAAATCAAGCGTGATTTTGTTTACAAAACCATAAAACGGTACAATGAGACCTCCTCTTTGGAGTACAGGAGAAGATCTGGTAGGCCGCGTTCTGTGAGGACAGTACGAGTAGTGAAAATTGTGAGGGAGCGGATTCGACGAAAACACCATCGTTCAGTGCGAAAATTGGCAGCCGATTTGAAAATTTCCAAGGGATCTGTGCACAATATTTTGAAAATTGATCTTGGGTGTCACGCCTACCAAAAACGAAAGGTGCACGGCGTTTCGGAAGCTTCTAAGCAAAAGAGGCTACAAAGAGCAAACGCGATACTTTCCTGGAACGCAGGTGATCCGTTTGTGTTTTCTAACGAAAAACTTTTTATTCTGGAACATCCGTACAATGTTCAAAACGATCGGTTGTGGGCAGTAAAGATACAAGATATTCTCGAAAGCCAGAGGAACGTTCCTAGATTTTAAAATTCACCCTCAGTGATGGTTTGGGGAGCAGTTTGTAAGCGCGGTAAACTTCCTCTGGTATTCATCGACAAAGGCGTTAAAATCAACGCCGAGTATTATCAAACGGAAGTTTTACAGAATAATGTTACCCCAAACTTACGACGCATCTTTGGAAATGATTATTACGTCTTCCAACAAAATGAAGCACCATCCCACACCGCAAATATTGGACCACATTGGTGTCGGGCCAATTTGACCGATTTTCCACCCAAGAATGAGTGGCCTCCCAGCTCTCCAGATTTAAATCCTTTACATTTTTTCGTGTGGTCATACATGCTTTCGAAGCTTAACGACTATAAAATCACAAATCTGGACCAGTTCAAGAAAATTATCGAGCGATTCGAGCGGGTTTGGCAAGAAATGGCGATGGACGCCGTGTTGTGACGGGTTTGAGAAGCGTTTGAAGTTCGTTAAGAAGATTAAAGGTGAAGTCATTCCGAAAAATTTATTGTGACTTTTCATTATAAATGTAATTTTAATAATATACTTACACTTTTTGAGTAACTAAAATTTTCTTATTATTTTTATTGGGTTTTGAAAGTATATCCGAATTTATTGGACACGGCGTACATAAAGAATTATGAAATGAAACAAATTTTCCGACGCAAATGAGTTCAGGCGATACAACGTGTAGGTACGTGTTGTCGTTATAAAAGTTTTTCAGACAAAATTTTTCGGTTTGTCTGGATAACTAAGAAGGATATTACAGGAAAATTGTTTGGGACAAATTTATTAGTTTGATTAAATTTTTGGATATCTTTATAGTAAGTAAGGTAAGTAATAAGTTTCTCCCATACAAGTGAACGGCTGAACGCGTTCTTCCTGTACTATCTAATATTGAATTTGGTAATCCTATGTCGCCTAGGACGAACTCAAACTCACACTTTAACAAATAATTCATAATATTTTCAGTTAGTTTCTTCACCCTTAATTTAATACGTGTTAAAATTTTGACACTTCGTCCATTAATTTCCGAGATATTGAAGTTCTAGCAAGTTCTAGTAACACTATTTGTACTATTTTAAAAACAATGGAAAACATCAATTTCGTGTATTGAGAAAAATACCGTTCAAAGTAATCGCTTGATTATTATGAATTATTATGAAGAATCTGCTCCGTTAAAAACAACGATTTATCGGCGATT
Organism: Pyrocoelia pectoralis; assembly: GCA_036250285.1. NCBI lineage: Eukaryota > Metazoa > Arthropoda > Insecta > Coleoptera > Lampyridae > Pyrocoelia > Pyrocoelia pectoralis. Next base: position 89,365,129 of record CM070074.1, on the reverse strand, counting down.
TACTGAGTTTAAATAGAGTCGTGAGGACACAAATGATGCTGAACGTCCAAAAATAGGATAGTTATTTCCAGAAAACGTAAAAAATTGTTACAGATAGTTATGATTGGTTCGATAAGTCAAGATTACTTACATATCAATTAAGTACGACACATGCAGAGAGTTTTGGGTAAGTATGTAAACTAACAGTCAAATCGGAAATCAGCCGATTGGAAAACAAAGGATTTATGATAGCAGCTACTGAAAACAACCAAAGACGAAACAGTTGACCTTATTCGTTAACTACCTTGAAGAAGAAGAAGAAAACCACAAATAACAAATATTATATAGCAACAAGAAATTGCCAAAAAATCTAAAAACGGTGTTTTCTGCTAAGACATACCAGGTCAAAGGTCAATGGTTACGAAGAAGTTATCACTGAAATACCAGCATAAGTTAAAAGACAGCGTTTGTAAACGTGCTGGAATAATTGTTAGCGTAGCATTATACAGGGTGCGCAAAAATTACGAACAAAAAATTTAAGGATGAAGAGTACGTTGAAAATGAAGTATTTTAAGGATAGGAACCGGGGGTCGCAGAAGCAGGCTTAGTTACAGGGCCACAGGCATAAACATGAAAATAAAATGTGCTTTGTGAAATTATACCACCTTCCTGTTATGTTGAGTGTACAGATTACCACCGCAATTTCTTAAACATTAGCACCTTACGATTACTCAAATAATGAAGTAAATTATTGTTTTGTGTTTTTTGAGCTTTAGGTGAGTTATTTTACTTAACAGTTTACCTCTCTTAAGCTGGCAGGACCAAATCGGCAGAATCAAGTCGGACTTATTTAATTATTTAGTACTTATTTTGTACTAATTTGTACCACTAATAAAAATTTTGTACTCCTTGCCGTTTTGAAAAAAACAGTGGCGCTGCTAGCTTCATATTAAGCTAGCAGGACCACAAGAAAAAAGACAAAACACGAAAGATCGAGGCAGCAACATAAAGATCTGAATTTGTACTAATTTGTACCACTAATAAAAATTTTGTACTCCTTGCCGTTTTGAAAAAAACAGTGGCGCTGCTAGCCTCCTATTAAGCTAGCAGGACCAAAAGACAAAAATAAATAAAAAAAACAAAACAAAGGCTGATACGCAAAGATCTGAATTTGTACTAATATGTACCATCAAAATAAATTGAACATGTCCAAAAATTTCTCTTAAGACAACACCCAAATGATATGAAGCCTATTAGGATCAAGAGTAAAGTACTCTTTGCCACGAGCAGAATCAGTTGATACTCGTACCATCGAAGCAAGATAATTTGTACCTCTCAAATATGAAGTTTGGAATTTAGTACCCCCCTCCTTCCTTTGGAATCTACCCCCGATCACTTTTGGGCTCAAGAGTAAAGTACGCTTTGTCACGAGCAGAATCAGTTGATACTCGTTCCATCGAAGCAAGATAATTTGTACCTCTAAAATATGAAGTTTTGAATTTCGTACCCTCCTCCTTCATTTGGAATCTACTCCCGATCACTTCATGCAATACATAATATTGTCACATCTTAGGATAGGTTTAATCTTTTAAAAATGATGCAAGGTGTCACTCCACTATTTCATTTAAAAAGTATTTTTATTACCTAACGCTTGTTGAATAATTATTATGTTTCTTTTAAGTCTAAACAGTTTCGTAATTTGTTTTTTGAAATTACATATTACTAAAATCAGTCAAATATTTTCCTTTTGATTCTTATTGTTTTTGATTAAAATTTATTCCCTCACTTCTCTTGGTGTACTTATTAAAAATGTTTACAAGCGTTTTCTACTAATTATTTTGTTATAAATACGTGAAATAACCTTCTGAACTACAATATTTATACAGGGTAATCTTTCAATAATATTTAAATGGTGCAAGAGGCCCTGGAAATTGAATAAAATGATTATTATATCAATGTAAACATATTTAGTACTTTACTCTTGAGCCGAAAAGTGATCGGGGGTAGTTTCCAAAGGGGAAGGAGGGGGTACGAAATTCGTAACTTCATATTTGAGAGGTTATCCTGCTTCGATCGTACGAGTATCAACTGATTCTGCTCGTGGCAAAGGGTACTTTACTCTTGAGTCGAAAGTGATCGGTGGTAGATTCCACAGGAAGGAGGAGGGTACGAAATTTGAAACTTCATGTTTGAGAGGTACAAATTATCCTGCTTCGATGGTACGAGTATCAACTGATTCTGCTCGTGGCAAAGGGTACTTTACTCTTGAGCCCAAAAGTGATCGGGGGTAGATTCCAAAGGAAGGAGGGGGGTAATAAATTCCAAACTTCATATTTGAGAGGTACAAATTATCTTGCTTCGATGGTACGAGTATCAACTGATTCTGCTCGTGGCAAAGAGTACTTTACTCTTGAGCCCAAAAGTGATCGGGGGTAGATTCCAAAGGAAGGAGGGGGGTAATAAATTCTAAACTTCATATTTGAGAGGTACAAATTATTCTGCTTCGATGGTACGAGTATCAACTGATTCTGCTCGTGGCAAAGAGTACTTTACTCTTGATCCTAATAGGCTTCATATCATTTGGGTGTTGTCTTAAGAGAAATTTTTGGACATGTTCAATTTATTTTGATGGTACAAATTCAGATCTTTGCGTATCTGCCTTTGTTTTGTTTGTTTTATTTATTTTTGTCTTTTGGTCCTGCTAGCTTAATATGAGGCTAGCAGCGCCACTGTTTTTTTCAAAACGGCAAGGAGTACAAAATTTTTATTAGTGGTACAAATTAGTACAAAATAAGTACTAAATAATTAAATAAGTCCGACTTGATTCTGCCGATTTGGTCCTGCCAGCTTAAGAGAGGTTAACAGTTTACCGGTTTACGTCTCTTGTGTTGTGTTTTCTGCATCAGTAAGTAGGTACTGTTTACCTGTACTGTACATCAGTAGTGACGTGAGGTTTAGTACCTAATTGAGTTTCTACACTTCTGCATTAATCTGTACACGCAAAATAAAAGCAAGGTGGTGTAATTTTCACAAAGCACATTTTTTTCCATGTTTATGCCTGTGGCGCTGTAACTAAGCTTCTGCGACCCCCGGTTCCTATCCTTAAAACACTACATTTTCAACGTACTCTTTATCCTTAAATTTTTTGTTCGTAATTTTTTCGCACCCTGTATAAATTCATTAAATTGCTCCCTTAAATGAAGTTGAATCTTTTGGCAAGAAAAGTGAAAAAAGAACAAGGAAACCAGAGAATCAACTCGTAGGAGCGAATACTTCTTTATCAACCTTTTACCCAGGTGTAGGTGTCACACTTCATTTGAGAATTCCAGGTGCTTACTTATGTCTACCCTAATGAACAGAATTTTAAGTAAGTGAAGCAACACCAATATGCATTACGTGGTGATGTCTATGAAAAAAAACAATAATTGAAATCATGAAATAAGGTAGTGGAAGATAATATAAAATTTCATAGCCTTTTATTCGGAATTTCTCAACCAAACTTACTACAATTGCTAGAAAATAGGAGATCGATGACATACAAAGCTACCAATCAAAGGTTTCAATTTCAAAATTGCCTTTTGTCGAGCAATTTGATTAGAAGAGGCTGCACAGAAATATTTGAAACTCAAATATTTTTGATTTGTGTATACTGGTATACATAAAGAGATTCTGTAAGTTAATTCCGCTTTCCTTGTATTTTTATTAAAATCATTTTTGAAACGAAAATTTTCAAGTTATTGAGAGATATGAAGTTCAATGTAGTTCACAATTTTCGTTAGAACTTTAGTTGCCTCTCACACCCCCTATTTCTGTTTTCAGTCATTGTATAATAACGAATTATGTTTGGTATCGTATACTTTTTATAGAAACCAATATAAAAAGATGAGTTACAAGCGAGGGATTATAAAAATGACAAGTAGAATTGCGATAACATAACTTAAACGTTACCTCTAATATCGTCGCGGTGTTATAATCAGAAAATTTGAATCTAAGAGACAATGGCAACCAAATATGGTAATTTGGGAGACAATGTTTCTCGTCCATTTAATGAGAATCTTATAAAATGGCGTTAATTAACCTCGCAGTTAACGGTAAAACGTAAAAGTAGTTCAGTTAGTACTTGCTCTTTTTATTATCCCTTAACTTGATTAGTGATAAATCATCATGCACTTACACCATTATAGACAAGATTATGAAGTATCTTTTATGTAATATGACGATATAGCATGCAGTGAGATTGCATTTTACTAAATCACTTTTATGCCTGAATCTAGTGAACATAATTCACAAAGAGGGCCGCAAAGGATTGCGGCTTGGTAAGAGAGGGGCTGACGGTGTGGTGCATCGATGACCGCGAGGTGAAGAACCTGTGTGGTCACCGTTTATGTATGTACTTGTAGTAAAATGGGTCAATCTGGAGAATTTATGTGTGGTAAATATTATATCTTGATAATTTGTTTGAAGAAAAAAACTAATTAAGAAAAAAAAATCCAACATAAATTAGTGAAATATTTTACACAAGCCGGCAGTTAAATCAAACAAGTTAATTTAAGCAGTCAAACGATTTTGCAAATGTTATTAACAATTGTTAAATGATTAAATTATGATGGATATAACATAAGTTCTAACGCATCGTGGACCTATTAATTTAATGTCTTGCTGTGTAAGGAATGTGACTTATTATAGAATTTCAAATTTCAAATGAGTAGTGAGTGATATAATGAGGCTCTTGTTACAAATTTCGCGTGACTTACTCTTTCGGAACAGTTTCTTACACTTTTGGGACAGAGATTGGGAGACCGGTTCTATTTAAAATGGGGTTTACAGGATACTTTACCGCTTTTACTGATAAATTTTTTGGTTGCTTCTTTTTTGAATTGCAACCAAAAATAAAAATGGGGGTGAAATCAACTGGTAGCAAGAACCAGACTTAATTTACTGGCCTTAAAAAGACGTAAACTAAGTTTGATCCTATAAGAAATCCACCTAAAGCTTTAACAATATGTAACAACAGGAATTGCTGCTGTCAACAGATAACAGCTATGTTTTAAAACATGGTTCTTTATCGTGAATTTTGAAAACTATTTACAAAAATATCATCGTTCACAGATTCACAGATTATTTCAATTTTTTCGCTAGTTAATTGTTGGAGCAATAACCAAAGGTCCGTCCAATACCCTCAGCAAAAGTAATAGAAAAAATTGCAGTCTCAAATCAACATTTTTTACACCATTTCTTCTTTTTTGTCCACCGAGTTGATCTGTATATCTTCATTTTTAAGCTTTTAAGATTTCCCACGCTATTTTAATTGTATTAACTTTGCAAGGTATAAAAAAAGAATTTTGTAGCTTAAACCAGTATCAATGACGATGTAATATACTTTAAACTTTAAATGATTACAATAATTAATGATGATTTCATACACTTTTTCAGTATATCTTTAAAAAACCTGCCGAATAGCTCCACATTATTCCTGCAGTCTTGATCATCCGAAGACTTATTGAGGACAAAATCATCAATCATGGAAGAAATTTTTAATCGCTACTATTACAGCCGGATTTCACTTTTTCTTAGATTTAGACAATCATTATTTTTAGCTATTATGGTAATCACTATTTTGAGGGGTATAGAAAAAATAGTGTATTTAACACGGGTGGACAGTAAATTTTAGCGCTCGCATAATAATAATAACTTTATGACGGTAACGGGCGTATTATGGAACTGTTGTAGATTATAGATAAATTATATTTAACTTTCTACTGATATTTTTACTATATACCTAGTCAGACTATACCCATCTGATTATTGCTATTATTATTTGTTGTGGTGGATCACTTTTTACAAATTGTTGACATATTTGAGAGAATCTGCAACTAAAATTTATCACGTGAAGAAACTCGCACAAGAAACGGCTTGCTCGGATATTTTCAAAATTTATAAATGACTTCTTAAGAATTTTAGGTTTTTTCAGCCGAAGAAAGGAATAGAAAATGAACTTCCTATACAAGCAACTGGGAAGGATTAATGGTTAAAAAACTGCTTTGACCGCGATTTTATCGATGAGGTACTTCAAAATTGAAACATCTTTAACTTTAAGCGAATTGATAGTTACAATCATTTAAACAATTTTCCTTATCGATAGTGTATATTATAATATTAACATGTATGGTGGAGGACATACTTGTGATATCGAAAGAGGAAGATAATTATAATCTGAGTAATACCTACAGTTGTAATCTATTTTTAAGTAACTGTAATTGAGAAACCTGATAAAAACGTACGGTGTAAAAAAGTTGAAGTATTAGTAATTTGTTTTGGATGATGTTAATTAGTACTGTCACTCTTAATAAATTAATTACCACTTCAAACTAGGCCTCGCATTAGCCAGAAAGTGGGTAAACAGTTAAGAAAGAATTAATCTTTCCTTTGCTTAATAAATGAAATAAAACGAAATAGAAATTGTAACCTCTTCCTTAAGATTCGCATCAAAAGAATGAAAAAATTAACATATTATGTATTTGATTTTTAGTAGTTCAAGAAAACGGTACTGTTTTTCTTACATTTTTCGAAAATAAGTAACTACAACTTTTTGTAATGTTTGCAAACATTTTCAATTTTCGTAATAAATTAAAAACGACAGAAGACCTTATGTTCTATAGCAAGAGATCCACATTCACTGGAAAGTTTTTCGTCAACCTGAGGTTACTATCCTTTCATCTCCAAAAAAATCACTGAACCTTTCCCCATTGGACATACTGAAGGTGTAGCAATGCATATTAAATCAAATTTCGTAAACAATATCATTGAAACTGATAATGATATCGAACAGCTATGGATTAAAATACAGTAGGAGTGGTTTGCAATTCTCATCGCAAAGTACTATGACCATTTTCATAATACTTTACTAGATAATTCGCTGCGAAACGAAAATATAATATTAATTAAGACCAAAAAAAAGCAAAAAGTATAACTAAATTGCGCCCACTTGTCGTAATTCTATAATTGTACCCGAGATTGGTTAACCACGAAGTCATGCATAGACTTATTTAGTCTTGGAAAAATATCTATAAATTGATTAATTGTAGATTAAAAACGGGATAAAAAACATGCAGAGCATTTTAATATCAATATGATTTCTTTTCTAATGACGTTGATAATTGTAGCCAATTACAGCCCTTTCCATTAAAGAGCTTTCATCTGCAGATTGCATTTTCTATTGTTTCAGGTTAAAGTTTATACTTTCTGGAGTAGTCGTTTGGTGTGTTTGCGCCTTTAATTATGTTTTTATTGTAATTTCTTGTTGTTATAATTTGATCTTGATTTGCTATTGCAAATCCTGCTTCCGGGCCCATTTCTCCTATTGTGATCATGATTACTGTGCTCTGTGTTATATGTAACTCTGTGATGTCTATTAGTCCCCTGCCTCCCATTTTCCTTGATAGTGGGGTTCGTTCAATACACACTTTAGGATGTTGTAGTATGTAGGTATTTTGTTAGCATAATCCGTATCCGATTTGTTCTTGTTTTCTCGGTCCATTTCACAATGCTGAAGAAATAGGTAAGTAATGTTATTGCAAAGGTTTTTTGAGAGTAGTTTACTTTGCAATATTCATGTGATTCATTTCCTGTATGTTTGCGCTATTTCTGTTTTTGAACATCCCATTTTCCTTTATCCATTTGTTAAGGACGTACAGAAGGCGATATTGTATGTACTGTTTTATTTCTGTTGATTTAATTACAATGTTATTATTATTTCAATGTTTAATAGATTGCGGTTTACCTCGACCATAGTATAAGAAATTCCCTGGCTTGTATTCATCCCATTTTTCTTTCTCTAAAATTACGTCCTTTATTTAATCAAAGAAGGTTTATAAATAAAAATTAATGCAATTCCAAGCAAGTACTTGACCATCGGCAATTGCTGTACAGTACACCTATGAGAGGATTTCAAGAGAAGGTTAGAAAATTTCAGCGACAATTTATGAATAAATAAAAGTAGCAGTTGCTATATCTAAATAATCGCTTATAAACATTTACGGTCATTCTTGCTTTTAAAAAGATTATAATTTGATATTCGTCGCATTCTTTAATGTAAATTGTTCCTAAACGTTCGCAAGGAATGCCTAAAATACGTAATGAATGCATAAACGTTTGGTTATAACAAATCGTATCGATTTAATCGTGAGAAACGTTTACTTGCTCGAAGAAATCATTGGAAAACGTGGCAGTTCATTGTTATGAGGGTTATGTTATGATTAAAATTTTAAATAGTTCAGTTGTCGATATTTTTATGTTAAAAATGATGAAAATTTGTTCAAATTTTAAACTTTGGCTATAATACTCGTATTCTGTAATTAACGATTTTAATGATATGCTGCACACAGTTCAAAAATGAACGATAGAAAATCGATTACTGAAAGTGTTTGTAAAATATTGTTTAGAATGTGTACAACATTATCGGATTTAGGCTTCTATAAAACCATTCTTCGGTAATTAATAAGATGAGATAGAAACCTTTATAGAAACACTTGATCTCCTTCAACAAAAAAATAAATGGGAAAGAATTTTTATGGACACAAGGCAATAAATGTGTTCTTGCCATTAGAACGTTAAATTATAGATATAAAGTAAAAAATAGCAATTAAATTAAAATAATTACGTACACGCAATGGTTTTTACTAAAAATTAAAAATAAATCTTTTAATTAATGGTACCAAATTATATTAGACTAATGTGTTGTGTTAGTACTTGATCAATAAAACAGTGGAATTTTCACAAGTTCGTAATAAATCGCAAGTAACTCTACGGAGAAGACGCTGGTATGTGGTAATAGTTGAGTAACAAACAGATGTGTGCACAATTTCTAAATACTTCAATTTTATCTTAACATCGTATTAGAAACAAAAAGGATGCACGGTAAATCTAATAGAAAGTAAAAGTGGTCACGTGCCTCGTACTTTCTCTAAGGGTGAATAGACCTTGCAATCTTGTATAATAATTTATTTACAATTTATGTATTTATACGTATGTAATTAACTGTGGCATGTATCATGTGTTTACACGAAAGTTAAATTATGTTTTTTTCTTTCACATTGTGTTTAAACCGTCATTAATCTTAAAAAATTGAGTTAGCAATTTTAAAGAAAAAACTTAAAAATTAATATACTTTCCTTTGAAAAGTTGAAATGATGCAATTTTTTTGATGGAAAAAATCTACCCGGCATAATAGTAATTTCGTTTGTCACTGACAAAAATTAAATTTTTATTTTTATTGCTTTTTGTTTCAAATTTTAGTACACTGTTCGTATAGTATTTACTAGTTACCCTTTCTATTCAAATAATAAGTCTTTTATGTTTGAAATAAAAACACTTGCTTAGAACAAAAGTTTAAAATGATTTGTTGTTGATTCTGAAACACCACTGTTTCACATGGAATCGACGCAAATTTCACAAACGGCAAAAATAATGTTGGTTTTAAGATAATTCCAGAGAAAATGTTCAACTATGGTTCAATGACGACATGATCTTGTTGGTGTCATCTGTAGTTTTGCTAGAACCACTTGTTGTCAACATCAAAATGATTTAATTCGTAAAAAAACTCTATTAATTTTTTTTAAAGGAGCTGCCCAGTCACACTGTGTCAGCTTTCACAGCATTAAGCTTTCAAGATCAAGGGCATAACCAGGCCAAAATGCACACTTATAATTAGTTCGTCCGTATGAACCTACCTACTTACTCTGCGTGGAATTATCCTAGAGCGTTAAAACTTTTAAATGTTTGTGCTAAACGTATTGGCTCGGTGGGCAAGAACACAGCTTGGATCTTTTTTTGCGATTAACGTCTAGCGACATTTTTAGGAATTTAAACGGATTGCATAAGCAAACATCTGACAGTTGGACCATTTTCTGTGGTTTTGAAGTAATATTCACTGAATTTTCCTACAAAAATGAAACTTTCCATTACTGTGTCATATTAAGTACGTACTGCGAAAAAAATTGCGCATAGTCTGTACATCCCATGTGCACAATTTTTACTTTTGTGAATGTAAAGATGTGCCAAGTAAGTATTCAACCACTTTACTACTAAAGGTAATTTTTTATGAAACAGATGATTCATTTCAACGTATTATAAAGTATAATCCGAAAATTTATTTTTGATTTGGTTGAAGATAATGAAATAAATATTTCAGATAGGGTAAGGGTGTTTAATATCATTATACCAACTGTATCATAATAATTGCTCACACTACTACGGTTGGTTTACATTTGATTAAAATCGCTCAACTTATCGCGAAATAATGATATCCAAACTATTATCAAGTCAGGTAAAAAGGATTCTCTTTTCTTTCTTTTAAACCATTGTTCATTTCATGCCACATACTTTTTAATTTGGATATATGGGTTGATACATCTGTTGATGCCCAACCAAACTTGAAAAATTAGAGCAGATGGAGATTCTGCTCCTAAGAAGGCCATTCTCAGCCATTCCTAAAACCTTCGTTTTTTACATTATTACGTTCTTATTCTATAGCAACTTTTTTACCTTTTGTCTTTGTTAGAGGAATAGGAAAGTAGATAGCAATATTAATCATGATATTGTTCATGTATCATCTTTAAAATATGGAACGTGCGGATTTTATCACAACTTTAGAATTAGAATAAATTTTCATCTACAAAATAGTGCATAATGACCCGAAAATTTGTTTAATAACATCAGTCTTCAACTTTCATTTGTTTTATATTTATTTAAGAGGCTCTTAAGGCTTGTAATATATCATTAAATTTATAACAGTATATATTTTTAAATCTTAAAAAGAGGAAAAAGAAGTTTCCGTGTTATATGCATTGTGCACGTTTTTCATTCCAACACCAAATAGTAGAAAATGTTTCAGAGATATTTAATCATAAATTTTATAAGGTGTTCCCATTTTGTAAATCTCGACGAAATCTTTATTAAAGAAAATGCGTTCTAAACATTATCACTAAATTTGTTCATAAATCAAACCTTTGCTAGCGGTTAGTAACTTTTAATATAAGAATGTCACTGACTAAACATACCTACTTATGGAGCATTTACGTTAAAAACGTTAATTTAAACCCATTAGCAATTTTTTGTGAATATAATTTGAAGTCATCGCAGCTCGTTTTGCTTGTGAACAAGTTTTTTGTCATACTGCTTACGTTGGTAATGTTATACATCAATATTATACAGTCCGTTCATCTGAAAGGTATCCGGCCTGAATCGTAAAATAAACATTTTAGGGAATTAGTTGTTATTTTTATGGTATAACCTCTCATCATGGACTACCACAGTGTAAGTTGTAAGTCTAGATAAAAATAATGATATTTTGTTAAGTGTTGTTCAAAATGGAGGCGGTTATTTGATTTAAAAAAAATACATCTTGTTTGAAAACTCTTCTCGAACTTTATCGAATGTTTCGCAGATACAAAATCCAATTTTTCGATCAAATCATCTTCGTTGAGTTGCTCAATTTTGTAAAGAAAAAAAACTTTTTGAACACTTTATGCACTGAACAAATGGATAAATTGGTCAGCTAGAAGTACAACTTAGGGTAGTTCATTCTGTTTCGAACCAGCGCCATTAGGTCATCTTGAACTCGATATGTGCTCATATTCTCATATTCTCAACTCATAATTCTACCTTCTAACAACGAACTAAAATGACTTTTCATTACTGGTTGTAATTTTAAATTATTAGAATCATAAGATGGGCGGTGCCTTTGAAAATTTTAAAATAGAGGTGGATAGGGGCGAAAGGAGTGAGAGCTGAAATTGTCTGGAGCCATTTTTACACTTTCTATGGTTTTTAAACTGTTGTATCATTTTAAAAAAAAAAAAGATTCATATTACTTACATCAAAAGTGATTGAGACTTTTGAAATGAACCAACTGTATCATTCACTACTTATTAATGTAGTCATTAACCAGTTAGACCATTTGTAGTGAGCAAAAAGGCAAATATGCTTTCCCCTATAATTGCAATCTAATTGAAGAAAGACTTTAACAGACCTACTCATATAGCAAAAATCAGGATTGGCGATTTCTGCTGCTCCAATTAAACTTTAGCGAAAAGCAATTTTTATTAAACACATTTATCATTAATTTGAGATAATGAAAAAAGCACAATTTTTAAAAAGTAAGAAAGGATGTTCTATTGACCTGTGTGTCAGAATCCATTTCTGTGGTTTTGAACAAACCTTCATTAATTTTTTCTATAGGGATGAAGTTTTCTATTCCTATGACATCGAAAAAAATGCGTTTAGTGTTTAAAATCTATGCACATGTATCGATGATTTTGTACTATAGGTATGTCAAAGATCCGTCTACTTCAAACTTTACTCTTATCAAGTAACCATTATTGGGAATATACCGGGTGAATGAGACCACCCGTATCAGTCTTTTATTTAAAGAACGGTGAGTCGTAGAGAGGAGGGGTAAAAAAAGTGATTATAAAAGCGATAATAAAGAATCGAATGGTGATATCATTATTTCTCGGAAAAGTCAACATTCCTCCAGAAGGCCTCCAACTCCAAAATTTTAAATGGCACCATAAGTCGAAAAAGGTATTATTTGAAAGATTGTTAAAAAAGAAGAAAGTTTTATGGGAAAAATTATTTTATTACTGCCACCCCTTTTAAGTAATATTCGACTAAAGTTATTAAATTTGAAATTCACTGTTAACAAGAAACATTGAAAAGTCGACTTTTAAAATCTAGTTACCAATGTTACATGTGTTCTTCCCTTTCAAGAAGTACTTATTACAGCCACTGATAGTGTACCTAGAAGAGCTCAACAGTGCTTAGCAGTAAATGGAAGACATGAAACATTGGTAACTAGATTTTAAAAGTCGACTTTTCAATGTTTCTTGTTAACAGTGAATTTCAAATTTAATAACTTTAGTCGAATATTACTTAAAAGTATACATAAAAACACCAAAAAACGCCCAAACCTACCACTAAAAACTACTACTCCAAAACTTCTTTACGCCTGCCCCCCTACGTTTCACCCTTTCCCTCCTCTCTAACACCTCTCTCATCCACCCCACTCCTCCCTTCCCTGCACATTCTACAAACCCTTTTCTCGTCCTCCCACCAATATCTATTTTCATTCCCTCATTCCCGCACCTAAATCTCGTCACTATTCTTTTTTACTTCAGTCCCATATCCCTCAACAGGTACTCGGCCTTGCCTTCTACCATAATCTCCCGATATCCCTCATTATACCTCCCCTCACCTATCGTCGCTCTTCTTGCACATCCTTATCTCTTCTCACCAACTTTTCCACCATATCACTTCCTTCCTCCCTTCTTCTTTCTATCTCCTCCCTTGCATAGCCCACTCTCTCATAAAACAAATAATTATAACCATTCAGTAAAAGATTTCAGCTTACAAAATGCAGGCCTGTGTGTAGAAATAAGTGCATTTTTAAAACAATGAGTTTCAAGATTTCAATTAGTTTTCTGATTTACAAGATCTCAATAACTATTTAAATCAATTCTTAAGAAAAATAGGCAAATAGTTTATATTTTATAGTGACGCATCTAACGTAATCGAAAGCTATATGAAAATATAATTGATTTTGAAACTAGTTTAACTATACATGTAGCTTATCTTATAGTTTTGTAATTTTTACTTCGATGTTAGGTATCTTGAAATATTTATTTTGTTAGTGGCATATTGAACGACCTTCGCGTCCATTACAATGACAAAATGTAGATGAATAACATGGAAGTATAATATAACTTGATGAAAAAACAACAACAAAGAAGGATTTTTAACAAATGTTTTTATTATATTAGGAAAGCATATTATTAAGGTGTGAGAGGGATAAAAACGAATGCTAATAATGCGGTTTAAATATTCTGAAAACAAACTTAAATGACATGATAAAAATGTATTGCTGTGGTTTAAGAAAGATGAAGTAGCGAGCAACATATAAAGTAATAACAGTCACTACGATGGGCTAGGTAAGTACCTACTATGGATTTGGACCATTGCTCTTTAAATGTGTAAAAGAAAATAACATTCATCACTCATCAGCTGAATTTATTTATAATAATTTGTACTGAAGAAATAAAAATTGATGAGTGTGTACTTAAAGAGCAAACAATTGTATAAATTAATTTTAAAATGTAAATGAAACCTTTACAGTGTTAAATTACTGGGAGAATTATATTAATTTATACATAATCTTAAAAAAAATAGTATTTTAACTTTTGTGTTTTCGATAATACAAACCAAACGAACTGTTTTTGCCCCAATAAAATTATACGGCGGCTTCAATCAATGTAATTACGCAATTGCGACATCTGTTCTCCACGAGCACCATAATTCCTTGCCTTTGTAATTGAGAAAAACATCCTAGCCCTTATATTGAATTCTATAGCTCCTCAGTATTTCATAAAAAAACAATTTTCCAGACGGGTTTTCCCTTTTCACATACAAAAAGACGAATCGATTATAAATTCCAAAGAAAAATTTGAGGAGACCTATTACAAAGTTCGGAAAAAGCAGTTTATAAAGAACAAAAAAGGAGGTCTATTTAGATTATTTGGAAGGGCGTAAAAAATTGCCATTTTTTCAGTTATAGATTTGACAAGCGCGTAACGCCTCAAGAATAAAAAAATGAGTGGAAAAAATAAGATTATTATAAAACCTTCACACAGGATCGTGAAATGGTGAATCAAAAACGAACGTCAGGACGACACACGTTAGGGTTACGAAGTCGTGTACTCACGAGGTCGTTGTCCTCCCGGACCTTTCCCAACCACACATACTTTATTGGATCAGGATCTATAGATATTTCACACCGCATAAACTAAGCTAAAAGAAAATAAAATTATGTTTTGCACTCGAATGTTAAAGTATAATACAGTTATGCTAATAACGCACGATAAATTAGTTATATTATTAAAAAATAACTGTAAAAATCAATAACAATTATTAGCGCGTACATTTCACTGTAATACGAAATTAATTATAAACCTAACATTCTTACCACACTTTTTTTTTTAATTATTACAGTTCATGTCGTAAATTTCAAATGTGGAGTTCACTTTTAAACGTTCCAAAGACAACTCATAAAAACATATTTAGAGATAAAAGCAACATGTTTAATGTTCTATCCGAAAAGAAAGCATTTTGCTTTTATGCTACCGAAATGAAGCATTTTATTAGCTTTGGTTTAATTACTTACTACATAGATTTTCTTTTACGTTCAAGTTAACCGAACCATTTGTTAGAAATTACATCGTAGATGAGAATTTATCATCCTCGCGGTTAACATTGGGAAATGAAAACCATTTAGATATTAAAGAACGAAAAATTGGATACTTTTAGTTGCGCTGTTTTCAAGATATCGTATCTTGCACCACAAAAATCAAAAAATACTCGTCAACGAATTAATTAGTAAATTAACATCGTGTGTGGTAGTGATTGTTATCCGTGTGGTCTTCTTTATGGTTCTTGTTTTATTATTTATTAGTAAAAACCTGTTAATATTTTATACAAGCCTGGAAAAATGTTCTCGTACAAAATTTGGGATGTAGGAGATTCATCTCCAAATCTCAAATGTGAATTCAATAGAAATCGGTACATATATCCTTTAATCCCCTCATTCCAAGTGTATATTTTGAAAGTCGATTTGTACAAATTTCATCTAAAGAAAAAACATAAAACTAAGATTAGGTAGTAACATCTAGAAATATATAATAATCAATCGCATTATGTAAATTATGGAGAAATGTGGGGAACGAATTCCGCGATCCATAATGGTAAGTACATACGTGGAAGCATATAACTGATTTTTTGTAATATTCTTTCGTATATATTAAACATTCACACCCGCCGTTGTTGGTATTTTTCACCGATTGATCCATCAAGTTATGGGCCCAGAACCCCTTCAGCGGCGAGTGGGGAAAAAGAGAAGAAGTTAGATTATGATTATGAGAAAAGCTTTGTACTAAAAAATTGTAGAACTGTTAACGTGTACTACAAGAATATGCAGTTGACTGACGAGGGACCCTAAGTGGGTGTCCCAAGCCGATTCAGACCAAACTTTGCATGCCAACTCCTTAGGCCATTTAAGGACGCTATGCAAAAAATTAGAGGCCAATACCACCTAGGGCGGGATTTAGAGCACTTTGAATTTTCCATATATTACAATACAATGTAGATAATTAACTTAATGCAATTTTTAATAAATTTTAGACCTTTTTTCGCACAATAAGAATAGGTTTATTAATAATATTATTATGATAGAATCAATTTTCATCATTTTTGGTAAATTCAAGTAACGTTAAAATGGTGGCCATTAAACTAAAATTAAGTTTTTTCAAATTTTCCCAATTTGCAAATTTTATTTTTGGAAGCGATAAAGATACCTAAATGAGTCTCATATATTCAATGAGATGACACTCCTTGTAAGTCCCAAGCAAATTGAAAAATATCAAATAATAGACAAAAATTGTATGTATTGTAATATGTGGAAAATTCAAAGTGTTCTAAATTCGGCCCTGGGTGG
The DNA here is from genome assembly GCA_036250285.1 of Pyrocoelia pectoralis. NCBI lineage: Eukaryota > Metazoa > Arthropoda > Insecta > Coleoptera > Lampyridae > Pyrocoelia > Pyrocoelia pectoralis. The sequence continues at coordinate 89,348,610 of CM070074.1, read as the reverse complement.
TATTGGTCTCTAGCCTAAGGAGTTGGCATGCAAAGTTTGGTCCCGATCGGCTTAGGACACCCACCTAGGGTCCCTTGTGAGTATAATATTGTGTTAACAGTGATGAGGTCCATTGCTCACAAAGGGGTTATGTAGAATGAGAAGTAAAATAAAAAACTCACAACCTCCCCTTTAGCTTGTAATTATTGACAATTTTATGACGACGAGTCAAGCGACATGTTTCGGGATCACAGATCCCATTCTCAAGCATCATTAAAATGTCAGTATTTAAATTATGATTTCTTATATAAGATCTAAGCTGATGGGAAAAAGGTAATCACTATAACATTAACATTATGGATTGGAAAAATTTCTTCAAAGAGAAATTTTCAATAATTATATAAAATTGATTGCTTAAAGGGTCCTCGCAAAGAGAAATCCAAAGTGTGGCCTGAGAGGCAAAAAGATGAAGAAGGATGGATAAAATTATGGAAAAAATTTAACGTGATAGCAAGTGTTTTAGTTCAATTCTGTTTTAGTTCAATTCTAATATCTAGAAGATTATATAGAGGGCTTCCGACCGCGTTCGTTAAATGTTTGGGATATCTATTTTTAGGATAATCGTTCATAACTTTTCCCTATTCACCACGGACGTATAAAAAACAAATGGACTGCTAATTATGTTGAAATAATTGTCCCCTGCCTGTGCGCCGCCATACTGTGCTCAATCACAGAATAAGTAAGGGGACCTTATTCTGTGGCTCAATTTTGTATTGGTGTATTTCTAAGGAGGAATGACCCTGAAAATTTAGCGGTTATATTTGAAAATTGCAATTTATAATTTGTCATTTCATTATTTCTGAATTTCAATTGTGTAACTATATTTTTTTTATGCTAGCATCATCACTTGCTTGGTATCAACGACGATTCTGCTGCTGAAACTATTTGTAAAATTTCTTCTGGAACGTAGTTTTCGATGTACTCCAAAATGGCATAATTATGTGTAACCATTTAACAAACAAAACTTGTTTATTTACACACGATGTAACGTGGAAAATAATTTTAATATCAAATCACGCTACACCTACCTTTGTGTCCTGGAGGAGGGCACGTACCTTGACTAGCTCAGGCTGAGGTCGTGTGTAGTAATTTGTAATTTTGAAGATGTTAGGATGGGCGCCAGGTCTATTTTTCTCTGGTTGATTATTGAAATGTCCTAGGTAGACCTCCTAGGACAATCGCATAGCTTTCGAGGACAACAGGGAGGTTATTAACGCAGGATTAAATAACAGTGTAACTGATTTTATTATACACATAACACATCAAAACTAAATTTCCACAATCGGTATGACGAGAATTTTACCATAAAAATAAAGTTACATTCATAACGTAATAAACAAATAATTATGCTGGCAATGCAAATTGATGATTGTTTTGTAATACTTGCTATGCATAAATGTGACGTAATTCGACACAACTTTACCTAATTAACAATCGTTTAGTTTATAAGTTCTGGTTAGCTGTGAGTTAGTAGTATTAGATAATTGGTTTTTTTATTTGAGCTAGCTTGAGGTTAGTTATTATTAGTTACCAGATTAGATAAGTTGTCCGTTGTGAAAATCATAAATTTCTAATCAATAACACATTAGCGATTACCTCAATTGCACATTGCATTAATGCATAAATAAATCAAATTTCTTTATGGACTTTAAATATAATAATAATGTTGATAAAGATAATTTTTATAATGATAATGGACGAAATTCTAAGATGATGATGTTAATGATTATTATTGATGACGTGAAGACGATTCGGCAATTTGAGATAACGGTCATTACTTTCTTCTTTTACAAATGGTGAAATAATTATTATACATCTGACCTTTGTGTAAGAATTTGATGAATTTCGGCAGCTGGGTAACAATGACTCCTAGAATTTGGGTACTGGAGCATCCAATTTCCATTACTTAGGCAGTACGCATCGGGAACCGAAAACCACGTGTGTTCCTTCAGATTTCTTCCATTGACTACTCATGGTTCCGATAACGGGATTCTGTCTTTGAATTTCACGGGTATTCTTTCGGACTAATGAACCGGTCCGCCAAAATTTCTCTATATTAAATATAACGGTGTAGGTTTACAGACATTTAACCATGATAATTAATTACTCACCGATGCTTTTAGCTACCGAGAAATTTTCTTTTACTTAACTATGCACAAATTTAATGTGTGCGCTATTGAAGCGAACGTGACAAGTGCTCTCTTTTTGGAAAATTTCTCTTATCATTTCTAGTCCGGACTGAGGTGTGTTTGATATGATATTTAATAATTATTTTGTTGAATGCAAATTTGGTTGCCTATATTATGGTAAATTATGGTTTACATTAATGAATTTGAATACTCCCAACAGAAATTAAAATAAAAAATGTTTTAACGACACATAGCAACAATCGTTTCCAACGAAACATCAAGCTCTATTCATACTATGTATATAAAAAATGTCAAATATGAAAGCAACGAAAGGTAAGATATAAAACATTGAGGTTAAGTCAAAGACTTTGAAGTTTGCACCATTTTCGATTTGACGTTTGAAATTGCCAACTAAAATCGATCTCTACAAGAAAATAACTAACTAAGAGCACAGTATGGCGGCTCCCATGGTGGGGACAAATAAATGTTGCCGGTACGTACCAATTAGCAGTCCATTTGTTTTTTTACGTCCGTGCTATTCACATTATCAGATTATCAAAAAGAGAGTATAAAGCTATGAAAGCGCATGATGAAGAATCTACTGAAATACCAACATCTGTAATTGACTCAAGAGGACTTAGACCACTTAATCACTGTAATACTAAAGATTGCGCAAAAAAAAAGAAAAGCTGCCAGAATAGATAACATAAATACTGAGTTATGGAAGTACGGGGGTTTCTACGACTACTTCTCCTGTTTAATAACTAGTTATATTTGGTATTTTTAAAACGTTCCATAGTTAACTGGTATACAGACCCGAAATTAACTTTTCAGCGAGTCTTATGGACTTATTGTTGACACTTTTATGTGTTTGGCTAATTTCTCATTCCATAGAACGAATATTAAACAATCAATTGACACTGCTGAACAATTGACACTTTTATGTGTTTGGCTAATTTCTCATTCCATAGAACGAATATTAAACATGTCTAGAAGAATGTAATTATGTCTTTTCAACTCAACCACCTTTGTTACCCGCTGGATATTATCTTTCCTGTGGCGTCTTTTTTGCCACTGATTACAAAGATTTGCTCATCTGCGAAGGTTAGTGCTATAGTACCTCAAGCATTGCAAACTATTACACTTTGTCAAATGATACTTTCTGTTCCAATTAATCGAAACTGTACCTAAATAGGATAGGAAAATACTGCTTTTCCGTTAAATAGAAGAAAGAACTAATTTTGTATCAGTACGTGAAACGAATGAATGACAACAGACAAGTAAAGAAAGCTGATCATTGAAGATAGAAAAAGCTGGAAGATGAGGGCAACGAAACGGCGGATACTATACAGCAACTTCACTGTACATTGTACAGGTTCTGTTTAGTTGTTGTCGTGGCACCCTTGTAGTTGTAGAATAGTGTTTTTCTTGTCTTGCAAGACGAAGTTATATTCTTGCACATATCTTCCTGATCATTACCCACATGTTGTCAGTGTAACAATAATAGTTTATTTACCTTTTACTTTACTTTAAAGTTGAATTGTTTGTGTCAACGTGTTTAAATTTCATTTGCACTACCTATCGCTGTGCTGTGAGTGCAATACTATATCTCAAACGTGCCGAAGATCTCATCGACACGAAACCTACCATTTTCTTTCCTCTCCAAAAAGAGGGCATGTCTCAGTTTTTCACAGATTTAGAAAAACGACTACTATACATTTTCCGAGTTAGAACTCACGTCACCCGGATGTAAGCTAGTAATATTAGACTAATCAAAAAATAAGAAAATCCCGTCCAGTTCCAACAAATTTATGCTAACCATTATTCCATTTAAAGAGAAGACTTTGAGGTTATATAAAACTTTCTTATTAGAAAGGGACTAGAATTCACATAGCTCAAGGGAACATTGGATTGCTGTCCGGTGGCTTGTAAAGTGTAAACTATGAGGCTTTACACCGTATTCATATATTGTTTATTTCAGACAGAAATGTTTGCTATGGAGCGAGAGACTTTTTCGAAAATTGTAAGTGAAAGCAATAAACCTAAAAATACTATTCTATACGATACTATCGAAAGTAGTATTAATTTTTTAAAAACCTATCTGATAAACTTTATTATTGTCTAATAATAACGTACTATAAACAAATCTCACCTAAACGACAAATGGCATGGAAACTTTCGGTCCTTGTGAGAGTGTTAATGCCGCCACATTATTGTTGTTGTTTAAGTTTAACATTTATTAACCTTAACCTGTACTAAAATGTTACTCAGAGGAAGTAACATTGCTTATTGTTCAATGTTATTTCGTGTAGTATCTATGAAACTGATAATCTTATATATATAAAAATGAATCGCTATTTCCTTGGTCACGCCATAACTTGAGAACGACTTTACCGATTTCAATCATCTTTTTTTTCAAATGTTTCTAATACTTTGTAGAAGGTTCTTACGGAAAGAAAAATTAAGAAAATTGCCCAGAAAATTGGAAAATTTCAGAAAACTTAACGCGTTTGACAGTTCGCCCATTTGACAGTTCGCGCGTTTGACAGTTCACGCGTCGCAAATGTCGTTTAACATCTGCATCGGTCGGCATCTATCGATCAAAAAATTCATTTCAGTATTCATTTCTTGGTGTACAGTCCATTCGATTTGAACGTTTATCCAGTTTTGAGTTTGTTTAGTATTTGTTTGCTTAGTATTAAAATTAAAAATCGAGCGGAGGATAATGAAAATAGTAGCGTTAGCATGTCCGAATTACGTTCGAGAGCGACGGGAAATCAATTACTGTGCGTTACTTAGTCACGCAAAAACTCGAAAAGTAGTCATGCAATTTTGCATAGTGGTTCAGGTACATAGGAGGGTTTAAAGCCATTAATTGAAGATGACTAACTAATTTAAAATATTGTAAACAGAATCGTAACGTTTGTACTCTAAATTGGACAGATTGACTTGAGTGACTGTGCAAACAATTCGCGGTTGACATGTAGGTATGTCAAAATTGAGTTGAACCAAAAGAATGAAGTTGGAAGGTGTATTAGGGTTTATAATCGCTTATGAAGAGTTACCTTTTTAAACGTTAATATTTCGAAAACAGTAAAATTTAGGAGTGGTGTATTAGAGAACAGTGTTAATAATCATGAGCAGATTTCGAAAATGTGACAATATACGCGGTGTTCTATTTAAAAAAACGATTCAAGATGGAGCTCAGCCGCCATTTTGTAACTTTCAGCCGTCATCTCTACATATTTAAAAGGATAAAGTGATGACTGACTGATCTATCTATCAACGCCCAGGCCAAACCAATGAACCTAGAAACTTGAAATTTTCAGTGAACCTTCCCCTGATGATGTAGGCACCCACTAAGAAGCGAATTTCGAAATTCATCTCCTAAGTGGGTCAAAATAAGGTTTAAAATTTTAAAATGGTTGAAGCGATCTATGTAACGGGGGCAGATGGAAATCTAAAAATTGCTCAAAGTATTGCAAAGTATTGAAATCCATGAGACACATATTTCACCTTTTTCAAAAGTTACCCTCTAAGCCTCTAAGGGTTCCAAATTAAGGGATGAAATTTTACATCTTTATATATAAAAATGAATTGACGTTTGTGTGTCTCATAAAAACTCGAGAACGGCTGAATCGATTTGAATAATTTTGGTTTTAAAATATTTGTAGAAGTACAAGGAAGGTTTAAAAGGTGAGACATAAGCCCTAGGAGTTTAGGGCTTCGCCCCTATGGGTTTCAAAGTTACCGTGTTTTTGTTATGGAGTTTTGATTTTATTAGTAAACATTGTAAACAAAAGCGCAATGTTATTTATTACTGTCAAACTTAAAAGCTGTAATGTAGCAATACCTTTGGAAGTTCAGACAACCTTTATTGGCGGTACGAAGTTCGCCGGGTCTACTAGTTATTTATATTTATAACGAAGTACGTAGTCTTTATACAGATAGAGATAGATAAAATAACAGTCATTATTTCTTTTTTTTTAATTTTTTTTATTTACGCGGTGTTAGAGGCATAAAGAGGAGTAACTATAGAAAAAAATGTATGCAAAACGGGTCAATTTTCATATTTGTGTTAAATTAGTTAAATTATTCATGTTATTATTTTATTACTGGAATGCGTTTATTTATTTAAATAAAAATATAGGTACACGAAACTAAATCAGTCAGGAATATATGTGTTAAGCAGTTAGCGTTGTTGATAAAAGTGTATCAAAACAATTTAATACGTATAGTAGGCAAGAAATATGTTATATAGGTAAAAACCAATTCTATTGTATAATGTATGCAATAATACAAAGCGTGCTTAACCGTTTTGACGTAGAGTCCAAATTTTTGCCTAGAATAGAAGAATCAGTGAGTTGCTAACTTCACTCAGATTTAATTTTAGTGCTTGCGTATTTGTTTAGTTGCGTGAAGTTGTGTAACATAATTGTTAACTACCTTTAAATGCAAATAAAGGAACAAACTCACCAATACTACGTTGTTAAAATACACAATTGTCATCGCTCACCTGAAACAAAAAATAATAATTAAATTAAAATTCAACAAAATGTAGTGGTTGTTCAGAGGAGTATGACGTTTTTCAAAAACGTAGAACGCTACTGAACCAATTTAAATTTAAATTTTTGCAAACAGATTGTTTAATATCATTTAAGAGAGAATACAAAAATAACCAACTGAACACATTGGAAAAGCTAAAATTTTTCGAGCGTTTGTTAACAGTACCCCATCAATGGAAGTAAGTATGCCAGTGTCGTCACTTTCAATGTACTTTTGCATTTGCAGTTTGCTACACCGCCGTGCGAATTTATCAGGGGCGTCATTTCAGGTTTTCTTTGGGAGGGACAAGGTGATGACTTTTTTTCTAATTCCCAGTTTTTACTTTCCCTCCCTTTTATGATGTATGCCTACTACCTAGGTTTGCATGACGTATATGAAACAGAGGTTGTGTACAAAGCTTAAAGAAACCTTTCTAGATTGAGCCATTATAAATATATAATGCATAACAATTTTACCAAATATTTCACGCTGACCAAAATTCTTGGAGGGGGGCAGCCCCCCCCCCCCCAAATGACGCCCCTGGAATTTATGTATCTAACCACCAAAATATTGTGAAGATGAAGATCTAAATTTTGCCTGATGTACGAAAGTGACAAGCAGAATGTGAGCATGCTGGACGGATGATTGACAAAGTCCCACCGCTACAGCTTGCCAAACTTTATCGAAGAGGTGGGCACTATAAACAAGGTCCATATCGTATTGAGTGGGCGTTGTGAAAAGTTGGTATTGTGGCTAGGACCCCATTATATTCGTAACAACTACCACCAAAATTTTTATTTTAAGAAAACCCGACACGTTTCACACTATGCGTTATTTTCAAGGGTAATAGTTTGTGCCTACAGATTGTGATTGCTAAATCACAACCCTACAGAAATTCCAAAAAGAGAACTTTCATTAATCTTTTGAAAGCAAGGCTTGCCAATCGCTTGTTCTCTATGTTCAGCGACAGCGACATTCCATTTATTCACCTGGAAGTGGGCTTGCTGTGTAGTGTGTACCTACGCGAATCTCACACGATGAGTCAGAGTTTAAATGAAAGCGCCTCCCCTCCTACGTAGCTACGCGATTGTAGTACACAAAACAAGCGCATAAAACAGTTGAGAGAATCTCGTGTTTACGTTTACATTGTGTATATTCATGCGAGTTCATTCTGCAGTTGAACGAGGAATCAAATAGGTAATAATATAACACTTTCCTTATTAGTTGTTGCGTAAATAAGATGTCAATTTTACAATAATACATTTCGCATGTGTGCTTATCATTCTTCTGTGATAGAGTTTAAAACTAATTTGACGTTTCCTTTTTTGAAAATCACAGTATACTTCGTATGAAATGCTAGAAAGTGATGCACTGATGCTTTCACTATCTTAAATCAGAAAATAACCTTTTAGAATTCGCGTCATTTGCGTGTTTTAATAGAAATTTGGGTGTTTTCATCGAACTGGTATAATTTAATTTTAGTAAGTTGGTATTACCGAGTTAATTCATAACCATTGAACTGTACGATAGCGTATAGTTCAATGTTCATAGCAATAATACTGTAGTTAACCTTAAATAACTTTTGAATTGACAATTTGAAAAGTAGTAGTTCCAATCTCTAAAAAATTCAGTGATTTTAACTTTCTCAATCTTTTCTTCAGATTGTATGGTATTCTATCCCGTTCGCATTGTTAGATTGTTACAAAAATGGTACCAAAAGTAGTATTCATATTGGGAGGACCCGGTGCCGGTAAAGGTACGCATTGTAAAAAGATCTCAAAAGTAAGTAAGTTTGTATAGCAATAGCAAAGAGGTCCCTTGTCATTTTTTTTAGGAATTCAACTTTGTTCATTTATCGGCGGGCGATTTACTACGTGAAGAATGCGCAAGACCCGACTCGGAATATGGTGCTTTAATCGAGGAGCATATTCGAGAAGGAAAAATTGTACCCGTTGATATTACGTGTAGTTTACTCGAACGAGCAATCCAAGAATCTGCGAATAAGAAATTTTTAATTGACGGTTTTCCTAGAAATGAAGATAATTTGGAAGGGTGGAATCGTAGATGCGCAAAGAATGCTCAACTTTTATTAGTTCTTTATTTTAATTGCCCTTTGGAAGTAAGAGTATCGATTTCGTTGACATTGCGTAATTCCCTTTTTAGGTTTGTAGCAGCAGATGTTTAAGACGAGGAGCTGGTGGGAGTGGACGTTCGGACGATAATGCAGAAAGTCTTCATAAACGATTTCATACCTACCTTTCCGCAACCCAACCGATAATCAATCGTTATAAAGAACTTAATTTGGTGCGCGAGATTGATTCTACCCAACGTATCAATAAGGTATGGAGCGACGTAAAAAAGATTTTTAATGAATTGGAGGCTCAAGGAGATTTTACATATAATAATTAACAGTACGCGACTTTTATGTAAAATCAAATAAAATTGTTGCAATAAACTGGTTTCATTTCATTTAACACCTAGAGATGACTTGTTAAGCAGTGGAGTATAGGATTAAATAATCGTTCCTTTTAAAACCAGTGGCATTAAAAGTATACAAATTACGAATGCAAACGTGTTTCTTAAATATTGTTGTGTCCGTGAGCTTCATCGACTGTAAGAACATCATCCTATGTGTCAACATTTTTGGCTCCGTTAATATAACACCTTTTTGGATTTTATATAATTTAAAAAATCTGATTCTGACACTCCAATCTGGAGTTGGAGACAAACATTCCACAATAGGCCAAGTTCACGAGATCACTAACGTAATTGAGAAAACACGCGAAGAAAAGAAAGTATGTTTTACCATCTACCAGACCAAGCAGCATCAAGATTATACAGAGATTTCAAAACAAATAGTACCGTGGAACATCGTGGATGGTGGATGTTCCTTGGTGCATAAGAAATAGCGACCGTCTTCTACGTTACAACAGAGTAAGAGATGGCAGTGGGTAAGCTTTAAGAAAACGTATAATAGAACAAAATTGCTCATTGGACAACATTGGCTAGATTGTAATTGTGTTGAGACCATATTATATTATGTCTAATAAATAAAACAGAATAAAAAATAATAACACCAGTGTCAGTCCACATTTTCAGGGTGGATTTTTAACAGCACCATAGTTTTCCGTTTCTAGACAACTTCTGGAAGAATATCGTCACTAATATTTGTAAAACTTATGAATGGCTTCTCTGAGGGGTCTGGACACAACGGCCCCTGGACACAACGGCCACACAGAATTTAGTATGCCCATATCGGCCACACTGGACACATCGGCCAAACGTGATATGTGGACACAACGGCCACCTTGGACGTGACGGCCACAGCTCTAGCTGGACACGATGGCCACCTTGGACACTACGGCCACATATCAGATACGTAGATTGACACTAAAGCGCTTAGGACCTTAGGTTATTTGCAGATTTAGTATTTTTTTTTCAATTGATACAAAACATAATGCTAAACTTAAACGTAGATTGACACTTAAGCGCCTAGGTTATTTGCAGATTTAGTATTTTTTTTTCCTATAAATAGAAAACTCCTATTATTTGTGAAATCTTTATCGCAAACATTACCTTACAATTCTGTGTGGCCGTAGTGTCCAGTGGCCGTTGTGTCCAAGGTGGCCGTTGTGTCCAGCTAGAGCTGTGGCCGTTACGTCCAAGGTGGCCGTTGTGTCCACATATCACGTTTGGCCGATGTGTCCAGTGTGGCCGATATGGGCATACTAAATTCTGTGTGGCCGTTGTGTCCAGTGGCCGTTGTGTCCTAGACCCCTTCTCTGTTACGAGGTAGGTTATTTTTGATGAAGAATAAATTATTGTTATTATTGTAATATAACCATTAATCAGTTCCACTGGTGAATTTATTTAATGGTTCCCACTAGGTGCTTCGTCATTTAGGACTAGATAACTTATTTTATCAAAAATTTGAAGTGTCAGTGACACAACTTTCGAAATCAAAAAAATAATTTTGCTAAAATAAGTTCTAGAATTGTAGGCGTATTTTTCAGTGCCTAAAAAAGATCCATTAATAATGTTTTAAAGTTTACTTTTTAGAACCATCAAAAAGTTTTGAATATTTTTAAATAAATTGTCCCGAATGTTTGTTTTTAAAACGGCGATAAGCTACGGTGGATAATTAAAGCAAAATATTTCATCCACAAGCTCGATTGGAAAACAATTCACTTGGATAACTTCAAGATTAAGAAGTCAACGTTGAACGACCAAATTAACTTGATTAAAACGGTTGGGATTTTGTGTAAACTGTGATGTCGAAGGATCGAATGGTAGAAAGAAATATTGCAAAGTTCGCGATTCTTCTGTTACACAACAATGTAAAGTTTGACAGAAATAACCGCTGTTTTTTTGACATAACTTTACTACTGTTTGTGCGACAGCCAAGAAGACGATGTAAAAATTTTCCCTCGTAAAACTATTTTAAGTACGATTTAAGAAATACACCCGGAAGTGAAAATTGCAAAATATCTTAATTTTCCAACATTGCAAGTTGTCCATTATAAATCAAATAATATACAAATAGTGGATACCATAAATAAATAAAGACGTTTAACATTAGAAAAATTGACTTGTTTGAAGTCTGTTAGTTTACAATAACATTAACAAAAGTCGAGAGCACTGAACTTAAAATAATGTGGTGTGCTTTAGTTTAGCGTCCATCTGTGTGAATCAGTTGTTGGTTTTGTATCGTGCATAGTATCCATCCGCATCAGCATTTAAAATAAATCGTCTAGACCTAGCATAGAGTCTCTGACTTGACCTATATCTAAAATCAGATTTTCTATTTCTGTTACATCATCATCTTGCACGGAGAAGAAATCTGTTTAATAAATCACGGTTGATATCGTGCAGCTTGGGCCATTTATTTTGTACTCTATTTGTTGACACATATCACTAATTTAACAATAATTACAAAATACTATGAAGGTTCATTTTGCACGAATAACAATTTTAGTGTTACTGTGAGCCATTTACCAACAGGGCAACAGATTGCCACGCGTTTGTAACAGCAACAGCCCAATCTGTCAAATTATAACACTAAGTATTTTTAAAAAACCAACATGGGCGCTTAAAACGAACTTTATTGAAACATAAAATGACAGTGTTTAAAACATTAGAAGAGAATCCAGCAAATTTTTTTTTGATTTATTTCTTTAATAAGTAGAAAATATAAGTTAACGTCAATCTCTGCATACCTGTTTAGAAATCTTAATCAGTATTATTTCCATCATTTGAATATTATAAAATTTTATACTAACAAAAAAATCATGTCAACTAAACATAATTAACACATATTATTTGTAATTTTAGTATTACATCAAATAACAACTAAATGATGTATATTTTTATTTGAAGAAACTGACAAGTTTCAGCGAAACGTAAAAACATTTGTGAAGATACCGACTCGCTCATAAAGAAATAAATCCAAAAAAAATTTTTGCTGGATGCTCTTCTAATGTTTTAAACTTAAACACTAAAGTCTAAACGGTCCTTACCAGCTACTGCTAGCATCATTTTAACGTATAAAATGAAAGCATCTTCAAAGCTTCTCAGTTCGAAAAAATACTTCCTTCTCCGTTAGTCATGTTTATATTCGATGAGAAATAATCCAAAAAAGCACAATTTCTTCAGTTTCGCCAACACTGATTTGACTATAGCGTGTAAAATACGTCATTCCTATTTATTATTCGCCACTAAATTGAAACTTCATTCCACTGGAATCACAAATAATATAACTTATTAAGAATTGTGATACTGGAACATATTGATCGATGTTGATCGTATTTCAAAAATTAAGATATGGTTACGTGAAAACAATTTTAAAAATAACCCCGAACGTCAATGCCTTAGTTCGGTAGTCAACGTTAATGAAGTTCAAGCTGCCAATTAACTGAGAAAAACTCGTCAGCATTGTTCTCAATTCGACATGATTTTTCACTGTGATTTAAGTGATTCAAATGATTCAGGATGGAGTTTATTTTGGAAGTACGGCTTAGTTTCTAGAATATATACAAGTTTTGTTAGGTAATTCTTAAGATGTAATGGATAGAAGTCGATGGTTGATTTGTGGCATGCCCTGGTACCAAGTGACACCGGTTTGTTTTTGTGCATCAATGAAATGTTGAGGGATCAAAAGATTATATATTCGAGATGTTTAAAATTCAGCACTGTTTGGGTTTGGTTGAACCATTATCTCATGTAGGATGCTACACGAACGTGGGACCATCTTTTGTGGGCGCCCTGCAGGATCCCTGTTAGAGGAATCCTGGCAGGAGATAGCTACGATTGGAACCACTTGCACTGCCAATATATCTCACGGGTGAAATGGCGTGAGTGATGTTGCGGGATAAGAGGACTCGAATTAACGAGGTAGCACAAAGTTCCGGATATAAGACCAACAACGTGCGGAATTTTATCCCAATAAATGATGTGCGCGGAGAAAGCTCCACGAAATCTTCATAAAACAGCTTCCACGCACATTTTTACTGCGAATCCTTTAGCATGAATTTTACTGTATCCAAACATCATTCGTAAAGACCAATTTTTTTGGAGTCATTGTGTAGCTTTCCTGCTTGGCAAATCGCCAAACCGCCGATTTACTAATTAAAATGACCCAATTATCTATCAGTGAATAATCACAATATCCTTCGTTTGATAGTTATATCAAAAGAAATAATTTTACTTAAAACGATGTTTGAAATTTGTCATGAAGACGCAGACATAGGAACACGCGTTCAAGCATGGTCTCTTTTAAAAGGAATGTTTCAAAGTTTACTGGTTTCTTCAATAAGAACTTTACATTTATGACTGACACAGGAGGCGATGAATCTCTCTCGTCAATGGAAGTAAACGAAAGTGTAATGTCACAAGAATCAGAACTGCTAGAATAGCAGCAAATAGCTATGTTCCGACCTCAGTAAAACAAGGGATAGAATCTTGTAATAATTGCATTAGAAGATTCGATAATTTCCTCACATAATATAGCAGAAGTGATTAGCTCAACATTTTAGTAAATTGAAGGCCAAAGAAGCAGAGTGCCCAACTTCACGATGATTTCTTTGAATATGGCACTGCAAATATGTGTCTTTTATATTAAAATTTATTCCCATGTGGAGTAAAATTTTTGAGCGTGGGAAGCAGGAGGAAATCACTAATGGTTAGAATCGGTGAGTAGAGTGCTTGATCAATGCGAGTCGAGTATGAGGGGCATTAATCGTTTCGGCCGTTGTCAATTATAGCCTATTAATTGATTCCCAGGAGATGCGACTGAATTTACCTTCTTTTGTGGCGATCCCTAAATTGTAGGTATATAGTAGTCCCTTTGTAAAAATATTGAATTAAGTAACTTTCTTCAAACTTACGTTGTAGAACTCCATAATGAAATAATTTAAATTAAATTTAAAAAAATTAAATAATTAAGATTATTTTTTGAGAATTTTGTATTTTCTCAAGTTATCTTAGTTTACTTCATCTCAGTTAAACAAGTAAATATATTACATAGGATTAAAGTTATTTGGAGCGGCCTTCGGTACAGCAACAATTAGAAGTTAAAGAAAGCTTAAAACGTGACAGGTACTTACTGTTTATTTTTGAAACCGGATTTTCCGATTTTCATTTTCTTTGTATTCTATTAGAATAAATAAAATGGAAATTACTTATAATACGTATAAGCTATACTTTTACGGCAATGGTAATTGTACACTACACGAATGCTATTAATGGTCAAGTAATACATACAATACTTTCAGTATACACGAATTAAAGTCGAATTTGGGAAGCATTTTTATTAATATAAATACGAATTCAATATTGATTTACTGACAAATTAGCCGATAATAAGTTGTTTGCAGTAAATTATTGAAAACAGGCAGCAGATATATTAAAAAAATACTTTACTCAATGACAAGAATGCACCAGTACGGGGTATTTGCAAACAACATTTAAAAATAAAATTGGTCGATGAATCCATTGAGCGATTTTGGTTGTTCGAAAAGAGGGTTGTAGAGAATATTTAAGTAATTGCATACCTAATTGAAAATCAAACCTTAACTAAAGGTTAATTTTATATAATTTTTAAACGCAATCGAATATTACAAACAACATTGTTTGTCTTAACGTTGTTGCTACGAATTTCTCATTAGTTTCACACTCCTATGTTGTCAAACACTATTTATCGACAATAAATGTTACAGCCTCCGATCAAAGAAGATATCATTTGTCGGAGTTGTTGACTTTTAATTAAAATATAATTTACATTAAATTAATTTTAATCAGCCATCTCTATTTCAAAGGAGTGTATTACATTTTTACTATTTATTGAAAGTAGAAGAAGCACCGTCAGTTACTCATATCCCCTTTCAATGAATTTGCTTTTAAACACTTGTAATTAATGTTGCTTCACTATCGAATGCATGTGATCCTCTTCTATAACGTAAGAGGTGTATGAAGAAACAGCACTTTAGATATTAGTTTATTGCTTTTATTTTTTAGACAGGGCGAAAAATGTCAAATTATTACAAAGAAAAGTTCTAGAGGCATCTTCGCGGAAAAGTTGGCAACCACTCTTTTTATATATATTCAAGGGTGCTGAAATCGAATTTGCTGTATGCCAGGCTGAAAATCTCTTCCATAACGCAAAAAAACAAGATGGCCGCCAAAATCGGAACTTTACGGAATTGTTGAGTTAAAATCTCATAGCACTAAGATTGAAATTATATCCAAGTTAGATCATTGCCGCCACAGCTATCTATTAATTTCTTTTGAAAATGAATATAATTATTTAAGTAATAATTAATTAATTAATTAATATAATTGTGGAAGGCAAGAAACAGCTCACTGCTTTTGTTCAACAGCGTCTAGTTAGCCCGACAGAGAGCCAAGTGAAATTCAGGGACAAATTGAAGAAGAATAATCCAGCAACTTTAGCGGCCCTATATAATGTACGAAAAACGACTTCAAGCGGAAAGGACAAGATCCTTAAAGCTGATAAATCTATTCTGCAGAGATTACTTGCTGCTATATCAGCAGGGAGAACTGTTGATCTTGATGCAATTCTACAGCATGACCCGTCCCCATTGCTTTGGCGGAAATGAATGGTTGCCTTAGAACTGGTAACAAAGCACTTCTTGCACAAATCATGTTCAATGATATATCGGTGAAAACCTCAATCTCTGAGGTTGACTTAGTATCTAATGCCACATTAATTTTGGACGCTATGGCAATAGTAAATGCAATTGGAAAACCACCCGGTGCAACTGAATTTGGGCATATTGGAATAGCATTCGTATCTGCTGTGCTGCGTGCCGGCGAACATTATAGCAGGATAGATGTCCTTTTCGATCGATATTATCCTCAGTCGATAAAGGCAGGCACTCGGACTAAAAGGGCGGGAGGTTCGAGAGGGATCAGAAGAGTTATCGAGAACGCGGCAGTCCCCCTTCCATCAAACTTTAAGGATTTCTTAACAAATCCTGACAACAAGGCTGATCTGGCTATATTTCTTTCAGAGCTTTTACTGCATAAAGCTCCGGCAAACAAGACCATTGTTGTTTCCGGGGGATTTCTGAACGAAGAGACGGTTCAGTGCTCTCCTTCTGATTTCGATACTTTGTATCTTGAGGCAAAACATGAGGAGGCAGATACGAGGTTTGTTCTCCACTGCATGAACAGCTCATCTAAGATCATCGTGGCTCGTTCTATGGACACGGATGTCCTAGTACTACTAACTGCTCACTTTCATTGCACGAAATGCGAGGAGCTTTGGCTGATGATGGGCACTTCGAAATCCAGGAAATATGTTCCGATTCACAGCATTGTTGAGAAACTGAAAACTGAAGGAAGTCATCCACAGCTTCAAGAAGAACGCTTTGAAACACTACTTGCTTTTCACGCAATAACAGGCTGTGACACTACTTCATTCCTTTGTGGTCACGGAAAGAAGAGTTCTTGGAATATTTTCATAAATAACTATGGCCTTCTTCGTAATTTTGGAACTGGAGACCTAACCCAAGAAATAATGAATGACGCCGAATCTTTCATTTGTCATCTTTACAAAGTCCCTGAAATTTTTAATGTAAGTTTTGAAAATTTAGTTTAAGAAAATGAAGCGACATTTTGTTTGTATGCCCTATTAAAAGTCACAGAGGACGAATTCAGCCTGGCATACAGCAAAATCGGATTCAGCACCCTTTAATTAGTCTAAAAAGTCAGGTTGCCAACTTTTCCTCGAAAACGCCTCTAGAAGTAAAATTTTTTGAATCTTCGCCTTGTCTATTTACGAGAAGGTAAAATAAGACCTATAATGTGGGTGAGCTACTTCATTTCAATATAACCGGTGACGTACTGGTATGTTTTATCTGACCACTGCACTGCACTGAAATATTTGTTAATTAATGTAATCAACATAAATATTATTCAATATTATGGTACATTGTTGTGCATCTTGATAACCCTTTTTCTGATTAGATCAGTGCAATCGTGAGAAAAAGTGCTTCATATTTGTTAATTTAACCAACTTCGTAGCTATAATAATAACAAAATTGGCAATAGTGCCGACTTCACTTTGATCACATTAATAAAATGTTTGTAATAATTACGCTTTATCTTCCAATATTACAATAATCACGCAAAGTATAAAAAAATTCCTATTTATCTGTATTGGTGAAGTGTTTTAAAACTGATGGCAAAAATAAAAATTAACTTTTAATGTGTACACTACAATTAAAATTAAAGTAAAAGGGTGGGTAATCTTCTTGAAAATAAACTACCCTAATGTATGAGTTTCGTTTCTATAGAAATACAAAGTGTGTAAACGAAAAATTTTAACTGGTAAAAAAGCTTTTGATCGGTTATAACACCAAAGCGTTATGTGGTATTTGAAATAAGGCTATAACTTCTAAAAAAATGAGGATCTTCTATTGATATGGTAAGATCAATAAGAAAACAATAATATTTGTTGCGATAAGGCAACCCCAATAGAAATATTAGAATTTTGCATTATTTTTATACGCGCGTCAAGTTCAATGACTCGCCATCGATCCACCCTCGCAGCCCACAGACCTCGCCTAGTATCTCCGGCCTATAGTTAACTTTTGAAAAAATATCGAAACAATCATGCCTGAACAATACCCTATATGAAGATTTTATTTCACGTGCTCATACTGCATTTCATTCTTGTTTTATTCTTCGAGATATTATCAAGTTTACCAAACTGAGAAATTTTTTCACTTGAATTTAGTTTCTCGTTATATAAATCAATTGCGCACGTTTTAATTCCCGTAATATTTTCGCTTTTACTATTCACGACGCCTTTGGATGCAATGAATTATGATCATACTAGAAAACGATCACTTTCAGACATTCAGATTGTAATATAGCTGTTCAGTGTTCATATAATACCTACGTGAATGAATTAGTCCTTCACCTCAATTTTCGGAGTTTGCTTTGGCAGAATGTTAGTTTGGTACTTTTATCAGTTTGATTTATCTTACAAAATAAAATAAGTACTTCCAAGTAAAGTAAACACCATAGCAATAAAGTTAAATATGTAACAAACTTCAATTTATTCACGTGTGTTACCAATATTTAAGGGAGAAGCCATTGTATTTATATAATAACTTTGTGAAATACAGGCGAATAAAAATATAAATCTAAATACTCAACATTTTCACAAAATGTCAAAAATATATGTAATAAAATACTTTTACTCTGCGAGATAAAGCACAACATGAAATTGATTCATGAAATCATTCAAGCTCTTCGGAGAATTTTGAAATTACATTTTAAGTAAAACCCGTATAAGATTCAATTAAAATCAAATTCGATGATTTGAATTTTCTGAAATTTACTTTTACTTTCCTTGTAAATTCTCACATTAACAAATAAAATTGTAGGGAATGAAAGTTTTTGAAAAATTATACGCGCGGATATAGAGAACGACTGTGAAGCTTTTCCGATCAGGTAGTTGTTCGGCTCGGTTTAAAACAAAATAATATACAGGATGTACCAATTCCGAAACCCTCATGCAACGAGAATTTAAGCACTCTTTTCGGGAGACACTTCAGCAACACATTAATAACGTTGAAGCTGACTTACAACTAATCGATGCATATTCTAGCGATAAGTACAAGTCTATGGTACAAGCTTATTCATTGTTGAACTTGCACCACAGTACCACCACCACCAGTACAATAACTCCTACGCATTTCATTCATAAATCGACAGAGCTCTTAGGGACCTTGAACGCACCCCTCCACGATTTATTTTACTTTTCACTGTGCACGTCTATGGCCGTCGGATGAGATTCTCATCCGAGCAGCGTTGAAGGTCACAGAAAGTTTAGCGCGTGACGTCACGAGATATCATACTGGTTCGTATATACTGTGCTTGCACCTTCATCTGATAGTGTCACTAGTGAAATGTACCAACTGTATGAAATCGAATTCGAAAGCATTTAGGATTTTTGTTAACCCAGAAAGGGGTATATCACGGATCCCCGAAACAGTCAAATATTTATACGTTTCATAACTATTTTGGAAGTGTTTATTTTCGAATTGCTCCATCAGTTGACTCTTTAACCAATATGGTTATTCTTGTAGCACAACGGTGTGACCATTGATGAAGTACTTTCTGTAATACGCAAATTAATATGCCGGCGATGGCAGTTTATTGATAATAAATTGCGATTACGCCTTTGCTGAACCTTTATGCCTTTATTTTCAACGTATCCCTCAATATAAATCTATTTTCTAGAATTTGGGAAAAGATGGACTGTCACCAATCAAATTCACAATTTATTTCTAATGTTTCACAAAATTCAACATGGCATCTAATTAGTTAAACTGGACAATTTAGGAATTGGCTACCCTCTGTTTCTTTTGTTTTCATCCTATCTATTAAATTGTCGTTAAAAGGTAATCTATAATAGGTAAATAATAACTATGCGTTTCAATTAATGCTATTTCAGACGTCTCGCAAGAGTCTAATCTTAGACCCTTCCTATTTTTGCTATTCATTAACGATCTACCAGACACCATTAAGGGCGGTATACTACACTTTTCCCAGAAAATATTTTCCTGTCTTCTATTAATGAGTGTAACTTGTACAACGTCAATTGGATACTTCACACCATTATTGTAGTAACAACTATTTAACTTTGAACATTTTCAAATGCCGAAAACGAACATTTTTTATAAATCTCTACTTGTAAGTTGCATTTTTATCGTTTATCTAACAGCGCGGGATAAACAATAAATTGTAATCTGTCAGATATAAATAAAGAAATCAGACTATAAGTTTAATATTTTTTTCTATTTTTATTTTGTTATTTTCTAGATGAATAGGTAGTACTTATATTATGTTTATTCATAAACAAATTATTAGAATATTATTAGAATAGTGCCATTTTTATTTTTATGAGATGGTACAATATTATTTGCTTAGTGTAATTGTCCCATAACCGGATCTTTCGGACAATAAATATATTATCATTATTATTATTATTAATAATAATAATTCTAATCGATTTCCGAAGATATTAACCCTAAGCTTAGAAAATACGTGCATATAAGTAGACAATAAATCACAAAATTTAGAAGACAAAATTAAAACTGGTAGAGAGGTGTCATTAAAAAATGGACCTTTGAGGATTCAAAACTTCAAGGTTTAAATGTTTTTTTGAACGTCCCGGGTATACGTAATGTTTTTCAAATTTCAAACATTCAAATAAATATCTTGTAAGGAACCTATAAATTGGTCTTTAAATTAATGTAGTTATACAGTTTTTATAGATGCGAAGTCTTGAAAATGGATCCGTTTAGACATAAGTTTGTTTTATTTAAGTTACATTATTTTTGAACATAGAATTTAAGACACTAATTTCTAGTTATAGTTTAGAGATAAGTATTGGAAACATTTTTTTAATTTTGTCATTTCCTAATAACTACAAATGGCAACCAAAACGGCTTTTCCAATTACATCTCAGCTGACTCAATCAAATTTCAATTTTTGTGTGTTAAAGAAAAACGCGAACACATTGTTAAATTATTTAATAATAATTGGTTAACTACATGTTGTATTATTCAAACAAATTTCAAACAAATGCAAAATTATACCCTCCTTAAATTTTTAAGAAGATACCTTCCGAATTTGTGCAATTATTGTTATATGCTTGTTAGAAAAAGTAGGCATTGAATTGGAGAGCCTTCGAGTACGTACTTTCTATAAAATCAAACGACCCAGTACACAATTAACATGTTCCGAATAATGGCGCTTAATATAATAATAAAATATCCACAACACTTTCTCATAGATAAAATCAACATTCATAATACTTTGCTCTTAAATATACACCCTTTCACAAATCCAAAAGTTACTTAATATGTATAAAGATATATGAAAATAAGCGATGCAGAAATATAACAATTTTATTATGACCTACTATACACATACTTAGTGGTGTAATCCTATTACTATACGAGCGATATTGACGATTAAATTTACAGATAACTCTACCCCTAAATCAACACTATTATGAAACAAAAAAATTAATTTAGAAAATTTCGATGGCTCGTTAGGCCCAACCATGTAGGGACGTTTTTAATCGTCGATATCTCTGGACTTTCAATCGTTGGATTATTCGGTGTGGAGCAAAAAATTTCTATAAGAGAGACTACGAATGGAAGGGCAAATATATTGAAGCCCATCATGGAGGCAAATTTGAGCATTTATTGTAATTTTTTCGATTTGTTACATTGATATAACATTAATAAAACTGCATGTCATAACACAAATGCTTTATCTTTTTTTTTATTAAAAATCATTTCATATTTTGAAAATTTTAGAACAGAACTTCTATCGCATTCTTCATTTATTTGTTAACAAAATACAAATTTTCCAGTTGGATACAGTAAAGGATACGTGAAACTAATTTCAAAGTTGCCATATTGTAGTAGGAATGCATTCATGCTCATTTAACCGAATCTTCTATCTGAGCCGAATCGACTTTTTTGAAACGTTTCAATGAAAAATTCATTTGGTGCGGTTTTTTACATAATTAAAGTCAGTTATTTTGTATTTGTTTTCCGAAAAATTACCTAAGTATTAAAAGCAACCTACGGAACAAAACAACTTTTTTGTTCGGTTCGGTTTTATAACGAAAACTTTTACTAATTTTGAAAATGTGAACGTATTGTTTTCCCAGACAATATTTATTTGTTGTTGATAAAAATTAAAAAAAAGTAATTTCGGAATTATTTAGAGCATATTTTTGTATATAATTACATTGACAATGACCCTACGCGTTCAAGAAGAACTGATAAAATGATAACACTTAAATAATTAAAACGTTCGGCATCATCACTAACAAAACCGATAATTTTTTATAAAAGATCATTGCCAAACGATAATTTTTAATTTCAGCACAAATATATCTGATAGTGTCTTTAACGTTAACCCACTTTCCATCCTAAACAGTTATTAATAAATTCTCTGCCTGTATGCTGGAAATTCCAAGATGAAATAATATTTCTTATTTTTTCTTCTTAGTAAGTTTACCAAACTACGGGGAAAATTATATTACTAATTTGTGAACTTGAGGATTAAATGTAATCCTATTAGCATAATTGTGATGCCTAAACTTCCATCCTTGTCATTTTATGATTGACATCAATTAAAAATCCATCAAGGAAGAATTAGTAGAGATTCCACTAGTTAGTGAAGCCCATGTTAGAATTGTTCGAGGTGTATTCAAGCAAAAATGACAATTTACTAAATTGAATTCCGGATGCTTGATTACAATTTAAACAAAGGTAGTGCAAATGATAATAATTTTAAGCGTAAACCTTTCAACAAGCCCAGTGTAATTTATCTACTTAAATAATCTTTCAACAAACAAAACATTCGAGGAATCCTTGATAGGTACAGAAATGTCTTTTGTGTAAAGAATGCTTTCATTAGGAGCAAAATGATATTTAATGAAACTGATTAAACAGGGGGTAATTGGTATGTATATAAAACAGGATATTATCTAACCTAATTTTCGTACGTTTATTATTATTATGTATATTAGAGACGGAAGGAAGCTTAAGTTCTGCATTTTATTCCATCGCGCGTAGGCTTTTTTATTTATTTATAATAGAAGAAGGAAAAGAAAAATTGATTTTCTGTGGACAACGTTCTAAAATAAGTGAGACATTTCATATTCGAAATTTGATTTAGCAAGAATAATCATTTGTAGTGAAGGTTTATGAATCCAATTAATTTTCGTTTGATAAAGAAAATTTTGATAGAAACAAACAGAAATAATTAGTTGGCGATCTTTTTAAATTTTATGGTAGCAAAGAAGCAAATTGAAATGTCTATGGCTCATAAGCGATGCTAAATTAAAAAATATCCAAGATTTTCTAAAAATCATCAACGTTATATGTATACGAGGGTAGTTTTCAACATATTCTCGTGCTAGGCATAAACGTAAGAGACTAGACCAAGAATGTAATTATTCACTTTTCAATTTAGATCCCTTGATTTTGAACATAAGCATTACACCACCCCAATAACAACTTTGATCCGCTATAAAAATAGTGACATAATGGCATTCAGCAGTACCTTTTGTTCCTCTTAAGAGTGTTCTTGAAATTTCAAAACAAAAAATAGTCGCAGGGGGTCAGATTTGCATTATATGTATAGTAAATGGTCGATTTTCTACGATTTGGCAGCTTTAGAAACTTTAGATTTGTGCATTGATGTATTGCCGTGGAATACCAGAACACATTTTGCCAGTTTTACTCCCCTTTTCACTTTGAGAGACTCTCCGAGTCAATTGATTAAACTTAATTAATATTCTCCTGTTATCGTACCGCGCCCATATTTAGTAATCACTCATTAACTTTCCTTGATTATCCCAGAAAGAACCTACAGAAAGGGTGACTTTAAACTTCTTGGAAACTCATTGCGTGGATTATTGTTTCAATTCAGAATCAAAATTATGAACCCAGGTTTCAATGTCAGCTCGATTGATAATAGAATCCGGTTTATCTCCAACTCTATTTCGAACGTATTTGAAACTGCAAAATTATTTGCGCACTAACCATTGTAAGGAATTTTATATAATAGTTCGATATTTGACTTTGTTCATTTCGATACATACTAAAACTTTAGTGGCGAGAGTAGACCGATGGTCCAAAGATATGATTCTCCATCAATGGCAAGCAGAATGGGACATGCATCAATCTTGGACGAAGCAACTCATTCCGGACATAAGAGAATGGGTTGGGAGGAAGGAAGGGGAACTTAGTTACTACATTACCCAATTCCTTACTGGACACGGTCACAATACTGAGTACCTTCTACGCATAGGAAAGCGGGAGACTAATTAATGTCCAGCTCCAGACTGCGGGCTTCCGGATACAAAGGGACATGCTGTCTTTGAATGCGGTAAGTGGGAGGGTGAAAGAAGAACACTTGACATACCGATGAGAGGGGACCTAAAGCCGGATACTCTAGTAAGATGGATGGCGATATGCGAAACAAATTGGAACTGCGCCGAAAAGTTCATTAACGTGATTTATGAATCCAGGGAAAAAGAATGGAAATAAAAGATTATGTCATTCAGGGGATATGATATGATACTAGGCTGATATCCATGTGTCGACCATCTGCCACGGACCGCACACGGACGGAAGCATGCTTTTGGCGATTCCCGTCTGTGCCAATATGTCTAAGTATGTCTATTAGAGAGAGGAAAGGGTTTTAGTGAAGTATACCTTACCTAGATGGAAGGGAGTCCCACACACTCCCGCTATAGAGCTGAGCGGGACAGCCTATAAACGGTTTTCCGATACCTCGATAAAAAAATACTTTAGTGTATTTTGCAACCTTTTTTGTAAAATTCTTTACAATTTTTCAAGAAAGTATCCTGGAAAAAAATTTGACGTGTTCAATGGTTTATGAAAAGGATGGACGCTTGTAGTGACTTCTTGCTTTATCCGGGGTAACAGTGCCCTGGTTGCAGTTCAAATTGTTACTGCACTATTTTCTACTTCTTCCCGGCTATTGTAAGGACCATCAGAACGAAATACTCTCGTAAAAATAACAGTTCATCTACTGTAACGGACATAACTTACAAATTTCTCCGCGCACAAACATTGTTTTGAATTATACAATGTTTTTGTCGTAAGTAGGTACATGGTTTTTATGAATTTTATTGTACACCAAAAATGAAAATAAAGTAAAATGTGAGAAAATATCTTCTAACTCATGTTCCTGGCTAAGTGTAATATAGAAATAATTATTTACTTTAATTAGACACATAAACCGAGGGAATCTGTTTTGTTGCGTACATATTAAGTACCTAGTTCATTTATAAAGAATAATTTTTTCTCATGTTAATTAAATTTTGCTTAAACCATAAGGAATGTACTTTGTTTATGATGTGAGCATTCGTTTAGTCGGTAAGCAATCTTAACCTTTTCCCTATTTATAAATTTGTAGATAAGAGATTTAGTCTTGACATTATTGGTAAGATAAGACAATTTTCAACCGAAACGTATTGATGTAAAATTAAGAAAAATGTTGTTAATTTTTTTAATTTTTGTTTTGTTTTTTGAGGTTATTTTGAGTGTGTGTATAAAAACAAGATCATCTGCGGCAGCCCTGAACATATATTTAGTATGTCCTAGGGATCGTTTTAAGTATGGAGGAATTCTATAACAGATTGGGAGAGTGGGGAGGGGCGTCATTGGGATCAATCTTTAGCATAATGAAACTCACCAGGAATTACATTGAAAATTGTAGCAATTCTTTACATTCAAGTGCTACAACAGCGCAAAAACAATTGTGCAATATTCTTGATTTTTTTATTTGTAAAGATACCTAATTGAATATTCTCTTGGCGTTCTTTTTTATGAGAATTATTAATAATTAATTTGATTACGTCAATATCTAGACTGCAGACAAGATTTCTGCACACATTTACGGAATCAGCCAAAGAACGTACCACGTTGAAATAACCAAGGAAATTGAAAATACCAAACTGTCACTCAAGAGTCAAACATAATATAATAATACTAGTCAAAATGTGAGTCGAGGGCATGATGTGTAACGATAGATTAGCGACCCTCATTGGTAAACTGATCCTAAACTTTCCTAAGTATTTAATTTAAGGACCCTTTTGTTATATTTAGAGGAAATGAAATTATTATTTTTCATTTAAATCCGATCCTTGAAAGAAGGTTAGAAACATACGAGGTTGATCATATACCTACGTAAATGCATCTACTACTCCACGGACAGCTACTCAGAGAAAATTAATCAGAAAATCAGATATCCTGGGAATAATGGTCGCAAATCAGGCAACTTTAAGTCAGGTGCAAAACTCGTAGAAATACCGATGCAAAAAGGACCATAGATTAATAAAGTAACACTGAATGTTACTTAGTATTAATATGTTGCAAATTACAAAAAATATAAGCGCCGATTAGATATTATGAATGAAAATTGAAGTTATAAAAATTAAAATGCACGCATAATAAAGATAAAATTGGTCATTGCCTCTTTAATTGCCGAAATTTGATATAATTCTATTCATTGTATGTTAAACTCCTTTTCAATAGCTATAGTTCAATGAACTATTGGTATCAATTTTTGATTAATTTAAATTCACATTAAATCTCCTCTTATTATATTTATGATATAAAATAGTTGTGAGCATCAGGTCACCTAATTCTTTATCATTAATTTATATATTATTTTTGCAAAGGCGTCAGTAATCGCCGATTTGTAAAAATTATACGCAGGCGTAATGCCAATGCCATATTAAAAATAAGTAATAAATCATTATTTAAGGAAGTGTTGTAAACTTCATCTGCAACATTTAAAACGTAAACATACACGTTATTTATAAACTATAATAAATTGCAAGTCTATAACAGACTTTTTTGCGACCAATGTTTATAGTATTTAGATGGATAAGGGTTTTAGAACACGGTGTGGTTTAGTTGCGCGAAGATCTTTTAACAATCGATGTACAATATAAAATAAATAAGAATGAAGATTCAGGTGAATTTGAAATTTATAAATTAATAATTTAGGTGGATTTCCGAATTCCGTTACCTCAATAAGAAATATTACACCAATAGGGTTGTGTCATCAGACGACAGTGTGCAAGTAAACTGACCTTTATTAGTAATAATGTAAACTTTTCACATATGAGGCTTCAGAAATAATGAAACAACATAAACAGAAAACAGAAATGACATTAAATTGTAATTGGTAATAAAATTTTAGACATGTGAAGCAGAAGAATTGTACACTTGCACTTTTCATAAACTTTTCATTTTAATTTTAATTATGCAACTGCTTTCGAAAATACATAAGCTGTTTCAAAGGATTGCGATTTTGAAATTTAAGGTTTTATCCTAATATTGTTCTAATTCTGGGAGTGTTAAGAAAAATTAAATGTTGCCGAAACTGAAGAATTTTTAACTTCAGTAGAGATGTGGAATATCACGACTCTCCTATTTTGTAAATAGTTATTCTTAAAATCTGTTTTTTTCAAATTTAATAACATTGGAGAAAGATTAAGTAAATCCTTCTTTTATCGCAAAAAAGGTTGACAGAGATATTTGCATTTGACTCCGCAACGGCATGATGTTAAATCAATCAAAGAATTAATAACTTTATTGTTTCATTAGCACCTATCACATAGTTTTTCTATAGGTATTATAATAATATTTTAACACGATAGTTATATGCCGTACCTACACATGTGTTTACAGGTGCAATAATTAAATGAAGTAAAAATTTGGAACCCTTTTTACAGCTACATAGAATTTTTAGCACGAAATGTAAAACATTAAGTACAATTCTTCTGATTTATAAAACTTTACTCAATGTAACCTTAATTTATATATGTATTTTCATTTAGAATGTACAGAACTATTTTAAGACTACAATTTAGAACATTTTCATTGATGTCTATCTTCAAAGGCAGTAAAGGCACCACAGAATAGAAAAGTGAATTAGCTAACTTACTTTAATCTTAATAACGTTATAGTCAGAGATAAAGCACACGAACCCTCTCTTAACATAATTAAAATCATCTGTATGCCTATAATTCAAATGGGCTGACCAGTTTTGCTTCAAAATATTTGCAATCAAGGATACTAAAACACTATATTTATGACCAGGGCCGTGTGAAGACAAAATTGCGCCTGGGGCAAAGGTTCAATATGGCGCCCCCTTCTACCACATTATATAAATCGTATTGACAGGGTCTGTGGAAAGGGGAGGTTCCACCTTCAACAGACCCTGGTATTGATAATTTTTTTAATAATTCATTTTTAGTTAATTTTTTTAAAAATGTTTTGTAGGAAACTTATACATGTACATATAAGGTCTTGCTAGGCTTAAAAGTTTTCTTAAAATCCGCACAAGTTACTTTTTTCGTTTTATTTTTATTTTCTATCATTTTGTTTGAGGCAAAACAGTTAGTTGACTTCAGATTGTACATTAGTGATGTAAAAAATATTACACAATAATTATTTATTCTTTTAATTAATTTATGAAAAAAATATAGTGTTGGTTCATGTACAAAATGTGCATAAGTAGCTACATTGTAAATTTCAAAATACTGTGAGACTGAGTAGGAATTCTGCTAAATCGCATCTCACATTCTCACACTACACACCCTGATTTCTCAAGGCCAAAGAATGAAGAAAAAAAATCTTTTGTCTACAAAATACGGTAAATACCATTCATTTGAAGAAGGTATAAGTAATATAAGTATGTATTTTTAAAAATTGTCAAACTTTCAAACAAAAAATTTTTACTTTATTGGGATTTTGGCGCCCTCCAAATGCTCGCGCCTGGGGCCGGCGCCCCCTTCGCCCCCCCCTTCACACGGCCCTGTTTATGACGAATAACGGGCAACGATTTCATCATAAGGTTATTTTGCAGTAGCATTGAAAATTAACGTACATATTTATTAAAAAAGTAATGTATAGAAATAACATTCTCATTATTACTTACTAAGAATTGAAAAGTTGCTGATGAATCAACCTTAAATAAAATACATGAATGTAGATAATTTCCTGGTATGAACGAAATTACTCAAAGATTAAAGGTGATATGTAAGTAAGTGTTAAAAGGTGAAAGAATATTAGGTTGCTTTACCGAGGAATTTGATCGTGAGATCTTGACAATGAAATACTTTTGAATGTGTGTCACCTACTTTTATTATGGGTCGATCTCTTTGATATTGTGCTGAGTTGATTTGTGTAAAATTTGCAAGCTTTTAAATACCTTTAGTTAATTAAACAACTGGATAAATGTAAATTATAGGTTTTACAACATAGTTATTGTCGTTACAAAATATTTTGCTACCAATTTCAAGTCGTGGCTGTAAATTAGTTTTCATAGTACATCAGCCTTTGCAAGAGTCTATCACCAGTTGGAATTGATACTGATTGAATGGGTTTTTATGTACACATAAAATTGAAATAATGCATCGTTGTATAACCACAACAACTTGTAGGGCCCTTCTGATAGGGATTTTTTAATTTTTTACAAAGTTTATCAACGCACTATGCAAATTTTAGCGCTTGCATGGGTTTAGAAATATACATAAAATTTGGATAATAAATAGTTTTATCGAAATACAAAATATGTCATTGCAAAGAGGAAAGGTTCTTGTAGGGCTCTCGTGTATTAGAATTTTCCATTTTTGTTCGTATTTCTTGTAAAATATTCGTGAAATTGAATGAATATTAAGCAACTTCAAACAGATTTTACAAAAAACTTTGTGAAAAATTTAAAAATCCCTATCAGGACCGCCCTACAATAAATCTTCCTCTATCCATTGTCACCTTTTTGTGTTTATACAACAATGTTGTATTTAAATTTTATGTATACAGCGACACCCATGACATCAGTTTCAATTCCAACTGGTGATTTTTGTGCACAAAAATATTCTCCTTTTTTTTAATTTCACACGAAAAGTGAGTGAAACAATTTAGTCTTAATGATTTCGAAGGCGTTTGCGGTTTAAAATCAAAAACAGGCTATATGTACCTATTTTAAAATTCAATACTGTCGAACGGATCAAGATTTACTCGAAATATGTAGGTTTGTATGTTCCCAAATAAGAAATTCTCTTTCAAAAGTAACTTTGGAAGTGACTAGATTCTATAAGTTCTGTAATAATGTGGTCACTTGAATTTGGGAAATTTGCCATTTTTGGAACAAGTCATTGTCGGGCGACAATCATTTATCTTTATTTGTAAAAAATACGCCAGTAACCATCAATCTGTTAAATTCTTGCAATTTTTGATTTTGATCTTAGCAAACGTAAATTACGAATTTTTGGAAAACGGAACTACTTTTACAATAATGGTTCCTTGAAATGACATTAATATTCCTTGCAAAACTCAGACTGAACAACAACCGTTGATCACCAAAAGACGTTGTCACTTAGTGCACGGCCCTTCCCCTACATTAATTAAGGGAATATCGGATAGTAAAGGAATGGTTGGATTTCTCCGTTGCTAGTTACTCGGATAAAGGGATTCTGAATCATTAGATGGGGAGAGAATCCCCAGATTTCACCAAATATCACAGGAATTGCAGAATCTAACTTTTTTGATACAGAATTTATGATTGAAAAACGTAAAAACGTATTATTTTTTTAAAACGTGAACGAAATTACTATTTTACAGTGTAGACGTATACAGGGTATTAAATTTGAATTAGATAAGTAAATAACATTAAGCGTTACGTATCATTCTCTAAAATTTCATTCCAACAAGTAAAAATGTCACTCCAGTTGACAGTAGTGAATTGTTAAAATAATAACTGATAACTCTCTCGTACCTTCAAAACAATTGAGCATATATTTTTGTGCTTAAATATACTGGGTGTTCGATGTAAAGGGAAACATTACTTAGTGTCACCACGAAGAAATATTTTTGTTACGCACAAAATGCTAGCTTTCTTTGGCAACCGTGTCGTAGGAAAGTTAGTATTGTATTCATGCATGTTTATTATCCTCATTCGCTTTCAGTCGTTTGGAAAAGATCTGTAAAATGAGTTCCTTTTTTACGACACGTACACGTACACCTAAGACCTATCAGCTACCCTCACTGAGTTTCGTAGCCTAGTCTGATTTATATGGACATATTTACATATAACCTTTACGTAACGCTACCTCCAAAAACGTTTGTTTGTCTCAGGCTATTAAGCCTTCGTCCTTTTTTGTCACCTGAGTGTGTTTTGTTACACATTCTTAACTGTATTTACTCTTACATACAAGGTGTAGTCAAATCACATGTACCACAGTAATTTTCAAAATATGAGCTTTTTGAATTTTTTTAAAACATTTACTTTCATTTTAATATTGATCGAATGCAACACATTTTACGAACTGCTCCCAAAAATACCTCTTACTCCAAATACGCAAGAGATGCTTTTATTAAAAATTTACTGTGGATTACGATAATAAAGCCATAGATATAAGATATAAGAGCCAACGGAAACTCACAGCTAAAACTGTGTGATTAAAAATTCTGGTAGAAAGAAGCGAATATGAAAGTTACATGATCACAGATGTCGCTAAATGTTGTGGTGTGCTCTTAGTTGCATTTGCCTACACTTGCACAACGAATTCCTTCGTGGTAAGGGAAATTATCAGATTTGCTTTGTAAATGTTCGCTACCTCAATTTTAATATAATGTAAAGGAGAACTTCTGCGAATGGAATCAGTGCGATCAAAATTTATTTGCATTTTCCGTCGAAATAAATAAGTATGTACACAATTTACGTTGTTTGAAGCGATCAATTCGTACTCCCATTTGACCTTTTTTGTGCGAAGGCATTAAAATCGTTAATGTAAATGCTAAAATAAATTTAGTTATTACTAAATTGTACATTTGGGTCTTTTGTGGCTCACTAGACCATGACAGTGTAAGAAACTAATAAGTTACAAAGTAGAAAATAAAAGTATTTTTCTTACAATTAGACGAGGACCTACTTCTGAAAGAGAAAGTAAAGAAAGTGCTGTTAGATGATACTGTGATCACTACTTTCGCTTTCGTAATGATTTAGAGAAAATAAACATTTTTTTCGCAACAAACGATTTACTTCGCACTGGTAAACGTAATTAAAGCAAAATGTATAATAATTAGCATAAATCAGCGTGAATAAGAATCGAAAACAAAATCTTTCCCTTTAATTAATAATCAGTAATCACATACAAAGAAGTAACTGGAAGCGCTCTCACCAAATGCAACACATTCCTCCCCCTTTTTTAGAATTCACAAAAAAAAACCTAATTATGCACTCGAAGTAAAGATTTAGTACTTCACGGTCAGGAAACTGGTTGTTGATTTGCTTAAAAGCATAACGGTACTAAGAAACAATAATTGTTAAACCTCTTTCGTGCACTTACGAAGAGAAATAAATGCATTGTGCAAAATTGAAAAATGCACTCTTGTTTTCCTATTCAAAAACATGGAAAAAGTTAATTTGAAAGAAAATTAATTATTTGTTAGGTTCACAAGGTTGGCAGTAATGTAAAAATATTTGAATATAAGTTTATGTATTCCAATCAACTACTTTACAAAGATATTGACCTTCACATTTCCTGCTTTGATGCATACTAAATGTAGTACGCCACTACTGGTGTAACTCTTTCTTTCATTGAATTTTTTTTCCGTTTTGTAATCACTTCAATCAATTTTAAATGTAAAATTTTTATTCAAGCAAAAAATGTGCCTAACAGTGTTGTTATCATCATCTGAATTTGGGAATTGGAAATCTTTTGTTATCGCATTCTGAAAGCCTGTAGAATCCATAATCCGCCTTTTTAAAATTTTATTATAATGTTAGTATGGGTAGGTACTTTAAATATACCTAATACAAATTTATATTCGAAAATAAAATAGAAGAAGGAAGATACAAAAATGACCTTCAATAAATTAAAAGTATTGTCTGTCATAATTTCACTGTGACCTGTGACAAACTACTCGTAAATAGAAAATCTTAGATCAACGTATCTTAAGCTACAACTACGATGCAATAGCATGATTATTGATTAGGGTTTTATTTGTTCTAAAATTGTAATGATAATTGGTCATATTTCTATCAACTATCTGGTTTGCCTTGAATCACAATTTTTCCACAGTGAAGTCCTGTTTTATATTCCTAACCTATCTCAAGTTAATCCTGTTAGGCTGTAGTCCTTTTTCGCGTTGAATCCTAACAGATTTTGAGAGAACCATTTTTTGCTAATTCCCAATTTAACCCACTATAATAATCTCGCACCATTTTGTTATTATCGAGGTTTCCAACCTGAATTTTACAGAACGATGCGATAATCGCCAAATTAATTTTTTCATTCGTTGATGTTTAAGGTTCATTTCTCATACTTCTATGCATCGTCCAACCCTTCCACGTCGTTTATCAACATAATTTGTGCGACGAAAAAAAATGAATAGGACCTATAATCTCGAAAAACTCGCATTCTCGAGCATTTCCTTTTGCTGTTCCTCATTCAAATAAGGATGATAGTGGTCCAGAACTAAATATGACCTACCTATCTTAAAGTGGTCGTTTAGGTTTTTAAAAGGATGCTAGTTGCGGTCAACTTCGACAAATTATGAAAAAAAAAGATAAAATACGACCTACTTACTTAAACCAGATCCTAGAGAACTGTTTTCAAATAAAAAAATTTGCTTTTGTTTTCATTTTGTCCGTGCGTCTGTCCGCCTGGACACACTTCTGTGGTTTTGAACTACCCACTTCGCGGGGATTGCCCTAAAGAGCTGAACTTTTGCAGTAGATAGCCTGTACCTTACATATACAGCCTTTATATTTTTTTTCTCGCGAGAGCTCCCTGGTAAATTATTTCGTGGTGAGTTGTTGTTACAAGTGAAACGTTAATAACATGAACATCTACACGCATTCACCGATTGAGACCAAACTTCCTTCAAAATGTGTCTTTATAGATCCATTTCTTTGAGAAAAATACCAAACATAGTTAAGAGAATTACATCTTTTATTTCCAAAAATGCTCTCGTTTTAAAAAAATTTATTAAAATTAACAGTCTTTTAAAAAATGGAGACAGGATGTGCGTGTGCACCTTCCCTCAGGACCCATTCTCTGTGGTCGTGATTTTTTCTACAGGAGTTAAACTTTTTATTTCTGTGCCATATTAAGCACCTATTTCGTACAGTTATATACAATTTGTAAATCACAAAAAAATGTTGGACTCAATCAATTTTTTGGAATTGGATGTGTCGTTCTCGAGATATTCAAGGGTGTGTATTTTGACTTTAATGGCGTCCCGACGGCGAACGGGTGATCCGATCAAAAAATTTACCAAAGATTTGGAATCAGTAAAGAATTTCCTATAAGATGACACCACTTCCAGCTTTCTAAACCCTGTAACATCGATCAACGCACAGACACATAGACACACAGACATCCGGACGAATTTAGTAACCAACTTTTTGAAGTAGGTTGAAAAGGCTTCGCTTCACTATTAATTGTCCGTAGCATCATTTCCAGTATATTACTTCACTTGGTTTTGCTAACGTTTAGTTAGGTATCTCCTTAGCAATATGTGCATTAATTCTAATTCTTAGTTTAGTTTAAAATTCAAATTCTTAGTTTATAATAATTCATTTTAAGTGCGAAAGCATGTCTATTAAAATAAAATAAAATAAAAAATTATAATTTCAGCTGTAATGAGATCAAACCCCGGGGCTTTTTTAGGGATTTTTAATAGAGGAACCGATCGCAGAACTTTTGAATTTTTTAATAGGAAAGTTCAATTGTACAGGAACCTCCAATATTAACTTAATCCTAATTTCAACTTCGATTGGTTCCGTGGATTCGAAAGGTCTAAAGACTTTAACGGGGTGGTCCGCAAACACTTCTGCCTTTTGAGAGTCATTTTTTGCCCACTCTCCTTTTTCCGGGCGTGGGGAGGTCTCATGGTGGCTTTCTACAAAGAGTATTCTGTAGCCTCGGTAGCGGTAAGATTTTCTAGATATTTTTGGATGCTTTTGTTTTTCTCCTCATTTCTGAATGCTTTTACCGCTTTATTAAGGTTCGCTTTGCCTTGAGGAGATCTTGTTATTTGTCACCTTTTTCTCAATTTTCTCTTTCCCGTTATTTTTAGTTTTATTGCTCTTGATCAATTTCTCTCAGTCAAGTCATATTTCGGGCCGGGAGTAGAGTTCCAAGCTGCTTGTTGCAGGGTGTTAGTTAGATATTCCGTGGACATTTCTACGTCGAAATTTGTTTTCAGAGGAACATCCAGTGATAAGTTGTTTTCAATTTTGTTCCGGAAACTTGCCCAGTTAGTACACTTTGAGGTGAGCGAGAGTGCTTTGTCTTTTAGTAATATTTTTGTACTAAGTGTTATAATTACCGGAGAATTATCTGATGAGAACTCGAGACATGATTCGGCCTTAGCGCAGCTTGTGGGTGTTCCCCTCAGCACACAAAAGTCAACAACATCGGGTATCCTTCTTCTACATATCTGTTGGCCAGTAGGTTGGTTCACCGGTGGAGAGGTGGCACTATTTACTATACCATTTTACAGTGACTCTATTACAAACAGTGGCGACAAGCGATGTATTGATCTTTATTGGCCGTGGTATATTTTGCCTCGTAATGGCGGCCTGACTGTGTAATTTTTATTTGAATTTAGCACGTTGCTAGGATACCACCGTTGAGTTCATAGAAACCCGCCCAAAATTTTGCCTCCTAATGGCAGATGAGTGGAGCTAATCGCTGCTTGTCGTCACCGTTTGTAATAGAGTCACTGTATACCATTTCTTCAATTTGCATCGCCGAGTGATACAAAACCTTGCATTCAGAATTGAAAGTTCTATTCAAATTGACGGAGAGCAATAATTGGAAGACACGATGTTTAAAAATTGAACACATGTTTAACTCAGTTATATACCCAATGAAATTAGTTGTACGTTAGCGGCATATAATATTTTTTACTCGATAATGATATTCGAATAATAAAATGTATAGTTTCAAATGGGAAACCCTGTATATCGGGGGAACAAGTACTGAAATCTAAAGACCGTTTATTCTACAAAACCGTAGCTGGAAAACTAATACCGATAGATTTATGATATTTGAATACAGGGAGGTTATTCAAAGAACCCGATTCAAGCTGTATCTACCGCAAATTTGGCAAAACCCAAACTTTATTTTAAATATGGAATGTTCTAGTATTTGTTGCATTTTTAAAATCTTGAAAATTATGAATTCAATTTCAACACAAAGCAACACAAAAATAAAACATAATTATTAATTAAGATACAATAAATGTTCGAACTCATTTTATTGATTTCCAAACATTTATTTATTATTCTTAAAACCCTCCTCGAGTTTCTTGCACGGAAAGAGATCATTTGCAAAAACTGATCTACTACCGGACCATGTGGTGGAGCTCCGTCGCGTTGGTACCACAACTAATTCCAGGTCAGATTTAGTGAGAGTAAGCAATTTTCTAAAATTTCAAGATATCTTTTATCTGAAATAAACAAGAATATAAAGCGAAATCCGATAATCGTACGATTCAAATTTTTATAGACCACTTTTTATTAAAGTAAAAACATTAACGTTCTAATAATCTTGAAATTGTCTTCTCCTGGGCCAAAATTTTGAAGTAATTGTATGAATAAGGATGGAATTTATGCCTATTTAAAGGATTATGAATACCACCCCTCGATATTCCCATATCTCCCTATGCTTATCGTTACGAACTCTCAGGACTTGCCAAAGATGTAACTTCGCTTCATCATTATCTACGACAACTTTCATTCTGTTGTACTTTCCAAAAAACTCGGGTTTTTTAGTTATGAATAAGCGCGTCAGAGTGTCACTCGAAGTATCAGGTAGGGTTTGGTTTATCGTGCACAGACTCTTCTAATTACTTTTTCACATTCCCCACAAATCGCTAGCAAATTGACGTAGCCTTCGTTCATGAATCCTAAACTACAAGGATGTAATAACTAATTGCCCTTATTTAGCGCAGAATCCACTGGGGAAGAGAAAAATGATGGGGGGAGGGGGCATTTAATTCAAAAAAGAGGATTTTGACGCCCATTCTGAGCTCACCGTATACATTTTTTAAACAGTTATTACAGACATTTTGAAAATAATTGGTTTGCATTTTAAAAGGATATAATTATTGTATTTTGTGAAGGGTTGCGTCTGCCAAAAATCAAACAAGCTGAAAAAATTAATGAACTTTGGACTATACAATATAAGAGAGAATCCAAATTTAGCGCAAATTAAAATACTTAATAAAAATTAGGACATTATATTTAAAATAACGAAGTTTGAGTCAATTTCTGTCCATTTTCAGAAATCTATTCACAATTCAATAGTCTTCCAAATTTCATAACACAACTTATTTTTGTTTTATCATACACCTCACGACGTTTCAAAAATCTCACAATTGTTCGAATAAATTACCACTATTATTATTATTATCATTGTTGCGAAGATACTATGCAACGTTTTTAACTTCTTAGAATGCAAGAAAGAAATTTATTTATTTTATTTATTTATTTATTTCATATTCCGTTGGTCTTACATATAAGCACAGGATCGTCAATTATAAACAAAACACATGTATATCTATAGACATTACACATTCACTAAGCATCGAAGTTAATGTTTAAGAATTCATTAATCGAATAAATTGTATTTTCAGTAATATCTTTTTTATTTTAGTCTCAAATAGTGAGATGTTGGACAGTCCCTTCAGCATCATAGGTAATTTGTTATATAACTTTATTGATAGTATTTGAAAACTGTTCGCAGTTAAAGAAAGTTTATGTTTTGGTACAATTATATTTAAACCATGTCTTAGATCGTACTCACCCAAATCAGCCACTTTTGTATAATTTCGCATATTATTTTTTACATAAAGAATAGACT
The DNA here is from genome assembly GCA_036250285.1 of Pyrocoelia pectoralis. Taxonomy (NCBI): domain Eukaryota; kingdom Metazoa; phylum Arthropoda; class Insecta; order Coleoptera; family Lampyridae; genus Pyrocoelia; species Pyrocoelia pectoralis. Next base: position 89,310,912 of record CM070074.1, on the reverse strand, counting down.
TCAGAATATACATGCAGTGGCGGATTTCCCATAAGGCCCACTAGGCCCGGGCCTAGGGCGGCCAGATATTAGGGGCGGCCAATAGTGGGCAAAAAATACACCGATGAATAAGAATGAATGATAACAAGAAACGACCCGAAGAAAATAAAACATTGTGTGCAAAAAACGCTCACTAGTTCGGCGTGCAGTCCTGCACTGTAAACAAAAAATAATCTTCTGTCGGAATTAGATTACTGATACGTGTACTGCTTGCTAGTACTATACTAGCGTTTTAATTTGATAAACGTTCCGCTTCCGGCGATTCGGCATTGTCCCTTTCTTAAGGTGGAAGTTCGCGCGGCGACAGAGACCGGAGACCGAGACGGGAGACCGAGACGCGCGACAGTACTAGTCCGGGGCGGAGACCGTCTTGCTGTCTCATGTCTCGGTCTCGCTCGCGAACACGCGCCTTAACAAACCCTAATGACCAGTAACGGTCTCGGTCTCGCGTCTCGGTCTCCCGTCTCGGTCTCCGGTCTCTGTCGCCGCGCGAACTTCCACGCGCGCGACAGTACTAGTCCGGGGCGGAGACCGTCTTGCTGTCTCATGTCTCGGTCTCGCTCGCGAACACGCGCCTTAACAAACCCTAATGACCAGTAACGGTCTCGGTCTCGCGTCTCGGTCTCCCGTCTCGGTCTCCGGTCTCTGTCGCCGCGCGAACTTCCACCTTTAGTTTTACAAGGTATTCGAAATTCGAATCGCTATCACTTGAATAATCGAATTTTTAAAATAATTTTATGAATTTATACCTACGCGCGCTGCCTGCCACCTTGTACTAATATTGTTGATTCTGACTGATTGTGTATTTCATGCGTTCCTAGTCTGAATTTTACGTGCGTTTTTAGTTTTGTTTTTTGAGTTGATTGATAAGTAATTGAAGAGTGCTATGTCAACAGCAGAATGTTGTTTGTATATTTGTAGTTTTCCGTTTTCGTTGAAATATGTTTTGTTTTCTTTTATTAGGTATTATAGTAAGTACTATACGTGTTCATGTTCATTTTGTATAAATAAAATTTGTATTCTTAAAAATTATATTGGGTTGGGAGTGTTGGGACTTAGGGAGCAATTTTAAATAAAATGATGGAAGCTGAGAAAGGGGCGGCTGGTACTACCTGGCCTAGGGCGGCCAAGACTGGAAATCCGCCACTGTATACATGGATATTATAGTTAAAATATTTAATTTATTAAAGAGATGTCTACACGAGTATCGACTATTTTTGGAACATATAGTTCGTAATACTCTTTTCTGAATAACCAGAACTTCATTAATTCTGTGGCTGTTACCCCAACATATTAAGCCATATGCTAGTATTGAGTTAACGTATCCATAGTAGTAAAATAAATGAAACAAACATAAATTTATAAGGGGAGGCAGTGTTTGTTTCATTTATTTCATTCACACCCCTTTGCGAGGATGAACCCACCAGCCAATTTTCGTCCATAGTAGTATGTCAAAAGCGTTTGCATATTAACACTGTCCCTTAGCCGTCCCAACACATAATTATGAGTGGATAATTTTTTTACAATGAAGTCAATATGTGTGTTCCATGACAGGTTTGAGTCAATATAAATTCCCAAAAACCTCACCGAGGAATTTTGGTTGATACTTCTATTGTTTATCTTTACTAATAGACTATAGTTAATCTCTTTCGTCGAAAACATCATCATCTGAGATTTATTTTCATTTAGGACTAACCCATTACAGCGACAATTTAAAATGTAACAGAAAGTGAATACTTCGAAAATTAAGTGCCAAGGATTATAGCAACTCTTTAATCTTTGCTCGCTGCAGGTTTAGACAGCCACAAAATGTGTAAATGGTTTAATACAAGAATGATGAAATTGCGACGTGAATTAGAATAGAAGTTTGATTAGGAATGTGTATATGATTAGGATTACCCTTGATTAATACTGATAACTACTAAGTGCTGTAAATTTAATTTTTCAATTTGTTTCCCGCTGTTCATTAAGCTTGGAACTCCACACAGAGGGACGCTACAGTAGGTAAAAAAATACGACGTTTACAGTTACATTTCCTTAGTAACGTAACATTCACAGAGTGATGAATTATTATTATAGATGTGCATAGAGTTAGCGTAGGCTCAAATTTTATTTGAAATATGTTTTTTTTAATTTTATTTAATTCTACTGAGATCGCCAATTTTCAAAATTATTCTAGTTAGATCAGATGAAATGAAGGCGCCGAAGGCCTTATGAAGACACGTGTATTGTTAATCAATGAATCGGATCTCTTCCGTAAAAGAGAGTAGGCCGTTTCCTAAATTACCAACAATATCGCTATATATTTTCCACTTTATGCTCTTATTCCACACCCACAAAAAAAAACGGATTCAATTTCTACCGGTAATTATTTTATCTTACAATTCATGATTAAATTCGCCACAAAAAAGGCAGTTGTAAATTTTTTTGCTACAATGAAATGGTTAAATGATTAAACACTTTTTCTTTTACATTTGCATTAAGTTACATAATCTGTATAATTTCGTGGATGCATTTATAAGTGCAGTGAAAGTTGACAAATCTATCTGCAATTATATCTAAACTTCAAAGGTTATAATTTTTATTGGTCATTGGCCTTTGTAGTAAACTTCAAAATTATCCTGTTTAGGGGCCAACGATTTTAGCTCAAGTCATACAATCTAACAAAAATTATTTCTTATGCAAACATTTCCTACTTCCTCAAAAAATGTCGATTAAAGTGCGTTTACCTTATCTATTTGTTTTAATTTTTTATTAAATGCAACTCGTTATTTGGAATACACTTGACGACACATAGAGAAGTATTATTCTATTATCAGAATACGTCATTTATAAATTAATTGCGGATCGTGCAGTCAAGCAAAAATACCTTTCTATAGATAGACGAAGGTAAGAAGTTTCACTGAGTATTGAGCGCGATAAATTGATAAAACATTAACAAACCAGACCCCATATTCATTAATTGAGATCTCATTAAGAACCAAATTGGTGGCTTACACCAATAATTGAGAAGCATAGGTGGTGTTTCCCTGTTAAATATTGTATTAACAGTTTTGAGGAGCAACGTTATGAAAATGTTAGAGGCATGTCTCTCTTTCTTTAAAATTTATTTACTGTAAATTTGTGGTTGGGGGATAGTTTGATTTTTAAGTTATTTTCACTAAGTAGGTAATAGAGTTCATTGCTATGTTAAATAAAGTAAAACTTCTGGCAGTCGAAATACACATTTCGACACTGTATTCTAAAAAATTCCTTATATTTTTCTGTTTTTACATTACTCTGACTTTCGGGTGTGGGACCGTGTCAATGTTGAAAAAGTCAACGTTTCGCCGACTTTCGTAAGGGGCTTCATTAGGACAAAAACAATTTTTATTATTATTGGTTTATTTTATTTGTCTATTGTTCTTGTCCTGATGAAGGGGGCGAAACGTTGACTTTTTCAACGCTGACACGGTCCTACCCCGGAAGTCGTCTTTATCTTACTAACTCTGGCCATGCAAGCCTCCGCTTTGACATTGGGAGCATTAACCGTAACATACATAAAATTTGATTATTACCTTTTTTGATTATATTAGTGAAACATGGAAAATTTACAATAAACAATTCTATGATATAGAAGGTCATGAATCTCTTTACAATTAGGGAAATTTCAGTCACAATGACGATGTAATACCTAATATACAGTGTGTTTCATAAATACACCGACAAACTTTTAGGGTACATCAAAACAAACATTTTTTGCTCTGTAAATATATATCCGGAAACGGTTCGTTTTCGTGATACAGGTTGTTAGTTTGTAAAAAAATTGTTTTTTTATTAATATTTAAAAAATGCTTCGGCCGATTTTAATGAAATTTTCAAGGGTTGATCGTACCTTTACGCGCATCAACTACTTTGGTTGTTAGCACTACCCTTACTAGAATTTTTCCTGACTAATTTATTGCTATAAAACTTGTATTGATTCTTAATTTAAACACATTGAAGAAACCCTCGAGATTCTATCACGCCAATTAATGAATTTGTTTATCTAAGTGCTCTCTTAGGTTGGAAAGTTTGGTAAGAAAAGCGGGGCGACATTTTTTTAAGTAATTAATCATATGGGAACAGATTCTTTACATTGACAAATTCCACGCCGTGATTTAAATGCGTTTTCCCTTTGTACTTGATCGTTTAAAAGATGGATAGATGGAAGAAAATGAGGTTGCAGCCTTCATTTTCAAAATTTCCATTTGCTACATAAAACCCCAATGAGAAATGTGCATACATCATGCGTATATTAACGAGATTTAAAAAGTTAGGGACGTCTTAACCATTTTTGTGGTAATACTATTTTCAGCTGCAAGTGAAATTAAGTTTTGAATATGTTGCTATAATATTAATTTGTAGCAATACCTATACAAACATCAAGAAAAGGATTTAAACTACATTTACTTGTTTGTAATCCCAGGGTTATAAAAAACCCTGCACATAAATGGAAAGGTTACATGCATATCAGATATTTAAAAAAAATGGGTGAATGGGATTAAGAATACCATTCAATCAATTAATTCTTATCGTACTGTTTCGTGTCAGTTGTGATAAATTAACTACATTATGCATAGAAATAATATAAGGATTACTAAAAATGTTAGATAATGACTACTTTTTTCACTCCACTACCATTTTTAAAGAAAAATAAGTTGTGTGACCTACTGTTCATTGTGTAGTTGTTCATTCTTTGAGCAGTGCCGAATTAAGGATTTTGCTGCCCAAAGCCCAAGCATCTTTAAACAATATTAATATCAGCAGCGAGATTTATGCGAAAATATAAAATTTTATTTACTAAATCGTTGTCAATTGGATAGTAGTAGGGTAAATGTATTTACCTTTGATGCAGTAAATTGGAACATTTAATAATTTTTCAATCCTTTAAGTAAAGAAAAAAACCTTTAAACTAAACAATTTGAAATGGTCATCGATAAGGAGATATTCACAGCTTTTTAAATGATAAGTTAAATGAATCACAGGGATACAACAATATTTCGCAGTTATCTATTTATATTAATTGTGAAAGCTTCGGAAGACAGCTTCCTTTTCCAACGACAAAACTGAAAGATTATACAAATGTAAAAGAAAAACAAAACTAGATAACGTTTTATTATTATTTAGGAGTTTAGCCATGGGGGTATATTTGTTGTAGATTGGTCTACAACAAAAACTAGATAACTTACTATATAAGTAGGTAAAATCCAGAAAATAAGACACGAAGCCTCCCCTTATGTCTTATTTTCTGGATTTTACCTATTCATACTCCCTTATTTTGAGTCCCGAACCACTATTTCATGATGTCTTACTATATAAGATTAACGTATGAAGTGTTTAAGATAAGAAGATACGTATAGCGATATCCACATTGGGAAAAAGGATTGTCATCCTTCCATTCAAAGTTGAATTATAGTTCCGTGTTTCGTCAGTAGTTTGTGGTTATGTTAGTTACATTTGAAAATCGTTATAACGGACACATTCCATTTGAAAATGTATCAACAAATTCACTGCTATACAATTGTTGAAATATACCGGCTTTACCTACGATTTGTAAAGAAAATTTGTTCCAGATAAGTTCTAATTCCTGAACACCCTTATTAGTTACTTATTACTCATGAGGAATTGACAAGTATTCCAAAAACGCATATAAAAGCACATTCAAAACAATAAAGACTTGGTGAAATCCATTAGATGCACGTGTAAACTCAAAAAGAGGGTTGTAGGAACAATCGAAGAATAAGACACACCTTGATTGTTTATTTGTTTTCGCGTAGTAAGTACGTGGATGATGAGCGATTAATTAATTTACATGATTTTTCAAATTAAGCGACATGTGTCCACATACAGTCATCTTCAGGTTTTTTTAAAATGACGGCATCGCGAGGGGGAAAATATGTTAATCACAGATAGTACCTATAATAACATTTAAAAAAATCTTAATTATCACATTTTGTTGGTCGTAAAAATAAATTACGTTAAATCGGTGTAACGAAATTGTACAGTTACACACACAAAGACAGTAATTATCGTGTCCAAACAGCGGTGTTGGAATCTCTTCTATTTTTTATTGTAATTGATTTACATACCGTTTTTTACCTTTTAAAATGACGTATAAATCTAATTGCTCTAGGGCTTTAGGCCAAAGAAATGGGCATCTAAGATTCTCGGATTAAATTCAGGAACTTCATTTAAGGAAACTGATCAAGATTTTTGTTAAAAGAATAATATGAGGTCCGTTAAGCTGGCACAACCCCTATAGCACAATCAGTTGAAACGTACCACATAATTTAGTACTCATTTATTACCTACTAATTAATTACCCAAAAGTCAAATTTATTGCTGTTGATTTTAAAAAAAAAAAAGTGGTTGTGCCAGCTTAACCGTTAAGCTAGCACAACCCAAAAAAAAAACTATTAAGTAGCTAACACCACACTAATAATTGATTACTAATTAATTACTAATTAATTACTCACTATTTACCAAGGACTTAACCATATTTAAGCTCTCAAGCCTCGCGCAGTCCGAAATTAGACCCGCACAGTAATGTGGAGTCACCCACCTCCGCCAAATCGTTATTCGTTATTTTAAACATTTTTCCAATGATATGTGAACGTACCCTAAGACAACTAAGTGTTTGTAATTTGTAAATTAGTGAATGTGCAGCCGGATACGGGATATTGTTTTTTATGCTATGAATAATTTATACCAGTCCTACCAGATAAAAGGCAGCTTGCGATCCACCAACCAAAATACATCGACATTAATTGAAAATCAATCGTAACATAATGTTTGAACATAGGTTAGAAATTGATTACTCCAGCACAATCAGTTCAAATTAATTTTAACATGTATTAATCGATGTATAAATGCTTTAATATAAGTTAGGAATTGATTACTCCAGCACAATCAGTTCAAATTAATTTTTACATGGATTAATCGATGTATCAATGCTTTAATATAAGTTAGGAATTTATTACTCCAGCACAATCAGTTCAAATTAATTTTTACATGGATTAATCGATGTATGAATGCTTTAAAATAAGTTAGGAATTTATTACTCCAGCACAATCAGTTCAAATTGATTTTTACCTGTATTAATCGATGTATCAATGCTTTAATATAAGTTAGGAATTTATTACTCCAGCACAATCAGTTCACATTAATTTTTACATGTATTAATCGATGTATGAATACTGTAATATAAGTGAGGAATTTATTACTCCAGCACAATCAGTTCAAATTAATTTTTACCTGGATTAATCGATGTATGAATGCTGTAATATAAGTTAGGAATTTATTACTCCAGCACAATCAGTTCAAATTAATTTTTACATGGATTAATCGATGTATCAATGCTTTAATATAAGTTAGGAATTTATTACTCCAGCACAATCAGTTCAAATTAATTTTTACCTGGATTAATCGATGTATGAATGCTGTAATATAAGTTAGGAATTTATTACTCCAGCACAATCAGTTCAAATTAATTTTTACATGGATTAATCGATGTATCAATGCTTTAATATAAGTTAGGAATTTATTACTCCAGCACAATCAGTTCAAATTAATTTTTACCTGGATTAATCGATGTATGAATGCTGTAATGTAAGTTAGGAATTTATTACTCCAGCACAATCAGTTCAAATTAATTTTTACATGGATTAATCGATGTATCAATGCTTTAATATAAGTTAGGAATTTATTACTCCAGCACAATCAGTTCAAATTAATTTTTACCTGGATTAATCGATGTATGAATGCTGTAATGTAAGTTAGGAATTTATTACTCCAGCACAATCAGTTCAAATTAATTTTTACATGGATTAATCGATGTATCAATGCTTTAATATAAGTTAGGAATTTATTACTCCAGCACAATCAGTTCAAATTAATTTTTACATGGATTAATCGATGTATCAATGCTTTAATATAAGTTAGGAATTTATTACTCCAGCACAATCAGTTCAAATTAATTTTTACCTGGATTAATCGATGTATGAATGCTGTAATGTAAGTTAGGAATTTATTACTCCAGCACAATCAGTTCAAATTAATTTTTACATGGATTAATCGATGTATCAATGCTTTAATATAAGTTAGGAATTTATTACTCCAGCACAATCAGTTCAAATTAATTTTTACCTGGATTAATCGATGTATGAATGCTGTAATGTAAGTTAGGAATTTATTACTCCAGCACAATCAGTTCAAATTAATTTTTACATGGATTAATCGATGTATCAATGCTTTAATATAAGTTAGGAATTTATTACTCCAGCACAATCAGTTCAAATTAATTTTTAATTAATGTTTAACTAACTAACTTATATTAAAGCATTGATACATCGATTAATACAGGTAAATAAGGTAATAAATTCCTAACTTATATTAAAGCATTGATACATCGATTAATCCATGTAAAAATTAATTTGAACTGATTGTGCTGGAGTAATAAATTCCTAACTTATATTACAGCATTCATACATCGATTAATCCAGGTAAAAATTAATTTGAACTGATTGTGCTGGAGTAATAAATTCCTAACTTATATTAAAGCATGCATACATCGATTAATCCATGTAAAAATTAATTTGAACTGATTGTGCTGGAGTAATCAATTTCTAACCTATGTTCAAACATTATGTTACGATTGATTTTCAATTAATGTCGATGTATTTTGATTGGTGGATCGCAAGCTGCCTTTTATCTGGTAGGACTGGTATAAATTAATTATTCATAGCATAAAAAACAATATCCCGTATCCGGCTGCACATTCACTAATTTACAAATTACAAACATTTAGTTGTCTTAGGGTACGTTCACATATCATTGGAAAAATGTTTAAAATAACGAATAACGATTTGGCGGAGGTGGGTGACTCCACATTACTGTGCGGGTCTAATTTCGGACTGCGCGGGGATTGAGAGCTTAAATATGGTTAAGTCCTTGGTAAATAGTGAGTAATTAATTAGTAATTAATTATTAGTGTGGTGTTAGCTACTTAATAGTTTTTTTTTTTGGGTTGTGCTAGCTTAACGGTTAAGCTGGCACAACCACTTTTTTTTTTAAAAATCAACAGTAATAAATTTGACTTTTGGGTAATTAATTAGTAATAAATGAGTACTAAATTATGTGGTACGTTTCAACTGATTGTGCTATAGGGGTTGTGCCAGCTTAACGGACCTATAAATATGTAATAAATTGTTAATAGTAGTATAAGTAAAATATATTTCTGAGTTTAAAAATCAAGACGAAGAATGATACCAAATAACATTTTGAACAGTTACCTAACTTTAAAAAAGTAATTTGAATAAATAGGTAAAAGGAATGTAGTTTTTCTGTAGCCTTAAGCACAAGATGTTCCAAAATTTGAATTAATTTAAAGAAACATATTTATGGAGTTTATGCGGCAGTAATTGGAAGGTAACTAATCTCAACTTTTCAGTGCACTCTTTTAATGAGCATTGGATACCGAATTCTCTCATTTCAAGATAAGTTTCCTTTTTTAAAATTCCAAACTAAAACTAAAACTGCGAAGATAAACATATAATAAAAATAGTTTCAGCTAAGATAAAATGATGGGTAATGAAATAACTAAACTCAGAATTAAATCACATCAACTATTGCAAGCTATCTTAATTTTATAAAAATAAAAACGTTAATTACCAAAACCGGAAGTTACATAACATCATTTTTGTTTAGCACTTTCTTGATGTAAGAGATACTGTCAATTAAAGTGTAAACGAAGACCAATAAATTAAGCAAAACCAAAGCATTTCCTGGTTGTATTTTGGTTGCGTGGCTGTTATATTAAGATTTCTACTACATAGTTACATTATGGAGGTCTAAACTGTCTTTTAATCGTTATGCTAAGAAGTAAGAATTCCTATTCCAAAAAAATTACGATTATCATTAGGTACTACAGACGTACTGCAATTTGAAAGTTTTCCAAAACTTTATTAACCTCCACTTAATAGACATAGGGCGTTTGTTTGGCTCCGCCTGATATGCTTATTTCGTTGTCATTGTAAAAATGGGAACAATGGTTCATTTACAATAGGAGACAATAATAGCAGAAGAAGGAAGTTTAAAAAGGGACAAAAGCTGCAAAAAGTATCTTAGCGTTACTACTAATGGAGCCGGAAAAAGGGAAAACTTCTCCACAAACGTCAGTAATAGAAAACGTGGCACTAAGATAAAGAAGGCACCTCCTCGAGATATATTCCCTAGCTAATTCCTTTATCCCTTACTGTTGCGCAATCACCACAACAATCAACGTCCCCTGTTCCATCTGAGATTATTACCATAATGGTGTGGTTCAATAAGGCGTTGATGAGGAAATTGATCTGAGTTTAACAATTGAGGAAGTATACTCATGAAATCAACCACCGCAAAAGCTGGTTTTAACAAACGACTCGACCGTGTTAGAATCGCCTTATACCTCAATTTTTTCAATCTCAATTACTTACTTAAATAATTATTATTTAAGCAAATAAATTTAATACCAGTTAATACCATGAAACCAGCTTTTCACTAGCTACCATAAAAAGATAATGATATTTGGAATCTAATCAGTGAATTTGTTTAATAAAGAAAAAGTATTGTATTCTCTTATTTTATTAGAAATATATTGAGATCGAAATACTTTCTGTTACGATATGCTTTGGTGACCTTTTCTTCCATTTGCATGGTGTGATTTATTCATATTGTCAGCTTAATCAATTTCATCAGATTGTCAAACCATTGACTAAGAAAATGGGTGAATTATAAAAACCCGTACTTTTACGTATTCTTTTATTTATTTTTTTAATTTGAGTGGAAGGATGACCTTAGTCATAACTGATCACCTTCAATTTAATTTAAGGATCTTATCTTTTCAAAAACACACTTGTAATTCACAACGTTGTAAAACGGCGCCTACGGGTTATTTAAAGTCAAAAACGTTACATCATTGGTTAAACTATTTTAGTCAATGATAACACGTATTTATATTTGTAAATTGTACGACATTCAGTTTAGTATGGCCATGTTAAACACATTCCAAAAAGAGAAATTTCACCGTATAAATTAAGAATTTAATTTATCACGGAAAGTAAATAGATAAAAAAGCTATATGTGAACAAATTAAGTCACAATATAACACGACAGCCCAGGTATGTTGAAATATAAATGAAATGTCTGCTGATATTTTATTTACAGGTGGACTTGGACGAGGTCGGCGAAACCATGAGGTTAGCTGAGCACCTTCTATTAGAGGTCAATTCGCCAATCCTCGGCCCACCTAACCAGGAGCGGCTAGCAAGGTTAGTTGCTACTGTTTTATAGATAAATCGGTAGATTTTTAAAAGTTAAATTACAAGATGTAATTAATATTCATCAAATTCCTGGATTAAAAATACTAAATGATTAACCAAGGTTAGGTACCTATTTGTATTTTTAAGGTGGCAAATTTGTATACAATAACCGACAGTGAAGCGCATTAAAGGAAGATTCGACCGAATACATAATTAACGCTTTTTATCGTATTATGTTTGTTGAATAAATTTAAATTTGCAGTGTTGTTAATGCTTGTTATGATAAATGGTTGAATAATGTAAAACTTTCGTGAAGACAAGAGTTGTATTCAATGTCAATTTGATCGGTGTAATTAATGAGTAATTGGTTATTGAAATTTACATTTTTGAAAGCAAGTGCATTTTTTCAATAATCATTCGTACCCGCTGAAGAAAAATTTGGAACTACATAGGTACTCCATTTCGCCAATCATCTATTTTCCATTTTGCTCATAACCTCAGCTGCTTTAATTTTCCTTATTCCCCGTTTCCCCTATAAAAGTCAAGTTATATTTTTGTCTAGTGAAAAAGGATTCAAGAATAAAGCCGGTCAGTTGATTTTTCGAATACATACACTCGTTTAAAATGCAAAGACATTGCAACTAATGCAGTTAAAAAATTAGTGGATAAGTTGTATCCTTAATTGATCCAGCCATGTTACATTACAAGAATTAATTGACTTATATGCAGTTTAAATACCAGCATTAAAATTCCCCAAAACTACACAATAATAATACACACGATACATTTACACTATTTTTGTTAAATTTTCTAAAAAAATAGGATGATTCGTTGTAGGTAATGGCTAATACACCAATAATGTCGTATATTATGTTAGTGTGAGCACTTAGGGATTATTGTAATAACATGTGATGGAAGCAAAGATGGGCTAGGCTAGGGGTGGTAGTATTGTTTCATGATAATCACTTTATTGCATTTGCATCTCGGGGTTTTGCAAGTCCCTGCGCACAACGATCACAATGTCAAATAGAAAACCACGTGAAATTAGCCACAGATTTCAGCCACGGATTTTTTTCGTCCCAAATCGCGAAAATGTGATTTTTGCCAGTACAATAACCAGTGGCGGCGTAAAGGGGGGCGGTCCGCCCCGGGTGCCAAGTACCAAGGGGTGACAACGTAGTGACAACCATCGACGTATATTATATAGTAATGGACATACCCTAGCGGTGAGAATTGTGTTACTCCGACAGAAAGAGCTAAAACGAATCTTCCCGTGAATCTCTATCTAATAAGAATTATTTACCATAAGTGTACTATAATGAAAAAGATAGTTAGCCCTAAACCATACAAATTTAAAGAGCGAACGGAGTTCTTTTTTTCCCGTTGTCGGAACGGCAAATTCAAAAGACGGCATTTTGGCTATTTATGGAGCAAAATACGTTTGAACGGGGCGGCTAGCCATTGAGCGTATTGTAAATAAACATTTATAATTTATGTACAAATATCAATCTGTTGAAAATATTATTATGTATTATGTAAGCACGTTTAGTATTTGTTGTTTTATTTTGGGAGTGCTCAATAGAAAACCGCCCCGGGTGCGAACCCATGCTACACCGCCACTGACAATAACCCACACAATTACTCACATTCCGTTAAAAAATGCAAAAATTAACATTGTACATGTAATTTCAATGTAAAACCACAAACAATTAGCAAAACAATGGAAACATGGAATAATGTGTGAGAATGTGACAAAAATAATGCGGACATAGTGACAAAAACAGTTTTATAACACATTGGAATCAAAACCCTTCGAACAAATTTAAAATGCACTGCGTAGCTTATCGAAATGCTAATCTCATACACATAAAAAAATTATGATGTAAGTATTTCCGATAACTTCCGAAAAAAATCTCAAAGTCGTTGTTCGTGAAGACTGTCTGATCTCGCCAGTGCAAATGGAAATTGTTCAAGGCTGCAATAAATAATAAGCTGAAGTTAAGTTTGTTGTTTCATTATCTGTCACATTTTCGCGATTTGGAGCGAAAAAAATCCGTGGCGCCTATAGTTTACATAGACTTGAAACTAAAAATTCATCTACTTTTCAAAATTGATGCTTGAAGTAACAATGGAGATGGCACCTATGGCAATGCGAGTCTTTGCTAAGAATAACACTGGTGCACCCATACTAAAACAGAATTCAACGCTCCAAAAACAATAAGTCAAATTGTAATTAAAGAAAACAGTTCCGACCTGAGAAAAGCGTCTAATGAATCGTATGGATGAAATTAGAAGTAATTTAGATGGAAATACACAATACGTGCAAAGCAGGACCCCTTTCAAACTAATGCACGAGGTACAAAATATCATTAATACACTAAACACGAACAGGTCACTTTAAACGACATCACCAACTCCATTAGACACCTACACAATTAGAAAAAATTCTGGCATAGATAACATACATAATTTTTGCAGCAAATATTCCACCTGAACACCATTCACCTCGCACAACAATATTAAACGCACCGCACACTACACTAGCATTCTTTATGCAAGAAATCACCTACACTCAGTAATACATAAACAATCTAGTCACAACAAATCAGTTACAAAAAACATTTGATTGAGCACCTCATTCCTGCTTACAGAAAATACTATTATTGTAAAAAAAAGCAACAACAGCCCACAATTTCTCACACATGTAATGTTGGACGACCAGCCGCCTTTGCCATTTCGAAAAATACGTATGGCACAATCCAATAAGATAAAAATGTATATTTCAGGAGAGGATCAGACAACGTGCAGATATTTAACTGTTCAAAATAACGTTTGATGGTTTTGATTTGTATAATAATAATAATCTTTATTGTGTTAAGATGTAATAAGATTCGAGTTGGCTACATTTGATCGTACGAAAAACTATGTGTACTATGTGTACACTGCCAAATTCAATTCCAATGGCACACATAGGTACATTATAAACATAAAGTCTCAAGCTTTGGTTGTAAAATAAACTGCGCAACGTATCCAGCATTTAACGGCGTTTTCCGATAATGGTGAGACAGTTATTATAATGCAATGTTAATAAATAATCTTTAATGTTGTGTTTAATTAAAATGCCCCCCCCCCCCACACTTTATTTCATATTTCATAGTTGCTATAAAATCACAAGCTTCCCCTTTTTTAAAAAAAATAACGCCTCATTAATCAAACAACTAAATAATAAACGTTCCCATCGGATTAATCGTATAATATGTAGGTAGGTATGTATGTACATACTACGATTTCTCTCTACAGGGTGTCTCACGGTGACCGTCGGTTAGAAGTATATCAAGAACTGTAAAAGATAGAAATTTTGCATATGCGACATGGAGTGTTTAGTCTATTAAATAAAAATATTTTCCAAATGGCAGCACTTCCGGAAATACCGGAAGTGACCATCAACTTCTTTATTTTAAATACAAACCAGGCAATTTTTTTTCACATTCTGATGTGTCATAAAATGTTTAGTAAGTATGCTTAAAATCATCGGCGTATCAATTTTGATTGTTAAGAAAAAAAATTTTTTCACTGAAAAATGTCAAAATCTTGTTTAGGAAATAAAATTCAAAGTCGAAAGTGGTCAAAAGATTGAGACACAATTGTCTGTAACGGATAATAAAAAATTGCCCGCGGGTAAGTATATCTATTTGACGTTATTTCCAGACTTAAGAAAAACTTTAAAAAGTCTCTTTTTTTAAATGGAATGCCTATTTAATTATCGGCCCATTCGATGCAGAAATAAATTTCCTTTAAATTGATATACCATGTTCCTATACCTAAAATCAATGATTACAGAGTTATTTACATTTTTCTAATTAAATTTATAATTACATACTTTACAAAACATGGTTGGCTTTGAAAATTTTCAAAAAAATTTTATTCAATTGTTTCTTATGATGACAGTTGTCAGTTAGTTATCAGTTTGAAATTTTACGCTACATTTACGTTTGTTATCAGTGTTATCTGTTTGAATTTTGATTTTTGCGCTTAATATTTGTTTTTAATTGGGAAATATGGAATACACAAACGCTGATATTCTAAATTTGTTTTACATTCATGGCGAGTCTGCTCGTATTACTTTTCGGACCTGCAGAACCTTTAACTATTGAATAAAGAATCACTCAACACTTTAACGAAAGATATCCGTATTTACCTACAATGACAGAACAAAAAATCAGGATGATTGAAAAGGATATTCTAAATTTGGGCGAAGTAAATACGCCATGAAATGTGGCAAACCCAATTGTCCCCAATGACGCTGCAGAAACCAATGCATTGGGATGTTTTAATGTTTTCCCTGAAAGTTCTGTTCGTTCGGCGGAAAGAGACCTTGGATACTCAAGAAGGTCCATTAGTTCGAATTTTAAATAATCCTAAAAGCATAAGAAACATTTGAATAAACATTTTTTGAAAATTTTCAAAGCCAACCATGTTTTGTAAAGTATGTAATTATAAATTTAATTAGAAAAATGTAAATAACTCTGTAATAATTGATTTTAGGTATAGGAACATGGTATATCAATTTAAAGGAAATTTATTTCTGCATCGAATGGGCCGATAATTAAAAAGGCATTCCATTTAAAAAAAGAGACTTTTTAAAGTTTTTCTTAAGTCTGGAAATAACGTCAAATAGATACGTAACTGCGGCCAATTTTTTATAATCCATGACAGACAATTGTGTCTCAATCTTTTGACATTGAGAACCTAAAATCCCATTTCCCTAACTTTTACCACTTTCGACTTTCAATTTTATTTCCTAAACAAGATTTTGACATTTTTCAGTGAAAAAAATTTTTTTTCTCAACAATCAAAATTGATACGCCGATGATTTTAAGCATACTTATACTTACTAAACGTTTTATGACACATCAGAATGTGAAAAAAAATTGCCTGGTTTGTATTTAAAATAAAGAAGTTGATGGTCACGGTATTTCCGGAAGTGCTGCCATTTGGAAAATATTTTTATTTAATAGATTAAACACTCCATGTCGCATATGCAAAATTACAAATTTCTAGCTTTTACAGTTCTTGATATACTTCTAACCGACGGTCACCGTGAGACACCCTGTATAATTAAATACAGTTAAATCACTGAAAAACTGTATTTATTACAAATTGTAAACTATTCAAAAAACTGAACATGATAATAATTTCACTAAATTACATCAAGAATATTTTAAAAGTTAGTTACGTTAATGGCGTTTGTATAACCAAATATTTGTAGGTATAACACAAGAATACTGAAAAGAATATAGCAATACATAACATGATTGCCCGCAATCTTCAAAGCAAAAAAATATTTTACCGAATTACCCTTACGTTTCGAGCAAGGGAATTGTAGTTCAATATTGGATCTAATAAAGCCAACACAAACACTGCAAGTCATTTTTTCTAAAAGTAGGCAGTCATCGAGAAAAAGTTAAGCAACTAAGTCAGCAACAAAACCGAAAATACAGCAACACAATTTTTTGTGTCCGTAGCTTAAAGGAAATTTTTATTTTTAATGATTCTGCTAACGTTCCAAAGCAGAGTAATAAGAGAATTTTCTAATACTAGCGCCATACGAGGGAAGATTGAAACGAATTCTTCCTAACCTGAAGAAAAACGACCAATTACTGCTGTAGTTCTGTGGTTATCGTTTGACACAAAACTCAAATATGGAAAATCATTTTTGTTTTAGGATGCCGGGCATCTAATTTTAAACGCTCAGGACCGAAACTGATCTTTGAAATAAACAGTTTCTAATAGCTACTTAACCATTTTCACTGATATGTGCCCAAACTTTTCAACATTGTAGAAGAACCAGTAAATAACTCTAAATCTTTTACACTGTTGTATGCTTGGCGATAAGAAGATCTTCAGTCGCCTTCCATAAATCACCTACATCGAAAGGGAGGAAGTTGGGGGGTGAGGGAGGCACACAACTGACCGTTTATTAAGTAAATGGTTCTTTGCGTATGGTTGAACAAAACGTGTGTCATTTATACACCGAGTGTCTCAATAGTGCGATATCGGTCGATATTTCGATACCGTTTGAAGGTAGGAAAAAACTTTTCAAATAAAAGTTGTTTAATTATTAGAAAAATAAAATGTCACTCAAATACAAAACAAATAATAATAAGTTCCCAAATCAAACCTTCATAGTTTCTTTTTGTATCTGCAATAAAAAGTAGGGGTTTTCATTTAAGATTTTAAACTCACTCCCTATCCACCCGACCTGAGTGTCGGAGGGTGAAATTTGTTACGGAATCCAAACCATTGAACTTCTATTCGGCAACTTTTTTTGGCAGATGTACTCATTTCGAGAAATTCCCCTGGTAAGATTAAAATGGGACACCCAGTATATGATACGCTTAAGTAAAAATAAAGTGCTTTACTTTAGGAGTAGCATAACATAAAAAACACTACGCATTCAATGGAGATTATTCAATCTGAAATTTGTGATGTTTGGAAATAATATTTATTAGAATTGTATGACGGCGCATGGCTGCTTTTGGTTGGGTAAAGTGTTCGCTACATTTTGCAGTCAGTCGTTGATTTGGCGCTTATTAAAAACAAGCTAAAATATAATACAGTCCACTTATTTCATAAATCATAAAAACAGCTGGAGTTATAACCAATATTGTTTTTTCCCTTTCATGAACACTATATGTATCAAAAAAATGAATTTTAGCATTTCGGAAAAATTATAAGTTATAAACTAGTTACATACCAAAAATTTCGTTTCGGGGATCAAACATAAGCAAGGCATGACTTAGCAAAATAGTACCTGCACATGACATTTATTAGAGAAAATGTTAAATATTTCAGAAACGATTACGATTAGGTATAGACAATGATATATGAAAACCATGTCGATTTTATAGCAAACTCTAAAAATGGAATAAAATATAAAGTTAGGTTGAGTACCTACTGCTTTATGAGACAACCTGTATAAACGAAAATATTTTTAGGCTATGTCCCTTTAATAATTAAACAACTTTTATTTGAAAAGCTTTTTCCTACCTTCAAACGGTATCGAAATATCGATCAACATCGCACTATTGGGACACCCTGTATAAAAAGGAGATTCAAAAAATTCTGTAAGCAAGATAGTGCTAAATATTCCTATAATACGCTTATATTAACAACAATTCCTCAAATTATGTGGAGGATACAGTGATTTTAAGCTGAAAATGCAGAAAGATTAAAAAATCCAGCAGAATCCAGAATACATTAGGTGTTTTCTTTTTGCATCGCCACAGGGATAGGTAAAGTCACAATCATCACGTGATTGAAGTGCTTTACGTCATGTAAACATTTCTGCCTCAGGTTAATATAAAGCTTTTAAAACGAATAGGGTTATTGAGATCTGAGTCAAATTATTTTTATAAAACGAATGGTGTGTTATTGACAGAGCTGACTTAGGTCTGCCACAACGTGCAAAAAGAAAACACCTATTGAACAACAAATTAGGAAGAGGGAGAAGAAGCATTGCAAATGAAAGCGTGAGACAGAAAAAATATACAGTACCAATATGGAGCTAATTTTAATTATTTAGGTAAATTACAAACCAAATTGGACATTATACTTATTCTGTTGTAATAATATATACATATTTACATCAAAAAGTTTACTGTTTGTTTTGCTTTGTGTTGATCTGAATTGTGCGAAAGTTGAATTTCAGGAAAATTCTAGTACTTAAAGGGAACGTATTTTTAATATTTAAAAATATTTTTTTGTTTTAATGATAATTATGTGCTATTGTATACATAAATGCACATTTCTAATCTGCTCACCTACTTAAGAGAGTGGGCCACCCCTCGGTTTAGACAATTTTCGTTACAGAACGTTAGTGGTTGATGTTTTACATCAATCTTGAGAACTGTTGCGGATTCTATTCCTAGAGACTAAATACAGTGTACGTTTACCAATTTTAGCGTGCCTTTCCGTGGCTCGTTTACTTCGACCTTATCGAAACCCAAAAATTCATCTAATTCTATTATGGCATTAAACTGAACAACCAAAAGGCTAAAGATGTTATTTCTGGACACGTAAGTATTCCGTTTTTATATTCGTTAATTTTCCATGCTACCCTAATAAATCATGTGAATTTACGGTGTCTGTAATAGTTTGCACATGCATTTATATTACAATTATTAAAAATTTTATAGGACTAACCTCGTAATAGTTTTAAAAACAAATAGGTTGACGGTCGACAGTAACCTGTATTCCCAAAATCTCACTCTCTCCCCACACAATAAAGGCAATAAACATCTTGTTTGTAAAATAGTATAAATAGAATTGGTACAAAAAGCTTACAGTTTCATTTGCAAAGGCTTATAGTGCCGTAATAGGACCAATTCAATTAATTGTTACGCGAATGTTTCATTTAGTTCACCGTGGTGAAAATGAGTATAGAATCGATTGCCGAATTCGAAACCGTCGCACTATATTCTAAAATTATTCTCGATTGATGTGGGATGAAATTAAGAAAATCCAATTACCGAGAAGCGAACGTTACCTGTAAGCAATAATAGTGTTGAACTATAAAGTTAATGATGACGAACTGAAGCCGTGACCGATAAGGTCTTTATCAGAAGAAACATTGGGTCGAGCTGTGACGTAGAAGGGTCAATGGCTCACTTGCAGGAGTTCATATTGTGGGATTCCATGCAAACTATAAACTAAAGCAAAGGAATGAGAAGATATGGGCAGTTCTACGATTTTTTTAACAATAATTTAATTACTGTGAATTTCCACTTGATTTTATGGCGTGTTTAAATCTACCTAATGAATTTAATTATTATTTTATTGGTAATTTCTCTTCAATTTCTTTAAATGCACTTTGTAGCGAGATACCTGATTAGTGATTAGAAACAAGTCGTTTTCTGAATATCGCCGTCGAGGTCAATACACTATTTTAACATAACAATTTCTAATTCATGTATTTTTTATTTAATAAACATACTACGTTATTTCCAGTATATGACCAGTATTAAATATCTCTCTGCAATTTGACAGAGATCCACTACAAGTAGACTTTTATAAGCCATTTACAAATAAACTAACAAAATGAAAATACGCGAGGGTTATTAAACTGAATGTTTGGCACATTATCACAATCTAATTACATGAATCCTACTATTTGTCATGAGTCACATTAATTTTCCTTTAATTTAACGAACGTGTCACGTAAGTTCCCCTTACCTTCGATTGCCAATCTAATTAACCCACTGGTAAACTGTCAATAGCAAAAGTAATTGGTACAAAACTTAGTACTAGTACGTAGTACTTATAAGATTTATGAAATAAATTAATTACGCAACACAACAATGTCACAAATTCATCCGATCAACAATTACGTACCACAAACAAACATTTTGTAATTTGCCTCCATTTTGATTCTTTGATAGACATATTAACGAACGCGACGTCATCATCTGCGTCCTGCGATGTCCTTATGGTCATTAATTCACGGAACATTTTACGAAAATTTTTACTTTAGGTTAGCAATCTTAGAATATATACATTTCTATAATCTAAGTTAGCAATGCTTTTGATGTGAAATTATCTTGTCACGCATGACAGTTTAAATTACAAAATGTGTCAAGAACATTCTGCAGAGGATTTATCAGAAAGCAAATTTGTGACCGTATTTTGGCAGGTTCATGTATTTCAGGGGCCATACATACAAAATAATTATCTTGATTATCTTCCATATTCGTCTTTTGTGACAGAATTTGGATAAAACAAAAGGCGACTATATCAAATCTTCAATTTTAAATTAAAAAAATTACCAACCACCATAAAAATCCCTAAATCGACTAAAGTAAAAAAAATTGTTTAAAAGCGCCATAAAAAGGGCAAATTACAAAAATAGTATAAAAAACACGGTTTTTTAAACTTGAATTCGTGCTGCTTCAAAATTGGTCTTATTAAACTTGTTCTTTAATATACAATTTTACAGCTACTTTTTAGCGTCTATATAGGTACATAGAGTCTTACGCTAATGACCTATTCGCAGTATCCACACAACTAAATGTGATTTGAAGCTGCAAATCAGAATAACTAGAAAGCTATCGGGGGCTAGAAAATATCTTCAAAATGAAAGAACTTCCGATAATTACAGAAAATAGATATACCAACTTTGACACTTTAAATGGATTTATCCATTTTTCAGTTACATACACTACACAGTGAGCACGTAAAGCCTAAAAACACGTCAATAACAATTTTCCGGTTCGTTTTATTACAAATCGTTCGGAACCGTCAATTTTTTTTGTCTTTGTCTTTGTATATTTTCCAATTATTATCTGTTATACAGGGTATCGCAAGAAACCACGACAATGTTCAACTTTAAAATTTTGAATAGAACTCCACGCATGCTATTGTACAACTTAGATTCATAAAACATGTAGAAATACCTTTTAATAATCTAACCCGAATGTTTTTTGAAATACCTAATTACAGTTTTTTAATAGATTGAAACGCTTTTTTAAGTCTGCAAACAATCAAATCAAATTTAACTGTTGCAGCCTTAATAATCATTTTAATGTACCATTTCTTACAGTTTTGGGTTATAGAAATATGCCTTTAATCCTTGAATGTAGTGTTTTTTTCGAAATGATATAATGTGTAGAATAGTATAGGTCTAGGAAAACACACAAGCAGCGTAATAGTAGGGGATACTGTCGTTGCTTAATTATCTAGTTGTCTTTAACCGATTAAAGGAATCGTATTGAACGAAGTCTACAAAAACAACTACATAAAGCAGCTGTTTTGCAATATAGAAAATAAACGGGGGTACACGCGATTCTCGCGTTTTGCGTGCTTTGGGGGGAGGGGGTATCTGTGATTGTAGGTTGTAATAGCTTTTGTTTTAAAATATCACACCTTGTTGAGATGGCTTGAAAAAAGAAAGAAAATGTACATTATTGTACCTTTTCAGATTTTTGACCCTGTAGGTATCTGTAATATTTAGCAAGTTATTAAAGTAACTAAAATAAAGGATTACATTTACTTACATTTGACGTAAAAATCACAAAAATGGGTTGATATTTGGTAAAGATATACGAATTCGTTCCTACCTACTTATAGTAAATTTTTACCAAGTCTTTGCACATAGTCTTTGCCCAAAAATTAACGAAAATATAACAAATTCCGATTGAACTTCATAAGGATAGTTTAGAATGAATTTTGAATGTAAAAGAACTCAATTTGGACACTGGCAACTTTTTGGGAATACGAATGGCCTTAGGGAGAACGTTTTAACATTCATCTTTAATTATAGTAAAACTAAAAATACCATAAAACATAAAATGTACAAATAGAAGCTGGTCTCACGTTGCATAACATCTGTTTTATAGAAAGACCTTCTCTACCTTAAACAGTTTCAAATTTTTGTTTATTTCACTAACTAAAGGCCACCATTTACACGTATATGTACAGCAGTAAATATGGATTTTACTTCCTCTTAATTACAATATAAGTTGTATATTTAGAAGTATAGTCTAAGTATAGGTGTTCTCTTTGGTATAGTGTAACGTAACAATACACTTGCCACCTACTTTCATCAATAGATATTAAGTTAAATATGTAGACAAAAACATTTTTCTCGGTGAAAACATTCGACTATATATGTTACCTACGACATGGTCCATCGTTCAAAATCTCTAAATTCGAAATAAGCACACAAACATGTACATTTCGAAAGTTACCGAAAGAAGGTATCGGGACACATAAATTAGTCTAGGATGAATGCTGTTACTACTTTTTACATCATTTTAACCATGAAAATGTTAACGCGAGGCATAATAGAATCATTTTTCATCATTTGAATAACTTTTCAACTTGAAATAATTAAATTTCCATGTTATCGAGAAAAAGTTTCCGATACTTGTCATTTTGAAAATTTTCGCGAAAATACTTTCTGCCATTGTTTTAATGTTCGAAATGGGTTAAGGACCTTGGACAGACAAACTTTGCATGTTTACACAAAATTTTCACCCAAAAATAAGCACAAATAGCGAATTCTATTTTACACCTAATCTCCATAAGGAAACTTTGAACGTATTTTCTAAGTAAAGAAAATATATTTAGACACAAATACCGCTTGAATAAGATGACGGACTTTTATACTAAAATGTTTAAAACTTACTTTGAAAAAAATTAGTGCAGATATGTACGTGGTTTGCGGGGGTATCTATAATTGTAGCATTAATTTGTAGGTTATAAATTTATAATAGCTTTGGTTTTAAAATATCACATCCGCATTCGTCAGGATTCGGCGACTGTCGGAAAAGTGTACAGCAACACAAACATATACACATCTTTCGGTTATTATACATATAGTGATGCCGCATTACTTCCGTCTCATTTATTAGAATAGAGAAAATCTACATGATAATTCACAATTGATGGGAGTAATAAATCGTTAGAATATTGTAAAAGTAAGGAAAGAATTGAAATGAGGTTAAAAAGAAGAATGCCCAAGATTGGTTATTAAAAGATAACGAGAAAACAACAGACTCGCGAAATTACAAATAATTTAAGGGACCAACGTCAATCGGATAGTTAATGGGAGTGAAAGAGGATTTTATGGACGACCAAGAAGACATGCTGATGTCAAATGGCAAGACGACGAAACCAGAAGAGGACCGTTACATTTTTTCAAACGCCATAATTTTTCGCTTTAAAATTGTATTGTGATATTTTATAACATTAGTTTTCGAATTAAACGCGTTTTCACTCCTTTTACTCAAAATGAAAAGGTGACATTCTTGAAACTCTTCACAAATTAGTATCGGCTTGTCAATAATTTTAGTTTGAATAATGAGAATAAAATGTAACCTACTCCTATAGTCGAGTGCTTTACCGAAATCCAAAATCGACTTTTAACTCGAAAATAAGCGTTCTATTCCAGAACTTTTATTCAAAGCCGGTTTTAAACCATTTGTCTAAGAATTTTGATTAAAAATGTGCCCCTTTTATAAACATTTTTCTGTGAAATTGTACTGCAATATTAGCTGATACTTTTTGTAATAATAAGTTATCCCGTTAAACCTACGCATCTAAATAGGCGTTAACTTTAACTTTTGAATAAAAGTGTGATTTTTTTATCATTATCATGTTACCTTTTTAGTATTTTAATAGTACATTTTTGGATTTAAATTTGACAGTAATTGTACGTTTTTATATCATGCAAAAAAACCAAATATCACGTGAAGAAAGTAGCGTAGGTTACTACCGATGAGTGGTACATTTGGTACAATTGGTATTCTGAACAAGGGGTGTGAAGTTGGCATATAAAATGTGGATGTAAATTCTGAAATTTCTGCACATATTTGCCACCCAGTTTACAACCGTTTGGCCGTGTGCACCCTGAAATTGATTTCGTGTAGTACCTAAGTATTTACCGATATTTACTTACTTAATTCAATCTAAATGTATCTATATAGCTGCGATTAATGCTTTTACTTACATCCATCGTTTAATAAAGACCAATACATTAGTTCTAATTTAGCACTCTAAAGTTATTTTTATTTGTTGAAGTACGTATTCATTAATATGTAATTATTGAATGAACTCTGTATAATCCACATAACCAAATCATTAATTATTACGGATCATTATTAAAACCCTTTTTTATTAGTAGGAAGTATTTCCATTTTATTAAGCACCTTGATGACATCAATCCTTATTATCTAAATGTTTTTTTTTTGTATTTGCATAGAATTATGTAGGTATTTATATAAATTCTTTGATAAAATAAAATAATTCTTATATTGCAATTTGAATACAACAGAAAAATGAGTGAAACCCTAAAAATAAATATTCTAATAAATGATTTCGTTACTAATGGATAAAGGATAAAGGTAGAGAAATGTTTTACATTGCTTGCTATATAGGTATATGTGTATTTGTATAAAAGAATATTTCGTATACTGTTGTATAGGATACCTTTTTTTATTTAAGGGTGGTGCAACCATGTAAAAGTTTACAGATTTCACAATGCAAATGACTGAAATATAAAGTTAAGCACAAAATGAATTTTAAAACCGAAATCAATTTTGCTAGTCAGTTGCTTAGTAGATGTTTAAAAATGATAGATAACTTTCCGTTTGGTCATTAATTCATTATAATCAAGTATTTGCTGTCATTAACTCAGAGTTGTACGCTTTTGCGCATTTCCCTAAATTTATTCAAAAAAATCTACATGAAGAGTAAAGAAAATTCCATATTTTCTATGAAAATTTGTCAATCAGTATAACACTTGATGCTGTTACTTAAAAATATCTTTTTTGGTTGATGCCAATGACTAACATCATATTTAGCAGTCAAAAATCATTTAATTTTAATCCAGTATAATTTATGTTCGCCTACCTTGCAATTCCATCATGTACACCTCCATCTTTGGCCACCTCACCATTACACTAAATTAAACAAAACGCGTCGAAACGTTCCGCGCAAAATGTGACCGCAAACTAAATTAAAAATGTTATAATTTTATCAGAAATTTGAACAAATGAATCCGGTTTAGTCGTCTGGGTATTGAGAGTTGCTATCGCCAGGTGTGTAAAACGTTTATCATTTATACTTTTGTTCCATCTGGTCTTTACTTCAACGTTATTAAAATTTTTCTTTTAAAAGGATCTACATTATGTAGTGCTAACCAGGCCATCTAACCGAAAAAAATAACGGTTCGGTTACGGTTTTCGGTTAGCTGAAAATAACGGTTTCGGTTTTCATTTCGGTTTCGTTCTTTACATTTTTATTGGTGACGGTTTCCGTTCTTGAATACTACTAACCCGTTCTTTTTTCGGTTAGGAAAACCGTTTAGAAACCGGTTGTAAACCGGTTAAGAAAACCGGTTATAAACCGGTTAAGAAAACCAGAACAATGAAGTTTGCAAACTATAACAACTGCTTCAGATATATATTTATGGTTTTATTTATTTAGCTGAAATTTTGCTTCAAAAGTTCAAGTGATCGTATTTTAAATTTTGATATAAAATTTAAATAATTCAAATAAGACAAATGGAGAGTTGGGAAATATGTAGAATTCAGAACTTTTTTCAATTTCAATGTCGGAGATAATAAATAGGTTAACTTTAAATAAAAAAGTGCAACAATGACGGAAGCTGATAAACACCCCTCCACGTTCTACGCTTGTGAGTAACTGAGTATGTTGAACTCCCACGCTTTTGACGGCAGACATGAGGATTGAACATGATGAACGAAATTTAACCGCTATTAAACCGGTTAATTGATATTGAAGTAGCGGTTACGGTTTCGGTTTTCGGTTATTACAAGAGACCGATTTCGGTTAAATAACGGTTTTCGGTTTGCATGAAATAGCGGTTTTCTCCGGTTTTCGGTTACGGTTTCGTTCTGGTTAGATGCCCTGGTGCTAACATTAAATGATGATACCCTTATAGTACATCGCCCTTTCCTTTTTTTTTTCGATGAACAAAAGTTCATCATATGAATTCACAAAGTCTGGATGCATGGATGTCCGTTGCTTTTTTCCTGGTGATATTTTTGGCATTCTGACTTCGGATTCTTGTTTTTGTGCATTGTTTTCTATTTTTGCAATCTTATAATAAATGATAATCAGTAATTGATTCTTCCCAATGTAGTAGATGTAAAATATCCTGACTGCATTAGACTAATTGTCATGTTTGGAAAGATTTCGACTTTGCTAAGGTTCAAATTTTTAATATGACTCGTTTTAAGTTGTTCTTTACACACGCAAACGTTGTCTTACTTTTTCAAAATTGAGTGAAAATTTCACTCAACGATTATACACTGAAAATCAGCGATGGTCTGAGTTACTGCGGCTTCAGTAGCAAGTAATTTCACAGAAAAGAAATATAAAATAAATTTTTTTTATGCGAACTATAAAAATTTAAAAGCAACAAACCTTTTTTATTTATAAAAAGTAATTCCAATATGATTATTATTAAAAAGCGCAAATTTGGTAGGAACACAAAGAGGCTAAATGTAGAAATCTCCTACGCTAAGATTTCTACATTTAGCGTCTTATGTTCCTACCAAATTTGCGCTAAATTCCACTAAAGGCTACACATCGTTCTTCAAAAATTATTAAAAAGGCTCAATAGGTTTAAACACTATAGTAGGTACGTATGTTCATCACACTGTCACCTTTACATCATTTTTTCGAGAACTTACACACGCTGCTTGTTTTTAAACTTGTTCCTTATTCAATCATTGACACGTGACTAACAAATACGGAAATTTTCACTTAAAATACTTGTTTACAAAGTTAAGCGATATTTGATATAGCACTTGGGAACCGGTACAGTCTTTTTATGCTTTATTTTTTTATAAAAAGACCGTGTCTTTTGCTTCCTCCAATAAAATAGAAAAGTTAACAATTCCAGTATTAAATTATATTCATTAAAAGTGAAATACTTTGCCAAACTTCTAGAAAAATTAAAAAGGAAATTCTTGTAAAAAAATGTAAACTTTAATTTTAATACGGGGTTTTTTAATGAGCTTTCTCTTAAGTTGAGCTTTCACATGTAATTTTAAAGTAAAGATGAAGAATAGGGTTATTTTATTAGCCACTAACAATCCCCGTGGCTATAACGAAAAATGTTTACTAAAACCCTTCCCGATCTGTAATTTTTTCACAGCATGCATTTTCGATGCGTAAACACCGATTTGTCTAAAATTTATTTATATAAGTATGCACCAAACTCTTAAAACAAAGTAATGAAGAATATTTTTGACAAAAAAATTGTGCGCGTTCGTTGTCAACGATCCATATCGGCAAATTGTTAAAAGGCACATACGCACATATGTAAATATGTATATAAATTTAGTAATAATCAGAACTAAATAAAAATAAATTCGATGAACCTAAACGAAAACTGCATAATGGAGAACAAAAAAATGTCTACAGAAGAATCCCGCAATGCAGTGTCCGGTCGTTGCCCTAACTTGCATTACTCCTAGTGGCCATCACCTGCACTATAATATTAACAATTATTCATTACATCATTGCAAAAGTCCACACCTCTTATATAATAGTAGTATATTTCCATCTGTGATAATAGCAAAGAGAAGCTTTAATTCGGTTTTTAAAACCGACAAAGTCCGATACAACGTATAGTATTTTCTCCCTTAATGAGAAATGTTTTTGTATTAAACCGTAAATAATATGATGTTTAACAAAAACAGCAACCAAGATTAGGTATATTCATAAATATAGAAATTGAAGATTTATAGTATTTACAAAAACGCATTAGGACTATTAAGTGAATTTCAATTCCGTACGTATTAAAAATTCAAGTGAAATAGAAATTGGCTTGCGGCAAGTTGGAGGCGTATTCAAATATCAATCAAAATTTACGATGATCATAACAATATCTGTGGTATTGGGAATAAATTAGACAATCATGTTTGTATTCAAAAGTGATTATCCAATTATGCAAACGGACACCCTTAGGATCTTTATAATTTATTAAACTTCAAATTGTGTGTGTAATTTCAATAAATTTCTAATTTGATTGAAGGCAGTTGTCTGATATAAACTAAATGGATATTTCTGAAAGCTAATTGTTACTGAACATCAGTAATCAAAGGTGTTGCTGTACTTTATATTTGTGCATTTTTAAAAACCATCTGCATTTTGATTTCTTGGGAATGTTGAAGTACTTGTGTGATATTTAATTAATTCGTTAATTAGGGGTTTCTCTTGCGAAACGAAGGTACCTAATAGTAATTTATCCACAAGAAATTTTGGTATTTTCTTATGTTTTACATAGCTGCTTTTCTGAAGCTGGGAAAGGAAAATTCCACGAAATACAATTTACTTAAAGGTGAATTTATCGTGTAACACAAGTCATCGAAAGGGAAAATCATCGAAAGTACACTTAAATAAAACGTATGGTTTCATTCCACTAATTTTCTCGCGAAGATGATTATTGGTAATTAGTACGCGTAGAGTGCTATAATACAAAACTTTAAAAATGAGCATAATATACAGGGTGATTCACCTAGCGCTCGGCGGAAGATTACATCTGAACGACGAGAAATAAAGAAAACAGTTAAAGGAAAAAGTTATACGAATTTAAAAGAGCTACCATAACAAATTAGTTTCACTTTTACAGGTTGTTCCATTCCAGTAAAGCTTCACAAACGTAATTTAATTTTTTTTTAATGGAACACCCTATATTTAATAACATTTTTGAATTTCTTGCTGAAAATAAAGTTAACGTTGTTAAGATTTTTTTTCTAACTACGCTGCTTGCCGAGATATTGCCCATAATGTCGAATATAAATTGAATTTTCGGGACTTGCTTCGGAGTTAATTTTCTCAGTCCGTAAAAAAGATAGAAAGTAGATTTTTGGCCAAGGTACCCTACATAGTATCCCCTAATACGCACTGATAAGATTGGTTCTCTAATAAATAGTAAAGGGCGTCCGTGTAGTCTCAGTCGAAATGGCGAACTTCAAAAATACATTGTTCAAAATTTTCAAATGGCAGCCATATGATTTTGTTGCAGATTCGAGTAGTGCGGATAATTTGCTACAAAAATGACCTAACACTTCCTATCCCTAATTGTGATTATTTCCGAGTGATACAAAAGAATTTGTGAAAAAAATATAAATTTTATTGTTATTGCTTCCAAAAATTTTAAAGTGCAGTAAATCGATTTTTGCAATTATTTTTCGTATTTTATATTATCAAATTTTCTTACTAAACTAAAGTGTACTTTTTGCCGATAGATAGGTAATGGATATTCCATGCAAAAGAGAAAAAACTGAACCAAGTAAAGATCCAAATGTTTGGCTGAAATTGTTTAATGAGTATGAAGAAAATGAGGATGTTACCGAAGACGAAAGTAATTTGGGTGAAATAGATCAGGTTTGTAAAGTGGTCATCAGGAACTTTCTGACAAGAAAATTTTGTGCCAAGTGGGGACATTTCGTCTGCGATGAATATCTAAAAGAAATTTGTAATGATTGTTCTGAAAAGTAGTTTGTATATAATGTTAGCATTTTCTTTATTATTATAACATTTTAAGAAATATTTTCTGTTTCATATTAATATTAAAAACAACCAAGTAGGTACCAAAAAATCGCCATTATACTTTCATATTTATTTCATTTTCTCTAATATTTTGATTGATTTTGAATTGGGTGACAAGCCAAGAGAGTAAAGACGTAAGGAATTATTGCGCCAGTAGTAAAAAAATATACGTATGTGCAATTATAGTTTTAAACAATCTATGTACTCGTACTTTACACTTACTGTTCGTGTAAAAAAAAATGAAAAGTCTCCATCTCTTTATTAAATACGCCAGAGGGCGCTCAGATAAAAATTAAGGGCGGTTCGACAGCAAAAAAATGTAGGTATCGCAAGTAGATTTTTAACTCGATTACAAGATGGTTTTATATATTTATTGCTAACTTCACATTAAGTATGCAAGGTTATTGCTGGAATGTAATTGCAAATTTTATGCGGGTTACAAAATTGGCACATAAACGCGCATTATTATTACCTTAATGAAAGTCTAAACAAAAAGGGTCAGGTCAAAAATAATTTCTCGACTGTCTGTAACTCTACTATTTGTTACAGACAGTCGAGAAAAGGTATCTACATAAATACACAATAATTAAATACCAAAGGTTTAGTAATAATAATAAATTATTAAATTCTACTCAAAACTTGGTACAAATGTTAACAAAATCTATACATTGTTTCTGGTAATGATTGTAAATCAAAACCACGTGTTTGTTTTGCAATAAACAATTTCAGGAAGGTCGACAATCAATAGAAGGCCAGAAACACGATTCAAAGCCTTGATTTTTGGAATAACCCAGAAAGTTCGTGATTTCATTCCTGAAGATTGATACGGTTATTTGATTCTCACAAACGATTTATAAAAAATCGTGCACAAACACGATTTTCCAATCGTGTAGAAGCCATACATAAACGAATTGATCGGAGTGAGATATGTCATTAGCACAACAGGAAAGGATCCTAATTACATGAAATCGATTGTGATTGTGAACGAAACATACGGCCCAATTCTTAAAGTGAATTCGTTCCAACTGGTCAGGCGGTATTAAAAAACCAGGGACTAAAATTACCTTTCTGTAATCATATAAATTAGAAAATAAATCGGAAGAAAATTACAGAGAGAAAATCGTGGAAATTTATTGTTGGAAAAAGAGTTCGTATCGTATGGGAAAATGACGCCAAAGAAAATAAATTGATGAGTGGAAGAATTATGAAAGACATAGGAGAGAATAATGCAGTTATTTGGTATTAGTACGTGAAGGATAAGATTCGCGCAAGGCGACCATTTGGAAAAGTGAAATTACTCAAGAAAGTAATACAAAAAAATCGGTAAGCAACCCAGACCATCAAATAAAATTGATGAAGTTGAAGATGAATTGAAACAATCAGCGAAGGGGCGATTAGATAACGAACGTGAAGCAGCCATTAATTGCTCTTCTACAGTAGTAAACTCCAGAAGGAAACACATTAAGTACATCAACCAAGCTTAGACAATCTCCAGATTACTGATATTCCTTTTCCTTCCCTTCGTAGATCCAAAAGAGTCATTAGTCCACCTAACAATTTAAATTTGTAATTAGCTATGTATATATTATGTATATTGATAGGAACAGTGGCATTTTTTTTGTTTATTTTGTGGAGATATGATTGGGTAGTAGTATCACCGTAGAAACAGTTGTTGACAAGGAACAAATTGTAATGGTTTTGTAAAAGGTTTTTCTTAAAAAAGGAAAAGTAAAGATTAATTCTTGTGTTCTCTTTGGTTTCCAACATTTGTGGCGACCGTGACAGGACGATATTGATTTATGGGATGGATAAATTAAAGAAAACAAGAAGTATTTTAAGGTCCTCATTCACAACCTGTTTGAGGAAAATTGAAACGGAACTTAAAAAGGAAGACTGTGATTGGAATATGGTAAATGGTCAACTGAACATTCTGGAAAAACGAATGCAAGAGTTGGATGAGAAGGATGCAGAATACATGGATTTGTTAGTTAATTCGGATGATAAAGGTGAAGAGGAACTGTGCAAGGAACAGGAAAGTATTGATGAGTACGCAAGTAAGTTTTATTATATTAAAACCAGTATTAGCAAAAGGGAAAAATCAGAAGACAATTCGGCTGATGATACGGTTTTGACGGGTTTGTCCAAACAAAGAATTAAACGGTACCCAAAAATAGAATTGACAAAGTTTACTGGACAGCCTAAGGAATGGATAAGATTCTGGAGCGTATTCAAGAGTATTGATGAGGATGCTGATTTGTCTAATGAGAACAAATTCCAATATCTTCTTCAATGTATGGGCCCCAAATCAAAGGGATTGGAAGTGGTTCTTAGCTATCCACCAAGTGGCGAGAACTATCAGAAAGCTCTCGAAAGTTTAAAAAGGAGATTTGGGCGTAAAGAACTGCTCACAGAAGTGTATGTAAGGGAATTGTTAAACATATTAGTGACAAACTCTTCATCTGGTGGCAAGACTTCTATATCAGAGCTATATGACAGTTTGGAGTCTCACGTTAACTCTTTAGAGACATTAGGAATAGATACAGTTGCATGTACCCCTATGCTCTATCCACTTATTGAATCGTGTATTCCTGCTGATCTTTTGAGAACTTGGGACAGAATGAGTAGAACAGAAAGGCCGTTATCCGAGGGTGACGAGTCAGTGGATGAGTCAGGAAGAATAAGAAAATTGTTAAACTTTTTAAGAGAAGAGGTGGAGGGAAATGAAAGGGTTTCGCTGACAAAGGTTAATTTTAAATCTGGTGAAGATCAATCCAAACGTTTTAAGGAAAAGAATAATAGTATACCCACTGCCTCTGGATTATTAAACTCTCAAAAGAGTGTTCGTCATTGTCTATTCTGTAATCTTGATCATTATAGTGATATGTGCACCAAACCAATGAGTCTGGAAGAACGGAATAGGATTGTTAAAGAAAAGAATCGTTGTTACGCTTGTTTGAGATTTGGACATGAGATCAAAGAATGCCGGAAGAACATCAAATGTACAGAGTGCTCAGGTCGACATTGTAAAATTATGTGTCCAGTTTCAGATGAAAAAGGAGACGCAGACGTGACATCTAAAGTTAGCATTACGGAAACTCTAGCCTGCATTCAGCAAGGCAATAATCCGGAGGTGGTGTTGCAGACTTTGATGGTATTGATTAAGAATGAGGGCAAGCAGCGGACAGTGAGAGCTATTATTGACACGGGCAGTCAACGATCATATGTATTGAAGGACACCGCAGAAGGTATGAATTATGGTATTACTAGAAATGTGAGTACCATACACGCCTTGTTTGGAGGCAGCAAGTCTGGTGTGCAGACGCATAATTGTCATACAGTCTTACTGGCTAATCTAGATGGAAGCTATCAATGCTACTTTGAAGCGATGGACCAGATTATGATATGTGATAATATACCTGGTGCCAAAGAAGGTACATGGATAAAAGAATTAAAGTCTCAAGGAGTAGAACTAACTGACATTGGAGAGTCTTATGAGCCAATTGAGGTACTCATCGGAGCTGATATAGCTGGCAAGCTGCTCACTGGAAAGATCATCAATTTAAAAGAGGGTTTAGTAGCTGTAGAGACACGATTGGGGTGGACAATGATGGGAAAGTTGCCAACATGGAATAAGGAAATTAATCAAACGGTAACTGCCCTTTCCCTACTTCATGTTGAACCGTCAGTTACTAATCATATCTCAACGAAAAGTGCGAATTTGAATGTTCTTGGATTAGTATGGAATAAGCATGATGACATTTTGAAATTAAATGATAATTGTTTTAAATTCATTTTAGTTGATGATAAAGTTACTAAACGAACAATGCTTTCAGCAGCTCAACAAATTTTTGACCCTTTAGGAGTGATGCTATGTCCTAAAATTTTGCTCCAGAAGGCTTGGCAGAGAAAACTAAAATGGGATGAAGAATTCGATGAGGATATAAATAAGGAGTTTTTAAAATGGAGTTCCGAGTTGCCCTTGTTATTACAGTTAGAAATGCCTCTATGGTTATTTGGTATTGATAATGAACGAATTTGGTTGCATGTTCTCTACGATGGGTCGAAAGACGCATATGCCAGTTGCGTATTCGTGAGGGTTGAATCAAGTGGATTTGTAACTACACAACTTGTAATTGCGAAGGCCAGAATGCTACCTATAAAATCAATTACCATTCCAAGATTGGAGCTAATTGCTGCAAGTATTGGAGCATGACTCTTCTACTCCACGGTGGGAGAGTTTAGTCATATAAAGAACCTGGATTGTACATTTTGGACAGATTCTTTCACTGTGTTAGCATGGATCAGAAGAGAAGAGAACTGGGGTGTATTTGTGAGAAACAGAGTGATTGAAATCCGAAAGCGGACGGATAAAAATAAGTGGTGTCATGTTCCTAGCAGTAAACATCAGGCAGATCTTATTTCAAGGAGTTGCTCTCCTAAGAAATTTGTAGATTCAAAGTGTTGGGATGGCCTTATGTGGTTGAGAAGTTATGAAAGTGAGTGGCCAAATCAAGAAGTGGTATTTGAAAAGGAAAAACTTGTATTAGTTGAAAAGGATAATACTAAACGAGCGGCCTGGCCGTTGGCTAGAATTAAAGAACTGTTACCAGGCGTAGATGGTATTATAAGATCTGTGAAGGTAGGAACTCCTTCTGGGGAATTCGTTCGATCTGTCCAGCGTATAGTGCCTTTAGAAATTCAATCTGATTATTATTTGCGTGACGTAGGGAACGAATCTGAAATGGAAGAAGATGATTTGGTGGTTGAAACTTTTGAGCAAGATAAGAGTAAAGAAGATGGTGGTGCTGTTAATAATATTTCAAGATCAAGAAGTGGAAGGGAAATAAAAATACCTAAGAGACTTTTAGATTAAGTAGCATAATTTCAGATGTCGTTCAATTTTTTGTTTCTTTGTAATTTTGATAGTTCAAGTTATTCTTAGAGTGTTAGTAAGTCGAAAAACGCTTAAATTCAGTTTTTCAGACTTAGGTGGGAGAAATGATAGGAACAGTGGCATTTTTTTTGTTTATTTTGTGGAGATATGATTGGGTAGTAGCAGCGGCTGCTCAGCTATTAAAAGAAAACCTAACCAAAAGGAAAATCTTTATATTTATAGACAGCAAAGCAACGATTGCAGCACTAGGCAAGTGTAACACAGTCACACAGGTAACTTGATTGCTGACGAGCTTGTAAGAGCTGTAAGGGAGAAACAGCACTCATAGGACCCAAATCTGCCTGTGGGATTACATATACCACAGCTAAAAAGGAGATTCAGAAAATACTCACAAAAGCGTATTACAGACACTGGTCGAAAGTTCCAGGACAGAACCATTCCAAGGTCTTTCGGGAAAACCTAACGGGGATTTACGACGAACATATAAGTTACGACAGGGATGGCCACAGGCCACGGTCGTCTGCACAAAAAAAAGATTGCGAATATAACGAAGATTTGCCCAACTAAAATCCTGGATTTTTTTAAAGATAGGTACAGGTATTCTCGAAGGATAGACAAGTTCGAGGAGGAGCCAATCGCGATCACGTCTAGAATAACAGATATTAGAGCGTGAATTTAAAGGCTTTCAGTCTAAATCTAAGCGTTCAAAACATAAGCTTAATGGCTGTAAAAGGACAAATGTGTACTCTAAATATTTTTTAGATACCTACCATACCAGCTCACAAGTGTTTTCACTAATCACTCAGCAATGGGCAAACGAAAAAAGGGCACACAAGCCAAAAATTCCGTCATACAACATACAACAAAATACAACGTCTAAGATTATGACTGCGTTAATTTTTACAAATAAAATGGTTGTAAGAGTTTCAGTTACTTTCAGTTAATTTTCAGACGATTACTTTTCTTGCAAGTTAGTTACAATTTATAATGATAAAATTATAATTCAAAAAACTATATAAAAATGGAGACTTTCATAAAGAATATTAGTTACAATTTATTCATTTTCTTATTGTAATTGTAATCTATGTGTTTCGAAGAAACAAGTTATTTTAATTTCCCTTTTCCATGTGTAACCGGTAACACCATTTTGTCCATTTTAGAAGCAAAGTGTGAGGAAGTTATTCTTTAATTTTCAAAACGTTTTTTTGTTCATTATTAGCTCTAGGTCGAACAGTTTTAATTTATTTTTGTTGCTCGTAGAAAAAAGGTATTCATTTAATTTTGTTTGAAAACAAACGTATGTATAAGTTACCACTATTACCAAAGACTATCCTGATAGTCTTTGGTATTACGTATACCTATGCACGATTATAAGTACATATTATATAACAAATTAAACTTATATGAGTGAAAGATAATTTTTTTAACACTGGCCTAAATTTAAATTCCAAAATCCAGAATTTTGGGGTCTCCTTGACCTGGATTTAAGGGATGTAAGGGAAGAATATTTCAAATTTAAGCAATCTATCCAATTTGTAGTTAGTTGTTATATTATCTTTTCATAACAAAAAAAGGGTGATAGAAAGAATTTAATTTAGTTAACCAAACGTGACACTTTAGGACTTACGATGACAAACACTACATGAATTTGAAATTTTGCGTATGAAATTGGAGATTAGAAAACTTTCCACAGCAATAAAAATTAATTTTCCTCAAGCTGTGGATTACCATTTTAGTTACGTGATTGCAAACATTTGGCATTTAAAGATCTTTATAATAGTGCTGTTATGGTTAATTTTTATTAATGTGGGATCGAGCTACATCTGGTCATTTGGTATGAATTATCTATAAAGTCTAAGAATAATAATGTAATCGAAAGAGCAACTGAGCGTAATACAGAATTTATTTAACACGTCTCACGAATACAATTCGTGAAACGAACACAAATGGTCTTAATTAAAATAGGAATTTTCAAAATTACTTACCTATACAAAATGGCATTGAACTCCGATTGGGATAAAAATTTCAAAGCACTCAGTACACCGCACCAAAACAATTTTAAAAAATCCAATTATAAATTGATTCGTTTAAATGGTTAAAATAAAATGCGCACGTAATTATTATTAAATGACCGTACCGGAAAATATCGTACATTAATAAAGTGATGAAGCACGCTGTTTGTGCTACTATTGAGGAAGGTTATGATACGCGGGGGTAAAGACACGTTGATAGCGATGTGCACGTGCGAACGACAACGAACCAGGGAGCACTGGCCTCTTGGATGCAGAAACGCGACGCACAACAAACGGTACGCGCTCATCCTAGTTACCAATGATAACATCCCGAAACAGGACGATTTTCGACGATTGTTTTGTTTTAATTTTAATGCTCTTTATCAGTTTGAACGACCACCAGGTAGAAATGTTTCTTTTGATAACAATCGATAACCACATGTTTGCTTATCATAAACAGATGTCTTGAAATTAATATTCGCAAAGACGTCGATTTTTTATACGTTTTTTTTAAAATTAACTTTACGTAAATAAAGTAAAAGTACAACGGATTTTACAAAAATAAATTTAAATTTCGGGAGAAAAACTCCACGAGAGATTCGGATTTTATGAAACCGACAGAAGTTCACGTGGGTTTACTTTATTTTTGGAATTCTGAAGTTAAACCATAATCCTACACAGTTTTCGTTTTTAAGATTAAAATTTCATCGAAGAGAAATTACCAATAGGTTATAGTGTTCAGATAAAATTTTACCCAAATGCATGTGTATTATGTAACATAAATTCTAATGTGTAAAGTTAGGCTAGGGAAATTGCTAAATTTTTATAGATTGTGAATGGTTCGTTTATTACTTTTTTAATTTATTTATTTAAGATGTTAAGGTGGAAAAAAAAAGATGTAATGAAGAGGTATAACAACAAAAAAAGGGCTTTGTTTAGCTGACCCCCTTCCCCCCTCGCGTTGATTAAGAAATGATAGCTTAGAATTAGAAGTTATTTGGGAGCTTTCAAACCTTCCAAGAATAAAATTTTGGGCTGGACTCTTTAGCAGGACGTTCACTTTCACTTAGCCCCCCCCCCTTAAAAATAACAACGGAGGATGGAGCGTAGGCTAATAACACTATCCTAATGAGATCAAAGTTGCCATGTACTTTTCTCTTATACTAGATTCTACCCCCGTCGATTTATTTGTTTTATACCGAATTCAGGGCATAAATCTGAACAATTAGCAGACGTTGTAAGCAAACAATTAAGTGAATTAGAAATTGATATACAGTCTCGCAAGTCGCAATCTATGTACCATCTGCTGGTCTGCTGCACATTCTTTGAATTTGATCGGCGATAATGATGTAAGGGGGCAATAGAATTGTTT
This sequence comes from Pyrocoelia pectoralis, assembly GCA_036250285.1. NCBI lineage: Eukaryota > Metazoa > Arthropoda > Insecta > Coleoptera > Lampyridae > Pyrocoelia > Pyrocoelia pectoralis. Next base: position 89,272,191 of record CM070074.1, on the reverse strand, counting down.
GGTCTTGTGCAGCATCTTCTCGCCATCGACCCGGAGGTGGTCAAGTTTACAAAACTCAAAATTACAGTCATCAAGTTCATCTTTTGACAAAAGCAAAACTGGTAAAGGTCTTTCCCAAACACGATAGTCCGCGCGTGCACACGCTGTAATTTGTCTGAGAAACAGTTTTCCTGCCATAATAAATGCTTTGCATACAATAAGAGCATACACAACCAAAAAACAAGTTGTGGAAGTGAAGTTAGTAGACTCCTGAATATGTTGCAAAAATCAGAAAATATATTTTTAATGTTTGATGAATTTCTCCATTCTAGTGGTTTTTCTTCTAATTTAGGGGATACTCTAAAATATTTTTATTGATGAAAGGCTTACAAAGACATCGTTTCACGATGGAAACACATCTTGCATTCAGTGATACAACTACCAATGATATTTAGTCATCTTCTTCACCTCAGAAAATGCTTTATCTCCTGAAGGATCGCAATGTTGAGGATGCTTTCCCAAAAGTAGCCATTGCTCTTCGAATGTACCTTGCCATGTCTCTGACGAATTGCTCTGCCGAACGATTTTTTCGTGCTGGAGGCGAATAAAAAATTATCTTCGATCCTCGGTATCGCATGTGAGCTCCAATTATTTTGGTTTATTAGCAATTGAGAGTGACGTATTAAATAATCTAAATTTCGAAGATTTGATCTCTTGTTTCTCTAGTGCAAAGGTGAGACGTAAAGTTAAGAGGCATTAATATAAGAATTTGTTTATGCGTTACGTCTTTTTTTTTTTAATATTTGACCAAGGGGATTTTATGTTTGATATTGAGAATTATTATATTTTTGTTTAGGCTTTATATATATATTATATAAAACGTTTATTTATTTCGGAATGTAAAATTCATGTTCAGTTTACCTTTTTTTTAAGTTTCAGGGGATTTTTCAGGAAACCAAAAATTACTATCGGCAGACCACAGCACTTATTTGAGGGGGATTACTATTTTAAGTCAAATCTCTAACATTTAATTTAAACTGATTGATCTTTCGAAAATTTGATTTGATTTTTGTGTTTTTTTGAGTTCCCAGAGGCGGCAATATGACATCTTCACATCTGCTTACATCGGCATATGCGGTTAATCCGGCTCCGAATGCATGTAGTTCCAGCATTAATAGAACACGACTTTTACGTCCCTCCACGCAGTGGGTATGTATCCTAGGGCAATACTTGCCCTTAGTAACGTACAGAGTGTGGCGGCGACCAGGTCGAGGCCTTGTTGTAGTAGAGCAGGGAGAATTCCAGCCCCTTAGCAGGAAAACCACCCCTTGTACCAAACACGCAAGTGATAACTATGTTAAAGAATGGAATTTTATGACGGAGAATCGTCTTCCGATTTAAGAGCTTACTAAATATGCACCAACTTGCAGCCCCTTGGCAGGAAAACCACCCCCTGTACCAAATACGCAGGAGGGAATTACCTAATCGTTAAATAATAAGTTTAATAAATTGTTAAAATCTACCCGAATAACAAGCTAACAACAAATAGATATTTTTGGATTGGGTGTATTATAATTCCTCGGCGCTTCGAGTCTCGAACTTACAAATCCGTAAAATCTTTTAAACCCTCCTTAAAGCTTTGAAGAAAGAAACGGCACGATTCGTTCTCAAAAATCAGGTTGTTGGTTGCTAATGTGATACAATTAAAAAAAAAATTATTTTTGTGAAAAAATATGTCTGAAAATGGAAAACAAGAGGAAATAGCTAATATTTTAGCCGAAGAAGCGAAACCTGAAACGCTTGAGTTATTGCCACGAAAACCAAGAGGTATTTTAATTAGTTAATAACTAAATATTTTAATAAATGACTATATTTCAATTGCTGGTTTTTTACCACAAATTACTGCATAAATGATCTAATTTTAATACGATTTTACAAAAATGTATTCTTTGCTTCATGAGTTATTAGTAAAAGATAAGTGAGAAATAATCAATATCGATACTCATCAAGGGATTGCTGTGGCGATCATATGTTTAAAAAATTGACGACAATATTTGGCACTAATTTAGATATTGAAAGGAAATAAGGAAAAAGATTTGGTTTTTTGAATGCGATATTTTGCTTTTTAGCAATAGCTTCTGTCTTATGCAAATCGTAGATTTGTGGAGCGAAATTCAATTTCTAGAATGTGTAGTTATAATTAGGAGTTTTGATTCAATCTCTGATATTGTAATCGTCACCACTTCCATTATGAGTATTGGATTAACCCCTTTGTCCTCTTCGAAGTAAACTACAAAATCATACCAATATCTTTAAGTGCAATACAACTTTCCATAATCCTTGTGTAAAAGAAAGTTTGAAACTGACTTTCGATTGAGCGAGCACCTTATATTGGGTAACACAACAGGGCATTTGATTCTATTAATACCATCACTCCCAACAATTACAGCTGGTAATACCGCGAGTACGGGATTTTCAATAGAAATAAACAAGCTACACCCTTGAAGTGTTTGCCCAGGCTCCATCGTAGATGTAATCTTCGCCCGGATGGCCGTACTCAACAAGAGCTTGCGAACAATCAGGCTCGTAAATCTTTTGCCTTTTTTTCTTGTTTTGTGCTGAATAAGCCTTGCTCCCTTGTTCGAGATGCTGTAAAAGGCTACTTTCAGTTCACTTTAAATCTCATTTCCCAACTGGACGGTATAATGAGTGACCCCTTGATTCGATTATGCACAGAAGTAGCACTTGCGCTTCGCGTGATTTCAAAAAACATGCATACCAAAATACCTTGGCATTTCTGACAATGCATGGACAACCAACTCAATTAGGATGAGGTCGGCTTCGTATTGAATCTATGTGAACATTGGGGCAAAAATTCAGTTTCTTTATGCTAGATGCCTAATATTTAACATTTAGTTTGATCCTTGAGGCCATAACTTTAGCGTTATGTAAATCATAAAGTCGTTGCGAGACTTTCTCAAGAGAAGGTATAAACTTTTAGGGACAGCTCTGTAACGCTGAAAATTACAGCGAACATAATATATAATTCTGCCACTTTGTCAACACCTGATTTAAAGATAGACACAACTTAATGGTGTTGCTCGTATCTAAATGCCTGATACGACGACTCGCTAATATTCATCTTTTGCTTTTCAGCTTAAAATATGTCCAGTTATGTCGTCGATTAATTACATCCTCATCGAAACGAAGATGGCACATCCTGAGAACTAAGTTTTACTACAATTTGTGAATTCGGATTGAAAGATAATAACCACCTGTTCCGGTATTTCAAAGACGGATCTAATAGAAACGGTTAAAATAGTTATTGTCGTGCGACAGTTTGACAAACTCTGCTCGTTTCAGGAGTTTATTCTATAAATTATGTTTTGCAGATCTGAACTAAGTTTATAAATTAGGTTACATTAGAGAGGTCTTTGAACTGAACTATTCTTAAGTTTCCGAATTTGTCGCGATAAATAAAATTGATTCGGCTTAAAGCTTAACAAATTTATACATAGCTGTAACATATTTTTATTTGATTGAAAAGTTACCTACGCGTTATTTAATAATAAAACTAGCTGAAGATATCCAAGTTTCATCTGTGGCATGTAATTATTTACATTAAGTAAGTCTGACAATCAAGTCGCACGATATATCGGTTGTTGTACAAATATCAACATGAATTACTGCTGAAATGTTGTCAAACTATGATTTAAATTGTGGTCTCAAGATTATGAAATGTACTTGTCAGTTTTGTTAGCAATCACATTTTTTTGATGGTTTCATAGTCACCTGACAACGTGAGCCGCTTAAAGGATACCACCACTGTCATGCTTTCCACTCAACTTACTTTCCAATGTGCTTTGCAGGAGCACTTTTGGAACTTTTCTAGCAGTTTTCGTTGCGATTAAGCTGCCGGTTTCTGCGTTAATTTTGTTCTCCAACTTCTGTTTCCGCTTTTCCTTGTGCCTTCATGTTTCCTAGTTAATAAGCATGTATTTTCATATTTTTTATGAATTTGATATTGTGTTTAAAATACCGCATTAGAATAATTGCTTCGTGGAATGCTTGTTCATTAAACTTTTAAAAACTTTTGTTTTTTCAATTAAACTGGGAAACGACTGAAAATATCGAATTGAGGTTTTCAAATTTTATCCATTTTCCAACTATCTACAAAAGTTGTACACTCTGTACAAACACACTTTCAGCACGACAATGCCGATGTCCATTTGAGATCAAGCATTAACATAAGATACTCCAGGTACTTAACAGAGGTTGTTTCGTTTTCAGTTTTGATTATTTCGAGTAGATTGAGTGTTTTTTAAAAAATTCGCAACAAGAATATTATCTCACTGATCACGAACTAATTATAGAGCATGATAATTCGATGTATGAGGAATTGCAGTAAGAGAAAGCAAGCGATATTGAGAGATCGTATGATTGTCGATGAACAAGAAGAAAATGTAATTGTCGAATGTCAAGAATTAGAAGAGACTGGTGAATCTGTAACGTTAGAGAATTAGCAATTGGCATAGTGATGACAACGTATACTCGCAAATTAAACGTTTCAGAACAGAAAATCATACTATCGTCCTATTAATTGACATGCTAAACAAAATATTCTTGGATTATGCTGAAAAAAAAGCTTTATCAAGTTACAAAAACCTGAAGAAAACTGTTAAGTACCAGCACCATTTTCGAGTGAAATGAAAGAAACTTATAAGCTCACGTCACTTCAACATTCCACCATTAAATGTCACCGAAAGGTGGAATATTGGCAGTGTGTTAAAAAGAATCAATTTTATAACAGGGAACCAACATTAAACGCCTCTAAATTTATGCTACCAAGAAATTTGTGTATCTAGACAGTCGTACAGGGAAATAATGGACATGTTCAGAGATCTCAACTCTTTACTCTTAACACAAGATTAAGTGAACTAAATAATGTGCTCCAAGAAAATCCCAAATTGCAGTTGCACTTTGAGGTTAGGTACGTTAGAAGTAACCAGCACTAACCGTGGGTATTTTACGGCGGAAGTCGAGTAAATAGTTTACTCTCATCGGTACCGTTCAGTGTAGTAAACATACAAAACGGGAACTTTGCCATGAATACAATTTTGAAGTTTCCACTTTTATAAGCTGCGAAGTTAGTACAATAAATCAAAATAACAACATTTAGTTCAAACCTAATACAGCGCAAGGAGTTCGTGCTGATTAAAGCACCAACGAACACTACCAAAGTAATCATGTTGAAGTAGTTCAATTTAATTTAATAATCCAAATTGTTACATTTAAATGGTATCCTAATTTGTTCATTTTAGATTTTAATGTTATCACTATATAATAACCGAGACGTGTGTATATGTTTGTGTTGCTGTGCACTTTTCCGACAGTCGCCGAATCCTGACGAATGCGGATGTGATATTTTAAAACCAAAGCTATTACAAATTTATAACCTACAAATTAATGCTACAATTATAGATAGGTACCCCGCAAACTGCGTAAATATCTGCACTAATTTTTTTCAAAGTAAGTTTTAAACATTTTAGTATAAAAGTCCGTCATCTTATTCAAGCGGTATTTGTGTCTAAATATATTTTCTTTACTTAGAAAATACGTTCAAAGTTTCCTTATGGAGATTACGTGTAAAATAAAATTCGCTATTTGTGCTTATTTTTGGGTGAAAATTTTGTGTAAACATGCAAAGTTTGTCTGTCCGAGGTCCTTAACCCATTTCGAACATTAAAACAATGCCAGAAAGTATTTTCGCGAAAAGTATCGGAAACTTTTTCTCGATAACATGGAAATTTAATTATTTCAAGTTGAAAAGTTATTTAAATGATGAAAAATGATTCTATTATGCCTCGCGTTAACATTTTCATGGTTAAAATGATGTAAAAAGTAGTAACAGCATTCATCGTAGACTAATTTATGTGTCCCGATACCTTCTTTCGGTAACTTTCGAAATGTACATGTTTGTGTGCTTATTTCGAATTTAGAGATTTTGAACGATGAACGATGTCGTAGGTAACATATATAGTCGAATGTTTTCACCGAGAAAAATGTTTTTGCCTACATAGTTAACTTAATATCTATTGATGAAAGTAGGTAGCAAGTGTATTGTTACGTTACACTATACCAAAGAGAATACCTATACTTTGACTATACTTCTAAATATAGAACTTATATTGTAATTAATAGGAAGTAAAATCCATATTTACTGCTGTACATATACGTGTAAATGGTGGCCTTTAGTTAGTGAAATAAACAAAAATTTGAAACTGTTTAAGGTAGAGAAGGTCTTTCTATAAAACAGATGTTATGCAACGTTAGACCAGCTTCTATTTGTACATTTTATGTTTTATGGTATTTTTAGTTTTACTATAGTTAAAGATGAATGTTAAAACGTTCTCCTTAAGGCCATTCGTATTCCCAAAAAGTTGTCAGTGTCCAAATTGAGTTCTTTTACATTCAAAATTCATTCTAAACTATCCTTATGAAGTTCACAAGGAATTTGTTATATTTTCGTTAATTTTTGGGCAAAGACTATGTGCAAAGACGTAATTAAAATTGTGAAAGGGCCATTATGTATTTTTGGTCTCAAATCTACTCCAAAAAGTTTGTATTTTACATTTTTTTTAATAATTGGTAAAGGTACTTTAAGTAGGTAGGAACGAATTCGTATATCTTTACCAAATATCAACCCATTTTTGTGATTTTTACGTCAAATGTAAGTAAATGTAATCCTTTATTTTAGTTACTTTAATAACTTGCTAAATTACAGATACCTACAGGGTCAAATATCTGAAAAGGTACAAAAATGTAACTTTTTTTTTCTTTTTTCAAGCAACTAAGCCAGCTGAACAAGGTGTGATATTTTAAAACAAAAGCTATTACAACCTACAATCACAGATACCCCCTCCCCCCAAAGCACGCAAAACGCGAGAATCGCGTGTACCCCCGTTTATAATTAATATGTTAATATAAATGTCTTCGAACTAGCCACTGGCTTGATAATGGAATAAGCTTATCCTGAAACATGTCGCCCTAAGAACGTCGTATCAAATAAATACATTAGTAGAACACCGACACCTTTTCCCCCCCCGTTTTTGACGTCACGGTGGGGGGGGGGCATGGCCCACGTGGGGGACGTGTTTTATCCTTAGGGATGATTCTGGAGGGGGTAATTTATTTTTAGGGGTGATTCTGGATGCTGGATGTCTTTTCTGGATGCTGGATGGCTTTTCTGGATGTCTTTTCTGGATGCTGGATGGCTTTTCTGGATGCTGGATGTTGGATGCCGGATGCTGGATGTCTTTTCTGGATGCTGGATGCTGGATGCCTTTTTGGCTAGACGCCATCTTGGATTTTGACGTCACTAACCCCGCCCACGTGGGGGGCGTGTTTTTATCCTTAGGGCTGATGCTGGATGCCCTTTTCCGGTTTCACGTGGGGGGCGTGTTATTTATCCTTAGGGCTGATGCTGGATGCCCTTTTGGTTTCTTAATGCCTTTTTGTCTTTCCTGAATGCCTTTTTGGCCTTAATACCCTTTTGGCTTCTTAACGCCTTTTTGCCTTTCCTGAATGCCTTTTTGGCCTTAATACCCTTTTGGCTTCTTAACGCCTTTTTGCCTTTCCCGGGTGCTGAATGCCTTTTTGGCCTTAATACCCTTTTGGCTTCTTAACGCCTTTTTGCCTTTCCCGGATTCCTTTTTGGCCTTAATACCCTTTTGGCTTCTTAACGCCTTTTTGTCTTTCCCGGATGCCTTTTTGGCCTTAATACCCTTTTGGCTTCTTAACGCCTTTTTGCCTTTCCTGAATGCCTTTTTGGCCTTAATACCCTTTTGGCTTCTTAACGCCTTTTTGCCTTTCCCGGGTGCTGAATGCCTTTTTGGCCTTAATACCCTTTTGGCTTCTTAACGCCTTTTTGCCTTTCCCGGATTCCTTTTTGGCCTTAATACCCTTTTGGCTTCTTAACGCCTTTTTGTCTTTCCCGGATGCCTTTTTGGCCTTAATACCCTTTTGGCTTCTTAACACCTTTTTGCCTTTCCCGGATGCCTTTTTGGCCTTAATACCCTTTTGGCTTCTTAACGCCTTTTTGCCTTTCCCGGGTGCTGAATGCCTTTTTGGCCTTAATACCCTTTTGGCTTCTTAACGCCTTTTTGCCTTTCCCGGATGCCTTTTTGGCCTTAATACCCTTTTGGCTTCTTAACGCCTTTTTGTCTTTCCTGAATGTCTTTTTGGCCTTAATACCCTTTTGGCTTCTTAACACCTTTTTGCCTTTTCCGGATGCTGAATGCCTTTTTGGCCTTAATACCCTTTTGGCTTCTTAACGCCTTTTTGCCTTTCCTGAATGCCTTTTTGGCCTTAATACCCTTTTGGCTTCTTAACGCCTTTTTGCCTTTCCCGGGTGCTGAATGCCTTTTTGGCCTTAATACCCTTTTGGCTTCTTAACGCCTTTTTGCCTTTCCCGGATGCCTTTTTGGCCTTAATACCCTTTTGGCTTCTTAACGCCTTTTTGTCTTTCCTGAATGTCTTTTTGGCCTTAATACCCTTTTGGCTTCTTAACACCTTTTTGCCTTTTCCGGATGCTGAATGCCTTTTTGGCCTTAATACCCTTTTGGCTTCTTAACGCCTTTTTGCCTTTCCTGAATGCCTTTTTGGCCTTAATACCCTTTTGGCTTCTTAACGCCTTTTTGCCTTTCCCGGGTGCTGAATGCCTTTTTGGCCTTAATACCCTTTTGGCTTCTTAACGCCTTTTTGCCTTTCCCGGGTGCTGAATGCCTTTTTGGCCTTAATACCCTTTTGGCTTCTTAACGCCTTTTTGCCTTTCCTGAATGCCTTTTTGGCCTTAATACCCTTTTGGCTTCTTAACGCCTTTTTGCCTTTCCTGAATGCCTTTTGGCCTTAATACCCTTTTGGCTTCTTAACGCCTTTTTGCCTTTCCCGGGTGCTGAATGCCTTTTTGGCTTTTGGTTTCTTAATACCCTTTTAGCTTTTCGGGTTTCTTAACGCCTTTTTGCCTTTCTCGGATGCTGAATGCCTTTTTGGCTTTTGGTTTCTTAATACCCTTTTGGTTTCTGGCGTCTTAATGTCCTTTTCTGTTTTCTTAATGCCTTTTTGGCTTTTGGTTTCTTAATACCCTTTTGGCTTTCTGGTTTCTGAATATGTGTTTCACTTTTTAGTTTTAATTATTGCATAAAGTCCCGCTCAAGTAAACACACAGAGGAGGAGGTGCTGGAAACTTCTACAGTGGAGGATTTCCGTATGGTAACGGTATACATTAGAAAAGCGCATTTACTAAAATTCATTTATTTTTATGATTGTGAAAACATTATACAGAAGCTTAATTATATTATCATTTTCAATTAGATTTACAGTAAACAAATTTTCAAAAAACCTAAGTGGCTAAGTTTAAAATACAGAAACATTAAACAATAAAGTCCGCAAACGTTTGAATGGCAATCTTGAAGTACTTTGTCGTTGTCGAATTCTTCTCCAAAAATCTCAGGTGCCTCCGGTGGTCGACCAAAGGAATCAAAATATTCTCCTCGTCCATTCCCATCAATGTAGATTGCAGTCCAATGTACCCCAGGCCTGTATGACGGATCGGTGTTTACACAAGGTCTTGGTGCGTGTTTCGGCAATTGATTACCAGCACATACAAGTCGAAATACATTTTTCTGACCCGGAATCAGATTTAGCAACTTGAGAATTTGACCCGTATTCATCCTTGGAATTTGTCCAATCTTGAAGTAGTAAAACGTTTTCTAAGGCACACATAGGCTCCTCAATAGTATGATGCATGCAGCGATAAGCTTGCGCTTCTTTCTTCAAATTTTTAAGCGATGGACATTCATTGTCTTCCAGATTCACGATTGGCTTGTTAAGAAATCCCAGTACCTGGCACTTTTCAATACCTTTCACATAAATTTTGTTGTTGTAAGACTTCAGGACTTTTGCCGCTTCTCGTTCGAAATCTTGGAATGGGACATATCCTGAACTCCAGCGTAGACCGTGGTAACGTGTCTCGAGATAATTTACAGTTTTCTTTGCATCATGGGATAATGTCGAATAGGATGTTGGTGGTTTAAATAAGAAAATCGTCAGATTACCATCATCCGTAACTATGGCCAGCTCTTTAGGAATGAAATTATTGTCATCCCCCCGAAACCCTTGCAAATCCACAAATGCATCAGCGACCATTCTTCTCGACCGTATAACAGAAACTGGGACTGCTAAAAACGGAACAGTATGGAAATATCCAATTTCGTAATAAGGATATAATTTGTTATGCCTAAGGGCAGGAATTGTTTACAGCAAATAAGGTCTAAGGCTAGAAAAATATTTATTAGATTTGATTAAATAAATAAATAAATCATTTAATGTCTTTTGTCTTTTTGGCTTTTCTGGATGTCCTTCTGTTGCAAAACATTTTATGCTTTTGTATACATTTTGTCATTTTTGAAACAAAAACATCTTATCTCCTGAATTAGTTTTCTTAGAAGTATGTCCACGAATCAAAACTAAGAAACAAAAATACTTAAGTCGGAATCTATTTCTATTTTCACCTTAAATTGCGAAATGTTTGGAATTCTTTACGTTGTTGCATACTCCCTTTTTCTGAAAATGTTGTGAGAAAACAATTTTTTTAAAGTGTCTCTATCAGCCATTTTTTGTAAACAATGTTCGGTGCACAACATAATTTACGTTGCGCACAACATAATTTACGGTGCGCACAACAATATTTTCGGTGAGCCCTACCACCCAATCGTGCGCACAACATCAATTACGGTGCGCATGACCACCTTTTCGGTGCGCACAACACCATTTACGGTGCGCAATACCAAATTTTCGGTGCGCACGATTAGTCATTTTACTTTTGGTGGGAATTTTGATTTTTGTAACCATTTTGGTTTTGTCGGTCATATTTAATGGCCAAGCAAGCTGCATACGTGGACTTTGGAAAGAAATACAGGATTTAAACTATAAACAAAACTAAATCATATGTTTGAAGCATGTTAGGTGCATTTTGCCTTTTGGCTTTATGAATGCCCTTTCGGCTTTTTCGGATAATTTCCATATTGACTTTTTGGCTTTCCTGGATGACTCTGACTCTTCCTCAAACCCAAAAAAGGTACTACACGATTTATTTATTTAATCTAATCTATAATCGAGTAACGGATTACGTCATCCAGGAAAGCCAAAAAGTCATTATGGAAATTATCCGAAAAAGCCGAAAGGGCATTCATAAAGCCAAAAAGGCAAAATGCACCTAACATGCTTCAAACATATGATTTAGTTTTGTTTATAGTTTAAATCCTGTATTTCTTTCCAAAGTCCACGTATGCAGCTTGCTTGGCCATTAAATATGACCGACAAAACCAAAATGGTTACAAAAATCAAAATTCCCACCAAAAGTAAAATGACTAATCGTGCGCACCGAAAATTTGGTATTGCGCACCGTAAATGGTGTTGTGCGCACCGAAAAGGTGGTCATGCGCACCGTAATTGATGTTGTGCGCACGATTGGGTGGTAGGGCTCACCGAAAATATTGTTGTGCGCACCGTAAATTATGTTGTGCGCAACGTAAATTATGTTGTGCGCACCGAACATTGTTTACAAAAAATGGCTGATAGAGACACTTTAAAAAAATTGTTTTCTCACAACATTTTCAGAAAAAGGGAGTATGCAACAACGTAAAGAATTCCAAACATTTCGCAATTTAAGGTGAAAATAGAAATAGATTCCGACTTAAGTATTTTTGTTTCTTAGTTTTGATTCGTGGACATACTTCTAAGAAAACTAATTCAGGAGATAAGATGTTTTTGTTTCAAAAATGACAAAATGTATACAAAAGCATAAAATGTTTTGCAACAGAAGGACATCCAGAAAAGCCAAAAAGACAAAAGACATTAAATGATTTATTTATTTATTTAATCAAATCTAATAAATATTTTTCTAGCCTTAGACCTTATTTGCTGTAAACAATTCCTGCCCTTAGGCATAACAAATTATATCCTTATTACGAAATTGGATATTTCCATACTGTTCCGTTTTTAGCAGTCCCAGTTTCTGTTATACGGTCGAGAAGAATGGTCGCTGATGCATTTGTGGATTTGCAAGGGTTTCGGGGGGATGACAATAATTTCATTCCTAAAGAGCTGGCCATAGTTACGGATGATGGTAATCTGACGATTTTCTTATTTAAACCACCAACATCCTATTCGACATTATCCCATGATGCAAAGAAAACTGTAAATTATCTCGAGACACGTTACCACGGTCTACGCTGGAGTTCAGGATATGTCCCATTCCAAGATTTCGAACGAGAAGCGGCAAAAGTCCTGAAGTCTTACAACAACAAAATTTATGTGAAAGGTATTGAAAAGTGCCAGGTACTGGGATTTCTTAACAAGCCAATCGTGAATCTGGAAGACAATGAATGTCCATCGCTTAAAAATTTGAAGAAAGAAGCGCAAGCTTATCGCTGCATGCATCATACTATTGAGGAGCCTATGTGTGCCTTAGAAAACGTTTTACTACTTCAAGATTGGACAAATTCCAAGGATGAATACGGGTCAAATTCTCAAGTTGCTAAATCTGATTCCGGGTCAGAAAAATGTATTTCGACTTGTATGTGCTGGTAATCAATTGCCGAAACACGCACCAAGACCTTGTGTAAACACCGATCCGTCATACAGGCCTGGGGTACATTGGACTGCAATCTACATTGATGGGAATGGACGAGGAGAATATTTTGATTCCTTTGGTCGACCACCGGAGGCACCTGAGATTTTTGGAGAAGAATTCGACAACGACAAAGTACTTCAAGATTGCCATTCAAACGTTTGCGGACTTTATTGTTTAATGTTTCTGTATTTTAAACTTAGCCACTTAGGTTTTTTGAAAATTTGTTTACTGTAAATCTAATTGAAAATGATAATATAATTAAGCTTCTGTATAATGTTTTCACAATCATAAAAATAAATGAATTTTAGTAAATGCGCTTTTCTAATGTATACCGTTACCATACGGAAATCCTCCACTGTAGAAGTTTCCAGCACCTCCTCCTCTGTGTGTTTACTTGAGCGGGACTTTATGCAATAATTAAAACTAAAAAGTGAAACACATATTCAGAAACCAGAAAGCCAAAAGGGTATTAAGAAACCAAAAGCCAAAAAGGCATTAAGAAAACAGAAAAGGACATTAAGACGCCAGAAACCAAAAGGGTATTAAGAAACCAAAAGCCAAAAAGGCATTCAGCATCCGAGAAAGGCAAAAAGGCGTTAAGAAACCCGAAAAGCTAAAAGGGTATTAAGAAACCAAAAGCCAAAAAGGCATTCAGCACCCGGGAAAGGCAAAAAGGCGTTAAGAAGCCAAAAGGGTATTAAGGCCAAAAAGGCATTCAGGAAAGGCAAAAAGGCGTTAAGAAGCCAAAAGGGTATTAAGGCCAAAAAGGCATTCAGGAAAGGCAAAAAGGCGTTAAGAAGCCAAAAGGGTATTAAGGCCAAAAAGGCATTCAGCACCCGGGAAAGGCAAAAAGGCGTTAAGAAGCCAAAAGGGTATTAAGGCCAAAAAGGCATTCAGCACCCGGGAAAGGCAAAAAGGCGTTAAGAAGCCAAAAGGGTATTAAGGCCAAAAAGGCATTCAGGAAAGGCAAAAAGGCGTTAAGAAGCCAAAAGGGTATTAAGGCCAAAAAGGCATTCAGCATCCGGAAAAGGCAAAAAGGTGTTAAGAAGCCAAAAGGGTATTAAGGCCAAAAAGACATTCAGGAAAGACAAAAAGGCGTTAAGAAGCCAAAAGGGTATTAAGACCAAAAAGGCATCCGGGAAAGGCAAAAAGGCGTTAAGAAGCCAAAAGGGTATTAAGGCCAAAAAGGCATTCAGCACCCGGGAAAGGCAAAAAGGCGTTAAGAAGCCAAAAGGGTATTAAGGCCAAAAAGGCATTCAGGAAAGGCAAAAAGGCGTTAAGAAGCCAAAAGGGTATTAAGGCCAAAAAGGCATTCAGCATCCGGAAAAGGCAAAAAGGTGTTAAGAAGCCAAAAGGGTATTAAGGCCAAAAAGACATTCAGGAAAGACAAAAGGCGTTAAGAAGCCAAAAGGGTATTAAGGCCAAAAAGGCATCCGGGAAAGGCAAAAAGGCGTTAAGAAGCCAAAAGGGTATTAAGGCCAAAAAGGCATTCAGCACCCGGGAAAGGCAAAAAGGCGTTAAGAAGCCAAAAGGGTATTAAGGCCAAAAAGGCATCCGGGAAAGGCAAAAAGGTGTTAAGAAGCCAAAAGGGTATTAAGGCCAAAAAGGCATCCGGGAAAGACAAAAAGGCGTTAAGAAGCCAAAAGGGTATTAAGGCCAAAAAGGAATCCGGGAAAGGCAAAAAGGCGTTAAGAAGCCAAAAGGGTATTAAGGCCAAAAAGGCATTCAGCACCCGGGAAAGGCAAAAAGGCGTTAAGAAGCCAAAAGGGTATTAAGGCCAAAAAGGCATTCAGGAAAGGCAAAAAGGCGTTAAGAAGCCAAAAGGGTATTAAGGCCAAAAGGCATCCGGGAAAGACAAAAAGGCGTTAAGAAGCCAAAAGGGTATTAAGGCCAAAAGGAATCCGGGAAAGGCAAAAAGGCGTTAAGAAGCCAAAAGGGTATTAAGGCCAAAAAGGCATTCAGCACCCGGGAAAGGCAAAAAGGCGTTAAGAAGCCAAAAGGGTATTAAGGCCAAAAAGGCATTCAGGAAAGGCAAAAAGGCGTTAAGAAGCCAAAAGGGTATTAAGGCCAAAAAGGCATTCAGGAAAGACAAAAAGGCATTAAGAAACCAAAAGGGCATCCAGCATCAGCCCTAAGGATAAATAACACGCCCCCACGTGAAACCGGAAAAGGGCATCCAGCATCAGCCCTAAGGATAAAAACACGCCCCCACGTGGGCGGGGTTAGTGACGTCAAAATCCAAGATGGCGTCTAGCCAAAAAGGCATCCAGCATCCAGCATCCAGAAAAGACATCCAGCATCCGGCATCCAACATCCAGCATCCAGAAAAGCCATCCAGCATCCAGAAAAGACATCCAGAAAAGCCATCCAGCATCCAGAAAAGACATCCAGCATCCAGAATCACCCCTAAAAATAAATTACCCCCTCCAGAATCATCCCTAAGGATAAAACACGTCCCCCACGTGGGCCATGCCCCCCCCCCCACCGTGACGTCAAAAACGGGGGGGGAAAAGGTGTCGGTGTTCTACTTACATTTCATCGAATAATAAAGAAAATTTAAGGGGAAGGTTGTGAGTTTTATCATAATTTTACTACCTAAGTACTTCAAGTGTTTATTCTCAGTTGTGAATACTTTCTATCAGGATCTATCTACGTATTTTGTGGTCGACCAATGTAGTAATATTTCCTGAATGCTATATGTATTTAAAAAGTACAGGTCGAATATAATACAACAGGGTTGACAATTAACAAGGAAGGAAGATTAGATTAGAAAATTATAGTAGGAAACGAGCGTAAAGAAGACTTATTATGCTACATCACGATGATGATTATTGCTTCTTCTCACACTGCACAGTGCACAGCTAAATGGGCAGTATTTGGCTGCAAACAAGATTAATGTAATCGAAAACACTCCCTACTCAGCGGATTTGGAAATGTGCGACTTTTGACTGTTTTTTCGGCTAAAAAAGAACGACGAAGTAGGTTTTTTCCAGAGGAAGTGATCGGTATTATCAACCAACTTCAAAAAGTTGGATACTAAATTCGTCTGGATGTCTGTGTATCTGTGCGTTGGTCGATGTTACAGGGTTTAGAAAGCTGGACATGGTGTCATCTTACAGGAAATTCTTTACTTATTCCAAATCTTTGGTAAATTTTTTGATCGGATCACCCGTTCGTCGTCGGGATGCCATTAAAGTCACAATATACACCCTTTAATATCTCGAAAACGACACATCCAATTACAAAAAGAAAAAAACCCGTTTCCTTTATTTTTTGAAACCTATTGAGTCATGATACGTAAACATCACCCTCAATCCCCTGTGGGGTGGAGCGGGGGTGAGTTTTGAAAACTTAAATGGGAACACCTACTTTTTATTTGACTTTTGCATTCTCCATAAAAACTATTCTCAAATTGCAAGTTTCACTCCCAACTTCAACCCATTGTTTGGGGGTGGAAAGAGGGAAAATTGCACACGTCCGCAGAAAAACGATTTTTTTTGTACTTTTTTTTCCTCTAACATTTTTTCGTGATTTACAAATTATTGTCCGTCACCTCTCCGCTCCCATCTCCCTTAAGGGTGGGAAGAAAAACAATGACTCATTTGTGCAGAATCCCGGGTGCTTGTGTCTAAGGGAGGGGGGTAGTTATATACATATATATATTGTATGTAGTATATGCGATAATTAGTTACAAATTTGAAGTTGGTTGAAATTAGAATTTTATAAGAATTCGCACCTTTTGATACTTGTTTTAATAGTGTTCCTAAAGCTGCTTGGCTGAAGGATAGAATAGCTCAGTGCAACTACTTTGAATATAATTTTGAAAAAGTTGCACTGGTACTTTTATTCTCAATAATAATGGCTTGTCCCTCGTATTATCTAACTGTATGCTTGAAAAGCAACTGGTAAAAAATCATTAATACGAGCGTCGATCAATAAGTGCTCGTTTTGGAAACAAGGCGCAGGTTTTTCACAGTTTTTTTTTGTTTTTCAACATACTTAATTCCCTTTCAGTCCCATACACTTTTCCCAACGTTTCTGTCACTTCTTTAACCCTTCTAAAAAATAGGATTATTGTCGAACTCCTCAAAATACGCCCCTGTCTCAGCGATAACCTCTTCGTTCGAGCTGAATCTTTTCTCACCGAGCCATGTTTTCAAGTTGAGCAACAAAAAGAAGTCATAGGGAGCTAAATCGGGGGAGTACGGTGGGTGCGGCAGCAATTCGTAGCGCAATTTTCCAAATTTGCATGCATGCAGTTATCGTTATGAAAGGGCACTTTTTTCTTAGCCAAATGGGGCCGTGTCTCCTTCCATTTTTGATCAAATCGGTCCAATAAATCACTGTAGTACTGCTCATACGATCCATGAAGATTATTCCCTTCGAATCCCAAAAAATCGTGGCCATTACCTTTCCGGCCGACGGGACTGTCTTTGCCTTCTTCGGGGCAGATTCACCCGGAAAAATCCATTGTTTGGATTGCCGTTTGGTCTCTGGCGTATAATAATGGATCCAGGTTTCATCAACGGTAACGACTCAGCGGAAAAACTCCTTAGAATTTCTCTTGAAGAGGTTTAAACAATGCCTCGACATTGACAGTCGGGTCCGTCTGTTGTCGTCAGTGAGCAACCGCGGCACCCATCGGGCCGACACCTTTCTCATTCTTAATTTATCATGCAAGATATTTATAACCGTTCCATACGACACGCCTAGGGCCTCTGCTAGTTCGCGCACTTTAGTACGTCGATCAGCCAGAATCATTTTGCGAACCTTTTCAACGATTTCCTCGGAAGCTACGTCTGCCGGACCACCCGGCCGCTCCTCATCAAAAACGGATGGTCGACCACGTTGAACCAATATCTCACGGTGGTCATAGACGGTGAAATATACAGCATCCAACTGCGCTTTTATTTTTTCACATGTTTCGCCGTCCAAAAGTAAGAAGCGAATTACGGACCGATATTGTTCTTTTTCCATTTTCTATACGATCTTACAATGTGTGTGATAAAACTGGCTGCCAAAGAAAAACTAACCTATGAATTAATCGAAAATTTTGTGTGGTGTTTTTTCACAGATATGGCAGTACACGATGGTAATGCCAACTTCGTTTAGCCGCGCCATCTGTTTCCAAACACGGATCGACCCTCGTATATTGAGACATAATCCATTTGTTACTCTTACCATTGCAAAACTTTGGTCTGAATTAGTTCTGTAAAGTTTACATCACGCGATATTGTATACCTCTTTTAGAATATTATGGTTTTTTAGTTTGAGACCTTGGCATACAGCATATTGAAGATGAACTGAGTAAATGTAATAGTAGTTTACGTAACAAGTCCCGAAAGTGATCTTTTACTGGACAAGTAGGCAAATTACAGGACGAGCCGCAGGCGAGTCCTGCAAGCCTGCGAGTCCAGTAAAAGCACTTTTGAGACGTATTACGTACAATATTTTTTTTAAAATCGGCCAGAAACAGGCAGAACAATTGACCATTCTAGGCCGGAAAGTAAAAATGAGTCCGGTAAAGTAAAAATGAGTCCGGTAAAACTTTTACCGGACTATCACAATAACTTTCCGGCTCTGTCCGACAAAATGACATTTTCTGGCCTAAAAATAATCCGGAAAGTACTACTTTCTGGCCGATTTAAAAAAAAAATGGGAAATAAATTGAAATTGAAATTAAATGTATTAAATTGTATGTTGTATTGATTTCAAATGGAATCTACTTTGTTCGACGTGTGATGTGACATTCAATTAATTCGATTAATTGCAGTACATTTTCATCCCCTTTATTTAAAACAGGTTAAAAAAATGAAGTTACTGAAGATGCGGTGGAAGAGTTACAAATTAAATAGCTAATATAAATACCCAACCTCCTTAAAAATTAATACACCACGTGCTTTGCTACTGTTCGGTGTTCATTTGAATTGAAAAAATAAGAATTTATTTAGTTTATATCTTATAATAAAAGTCATCGAGTGTATTATATTATAATACATGTAAATGTAATAGCCTAAAGAGATTTTTCATCTTGTCGTGAGGAATAATAATCATTACTGTCATAGTGTGATGTATTATACATATGTAGCATATTTTGGCAGAACCATCATAAACAGGTACTAAGTTACTTTAATTGTAAACAGAATTCGAACACCTTGAAAGCTTCCACGCACTTTTAAACTAAAATGCAAGACTTTGACCTAATTTTTTTTGCCAAAGCGAAGTCAAGATCAGTAACTATGACCCCCATTTTCTCATATTTTTGTTACATCATAAAGAGATGTGAGGTAATTTACATGTTGTGCTTTCAGCGGTTTTGCTAACGTATTTATAACGTTAAAATTTGAGAATCAAAATTTCACAATATCGTTCCACTAACCCAGTTATACAATGTGATCAATTATTCATTATCTTTCGTAATTATTTGTATATCTACCTATCGCGGATGGTGTGTTTAAAATCAGTTAAGAGTTTATTCTTAAATCTGACTTTATACATAAGGCGATTTATTTTTATAAGATCAGCGAGTAGAGTCGAAAGGCTCCTCTATATTTATATAGTTAGTAATATTATTTATAGAATTACGAAAAATTTCGATTAGGTTGTTTCTAGGGGTCATTGCCTTCCTTAAGATGCACGTAATATTGAATTAATGTAAGAAAGATGAACTGGATTGATTTTTCATTTCGTTTATTTCAAGACAATTGACTAAATATAATGAAAATCTACCCACTTGTAAATTTGTGTTTATCCCTTTGAGGGGAGAGACGTTCGCAATTGTTTTCTTATTGATCATTGTTCACATTCTTGTTAAGATTATGAAGGAAAGTTGTAAGTACTTAATAGTAAGTAAGTATTGTGAAGAGAGAGGACTGTAAGTGTGATGTCATTCACCCCTTGAGGTTGAAGGCCCCGCGATACTCAGCTGTTTTTTTTTTAATTAACGCCGCCTCCCCTGATAACCCAACAACGGTGTGCCACATACTAAAAGATGCGTCCAGAAAATCTACTTTGTGATTTTATTTTGGAGCTTTGCCCTTCTATTTTTGGATGAGGTCGATATCCACGCGTTCGTTGACAGTTGTATCATGTTTTCACTTATAGAAAAAAAAAACTTTCTACGCTGATAGTCTCGCAATCGAGCTCTGCCTCATTAAACAATTTGTTCCTACGAAATGCTTCCCCCGTTACAATAATGTGCAATCATTTTTCAAAGAAAATGTCACGAGAAAGAAGCAAAATATTTGTAACAGTAACACGAAATTTTAAATTTAAGGTGCGCTTTTATGAACCAATAAGTTTTGTTTTTTTCAATCAATAATAAAGTGAGTACAAAGTGGTCAAGCGTGAAGTAACTAGCTAATGACGGAAATTATTCAATTAACTCTCAACGTGTATCTGCATTATGATTATTTTTAATAGATTATTTCTATAGGCGGTACATGTAAAGGAATACTCGAATGAATTAGATTGACTTGCAATTTACATACTATTAGTAATTGCGTAGCTTTTTTTTTTGTAAATCAATAAGAAAGAGAACCCTTGGAAATGTTCTAAGGATCACCACTTCAGCACCAACGTTAGGTAATTAAAGACTGCAGTGCAAGTAAAGAGGTGACATTTAGATAGATTATCAAATTTTGTTTGAAATTATCTAATACCACAGATGTACACATTGTATACATATTCTGTGCTAATCCACTTTATAAATTAGAGATTATGCAAGATTCCATTCATTTTTCTCATTAGTTCCAAAAAAACAGCTTAGCGATGCTTCTTTCGGTCTTTTGATCAAATAAGTAATTAATTGTTATAAATTAAGATGTGATTTCCTTTAATTAAAAGAGTTCGTTTCATAAGCATTTAAAATTGGTTGATTAAAAATTTAGCGGATCCATCTTGTGGTAGATAGTTAAAGCAATGTTTAAAAATTACAATAACAATTTTATATAAGTGTAGGCGGAAAACTGTATCAGAAGAAAACTATGTTTTAGTTATAAATTCCTTCGCAGCGACGTTTTCTATAAATGATTAGTGTAGATATGTATCTACTAGATGGCGAGCTACGTAAACGAAATATACAGTGACTTTTGTAATAAAGTCACTGTAACGAAATACATCCTTGAGTAAAGTCTAATTCCTATTCTATCTACTAAAGATGTTCTTTGTTATAGAATATAGAGCTTTATTTGTTACATGCAGTCGCTGCGGAAGCAATCGGAAGCAATATCTTGCTGGGGAGGAAATTTCCGTAAGAGGTTCCATGAATTATTTACAGTAAATAAACTATAATAACAACAATTACACGAGTAAGCCTAGTTACAATGAAAATGGTCTTAATAACCGAGGTTCTTAGGAGCCGAAGGTTTTTTCTAGCTCATCTGCATCCTGCATCAATTTAATTTTCCGTGTTTTCAGCAGCTTCATTTTTTCCAAGATGAATTGCCTCCATTCTCGTAAGTTAGAGAAAGTGCGAAATGCCTTTTACGCTTAGCGATAGGCATTTACGAGGATTACTCTGCAACAGGAAATATTAGTTCAATACGTAGCCCCCCCCCCCCTCACTGCAACTACTTTTATTTGAGTACTTCTCATGGTTCCGGAAAGCTTTTGAAGGAGATTATCCGGAACGGTTCCACTTTGCCACACAACTGCAATCAGTACCATTACTTCATTGCAACAAATGTACTATCCGATAGATTTTCTTCTGGCGTAGGTATCACACGAATAATTCGATATATGTAAATTGAAATAAAATAAAATAGAATAATTGCATTTTCACAGTTGATTTTCAGTTTCAGTGAAAGTTCTGTCAGATTAATAAATTGTTATTTTTTTTTCCTAAAGTCGAATGAAATCATGAAACTTATATAAACCACCAAAAATGACCCATGGGGGGGCCTCTTGGATCCGCCGTTGTATGTGAATTACAACTACACAGGTTAATAAAACACCAACTTACCCGTCTTAAAAATTTTGTAGAAAGTTTTGATCTGTCGAGCAGTTAAAAGTTAAAAGAGTTCAATAGAGGAGGGAGTCAATGAAAGATTAAATTTTAGTTTAATTATTTCGATATATTAGCGTCAATTGAAAGAACAAATCATTAAAGCCATCAAAATCAAAATCAAACTCCACCTTCCAACTTTCCCCTGTTTTAGTTTTAGCCACGACTAGCGCAATGACGATGGTACTTTCTCTTCTGGGGGTTTTGAATAATTTCTTTCACTATACCAACATTAAACCGTGTATCTCACTTTCATTAAATATTAAAGTTATAGATTCCTAATTGTTTGACACTTACAGGGTGTAACACCCTTTCCTGTTTTTTTTATTGTACAAGTTTTATTATTAAAAATGAATTTGGTAACGTGGGAGTTTTAGTTACCCACCCAATTTTAACGTTGATAGGCGCATAAAATTTTTCTCTACAGACAACCTTTCCATACTTATGGTTTACGAATGAATTTAGATTATCTACTTCCTGTCCCTAAGAATGTAATTTTCGCACTTTAGCTACTCACCAATTTCGAAACTGACAATACCACCCATGTATTTAATAACTTCCAAAATGTGATCATGGCCTGTGAGAAATTTTGACATAAAAGAACCATCAATACCTTCACTTTCTGCATTCCTTACATAGGAATAAAGCTTCGCCATATTTCATTCCTAAAAATGCGGGAAAGTGTATCAAAATCCCAATGAAATCAGATTTTAAATTTTTTCGATATTTTTAGTAGGTACATTAATTTTCTGTAAACTTCTGTAAACGTAATTGTAGTAATAACAAGTAATTTTACTTAAATGTTCATTTTAAATAAAACACGTGTTTCGACATTACACCTATATCATTATGAAGGGTTGTGATTACTGATTACTGATTACATATTCATCCGTCTGTCTATCAGAACCCAATTTTGTGGTTTTGGATTAATTATTATTATTATTCAATTATTAAGAGTGATGGGGGAATGATCAACGTGAATTGATTAATTATAATATCTTCGCAGCGAGAGCGACCTGTTTCAAGTTAGTCATCTTAATAAAGGCTTTAAATGTGGATGAAAAGATTTTGCATTTTAAAAAATGTAGTAAGGGGGAAATATAATAAAATTATCGCAGTAATTGGATTAACTTATCATAGATTATTAAAATTTGATATTTGTTTTTGTCATCATCAAATTTAATAATAATGATAGTGATAATTTTATTTTTTCCCGTATGTAGTTAATTCTTTGTTTATTTTTACTTAACCAAAGCTTATCATGCTTTACCTTTTATAAAATGTAAACCTTTCATCTACATCTGTCATTAACTAGATTTGTAATATCATTTAAAGATATTATGTTATTGCTTTTTCTTCTTATTAAAGTCTTAACTTTATATGTTTAACTAGCTGCTTACTCGCAGATTTGCTCGCGGCCTGGGGAAATGCGTATTTTCCAGGTTTCCCGGTGAAATTGTCGAACGGGACATACTTTGCCCGGGGTAAAGTAAAATTTAGTTTGAAAATTTTTAGATCTATTAAAGATCCTAAATACAAATTTTCAGCTTTCTAGCTCAATTCCCTGTTAAAAAAACCGAAATTCGGGTATTTTTCGGGTTTCCCGGGACCTATCTTATGACCTTTTCCTGGTCAAGTAAGGTATGTCCCAAATTTCCAGGAGACACACAAATTAGCTGCTTTATACAGGGTGACCCAGGGCTGTGTGATTGGTCCATAACTTTTTTGCTATTCAAGATATCGACATGCGGTTTTCACCGACAAGTAAGCACACTTATACTGCACATTATAAAAATATTTTGATTATATACAGAATGTTCCTATACAGGGTGGTAAACCAAAGTTGTGTTTTTTTTAAATGGAACACCCTATATATTTCTACATTATTAGTTTTTACATGAAAAAATAATGGCACTTTGTATAGGTCACTATGGGTCTAGCTCTCTCCGTTTCGGCGTTATTCAACGTTTTGTTCGAAAAAAGACTCATATTTGATGGGTCACTGCCCAGTAGGCCATGGATATTTTTCGAAAAACTTGCCACAGAAAATTTTAGAATAACTTGGAATTTTAATAAATAGTCGACTTTTGGTCCATGCATGCACACACTATACAGGGTGTGCTGAAACGCAAAAAGTCGAATAACTCTTTTTTTATAAATGGAACACCCTGTATTTCTGTTCACGATTCGATTAAGTTTTTTATAAGCTTTCCACTGATATACAATTTGTATGGTCAATTCTGAATAGTTACTGAGATTTTCCGGAAAAACTATTGTAATTATGAAGAAGTAGATTTTTGCAATTAGGCTGCTGTCAGCGAATATCGCAAGTGTTTAGATATCTTGCAACACGAGTAAAACATCCACTTGAGTTTCTTCATCAATCCTCCCTACCAATATCTCTTTTTTCCATATTTAATGCTGCCAGATTCTTCAAATCGATTTCTAAGTTTTGAAAAGAAATGACTCGTGGTACGCTCGTATCGGGAGATTTTTGATGGTATATTCTACTGGCTAACAAAACATTTCGATGGACTTCACCAATACAGTAACAAGGGCGTCGCCAAGGGGGGGCCAGGGGGCCATCGCCTCCCCTGGGAAAAAGAAAAAAGGCAAGTTATTAAAAATAAAAATAAATTTTGTGCGAAATCTTGAAAAAACGCCAGAGCCACGAACTCCCAATAGTGCTTGCCCCCCCTCTGGGAAAATTTTCTGGCGACGCCCTTGTACAGTAAACCATATTGATTAATTCTTGATGTGTGAAATTCATTTTAGTCGAGCAAAAATGTGCAACTGTAACAATGTAGATTATGACACTAGCATCTAAATTAACTGTTATATCACTTGCGATATTCGCCGACAGCAAACTACTTGCAAAAAACCACAACTTCTTCATAATTACAATAGTTTTTCCGGAAAATCTCAGTAACTATTCAGAATTGACCATACAAATTGTATATCGGTGGAAAGCTTATAAAAAACTTAATCGAATCGTGAACAGAAATACAGGGTGTTCCATTTATAAAAAAGAGTTATTCGACTTTTTGCGTTTCAGCACACCCTATATAGTGTGTGCATGCATGGACCAAAAGTCGACTATTTATTAAAATTCCAAGTTATTCTAAAATTTTCTGTGGCAAGTTTTTCGAAAAATATCCGTGGCCTACTGGGCAGTGACCCATCAAATATGAGTCTTTTTTCGAACAAAACGTTGAATAACGCCGAAACGGAGAGAGCTAGACCCATAGTGACCTATACAAAGTGCCATTATTTTTTCATGTAAAAACTAATAATGTAGAAATATATAGGGTGTTCCATTTAAAAAAACACAACTTTGGTTTACCACCCTGTATAGGAACATTCTGTATATAATCAAAATATTTTTATAATGTGCAGTATAAGTGTGCTTACTTGTCGGTGAAAACCGCATGTCGATATCTTGAATAGCAAAAAAGTTATGGACCAATCACACAGCCCTGGGTCACCCTGTATACCTATTAGATAGCTTGAATATAACTTAATGTCGAACCATGTCGCTAGGATGTGATATTATACAACTGTATCAATTCACTTCCATCATCCCACAGTCATTTTAATTTCAAATACATTATATGACTTTCAATCAGTCATATGTAAATATCTCTGTACCGTGTATCCTTTGCTTACCAAGAGACTCATCTAGATAGTAACACCGCTTTGTTCAGCACGAAATTGTTTTATGTTTTCAGAATACTACCTTATTCAGCAAACGTTTTCCATTTTGCCCATTAATATGGATTTTCGGATAATCCTTTCCTATAAAAGATTTAATTCGCACAATATTTTCTACAGTCGAGTTTCACTGATATTGGGAAGCTCTCGGTTATCGTTTAGAATTTTTATCATTGCCAAGAAAACGAATGCGTTTGGTGGTGTTCTTGACCTTCGGAGATGACGTTGCTCATCCATCCTAAGCTCAAGGTGGAGGATGAACCAATTTGGAGGTCATATTCGAAATCAGCGATCTCGAAAACCTCCGTGAACCCGAATTGAGTCGATTCTAGAAGCTTATAACGAAGTTATGAATTTTTTCTATGAAAATGCATTTTTCGGGATGGATTTTTCACTGCACAAATGCAATTTCGAAAAAAACATGATTAAAAGTAGGTACAAAGTTTCCTATTGAATTTAGGAAGCGAATGCAAAAAAACCCCATCTCAATCCGTTTTACTACAAGTGCTTTATTTCCTCGTCTACAAGTTTGAATCAACCTATCTTCAAATATTACTAACAAATAAATAAATAATAGTGGTTTAAGTCGTTTAAGAATGAAGACAAAAAGAAAAATGTGAAAAAATTTTTATGTTGCAATGGGGTTTCCCGTTTATTTGTTAATAAATAAATAAATAAATAAACAACAATGTTTCTCTAAAAACTACAGCCATAAATTTATACAGTAACCGAATCAATGGATAAGGAGCAAACGAAAAGAACATTGCTGTTTAAATTGTGAGACCAAAGGTAAGTTTCCCTTTTTTGTTATTAATCAAAACAAGGCTACGAATTAAAGGTAAGGTTCATACAATTTAAGTTTCAAAAGTTTCACATTTACGTTACAAATTACGTTCATATGATGACCAATTCCGTTTTTGCATATGTATTGGTAGTGCAATGCTCCTTTCATACCGTTCTAATTCGTAGAAGAAACTACAAACAAGGAACTATGTTATAATTATGTTATAAGGTGTGAGATTGAGTTTAATTCAAATTTCTTTGCAGCTCAGTGGTCAGACTCACTGTTGACATTTTTCTACTTTAACGTATTGTCAAGGAAAAAGAGTTGACAACTTTTTTGTTGACATGCCTCAAAATGTAGATGTCAATTCTGAAAGGGGAAAGGTTATTTGTTCAAAATGTGGCCGAACATATGGAACAAGTACCAAATAAAGTGAAAGGTTTAATAATACATAATATTCTTTTTAGGAAGAGAAGAAAATCCTAATCGAATCGATATTATTGAAGCAACTATCGGGGATTTTGGTCGGTGGCAATGTAAAATATCCGTTTTAATGGCGCTACTAAGGTTTCCGACGGCATGGATACAATTAGGAATTGTGTTTTTAGCACCTCCAACAGAGTTTTGGTGTAATCCTCCCAGAGAATATCGGTTTATGGATGTTTACGAGTGGAAACATTTAATTAATATACCTAACAATACTTTTAAAAGTCGCGTGAGTAGGTTCGCGTAGAAGATTTATGGCAGTCCACCTTAAATGCCCCATAATTTTTATTTGTTTACAGTCTACATTAGAATACGGTAATTGCAAAATGTGGTACCCCGTCAACGGCTCAGTTATACCGTGCGCATGGGGATATGCGTACAATAAATCGGTAATCCATTCCAGCATTATAACTGAATGGAATCTTGTTTGCGACAAATCATATTTAATAGAACTTTCACAGATAGTACTTATGTTTGGCGTACTAATTGGTGTGTAACTTTAAAGTTTTACTCACTAAATGAGAATTTGCAGGAAGTATATGGATCGGTTTGACAGCTGATAAATTGGGACGTGCAAAAGTGTTAAAGTTCGCAATAGTATTTCAATCAATTTTTGGAATTTTAACAGGAATTCTTCCATGGTTTAGTACATTCCTGATAGCGAGATTCCTTCTGGCTGTAGCCAATGGTGGAGTCACCGTTATATCATTTGTATTATGTATGGAAGTTGTGGGAGGTGCTTGGAGAACTATAGTACCCATCCTTTATCACATCCCTTTTGGGATAGGAAACTTGCTGATGGCCTTTTTTGCGTATTTTTTAAGAGATTGGCGTACTTTGCAATTAACACTTTTTGGATCAAGCTTCCTATATATCACTTATATATGGTGCGATAAAAAGTACAACACAAGTATTGATCGTGATATGTTTACAGGATAATATCCGAATCTCCACGATGGCTTTGGGTAGTTGGGAAAAAAGAACAAAGCATAGAATTATTGGAGAAAGCTGCACGTGTCAATGAACTTGATTTGGCTAAAGTTAGGTTAGTCGTTGACAGTGTAAGTAGTTCTAGTGCTTTAAATAATCAAAGGAAGAAATTAGGATTAAAAATGCTTTTTAAAACACCAGAACTGAGAAGGCGAACCATTGCATTATCTTTGAGTAGGTTAGTGTTTAATATACAACATTCGTTGCATAATTACTCGATATTATTGCAGTGTGATTGCCGGAATGAATTTCCTAGGATTTTCTGAATACCTCGGGCAAGTAAGCGCAAATATTTATTTGGCTGTGTCAATAGGAGGAATTGCGGTGGTTCCCGGAACGTTTGCATGCATATATTTCATAAATAGGTATGGCCGTACGCTGAGCATATCGTTTGCGTCGTGTTTTATTGGATTGTGCTTCTACGGAATATGCCTTTTTCCAGTAGACATGTACAAAAATGATTGGCCTAGAATAATCCTATCAGGTAGCGGCTTCTTTGGAATGTCCGTAAGTAATACCTATGAGCTTAATTAAGCTCGGAATGAGGACATTTCTTTAGATAGCCTATCCTGCTCTTTGCCTATTTACTGGCGAACTCTTCCCAACGATACTACGAAATGCTGGAATGGGCGTAACTGTTATGTTTTCTAAGTTGGGTTCAATGATCGCACCAATTGTACTGGAAAGTGGCGAATATGCAACCTTTATTCCTTTATTAATATTAGGTTCCGTCTCCTTTCTTCAAGCTGCGTTAATACTGCCCTTGCCAGATACACTAAATCGACAATTACCCGACACTATTGAAGACGTGGAAGAAATGAGTCATTACTAGGTGATCTGAAGTGAATTAAAACAATGTCGCTTTTTGTATTCAAAAAAAGCTAATAAAGAATGGACTGAGCGACTTTCGTATATGTATCTCCTTACCTGAATTATAATGTACCTAAGGGTATGTTTCACGTTGGTACATTAATTGTATTTTATGAAGCCTGCGCTTCAATTTAATCGCGAACTCTGCTTCTCCCACACTTTTGGTAGTACTGAGACTCAGTTAGGGTTGCCTAACTTGTAATGTTAGGCAAGTCGAACTGAGCCTTAACTACGATTTTGTGTAGTATAACGATAACCTTTAATTTGTTTACTTTTAATTTTGATAACATATTATGTACCTAGTAGAATTGTATACAAGGTGAGTCAAAAAGAAATACAAATATAGAGCTTTAAAATATAATATCTGTTTGTTATTAAACTATTGTCCGAAACCGAAATTCTGAAATGGGGAAGATCTAGTCACTCAAAAAGGAAAGAGTAAAACCCTTTTTTCTGTCCTAAATTTTTAAACGGGGAACGTTTGATTTAATAGTACTTAAAGCAAAAGGAAAAGCAATTGTTGGAGGGGTAGTTTGAGGGAGTGGGCAGTGCATTCTTATCTCTAATTGTTTTATTTTTATCTTGTTATAACATAAAAATCGTTTATGAAAAACACATTCGTCCACA
The DNA here is from genome assembly GCA_036250285.1 of Pyrocoelia pectoralis. Taxonomy (NCBI): domain Eukaryota; kingdom Metazoa; phylum Arthropoda; class Insecta; order Coleoptera; family Lampyridae; genus Pyrocoelia; species Pyrocoelia pectoralis. The sequence goes on along the minus strand of CM070074.1, from coordinate 89,243,046 downwards.
ATATAATGAGAACGTTGCCTAAGGTATTTAAAGTGTCATTTGGTTTCCTAACCTTATTTTTCTCCTTTGATTTTTTTGTAAATCTCGTAGGTACTCGTTTTTTTTTTAATAAATTGTATTATCTTACAAGATTTTTTTTCTATTATTGTGATTAATTAATAAAACTAAGACAGTTAAAGTGATTCATTTTATGTACAGTAGTTTTTCCCATCATTTCAAAGAATATGTGGTGTCGATAACTGGTTAGACTTCAACCGTTGATCACTCAACGCTTCAACTAAAAAGACAGCAATCATAAGATAATGTTGTTATTTCTTCAATATGGAAATATTGACTACAGAGAAGCCTATTCTCATAAGCTCAGCAAATTTCTGCACATGATTATGTTATCATCACGTATTTCTTTATTCACATAAAGCATGAAATAAACAAAAATCATTGTCACATGATTGTTATATCAAGTTTTTGCGTACCAGCATAAAAATTTGAAGTTATGTAAACAAGTTATAGATAATATTAAGCCTAAACCATTTTCTGTTAACACTCTACCTACTATTCAGTATTCTGTATGCTACTTATCAAGTGATGTTATACATTATAAATATACAGGGTGTTTCATTTGTAAAATTGAGTTTTACAACATTTTTTCTAACAAAATTGAAATATAAATTTAAAACACCCTGTATGACGCTTAATCAAAATAAATACTTTTTATGAATTGTCCTACATCTGTTCAACTAATTAGATATCAACTTTAAATTGTTCAAAAGAGCGACTTTTTGGTCGAAAATAATCTCTTTAAAATCAATGAAGTATATTAATCGACAGGCCCGGATTAAAGAGTTGAGGGGCGCAGGGGTCTTTACGTGAAAGGGGCCCTTCTTTAAACTAATCGAAATTATTTTACACGTTAAACATTAAAATAAAATCATATGAATATAAAGTAAGTAAATAAATGTACAAGTAAATAATTAGATAAATATTTTAAATAATCAAATATGTATATGTATTATTTAATTTTTGTGACTCAAGTGGTAAGGGTGGTCCACCTATCTAATGGAGCCCGGGGCAGTAGCCCCCCCCCCTCTCTTAATCTGGCGCTGGTAATCGGTTAAATAATTAAGCAATTATTCTTATTCTGAAGTGAAGTAAAGTCATAATTGTCGTTTGCAGAGATGTCGATAACATACCTACCAATAACAATTGTACTCAGTTACTCTTAATACTCTTACATATTTTCTTTTTAACGTATTTTTTTTCAATACTAAGGGGTTGTCTTTTCATCTGCCTCCAGATAAATTATTGAATTAATTTTCTCCAAATTTTCTTTTGCGGCACCCCAAAATTAACTGTAATAATAAATACAAGTAGGTAATTCCACTAAATTTTTATTTTAATATTTGTTATAACGTACCTACATTTAAAATTAAAAATTAACGGAATTACTTGTACCTATTTATTATTACAATTGGATACAATTATCTATAATTTTATCAACAACTCCCATCTATAGAATTTATTTTGAGTTAATTTATTACGACGTGAAAGAACCTCTACGAAATGAAAGAAAAAATAGTTGCTTAGGCATTTCAATACTAACCCAAAGTATTTTTCTCCAAGATTATTTTTAACGCTATAAATATACGGTGATACTATGACCATTGCATAAAAGTCCATTTTTATTCAACGCCATGACTAATATGTTATGCTTGATGTAGGTATATCTTTCACCAGTTCAACGATATTTCATCGACAAATGACACTAATGTATTAATTAATTACCTAATAAAGAAGTCGAATAATTAAAAAATGGAATTTGTACAAACAAATATAGAATGCACTCATTGCGTATAGATTTCTAATTTCGAAATTGTAAATCGTTATCGACCAACCACACTGATCTTTTCTCATATGTCATTAACAATAGATCAAAAGGTCATCTTTATCTAATCTTTGTTTGTAACTTCTACTTTATGAGAAATTATTCCTTTAGTTACTCCCAATCGAAAACGAACGTATGTAGAATACTCATTTAGTGCATGCCAATCCCAAAAATGCAAATTAAAACAGACAGAGTAGAAAAAAACATAGACAGGGAAAATGGGAAAATAAATATTGAAAAGAAAAGTTATGGAACCAACGATAACGGTGAGTGTCGTAATTTTTGGCGATTGGAATTGTCTTACGTTTAATTGCAGATGTTGACGTGACTTCCCAAATTTCTAATACCGGAGATGTTTTGGAGAATACTATAGGAGAGTTTGGAAGATGGCAGTGTCAGATATCTATTATGATGTCCTTGCTTCTGCTGCCTTTAGCGTGGATTCAATTGGGGATGGTGTTTTTAGCACCTCCAACCGAATTCACCTGTAAGCAGCCCGTTATTCCCGACTCTATCATTGACAAATGGCCTGAAATAATCGGCAGTAGCGATGTAAGCTTTTTGTTTTATTTGACGACATTTTTGCCTCTCTCATGTTTAATGCACGCAAAATATGACGCAAGATGTTATAGTTCACATAATAATCCTGTTTACTATTTTTAGTATATGTCACACTTTATTGAGTCATTATGTTGTTTATTATTATCAATCACATGATCACCTATTTTGACATCCTTCGAATAAAAAATTCCTTTTATCTAAGGGGCAATGAGGCGCGCAATGTGCTTAGCAACGGGAAACCTTTACCGAATCTTTAAGAAGGTTTTATCTTTTACACCTAAATTAAAATGGTAGTAAAACTAAATACCGTAAAAACTAAACCTTTTAATTCATCAAAAGTTTCTCGTATTTCCTTCACCACGATTACAGCAAAACAAACTAGAAATTCGTTAGGTTCATAAACAATGTGGTCTCACGAAAATAATTGTTATAGATGGGAATAAAGCCAGGTTCCTGCTTAATTAAAGATCCCACTAGTAAAAAGGGTGACTCAATGATTCCATGTCCCTGGGGTTTTGAATACAGCGATTCCATAACAAATTCCAGCATTATAACCGAATGGGATTTGGTTTGTGAACGTGAATATCTATTGGAATTTGCACAACTTGCAATGGTATTTGGTGTAATGTGCGGTAGGTGGTTTAATCCTCACACAAATATAAACACTTTTTACTATTATTCTCTTTTAGGTGGTCTTATATTTGGTATAATCGCAGACAAAGTGGGACGAAAACCGGTACTCTCATTCTCTATATTTCTACAAACAATATGTGGGTTAATATCAGCTGTAATTCCGTGGTATTATGGCTTTGTAACGTCTCAATTTCTTTTGGCGTTGGCCAATGGTGGAACTATGGTGACATCTTTCGTAATTTGTATGGAAATCGTTGGATGTCAATGGAGAACTATTACTCCCATTTTGTACCATATCTCGGCTGGAATTGGTAGCGCTATACTGGCAGCAATTGCGTATTATTTGAAAGATTGGAGGCAATTACAGTTGGGTCTTGGAATTTTAGGTGCTATTTATATTATTTACATTTGGTAAGATATCAGATAAATTCTAGGGATTGTTTTTAATTCGCGATTTAGGACCTCGACTGAGTCACCCCGTTGGCTTTTGACAGTTGGAAGGAGACGTGAAGCAACCGTTATTCTAGATAAAGCCACAGAACTTAACGGTACGAATAAAACTTCGATCATCAAAATATTGGAAGAATGGAGCCGTCTTAATGAAGAAACAAACACTCAAGTGGGGTTGTCGGCCTTTGTTACGAATTCTGAACTACTAAAGCGCATATTTTTACTGGGTGTTAATTGGTGAGTAAGTTGTTTCTTGAATATTGTAGGTAATGTCGTGTTTTTTAGCTTAATTTCCGATTTGTGCTTCTATGGTTTCTCACAACACTTCGGTAAATTTTTCGACAACATTTATATCTCCGTTGCTTTACAAGGCTTATTGTACTCCCTCAGTGGGTTAGTTGCCGTTGTTATTGTAAACAGGAATGGTAGACGTCAAAGCATTATCATATCGAGCTGCTTCACTGGTCTGTGCTTCTTTGCACTTTTAATGGTTTCTCCTAACGATTGGGTTAATATTTTGTTTGCTGTAACTGGCTTGATTAATATGGCTGTAAGTGTAGATTAATCATTGGGCGAGGATCTTCTGAGTCTAGTTGTTTGTAGGTGTCTCATCCAGTGTTATATCTTCTAAGTGGGGAACTCTTTCCAACAACCTTAAGGGCATCAGCTGTAGGTATTTGCATGATGTTTAGTAAAGTTGGAGCGTTACTGGCGTCACTTGTTATTTCAACGGCCGAAGTTGCATGGTACATACCTTTAGTAGTTTTTGGGTGTTTATCGTTCCTTCAAGTTCTACTCGTACTTCCTTTACCAGAAACCAATAATTACGATTTGCCTGAAGCCATTGATGAGATCAGTGAGGAGAAGAAGAAGTAAGAAACATTTCTCGATTTTAATTGTGTAACTAATTTTTTTAAATTTTAGGTCAGTTGCCTAAACTATTGTTACTTAATCTTTTAATGCTTTATCTTACCATATTTTAAGTTCGCGTTTGATGGCAAGGAATTATTAATGCTTAATATTGTATAGGTACTACTAGAACAGTTAAATTGATGATGCTTTTGAAATTTTACAATGTACTAAACTTGAAATATGTTTTAATGTTAATGATACACAATAAATGTTCATATTTGTATTGGATTATCTTGTAACACTCCTGTCTTTAATTGAGGATAAAGTTTTTTAAGAAGAAGTTACGTAATTGTTTCGTATACCCCTTTGCACACTCGGTTCAAGAGAACACCTCCCATTATCTTATTTGCCACTATTCTTTCTCTTTTCGATACCACGCTTTTCCATGTTGCCTTGTCAAATTTGTCCAAACTAAATTTAAAATAGGAATCTCTTAAGTATAGTATTGTCTTAACATTTCACAGTACACAATTTATTTAATCACACCTTCAGCATTGTAACAAATGTTGTGGGTCCTAGAAATTTATTCACAATTACGTAACAAGGTCTGTTATGGAACTGCCTTCATTGGCACCCTTTGTATTACTTATTTCTTGCTTCGAATCATGATCACATTAATTACATGAATGTATCTGTGGTACCATTGATTGAGTTGTTTTCGAATTTTATGACACGTAACGTAACTTTTAAGGTTGCTAGAAACTGAATGAGCTAACTTAACTTTAAATCATTCTAATTGAAACAGAAACAAAAAGATGTGAACAGCGTTATGCAAGATAAAATTGTTAACGTCAAATATCAATTATACCTACCACAATTAGGTTCACCAAGATGGCCACTTCCGCTGTATATTTAGCACTTATATTGCCACTCCTCTCACACTTTCTTTTCGTATGACATGAGCGAATATGCCAGTCTAAATATACGGTTTCTATATTAAAAGCGAATGTGTTATTATCATACAATTAAGAAGCTGCTAAGTAAAATCTATTATTCTAGAGGTAAAACTTTCCTTGACAAGGACACAGACAACCTGCTGTGGCCGTTAACATTGCCACATCCTTGGGAGAAATCTCAAATCATTCATAGTAACAGACATGACTGTATTATTTCAATACAGACAGAAAGTCAACATCTAAATTGATAACTAAGTATTATAGATAAAATTCGTGTGAAATCTGTGTATAAATAAAGTCTATAAAAATAATAAGTTTAATGATCATCATGATCATAAAGATCATCAAAATATTGCTCCGTTGTAACAATGACTTGCTCATCCGATTTAAATTTCTCTTCGGCAAAGAAGAGCTTCATCTTTGGAAACAGGTGATGTCTTACGATTCTAACTAACTCCTCAATATTAAATCTTCGGTCACTCAAAACGACATCATGCGCTTGATCGATTATATCTGAAGTTGTTACCGTTTTTGATGGTTGATACCGTTCAGTTAAACTTGAAACTATGGATGACAAAAGCGTATTAATTTAAAGAGTTCAGAAAATTTCTGTATAGAGTAGGACCTCCAACAGAGTAGACCATGGGAAACGCGTGACTCTATTAGCTTCAGGAGCGTCATTTAGGGGGGGTAGGGTAGGGCGGTTGACACAACCAACGGACAATCATGTATGGGACAAAAAGTCGTGAAACGGGGAAAACAAAATTCAGGATCAAATCAATAAAAGTGGAACAGCAATTAAATCATAAAAAGAGACACTAAGAAATCTATATATCTAATAATAATATTGCTCAATGTATCACCTTATATGGTTTGAAGGTTTGGGATATTACCATAGTCTATCCTATCGAAACAAACTCATAACACCAGAAACGAAGTTATAAGAGCTAAAATGAATATGGAAAGACATAAAGACGAAAGGATAGAAAAGCAACAGTTGGCTTGGTTTAGCCTTGTGGAGGGGATGAAGGAAGTAGTCCTTATATTAAAAAAAAACATATATTAATCATTATTAGCACGAGTAGTTCATTGATTTTCATCACAGGCATTAATAGTTGATAATAAATTGGAATAAACATGTTGAGTCTCGCTATCTTCGTTAGTAGATACCAAGCCAACTGCGTAATCCTGAAATTTGTTTGCGATTACCTTTGCTTAAATTTAATATAATTTGGTATACCTTAAAGAGAAGATCGTGTTTTCCATTGAAAGTTCCAAACATTTTGAAAATATAAGGATACTTGCTAAATAGCTTGCTGGCTTGCAATAATGCATTTCGAATTTCATCAACTTCAGCTTCAGTCTTTGAGTTACTTGTTACGACCTTAAATATTTATTCATAATATACTTTCAACTTAAATTTCTACGTACCATATGAGCTGGAACGCGAGCAAGGTTACATTTCTCATACTCTGTAACAGCAGCACGTCCCCCGTCAGGACAAAGTAATTCGAAATCTGTTGATTTGAGGTTTATCGCCCAAGCAGATGGGTTGTTACCATCTAGAATGAATTGTAATTATAAACAATGCAGCTATGAGTGAAGTGAAAATATACCAGTGTTTCCTGTTGTTGTTACGTGTTTTATAAATGTTATATCTCCTCTACCTTCCGCCAAACATCTGAATGCACCCGAGTATCCGAAATAAGACTCTGTAGTATCTGAGTTACATTTTGAATCTAAAGAAGTTCCATCGTTGGCATCGACGTTTCCGCCACATAGACTGCAAAGCTTTTCAGCGGCTTTGGCTGGAACTTTATCGAGAGGATCTTTGGCGCCGGGTAAGCAACTACCTCCGGAGAAGAATTCTGATAACGCACTTGGATAGGGGCATTCATCTTTTTTAATGAGATTAAGCTTGAGCAACGTATATAAGGGTGCATTATAACCCGCTGTTCTACCAATGCCGGTATGACATGATTTTGCTCCACGTAAATCGGCAAAGGACTTGTACGAGGAATTCTTACGGACAACAGCAACTGCATAATAGGAATCTCCCAAAGTTCCATACATTTCAGATACAATGGGTTTAAGGTTATAATGTTTCTTTCCCAAATCTACAAATCCACCATCAACAGTAATGATATCGGCTCCATTATCTCGAACAGTTGCGAGACACTTCTTTACACTTTCTTCTAATATGCAATCAAATCTTGGTCTGATGTCCCTTGAGAATGCAGCTCGGCCGAAAGCCTTGCATTTTTCTAATTCATCGTTGCTTGTAACACAAAATCTAACGGTTTTGAAAGGGGGGCCATAATCGCGTTCGATAACGTCTGTGTAGTTGGCTTTGTCCAAGTATTCACCCGGTGCAAACAATTTTGATTCTCTGGGTTGCGTCTTCTCGTCCAATTCCAAGATTTCTAACCAAGACGCTTTCTTTTTGCTCCCTACTGTGTACAGGTTCGAAAGTTTTTTGCGAAGTTCGTCAATTGTTTTTACAACAGCTGTGTTTGTCATATATCCTTGCCAAGGACGTGCGGCCCAACGGCATGGTGTTCCTGTTACGGGAACACGAGTACCATCTGGACACAAGTATGCGTATTCTGCAGGATTTTCATTAGTGGGAGCAGCTGGGGTTATTCCAACCGAAAGCTAAAAATAGTAAGTTAGTTTTAAAATTCAGTCATCACTTACGAACGTACCCCAAAGAATTTTCGTACGTATATCACTTTCGTCCAAGCAATTTGTCCACCATTATGGGCCAAACAACGCAAAGCACCATCATAACCGGAGAATTTGTCCGGATAGTCGCACTTTTTCGGTTCTTCACAAAGTTTGCACAAATTAGAGTATCTCTCCTCTACAAAAAACAAAAGCATTAACTTGAAGAATGTAAAGTAGAGTTGGTATATAGTACTTAGTTTAGCATCAATTTTGGGATCGGGAGACCATTTACCAACAATACAGCACGAGTCGAAAAAGTCCGAATACGCTTTAAGTTCATTTTCGCGAGGTGATAATTCGGGTATGTTAAGAGGTCCCAAAATTCCCATATTTTTCAATTTGGTTATTGGTATTTTATATCCGACGTTGCGTCCTACTCCGGTATGGCACGATTTTAAACCTTTAAGACTTTTAATTCCATTTTCAAGTTTTAGATCCTTATGAATTACGGCGACTCCTTCATATCGGAATTCGGCTAGAATTACAATTATTTTGTTGGTTAAAGAAATTATTAAATACTTTACCTTCTGGTTCTTCAAGAGTTACGATTTCTTCGAATATTTTAAAATCTTGATCTTTCACATTTTTACCTATGTACATATCCTCAGGATCAACGACGCCGAAGTCTGCTTCTCTTTGTTTTATTTTGATTGAACAGTCCTCTCTGTACAAAATATGAGATTAAAAACTTTTAATGGTATAATTACCGCAACAAGAATACCACAAAATGGGAGATTATTAGTGAGTGAGAATGGCCGTGGTTAAAGTTATGAACCCAGGAACCAATTAGTCAATTAATTAACAATTACATGTACCTATGTATGAAAATGGAATTTTTCCGTTTCGTGGGCGGAAAAGGATCAATTAAAAAAAACATATCAAAATCTCAGCGATTACACGATTATATAATAATTGATTTATAGTAAACGCTTTTCTCGATACCGCGAGCTAACGCGAGAAAAAATTTCTTTACGCTGACTTTTAAAGTACAACCCTTTATTCCTAGCTTAAAATTTATTATTCTACCACGAACCGTAAAGTGAACAATTGCAATACGTAACAAATTACTGTTAATAATATTCACGTCTTTAGTGACCGTAGAGCTTTTGTTGCGGCAGATTTAACCTTTTAACCTTTACACATTTCAAAGGGTGGACATGATAATTGGTTAAGTGGCAAAAAATTAAACTTTCACTAACCTATCTCTGGCTGAGATACAAACTATTTTTGCTGGACTTTTAGTAGTTTCTGATGCCATTTCATTGCAATCCTTCATTAGCTCTTCGGCAATACAAAATCTAACTAAAAAATATGTCTATAAGACAGAGATGTTAGTAATAACGAATAAATCCCTTACATTCATGTTCAGTTCCTCTTCTGTATCTCCTATGATGGAACCATGCACTATCGGCTGCAACAGCAGCTAGCGCCACTAAGAGCACCGCGATTCTCATTCTTAGTCTAAAGTATAGTGCTAGAATAAAGCAATCCCCCATTTACTGCTCATTTTATAATCAACTCGGCCTAACAGTCGTCACGTGAATCTTAATTTTCAGCTATAGTACATTTCAGATGTCACCCCGTGGGACTGTTTTTGTCCAATTGCAGAATTATCTTTTACTTCTTTTAATACTCTATAAATAGGAGTATATTTACTCAGATTTCTCCTTGAGAATAACTTACAAGTTTTACACAAATAAATTTATTCAAAAACCTTCACTTCACTCGAATATCAATAACGTTAAATTGTTAATTATTATTTATAGCATCATTCTTGGAAACTTTCCTATAATAATTATAAATTCACGATCAGAATGGAAATGTACCGCCAAAAGGCACTCTAAAATATTATTTCTAAGGCAAAAAATTATACATTCATGAATTTCTATTCGCTAAAAGTACAATTCATCTTAATGTTCCTGTAATAAAATTCTTATTGCTCTTAGTCCAATAAAGTTAATGGCCGCAAAAAAAAGTATGATACCGCTACCAATCGATTGAATTAACTCACTTTCACATGTTTCATATTATTGTTTCTTTTTAATGGGAATCTTGTTATTGGGATCCGTATATAGAAAATTGTAAATGAGAAGTTTATCGAAAACAATATTGTACCACCTTTACTTACCCCTACTAGTTAGCATGAAAGTAGACAAAAAATTGTTTGAAAGAAAGATGTTATGTAGTCTCATTTTAAAATTTTATGTCTGTGAATTTACTATTTTCCTCAAGAGTAAGTAAGGATTTTTTTCTGCCATTTGTTAAAAAATGTTCCTCTAAATTTAGTGTATTGAAGGAAACGAATTCATATTTACACTCAAAACAGATAGTTGACGATAGATATTTGATATAGGTACACAGAAATTTAATTAAACTTCCAAGACGGAGTACAACTATGACGAAGATTGTTTACAATTGACAATTTCAATTAATAAATGAATGTAGGTTAGTGTAACCATTAGTTTCGGAGGAATTACTGAAATGGTTTAGAAAATTGTGAATTAAGATTATTGTTCAAAGGGGTTTTCAAAAGTGAAATTGGGCAATACTTATGACACTCGTCTAGTATTCTTACCCGGTTTCCTGTAATCTAAATATTTTACACTAATTATTACCGGTATTTTCCTAAAACCTGTCATAATCATAACGGTTTATTCTTGTGCACTGAAATGAAGTATAGCACATCGTAAATTAAACGTATTATTACAATGCTTTGCTACTCTTATCACGTATTGCTCTAATAAGTGTAAATTCCCCCCGGTCACCGTCCGAGAATAACAAAATAATGTCATCAGATCCCAACCTTCGCTAGCAGTTAAATAATAATTAGAAAATTTTCCATATTATTTTGTTTTTTATCTAATTAACCAATTAACGAACTGACCAACTAACTTCCAATTTGCTGTGATAGGTTTATTTGGATGGATATTTCTGATAAGTGTATGGAACTATTTTCCATACATACAATGTTCCTTTTTCTGTTGCAAAGATCACTATTTATAAAAACAAAAGTAACGCTGAACTCCATGCAATAATACAGATTTTGATCCCGTACATTTTGCACAAGAAAAAATTAAACCTACCTAAGGGGTGAAACAATGTTGTCAAATGGCAGTAAAAGTACCTAGTGTCTTTTTCAGTTTTTAAATGCTTCAAATCTTTCCACATTTTCCATTTTTGCAACTTCAATTTTTTTGTTAAAAATAAAAAAAAGTAGTGCACTGAATTCAGAAATAAAAGACGTATCACTTGCCCCATCATCTCTATGATATCATTTTAGGTTGAAAATCATGACAAAAATTGTCCCCTTTGATATAAAAATTGGTTTTTGCATTTCTCAAAAAAAAGTTTCCAAGCTAGAAACCCGTCTGTTACCTTTTCGTTAGGCCACCCTGTAAAATAGTAGGTCTCATTAGTTTTGCTGTCACTCTAACGTAAACGTTTCAGTTCGAATTATCACCTTTTGACAGTTTTTCAAATTACACCATAATATTATATTATAAGACAAATTTGATCTGTTGCTAGTTTGTGAATTACGTCTTGTTACCTAATCAAATATGTCGCCCGCTGGCAATTATGGCTCTTGAGAAAATTGATCAATTTTGTTCATATTTCCGAAGTATCCCCATGTTTAGGTGTTTATGTAACTTCAATTCCACTATTAGGTATAGGTAGTCGTGAAAGTCCGAAATAGATTTCGATATTCTCCGTAATAATATTAATAATATGACTTTATTGAAATAAACTATACATTATACAAGTGCTAGCAGCGTAAGTAACTGCCAACAATCCTCAAACGAATTTAATACATCATACATCACTGGCTACTCTAACTCAACCACTCATAATGTACACTTCATACTAGTATACAAATCCATAGTATTAATACTACAAAAGTAGAAATTGAGATGACTCATACAATTATACACAGACCTACATTTTCCATCATAATCTTGTGCCCATTTACATTTCATTTTACTTATTTACATCCCTTCCCCTGTTAGTTTCTTCCTTTTCCTCCATACTTCTTCCATCCACTTCGCCTTTCTGCCTTTCTCGTCTAATATTTCCTCTACCTTCCTTTCATTGAAAGTTTCATTCTCCCTTAACTCCCTCCACTCTCTTAGCATATGTGACACCTTCTCCGCCCCTTCCCCACACAGTCTGCGCTTTCTTTCTTCTTCCTTTCTCCAATACTTATTGCTCAAATCCTCGTGCCCACATCTGAATCTCTGAATATATTTTTTAGGTGAAAATTTAAAAAGTGCCGACTACTATACCGGGTGAGCCAAATTGGACACTTTTAGGGTATATATCATTTATCTTAAGAGATAGAAAAAATGGACCTAGGTGTCTTGAGCTCAATTTTAATGAGAAAATCACTGGTGCAAACAGAATTCAGTCACTCTAATCGTTTGGCCACTAGGGGGTGTTTCTCGAATTTAGTCGATTTCTTTAATCCTCCATAACTTTCTTATCATTAACGATAATTGATTTTGAAGTTGATTGATTCCATTTTGGTATTGGATTCACAAAATGGGGTATTACGTAACAGGTTAATAAAGGAAATCCCTAAACCTTGGTTTAGAGATTTCCTTTATTAACCCGATAATTGATTTTGACAAAATATTTCTTAGAGCACTTTTATACGTAGAATCTATTGCGATGGACAATTTTTATACAGGGTGTTTGGTTTTTGTGTACCACCTTAAACTAAACTATATTTTTTCATACGGACCACCCTATATATTTTGGGGTTTTGGAAAAGAGAGTAAAATTTCATAAATTTTGATGTTTCATTTGTTATATTTATGTTAAATATTATTTTTATTTTGCTTGCAGACATGTAGGTTTCCATGGTTAACAAAAAACGACAGCATGATTTAAAGTTATCTGGAATTTTTAATTGGCTCCAAATATTTTTAATTTGAAATAACAATGTATTAAATGCAATATTGCAAACAATAATGTAACATAAATATAATAAGTGATGCATCAAAATTTAGAAAATATTACTCTCTTTTCAAAAACCCCAAAATGTATAAAGTGGTCCGTAGGAAAAAATGTAGTTTAGGGTCGTACACAAAAAACCAAACACCCTGTATAAAAATTGTCCATCACAATGGATTCTACGTAAAAAAGTCCCCTAAGAAATATTTTGCCTAAATCAATTATCTTTAATAATAAGAAAATTATGGAGGATTAAGTTACATTTATGTTAAATATTATTTTTATTTTGCTTGCAGACATGTAGGTTTCCATGGTTAACAAAAAACGACAGCATGATTTAAAGTTATCTGGAACTTTTAATTGGCTCCAAATATTTTTAATTTGAAATAACAATGTATTAAATGCAATATTGCAAACAATAATGTAACATAAATATAATAAGTGATGCATCAAAATTTAGAAAATATTACTCTCTTTTCAAAAACCCCAAAATGTATAAAGTGGTCCGTAGAAAAAAATGTAGTTTAGGGCCATACACAAAACACCAAACACCCTGTATAAAAATTGCCCATCGCAATGGATTCTACGTAAAAAAGTCCTCTAAGAAATATTTTGCCAAAATCAATTATCTTTAATAATAAGAAAATTATGGAGGATTAAAGAAATAGCTGAATTCTGTTTACACCAGTGATTTTCTCATTAAAATTGAGCTCAAGACACCTAGGGCCATTTTTTTTCTGTCTCTTAAGTTAAAGGAAGTTTCCATAAGAAAGTGTCCAATTTGGTCTACCCTGTACAATAATCCTAAAGACCCATACCCGTAAGCTTTTTGCAAGATTCTTTTGATACATTATTTAAGTTTAAGATTTTTATCAACTACCAGTTCCAAATTGCTAACATGTTCTAATACCTCAACGTTTACGCCTTTGATTTGTATTTTCAATGTATGCTTCAACGTGGCAATCTTTTTTACGCTCCAAAATAATATAACTTCAAATAAACTCTTTGTTCCAGCTCTACATTAATATTCTGATTAACTATTTGATGGTTTTTAAACTCAAAGGATGTATACAATTGAATGTCATCCGCATACGCTTGAATTTGGTAATGGGAGACTGATTTTATTATGTCTGTTGTATAGATTATAAACAGTAGGGGGCCAAGAATCGAGCCTTGTGACCACCCTGTTGATACCTGTCAGAAATAAGGTATGAAATCATCAGAGACAGAGATGTAGTGCTAAAGCCATAGTGCTTGAGTATGGCGCAAAGTATCGAAGACCTTCGAAAAGACCAACAATACTAGCAGACCAATCAACCCCCGATCATAAGCAGACATTAAATCATTATGAGAGCGGTAGACGTGTAGTAACCTTTTCTAAACACGCACTGTGGATCAGAGATTATGTTATTTGTAGTGAAGAAATGATACAATTGAGCATGAAGAAGTTTCTCAAAGAGTTTTGATAGTACGAGAAGCAAATTAATGACTCGCAGCTCTAAGAACAATGTGGGGTTTGAGTTTTTATTTATTGGAACTCCTATAGTCGTTTTCCTAAGCATTCGTAGTAACTTACTTCAATATAGTAAATGTACAAAATAAGTGTATAGGTATAAACGGAGTCGAGAACTTTATCATTTTTAAAGCAATACCACAGAAGTGGCAATACTATCATTTCCAGAAAAAATATATCAGTTGTATTGCCTTTTTATTACCCTCTATAGAGTGTCAAAGACAGTTATATGCATGATTGGATTCGGGTTGCTTCCCTTATCAGATGTTCATTGTTCAGTAATTGGTGTTTGAGACAATATTATTGTGTTGCACAAAAAGTGCATTATCTGTCGTTTTTGTGGAAATTATTAATAACCTTCACGTGCAGTATGGTGAAATTCACAACGAAACACGGGTGGAAATGTAACTTACAGGAAAGACCTTATTTGCATCAGTTTTCAACATGGCTCCCGATAAGTTGCTAAGTAATCCTAATCAGTAACCGCACTACTGTTATCAAGTTTCGTATTATAATAATGAAAAATGTTGATAATTTTAAGGTTACTATACAAATCATGGTTATTGTATTTAGCATTTCAGTGATGCACAATAATCAATTATAGAAAGTTGACGTAGGTATTTCTTAAGAGTGGTTTGTTCGGTAGGGAGGAAAAAAGATAGATACTAATTAAATGTCTTTCAGTTCGCGAATGTATATTTGTTCAAAAATCAAAAATAAATATAATTAATAAATATCAAAATTAAACCAGCTCAATTTTAATTTTAGAACTTGATTTCATTATCAAAACCGTGTTTTATTATCAAGCTGTTTATGTGTATTGATTGGTAGCTTACATCGGAAGTTGATAAATATAAGTTTACGGTTATGATTTTTTTAATAATACGAACCAAGTAAATCTTTGTCATTTAATATGCTGTGTAAGTCAAATTCTGATAAGAGAAGGGGGAGAGGTAGTAATGGAGAAGATGACGAGGATGGTAATCGTTAATATTTTTAGTAGTATCAATTGTGCGAAAAATACTTTTTATAGGACCCAACGGAGCGTTTATGGATGTTATACAGCAAACTGTTGGAGGATTTGGACGGTGGCAGTGGCAAATTTTTGCATTACTTTGTATAATTGCACTACCAAATACATGGACCGAAATGAGCATTCAATTATTAGGACATTCAACCGAATTTTGGTGCAAACCACCTGAGTTGTACCAAAACATGAGTACAGCAGAATGGAAAGCTTTAATTAGCGTTACTCATGAAAATTCAAATAAAGTGAAGGTTGGGTCGTGCATGATCTTGGATATATTAAATGAAAATGTAACGTCTTTGATTCCATGTGAATGGGGTTATGAATACAATCGAGAATACGTGGTGTCTAACATAATAACCGAATGGAACTTTGTATGTGATCGAGAGTATTTAGTGTACGTTTTCCAAATTTTAACAATGATAAGTTTGAGTTTGGGTAAGCTTTATTATTGTAAATGTTAGATACCATTTTGATTTTTAGGAGGACTGTGTTTTGGTTTTGCCGCTGATCGATTTGGACGCAGTAGATCCTTGTTATTGGCAATTGTTTGTCGATCAATTTTTGGCATCCTATCATCTGCTGCAAGGCATTACCACTTATTCTTTTTCCTTAGAATTTGCTTAGCGTTCTTTGATCGTGGAGCATTAATTATTGGATTAGTTATGTGTTTAGAAATAGTTGCAGGTAGATGGAAGATTATAGTTCCAATTTTATACCAACTTTCTGTTGCTTTTGGTTTGATTATTATGTCAATAATGACCAATTTTATACGTGATTGGAGAATAGCACAAGCGGCGCTTTATTTCATGTCTGCAATATGTATTATTTGTCATCGGTGAGATTTAATTCATATGGCGCGGTGACATAACTGAAATTATGTTTAGAATTGTACCGGAATCACCAAAATGGTTACTGGCGGTTGGAAGGGACGCTGACGCAACCAAAATTTTGGAAAATGCGGGGGAATTGAATAATGTAGATTCACTTGTGGTTAGAAGTATGGTGCAATCCTTTTACATTTCTCCTGATGACACTGGGACTCCCAAATTCATCGATCTTTTAAAAAATGTGCATCTGAGGAAGCGTTTGGCACTAGGATGTCTGAATGGGTAAACTGACATGCAGAGAGCTTTAATTTGTGTGATTGGAAGAACGTATTGCGTTACTTTCTATATGGTTTTCCATTAAGAACTTTTGCGAGATAGCATTTGCGTCTTTCCAAATTGTGAATTTCCGCTGTATTGGCTACAATATAGGTGATCTTATGAGCAATGCAGTATATTCCTTACTGTACCACAATGTTAGAATCTCTCATTACTCTAATTTTTGCTAGATTATAAATTTAATAAAGATTTTGTTCGCAGGTTTATTATTTTTACTGTTTTGTATGGATTATCTCGATACCTTGGACAGCTTAGTGTTAACCCATACCTCAACATTTGTTTACAAGGAGTATTGACACTGGTTGGAATATTATTTAGTGTAGGCTTAGTGATACTATCGAATAGGAAGTTGGCAATTGTCATAGCTTCAAGTTGCTGTGGAGTTTTTACGTTGAGTCTTCTTGCAATACCACTCGACATGACTGACCTACGAGGTGTAATTGGAGGAATGGCATATATTGCTTCTATAGTAAGTAGATAATTGTTATATAATAACGTATTGTATTTATAATACCTTAATTTAAGGTGTGCATCTCACCTATTCAGCCACTAGTTGCCGAGCTATTCCCTACAGCAATAAGAAATTCGGCATACGGAATATTTTCCATTTTTATGAGCATAGGAGCACTTATTGCTCCTTTTATCATATCATTTGGCGATATTATTTGGTATCTGCCCTTAGTAATCGTGGGAGTGTTATCATTGATCGAAGCGGTTGTTATAGTGTATTTACCTGAAAATCCAAGACACGCTTTACCACAAACTTTGGAAGAAATCGAGATGTATTCGTTTGCCTAATAGTAGTACAGATAATAATTAAGGCTTACTTTACTTTTATTAATGCTATTATTATTATTATTTTGCTTAATAATATGAATAAAAACATGTGAAGTGACTAATATTTACCTTTATTACAGGAATATTTGTGCTCTGCCTTGCTATAGGTAACGATACTGCATAAATTATGACGTAATGACTACTTGTTTCAGTACTGTCAATATTAATTGTTAATGTGCTTTCTACATTCTTCATGCACCATAGTTTTTTTTAAATAATACATAAGTATAATCACAGTAATTGAAAACATACATAAGCTAATTGTCAGGGTGATATAACAATACAATTCTTTATTTTTTGTAAAAGATGTGTGTTTCATGTTACATTTTGCCATTGAAAAATGTTTTTTTGTGTATTTCGTAGACTGGGTCATATAGATAACGTTCTATTCCGCTTCCTGAGTGTGAATTTGATAATTTTTGTTTGTTTGAAAAACTGGCCAGTTCTCTGGAAATAAGAAAGAAGTTTTATACTGAGTGACTTTTAAATTGCAATACCAACAAGGAGTTGGAATTTTTTATTGAAACTTGGTAGATTTGTTGGGCTGGCATTAAGTATGTAATTTGATTAACGTTACATTTGACATTTTTATAACTTTTTGCTAATTCTTTTGATCCGTTGTTCGTACGATTTGTTGTTCTTTTTCATTGTTAATTTTGGTTTTTGTTCTTTCGTTAACGTGTTTTGCATGTTTGACCATGTTTAGAGTAGAACAACGAGGATATTACCGGCCCTTAAGCGAATTCGGGAGAGGTCAAACTCACATCGTATAATATTATGGTACTTTTCACACCGACAATTCAGTATTGAGCCTTACGTGCACCGTTCCCTTATGTAGCATGGTTGAGCCGGTCAGGAATCAGGTGTGGCCTCAACTAAACTGCGCCGCTCGAATTTAACTTTATTTTAACGTTATTTATGAACAATAATCTTGTTAATAAACAATGCATTTTATTTTGATTAAGTACAAGTTATACAAAAATCAAAGGTATTTTTTAATCTTTATTTATTAATATTGCTTGCAAATATTCAAATATAATTTACATCGATTAAAGAGGGAGCCGTCCCTGTCAATAATATGCCAGTGACGGCAAGGCTGCCCGGGTTTCTCCCACTTAAAATACATTGCTGAATTCGCGGTGTGAAAAGTGCAATAGAACATGTTTCCGATATTTTAGACATACATGTTAGAATTGGTATACATACTTAATACATTAACCGCAACACATGAACTATATGTTCACATCTCGTGAATGCAGTTTAAAGAAGTCTTTTTTGTGAATATAACCAAAAAGTGAATGTCCAATCGATTTTAAAATTGATTGTTAGTAAATGTAAATGATAAAAAATAAATAAAATAAGAGAGATGAATAACTGCAATTGTATCTATTATATTGGGACAAGTACGAAGAAATTTGTGTATTTTACAACTGATCCAAAATACCGGTCGGTAATTGTCCAAGTAAACTCAATTTCAAGTAATGGATTACTATTACTATTAGTTTTTGGCCGATGATGACAGCCTTACCGTCAAAACGTGTCGGTAAATTTTTTGTTGTTGTGTTGTGTTAGAGGGTTACAAATTGTTTCATTTTATAGTCTTAAGTAGTTGATTTAAATGGCATAATGAAAGGTTAAGAAATTCTTCTGTCTCATTTTTTGACAAACTTTTCCATACATATGGTCCTTACCCCCAAAGTAGATAAATCAATACATCCGTTTACAATAACTATAAAAGTTTTAGTTCAAACAAAATTTTCCACACTGATAAACGCTTCTATGTAGATGATAAAGGTTAAAAGGTTAATCCTTGATATCGACCCGGTTACGAGTGACTTTGTGAAAGAAGCGAGAACAACATGTTTGTAACACACCGTCGTAGTATTGGTAAAGGCTAACTTTACCAAAAAATATTTATTACATCGATTTTGTTTATTGTTGTATATTGACGCAGAATACTAACGTAAGTGAAGAAATACGTTTATTTAATTAATTTGTATTTCAATAATGTAGAATATAAATATCTATGTCAAGGTAAGTCATACAATTTATCCATTATTTAGATAAAAAAGTAAAATTGATTTCATTTTTGTAGGACAATTTGTCAGAATCTGTTGTAATACTGTTTATCTCTGGTATCAGATAGCTCCCTTGATGTTATCAGGGAAAAATTATTAAACGCATATACGGCGTACCTTATCTTTTTTGCTCTATTTTTTAAATTGTTAGACGAGGAATTTTATCATTTCACCATGTGAAAATTTGAAATTCATATGAAATTTTCAATATTTACCAAAAAATTATCACACTGGAATTCTACCTCTTCGTAATATTCTTAGAAACAAAGGTATTAACAATAGTTTTAAAGGTCAGTTATCTCACTTTATGAGGGTTTTCAATCAACACTTTTGTTGATCAAACGGGGACCAGTACAGATGAGTTATTTCATTTTCCCGATGAGTTGGTCTGTCTTTGGAACTTACCTACTAATGGCTTACTTCCATGAATTTTCTAAACTCACTAACTTATTTGATTTTTTTAATCGCGAGCAATTAATTAATGCGTCTAGGATGATTTAGTGAGATCCACAGTTACGATTACGGTTGATAACATTACACAGAATTAGCACATTTTCTGCACCATAAAATAAAAAAAGCTTCAGACATCCCTCCTATAAATGTATGAATGTATCAAGCACTTAGATTGGTGTTCCTGGAAGATCTTATTCATAGTCCACTCCATTTCATTTATTTTAACATAAATTAACAATGTATTTATGGACCTTATCACGACTATATGTACTGTTAGTTTTGAAATTAATGGCATCTCCAAATTATGCCTAATTATTTATTGTACTCAAAACACAACGATGTAACTTTAAAAGTCTTGCTGTGGATTTAGATAGTACCAGTTGTAATAATTATGACTTGTTATCTTTACATAGTATTTTTGCAAAAGTACCTTTAAGTAAAAAGTCAGAAATACCGTTAACATAGACTATAGACATTGTTCGTTAAGTCAAATTCTACGACCGTATGGTGTTTGTGTCCACTAACTAAAATTGGTGGAAAAAATACATTTTTCCTAAATCTGCCTTGGAAAATAGTATTTTCTTCAATAAAATTAGTGAAGAAAGTTACATTTTCCTTTCTTTGCCGACACCATTTGTCTATTGCAGGAAAACAAAAGAACTCCGGAGACATTCACAACTTAATGGTAGATATTTTTTGTTTATCTACATATATGCAGTTGTAAGTCCATGGTGGAGTCAGAGGCTCAAAATTAAGCTGTCTTATCTGTAACAAGATGGCTATAGGCTGTTATAAATTTTAAGTTGTTCATTAAATTTTGATGTTAACTTTGGCGCCGGGCCCTTCAGGCCCCCGTTAATTAGGTTTGTTATTAATATTTAATCTTTTATATCATGGTTCATCTATAATTTTATAATGTAACTTTTATTTGCCCCTTCAGACTTATCACTTTTGGATCATCTTACCCATGTAGTTTCTTTTATTAAGCTTGAGAATGAGACCTGTAGGTCTCGAAACATGTCGCTTGTTATTCACTTTCATATTATTTAATTAAGTCAAATTTAAATGTTGCTCTTTGCACACCTTAGTTTAAGGTTAAATAACAAGGTGATTGCTCCCTTTGAATTATTTTAGGATTCCCCTACGTTAACCAAAAACGAGGTATTCGAATTCCTAATTAATCCTTTTAAATTTCACTTTCGGTCAGTTTTGCCATTGATGGGGCTGGTCTTTCAGTACTTTCGGGTACTTATCTAAAAAACATAAACCATCATCCTTCGCTTCATAAAAATTTTGGTTTATTAAATATCATTGTCTAAGGGGATGTTTTAAGTTGTTTTATTAATTCTATGCAGTTGTACATAAAATATTTTATGTACAACTGCATACATAAAACATTTTCTGTACAACTGCCTTTTTGCCGCGTACTTATGTGCTGGACCGTCGTTGGTGATGCAATTTGGGAAAGAGTGTCTTCTGTTCTTTTGCCCAATTAGCTAATCATTGAGACTTTAACACTTGCATAAATTGTGAAATCTTGAATGAAGTTTTGGTGCTATTTAAAAGATTAAATGTTGTTTAAACAAACATTATTAATTGTAATTATTTATTTTTGCAAATTTGAAATTTATTGTAGAAGATCGCCCATAGACGATTTTAATCGGCAGGCAAACATTGTTTTATTACTGTAATCTACATTGCATTTATTAACCCTTTATATTATATAGGCACTCCATTGTGTGTTTGTTGTAATTTAATTAATTTAGCATAAATGAAGCTTTTATAATTGAAGGATTGTTGAGTAACATTTTGTAGTTTATCAAGTAATAATTGAAACTGATATGAAACAATATGGCAAAAGTGGTTTTAATTAGCAACAAGGAGTAATAAATACACAAACATGACCTTAAAATCACTCGGAATAAAATAGGTCAGGAATGTAATCACTATGAGAATGATCACGTTTGTTAATTTTGGTTTGTGGTTATAAAATCGAAAGTGCCTAATAAGTATTATTTTAAAACATTTGTTATGAAAATTGAAACATAGTTGGTTTTACCACGTACACTTGTGCTTATAGTTTTGCTGTATCAAAACCTTGCTTGTTTCTACAGTTTTTTTTTTGGTACATAACTTGGGGGTAGATTATACAATACCAACCCGTCGGCAATGGTATTTGGAAGTGGAGGGAGCTAAAGATAATCAGTGCAATGCATTTTCTCCTCCCATTTGAGCGGTCGTCGTCCGTTCCTTTGAAAGTATTTTGTTTTGTTTTATAGCTACTGTTCAAATACTATTGCTACAAAATGATTTTTTAAACGAAGCTGAACTTATTACTATTTTCCTTTATTTGCTGAAAAATAAATCGCTGATGAATTCACATCAAAAGTTACAGTTATGATGAAATGGTTCGATGAGAGGTTTCATAAATTGAAAAGAAAAAAGGGTCAAATATTAGTGAGATATAGGCCTAAATAATGACGTTCTAGTAGATCCTGTTACTGTTTCTATTGAATGTCCACTGTAACTCCAATTTCTAGGTAAAGATGGTATTACTTGACTAATGCACAAACATTATTTCCATCAAGGTAAAAGCAAAGGTATGTGGAAGAACTGCCAAATAAATTATAGACCGTAAACGATTGAAAGAGCCTATGAAATTCAAATATTTAGCCCCTATTAGACAAGTTTTTGACCAATTTGTCAAGAAAGTGTACAGTTCAGGCCAATGCGTTTACAATATGGAAGAATAGGAAGCAACCATTGGGATTTTCGACGCTGCAGATCCTATCCGTTTGATTAGCTACTCTAGAAGCAATGTTGCTACGTTTATAGATCTTGCAAATGACCTTTGATTGACTTACCTTAGTTGCCACCTTATGTAAGAATAAAAGGGAAATTCCACGGAACTTCTTAACGTAAAGAGTAGACCAGTGCACAGCACCACGTGCGCTTATGGAATGGATAGCAATCACTGTATAAAAATTATTATTATTGCTTATGATTAAATTTTGTTTAAACTCCATCAATAACTTATATTAAAAAGCAATTTTACTAAAATGTTCCAACACGTTACCGTACTTATTGTTATTAAAACTTATAGGTAATAGAAGGGAAAGAAAAAACAACATGGTATATAGAGGGTGTAAAATTTTTCATTTTTTGTATGGGAATTTCGCTTATTATAAAAGATACAAGATCGGTTAAATGGGGAAAGTAGTGCAGTTTTACAAGAGTAATTCATCTCTGGTTTCAGAATTTTGATGCGATGTTCAGTTTTTCCAGTATAGGCGGATAACCAAAAAATTGAAAAATCTTTAAATTGCTGTAACATTTTTATTAAAAGAGATATTAAAAAATTGTTCAAACAAAATTACCTTAATTTTTGGTTTATAATTTGAAAATAACAGGAAAAGTATTTTCCCATTTACTGTTTCTGAGATAATGCATCAAACTTTCGATTTTCAAATAGAACCCTATGCCAATTTTTATACCAATGAAAAGAGGGAATTTTTAAGTTAATTTACAATTATAAAAAAATAAAATTAGAAATATTAAAGTATGTATTTCTGAAATAATCTAGATAAGTACCTTTTCCAAATAATAATGAAAAGAAATGCTACTTATGTGTCAGTTGTGAGTTTTTTTATTTTAAATAAATAGTTTTTGAGCAATTTACCTTCCATAATCCTCTAATAATTAACGGAATCTTAATTTAAGAATAATTACATCTCGATATTGCTATAAATACAAAAATTTCAATAGTGACACCTAATGTATTAGAATATCTGAAGGTCGTAGCACACCATTACATTATGTAGGTCAATTTATAGTTTATATTATGTACATTCTATTTTACCAATTAAAATCGTTTCACATCTTCTGTCGTATTTTTGGGTGTGGGGGGCGTGTAGAAAGAAACAGAGATGAGGCCATTAAGAAAGCAAAAAATAAAATGAAACCTTGAAAATGAAAAAGTTATTGTGACAGGGACAGGAGTTTCTGCTATATTTACATTTGCAACCTTTCTAAGGATCTATACCAGATGCAGTACATATTTCTCTGAATTAATCGAAGTGTATCAAAATTCAAATGTTGCATATCTTTGGAAAAATTTTGTAGAAATATATTTAAAAAATTTCTAAGACCAATTGGTTTAAGGCCGTTCAGCGTACTTTATTTGAATCTTGCTTGCTTCGTTTCTCTTACAAGGGGTTAAATTTAAGATGTTGCCATAGAATTTCAAATTTTTCCTACAACAAATTCCACGAATATACAATAAGAATCTAAAATATCAGAGACTGTTGCCCAATAACGAAAAGTTTCACTACCTTATAGTTATGTTATAATTAACAGAAGTTATTCAACGAAAACTTTATCACATAAACAGGAAGCCGAGCGGATAACTCAAGTAGGAAAATGACTGATACGGTGGTTACTTGAGGTTTAATTGCTCATTGTCGCTGAAAACTAAATGCATTATGACAGATTTTGTGAACAATATTCGTGTTTTATTCCGATGTTTTCAAAATAATGAAATAAAGAATTTCCGCTCATGCTGACCTCATTAATGTAACGTTATCACAATACAAAAGTTTTCCATAGATTTCATTATAACAATATTCTTTACAGATGGCTAACGTGGAAGAAAATGTACATGTTCGTAGAGAAGATTATCCTTCATACGGTGGAATAGATAGCGGTATGTACAGAGTAACTTGTGTTTATGTTTACAGAATAATGTTTCCATAGATGAAGGAAATCCGAAGGAACCAGCTGATCTTTTAGAAGCTACAATTGGTGGTTTCGGGCGTTGGCAGTGCCAATTGTCAATACTAGTATCTATTCTAAAAATACCCATCTCATGGATTCAACTCAGCATTGTATTCTTGGCTCCACCTACAGAATTTTGGTGCGCCCCTCCGAAGAAATATGAAAACCTTTCTGCTAGAAAATGGATAGATATGATTTCACCTGAACCAAATGTGGGTATTTCATTTACAATTTACTGAGAAGCTTATTTGCATCTCTTCCTTTAGTCCACAGGTAAGGTGCACATATGTGAAATGCCAAATGTATTGGATAAAAGAAACGCTTCGCTTATTCCATGCCAGTGGGGATACGAATACAATACAACCAGAATTCATTCTAGCATTATAACGGAATGGGATTTAGTCTGTGATCGGCAAATTTTAGCGGATATTCCTCAAACGGTGTTAATGTTTGGTGTTCTAGTTGGTAATTATTTTAATATTATAATTGTATCGTGACTTAACATCGTAATTTCAGGTCTTATAATGTTTGGCCCAGCGGCTGATCGGTTTGGTCGTAGAAAAACTTTATTAATTTCAATTTTCTTGCAAACCATATTCGGCGCTCTTTCCACAATATCTCCGTGGTATACATTGTTTTTAATTCTTAGGTTTATATTAGCTGTTGTGGCGAGCGGTGTTATGGTAACATCGTTTGTAATTTGCGTAGAAATTGTGGCGGGGTCATGGAGAACGACCGTACCTATACTGCACCAAATACCTTTCGGTTTAGGGAATACCATAATGGCTGTGATGGCTTACTATATAAGAGATTGGCGTCAACTTCAGCTTATCTTATGTGGAATAGGTGCACTATATATGTCCTACTATTGGTAATAAACGTCTTTATGAACCAAAATGTAGAAAGTGACTTATAGGTTGGTTCCCGAATCCCCTCGTTGGTTAATGGCTGTAGGAAGAAAGGAAGAGGCAATACTTATATTGGAAAAAGCCGCAAAGATGAACTGTATCGACAAAACGTCGATTCGTAAAAAAATAAATGAACTTAATTTTGTTGATGATGATTGCATTGAAAATAAAGTCAGTCTAATAACAGTTTTTAAAACATCAGAACTGAAACGACGGTCTGTTTACCTATGTTTAAAATGGTAATTATAAGCTTTTATGGCTCAATAATACTCGTACATTTTGTAGGTTTTTTAATGGTGTTGTATTTTACGGGTTTTACCAATATGCCGGTCAGCTTAATGATGATTTATACCTAACCATCGGATTCATTGGGTTAATATCGATACCCGGAGGCATTGTAGGGGCGATTATTGTTAAAAAATTGGGAAGAAAAATAAGCATCGCGGCAGCCAATTACCTTACAGCCTTATGTATACTTGGTATCATATTTGTTCCTAAAGGGGTTTATTATCAAGACTGGCCAATAGTTTTGTTAGCTGGCGGTGGAATTTTTGGACTAACTGTAAGTGCCCTCAACTTAATCCGACAAGCTTCTTATCACATATATTTCAGATTTCGTCACCGGCGCTCCATCTGTTTACAGGCGAGTTGTATCCAACTGTTATGAGAAACGCAGCCTTAGGGCTTAATATTATGCTTACCAAATTAGGAGCAATGATTGCTCCGCTTATTATAGGATTAGGATCTATTTCACCAATTATTCCCATGGCCACTTTTTCAGCATTATCGCTTATTGAGGCGTTATTAGTTCATCCTTTACCAGAAACTCTTAATAGTATGCTTCCAGAAACTGTAGGTGATGTAGAAAGTGATAAAGCTAGCTTAATTTCACACTGATTGTTGTTATATCTATATTTATTATGTGATAAATGATATTAAAATATATTTGTTTAAAAGAACTCTCTTGTTGTACTAGAATTTATTTATGACTTGTTTTCTATGATGGTTTCAGAATAGCACATGTTCAATATAGTGCCCAATTGGATATCTTTTTTTGGGATCGGAGCAACGTATTTTTTAGGATACCATATATGTTAATTTAAGACTAACACGTGTGTGATTTCAACAACTGGGTAGTTATTATCTCCTCGATTTGAAATCTATTAATTATATAACATTGAAATCAAATTACATTTGATTATTTGGAGTTAGCGACATGTTTCGAAATCCGACTGGTTTGTCGCTATCTCCAAATAATCAAATGTAGTTTCAATGTTATATAATTAACGTATTTCAAATCGAGAAACATGACACAAAATGTGTCCAGAACATTCGGCGGGGGATTTATTACGAAACAAATTTGCGACCGTATTTTTGGGGGAGTAGATACTTACAAGAATATTTTTTATTATCTTCCATATTCGTGTTTTGTGACAGAATTTGGACAAAATAAAAGGCGACTAGATCAAATTTTCAATTTTAAAATTATGCACTTACACCAACACAAAAATTCCTAAATCGATTAAATTAAATAATTTTATTAAAAGCTGGATAAATAAAGGGCAAATTGCAAAAAATAGTATAAAATACACATTTCATAAGACCTTGAAGCACTCATTCTTTAAAACTTGAAGTCGTAGTTCAAGATTGGTCTTATGAAACGTGTTTTTTAATATACGATTTTCAGGTCATTTACAATTACGAGACGCGTGGTCCTTTTCAAATGAACTACATCTATATTCCAATTTGATAAATCACCACCTTTATCGAATGATAAAGTGAACACATTTAAAACATTATTCTTATCTTGTAAGGTTGTGATTACTGTTTGGTAATACAGATAAGAATGCTTGTTTATTGTTTGTCGTAACAAATTTTTAGTATGTTAGACTCTCATAAAATTATGGTTTTATATGACATATACTGCAGTTATAAGGAAATCGAGCATTAGGTATAAGTTTCCAGTTTCATTGTATCCATATCTAATCAAAATTCTTATAATGCTATGAATTTCCTGTAGTCGATAAAACGAATTTCTTAACTTCCTTTAAAAGTTCTTGAGGTGTGTATTTTATATTTAATAATGAACGATAGTGTTGAAAGTTCAATTTTGCCAAATGAAGCAAATTTGGTATACGGTAGCTGTGGTAATGTGCAGTAAGTTTCTAATCTTCAATCCAATAAAGAAGTGTTTTTATAGGACACGAATTCGATGAGAGGAGGGGTGACATTTTAGCGAAAACAATAGGAGGTTTTGGAAAATGGCAGTGTAAAATAGTGGTGTTGATGTCGCTACTAAAAATGCCAATCGCATGGGTACAATTAGGAGTTGTATTTATTGCACCTTCAACGGAATTTTGGTGTAAACCTCCCCCGCAGTTTGCAAATTTATCAGTGAGGGAATGGAAAGCAATGATCTCAATAGAAGGACAACACCTTCAAAATGTAAGTGATTTTTGTTTACTTCACTGTATCTGCTCTTGGTAGATTAGTTTTACTAATAGGTATATTATGGATATCACTTGGTCCACTTTTTGCAGGAAACACCGTAAAACTGGATGAATTTGTTTTTCTAACGTGGCTCACATTGATTGTTACATTCCATGCGTGGTTTTAAAAATTGTACACGTTTCTATGCACTCAACGATTGTCATAACAACACTATTATAATAGTAGAAGTAAGATTTTCAATTATAAAAACGATCCAGGCAAAGCTTACCGTTAGAACATCCTGTATATTTTCATTACCAACTCCTATACTCCTGCCCCTTATCAACAAGTGACATGGTTTTTCGGTTGTTTGCTAGGAATAAACAGACAAAAAACGTAATTTTATACGTTTATCCCATAAATTATATTAACCCCACATTAAACATTTAAAATACATTCAAACCATAATTTATTCACGTTGTAGGTCACGTGTTTTTAAAGTAGGTACAATTACGCCGAAATATCAGTAGCACCTTCTAATCAAAGGCTACACTTCTATTATTTCCAAAGGGGAAGCCATCGAGATCTATTGTTTCAGAAACGTTTCAATTTTCTGAATTAAGTATGCCTTTTTTGGATGTTTATTGACGTACTCTTATACTAAGTTTACCCTATATTGAAATATGTCGGAAATTTTGTTACACCAGATTTGACATTTTGTAAGTTCAATTTTTAAAGAAAGTGGATGAGCGTTTTAAAAAAAATTATCGCAAGTGGTTGATAAGCCTTTTGAACGCATTTTTCGTATTTAATATTATATCAGTAAGTCGAAAGGGCCAAGCCCTTATCGGCCTCGCCGTGACTAACGAGAATAGTGCTCATAATTGCCAAAAAATGGCATGCTTGTTTTAACATTTGAACTGCAATTTTACTGACACGAAAATTTCAAAAAACTCAATATTTACTTTTAGCCCTTTCAACATGTTCTTGTAATATGTGAAAGCGTTTTTGACCACTAAAGAGGGGTTTGAAATCTATAATCCATCTGTATGGAACATTTTTAATGTACATATAAGCATAGTGAGTCTATTAATTCAATATTTATATTTTTATTTATTTATTTATTTTCAACTGAAATTACATCACCAAATACATTAATAATTTATTGTAAAGCCACTGTATAACATAAACGGCTTTCATATTTACTACTACTTTTCCAAGTCCAGGTTCAGTATGAAAATGAAAGATATAATATTATTTAACAGTAAGCAAAAATATTCTGCAACATAAAGATTAATATAATATAAACTAAAATTGTAAATATTTAGTACAATAAGACTTAAAAACAGGCAAATCATCATGAAAAATGTCACATTCTTCATATTTATTCAACATACTATTTAGTTCTTTGCAACCTAATGGGGATTTCGCGAACAGATTAGTATTAATAATAATAATAATAATAATAGTTTATTAATATGCGGTGTGAAGAACAGTTTTAAAAATCTTTGATCCTAGACACGTTTAGACAAATTATTAGATATTCCTTCAAATTCTCGATTATGTCAAAAATACATAATGTTAAAGACTCTCTGGTATGGTATGCTTAAATTTTTCATTCAGAATATCACAGAATGTTATCTGTGACAATACATCACTAATATTTGCACAATTTACTTTTATGTCTTACTATTTCCCTTTTCTTTGCAGTAGAATGTGTTGCCTAATCCCACAAACGACGCGACGTTTGTCTTTCTAATTTTATATTCAATAAAGATTTTTTTACTGGAATATCAATTTAGAAAAGGGAATGGGCGAATGATTATATTATATGAATATGAATATGACAAAAATTGGTAATGAATTTTACGGGTTTCCATTCTATATACTGAAAAGGTTTTCAAATTTTGTCACAATGTTTAGGTTTAGAGGACCAACGTTAGATTGTGACTTCTTTCAAAGAGGTTCAGTTAGCTGAATACGCTAAATTCTGAGTTGATTACGATATAGTAACATTGCTCTGAAAGATGGTCTCTTATTTCTATTGCTAATGGCAAAGCTCGTGGACTAAACCATCATAATATTCGGCTAGCCTAGCTACTGTACTCGGTCCTTTAAAGATAAAACAGGGAGTTCTTTGGTAAGCCTAGTTTAATATATCGACTTAAACATTTTCTAATATTCCTAGAAATTATTTGTCATTCCGTCCAAACCTTTGTTACCTAGATAAGAGATTTGATCTAAGATTTGTCCCTGCAACACGATGTAACCGTTTAATATAAGGCATTTTTAAGATCGATCTTCCTTACTATTTAATTGCGGTTCTGTCGTGCTGTTGTTTTTTCAGTAAGTAGGTACTGTTACATTCATCCAATATATTTTCCTGAAAACACAATAGTTTTATTAAAAATGTAAAATTTCTAATTCTGACCCTGCAGAGTTTTGATGTTAATCTTTCAATGGTTTTACACAAAAAAAGAAAATGTTTACTACTATTATGAAATATTGATGGGCTGGTAAAGCTATTTCAATATTGTTCGGTTAGCTAAGTTGGGAAATATTTTGAAATATCGAAATTAAAGATGGCAATAGTATAGCACGTGTATCCTATTGACCATCATTAAAAAGGAAATGTAAACGTATCAATTTGAAACAACTCTTAGGCTTATAGTGATATAATTGGAATAGCAAAGCAAAAAGGTTACAAAATGTTTTAGTTTTTAAGTGAACTATAATAATCAATAGTATAACAAATTCATGATTTTCAGATATCGGAAGCAAGTAAGTCATGTTACATGAAGAACGTTGTGGATATAAACTCCGAAGATTCGATTATTCCGTGTAAATGGGGTTATGAATACAATCGTACGGAAATGTCTTCAACAATAATAATGGATTGGGATCTTGTTTGCGACAAAAGCATTTGGGTTGAAATTATTCAAATGTCTGTAATGTTTGCCATACTTTTAGGTATGTAAAGAAATTTTATAACCGCATAATCATTAATGAAACCTGGGTATCAAAAATGTCTTATCTGCATTAAGGCGAAGACATCTTTTAAAGTATTATAATTTATTATAAATTTATTTATAGGTATGACAATCTTTGGACCAACTCCTGATAAATTCGGACGCAAATGTGTCCTAATGATATCAATTTGGTTACAAACCCTTTTCGGATTAGCATCAGTAATTTCGCCATGGTTTTTCGGATTCTTTATTTTCAGATTTCTTTCGGCGTTCACTTCCAGCGGTATAATGATAGTAAGTTTTGTGATATGTATTGAAGTTGCAACTAGTGCTTGGAGATCAGCAATAATAATTCTCCACCTAATACCGTTTGGCTTAGGTTTCAGTTTTATGGGACTTTTAGCATATTTCATAAGAGACTGGAGAATTTTGCTGATTGTTCAATACGTATGCTGTCTGTTGTTCTTCAGTTATCATTGGTAGAGAACTTAATTATAAGTGTCATGAGATTAATTGGTCAAACTCTTTCAGGTTTATACCAGAATCTCCTCGATGGCTACTTGCCGTTGATAGAAAAGAGGAAGCAATTGAAATATTAGAACATGCTGCAAAAGTAAATGGAATGGAGACATCTTCGATTAGAAAAGTAGTAGGCAACTATCACTACGTAGACCCAGAGAAGCATATGATTCTGAAGGCATTACAAAAATATCCAAAGTTTAGGGGCAGAGCTGTGTTTTTATCCCTAAATTGGTAAATGACCTTTTCTCTCTCCGACAAAAATGAAATACTTTTAGGTTAACAATGGGATGTCTCTATTATGGTCTTTATCAGCTATCGGGAACGCTCAGTGCAGATATATATGCAACTGTGATTACTGTAGGATTTATATCAATACCTAGCAACCTAGTCGCCGTTTTCATAGTGAGAAAGTATGGGCGAAAGTACACCTTAGCGTTCTCGTGTTTATTTACGGGTCTGTGCCTACTTGCAATATTAGCAATTCCACGTGATAGTTACTTCTCGATTGAAATATTGGTTTTTGGATGTGCTATGTTTGGATTAATTGTAAGTTAGAGTGGTAGCCTTTCTGAAACTTTTGAACGTGTTTTAGATATTATATTCAGTTACACATCTCTTTACCGGAGAGCTGTATCCAACAACACTAAGAAATAGCGCTTCGGGCATGAATATGATGTTCGCCAAAATAGGAGGAATGGTATCTCCGTTTATTATTGGTCTTGAAAAAGTAGAATGGTACGCCCCATTTGTCACATTTGGAGTGATAGCTGTACTTATGCCTTTATTATTGATTCCATTACCCGAAACGAAGAACACAGAGATGCCAGAATTAGTGGACGATATAGAAAGACCTGGTAGTGGTACATAACACATATGGACCCATTCTTTATGAGAATACGAAATAAAAGTTTTCATAAGGTTCAAATAACTTACACTATGCGAGTAAAATTGTCGTTAATAGCAACATATTAATCACTTTCTTGAAAGTTGTATTCTTTTTCACTATGAAGTGGTCTACCTCACCGATGATTACTATAGTGCAGAACGTTTGTGTAAACAATACGCAACAATAACTTTTTCCAAATATTTTACCACCACGTTTCACTTTGGGTTAACTTAATACTTAATTAATACTTAATTGCTGGATCCCCAGAGTTAGTGGTCCACACTTACTTTCGCTAATTTAATATATTCTCCATTACCTCGTCTCCTATGACCTGAACCAATTATTTCTGTTTAGTGGTATGAGAGTCAGGGCTATACTATCGCTACGTCTATTTTATTGTGTGTCCAAAAACGTCAATTACATAGTTAAATCAAAACTTATATTTACATTCATAGCAAGTGCGATACCATTGCTAATTCTACAACAAAGATCATTGAGAATCTTAACAGCGTGGCAGAGAAAAGGATAACCATCCGCATCAGATGCCATAATTTTTCAACATATCTGTTGTTTCTTACTAAACTCTGATGGTCCACTTCAAACGATACCTTAGTAATTTTCACATGGCTTACTTACGAGACAAAACGTCCCATGGTATTTTGAAAAGCCTAATTTTATCTAAAAATATCGAATTCTAAAAACTTGCTTTTTCTCAATTGTATTGTCTTACAAAATTAATCGATTTTCGAGCAATAACTCAATAAAATACTCCATGGTAAATCATTTTTCAGTTTAAACCTAGTCCTCTTTACTGTTCCATACAAGGTGGTCTGATCTTTTTGAAAAAGTCGTCTAACTTACACTTTGTTACAGCAATTTTGGTATTGTCGTATGTGGAATCTCGAATAAACGTTCTTGTACTTTTTGGGTGGAAAACTTTTCTGGCTGGTAGAGATTTTAAATATCATGGTAGGTGTAAATGATAAGACGTAAGGCTTCTAATCCCCCCCACAGATATATAGCATCCCATCAACATTTTTCCCTAACTCACTAATGTGAATTTGACTATTTTATTAAGAATAAGTAGGTAAGTACAGTTAATAACATTTAGTAGCCTTATTATTTATTTAGGCCAGTCAAAATCGGCACAGAAAACGGCTAAATTCGCAAAAGTGCGAGTAGTCCTGAATTTTGTGCTACTTGCATAACTCGCGAAAAATGGAGTAATTTATGCACTTTTTCCAGTTTTCGCTTTGTAACTCTAAAAGTATGCAATTGTCGGCAATTCACGCAATTTTTAAAGTACATTAAATTGGCAACAATATAAGCGCAATTGCAACTCTCATATGGCATTTCGAATTTGACCCATTTTTCCAAAAAGTGCAATTTATAACTTTTACCCTTGTTTAGTGTCATATATTGGCGAAATACGAGAAAATGCATAATTATAAAATAAATTTGTAGCAAATTTAATTAGCTTTTATTTAAATATAACATGAGATCTGTACTAGTGCTGGCAAAAAGTGTGAAAATCGAAAATCGATTAATCGATTTCTGGAAGAATCGAAAATCGAAAAAATTGATTAATCGCAGATTAGTCTAAAATCGCGATTAATCGAGAATCGCGATTAATCGAAAATCGCGATTAATCGAAATCGCGATTAATCGATTTCTGTGCCTATGGAAATCGTTCACTAATCGTGTTCGAACGAATCGATTAATCGATTCGTTCGACATTTTTGCCAGTACTTCGTCACTACATAGCGCCGACGCCGCCTTTAAAACTCTTTCTTAACCGCAGCTATTGAATCTTTATTGGATCTACATTCTGTAGTAGCTCTAATACAATCACGAAATAACCAAAGGGAGGCAAAACTGCAGTTTTCATACAACAAACCAAAACTATTCTAATTCCTATATTTGTACCATTTGGTATCCAAGGGGAAAGCATAGAATTATGTATTGTATTGAAGTAATAGTAGATTATTTTATGTGGAGAAGTATTACTTTTCATGTACTAATTTTATTACAGTAATGTTATGCTTGGCTCTGTTGAAAACTTTATGAGAGGAAAAGGTCTGGAGATATTAGGAACTACTTCGTCTTCAGTTTTTTACCTTATTATGTTCTGAAAAAGCTGCAACATGCAGCAACAATGTTTTTATGAGTAACCATGAAGGAGCACATTTTCACATTGTTCACCGCTTCTAATGCTATTAACGAACTGCCCATCATATCTCTTTTCAAACCGATTAATTAAGGAAACCGTCTCTTCTTGATGTTGCTCTCAAGGTGATTGGTGATGTAAAATGATAAAATATACAAACCCAAAGAAATTTGACAATGCCGCAGATGAAATCTATAAAAAGTCAAGATCTCTGCATTACTATAAGCACTTAGATATTATTGTACGTAGAACTTCAGACTTGTCATTTAAACATTACCCATTCAACATTTGTCTTTTTATACAATAGAATAGCACAGCAAAGTTTAGTTGTCATATGCACAATCTGTGAAACAACAAATCAATTTGTGGCTTAGTTTCACAGTTTGTACAAAACATGTTTTGTCTTTAGTTTAACACTAATTTTTCATCTTACCAAAATTGCGATTGACAGACATTACTGAATATCTTATGATAAAGAAAATTGAAACATGTAGTTCAGTTTGGAATTACTTTTTTAAAAATTGCATCTGAGTTACTAGAGTTATTGAAAGTTACTAAATTAAGTACCGCAAGCCGTTGGCACAGAAGACATAATACAGAAGCGACACTCGTTTGATGTTCGTTTGACAAATCCTGGTGACCTTCGCCATTTTGTTGTTAGTTTCTTTACGTGGGAAATTTAAAAACACTTTAGTTTTCAGCATTAATCTACTTCTCTGGATGGCAACGATATTTCGCAAATGTATTAAAAATTAAGTTAACATTTGCGAAATATCGTTGTCATCCAGAGAAGTAGATTAATGCTGAAAACTAAAGTGTTTTTAAATTTCCCACGTAAAGAAACTAACAACAAAATGGCGAAGGTCACTAGGATTTGTCAAACGAGTGTCGCTTCTGTATTATGTCTTCTGTGCCGTTGGGCTCATAATGTTGAAACGAGAAAGTATGACTACTGTTCATAGTAGAATGAAATACTACTTATTACTATTTTTGCCCGAAAATTGCGAAAGTTATTATATCTAGTAACTTTAATTATTGTACCGAATTCTCGGAATGTTAAAGGTTTTCTTTATTATACTTTCTTCATATTCTTTCATGTTCTGTCTTCGTCTTGAGAAAAATCACATCTCGTAACCTTCGCAACAAGTTGACATTCCTCAAAAATATTAAAAGAATGCATTTATTAATTTTTTTAAAGTTGGCAAGTTGTTTTGCCCAAAAATTGCGGACAAATTTGGAGGGGACAGTTGGATAAAATTTAAACGCAAAAATCGAACGTTAACAACTAATTAAAACAAGAGTACATAGTTTTATACATTTTAAATTTTTGAATATTGAAAATCAAAACGTCACTCACAACTACTTTGCAAATTAAGATCACCAAGATGGCTACTTAAGTCGCTTATTTAATTGTGCATTAAAGCATTATTATTGTAATGCCCCTTCCACACTCATATAATTCGTTGGCCGGCTACAATTGAAAGATCTATGTCCATATTTATTGGTTAATCAAACACAAATTTTCTACTTTCACAATTTCTTTTTAGGAATAAAAATGAACTGATTTTTCTCGCATAAAAAAACTGGGCTAAATTGGTTTTTAATATCCCCATGTATATTATTATAGGTATATGTATATGTACCTATCATCTTAATCGCAAAAGGTGTGTAAAAGAGTATAGTAATGAATTGAGTTATGTACTTCCGCATAATTTTAAAAGTAATTATTTGAAACTAGATTTAGGGACATGGTGATAGTGGAAAATTGAAATTATAATAAGTAATGATCTTTGGAATGTTTTTTGAAAGCAAGTTTTATTAAGTTAATTGAATTTGTTAGTTATTTTATATGTACCTACTTTGAAACACAGAAAATTGCACTGAAAACGAATTATTCCTTTTTACCTTCGTATCCTTTATTTTAAGTGATAATCCTTTCGATATTATGCAAAGGTATTCGCAGAAATTCGTATACTCCATAATTATGTAGAAGTGATTGAAATTACAAACCATAAATAAATTGGAAACGGCTCACGGCAGTAACTTAATTAATTGCTGCTTAAAGGCAATGACGATATAGAATTGTCGATCGACAAATAGAAATTGACATGATTAATATGCAATAAATAATATCTCATCCTACTTTCATCGTCAAGGAAAGGATCGCGGTTATTAATGTTGCAAGAAGATGAATAGAGTTGAACTACTTCTTTCACTAGTTTTTTGTTGAAAATAATTAAGATCTCTTCCTTAATAATAAGTAGGTACTGCGGAAATATCAGTCGCCAAAAAAGTGATAGAAAAGTTTGGTTTCTTTCTGTGAAATTTGTCTACTCAATTTGTGCAGATTTCTTGTTCTTAAATGTATTATAACATGTTCGATGCTGGTAGTTGCTATGACGGTGGCGTGATCATTTTAATTGGGAGTACTAGTACCGTTGATTCTTTATTGATTGATGTAATCTTGTTAAAGTTGTGATGTACAAATATTTATGGAATTTATTAACATAACACACTGAATGGATTTATCATTATGTTGTCTTGTTTTTTGCTGTTTTGGTAGTGTAATGTTCAGTAATTTTCGAAAAAGTAATAATTATTAATAAAAATTCTACGTTTCGGCAACCTTTCTTTGCTGCCTTCTTCAAGATTAATTTATTTATTGTGTGTAGTATACGGCAATTCTTCTTTATTTCGGGTGATTTCGGGTA
Source organism: Pyrocoelia pectoralis (assembly GCA_036250285.1). NCBI lineage: Eukaryota > Metazoa > Arthropoda > Insecta > Coleoptera > Lampyridae > Pyrocoelia > Pyrocoelia pectoralis. The sequence goes on along the minus strand of CM070074.1, from coordinate 89,205,595 downwards.
ATAACCGATGAACATAGAATAGCATCTTTAGATGTGATTTCATTATACACAAACATTACCACCAATCTAGCCCTAAAAGCAATTAAAAACAATTGGGAAAACATTCAAATATACCCTATCAAGATTTCAACAACATAATCGGATTTTTATTGAATAACACTTTCTTCAACTATAACAACAAACACTATAAACAAACATTTGGAATACCCAAGGGCTCCCCACTCTTATGCGTGATAGCCAATCTAGTACTACTAGAATTAGAAAATAAAATAATACAAAACAATACAGAAATCACTTTATATACTAGATATGTTGATGACATTCTAATAATAGCAAAAGAAAACTACATACACACACTACAAAATCTATTCAACAATTTTCATGAAAGATTAAATTTTACAATTTAAATGGAAAAAAACAAAGAGCTAAATTTCTTAGATATAACTCTAATACGCAAAAACAATAACATCACCAATTGGTACCAAAAACAAATCAAATCCAACCGCTACGTTAATTTCTACTCTCACACAGCTATACAATATAAAAAAAAAACGTAATCACCAGTTTAATTGATAGAGCTATCATACTTTCACATTAATCTTTCCATAAACATAATATTAATAAAATTAGACAAATACTCATCAATAACAACTATCCCATCAATTTCATAAACACAAACATACAAAAAATTATCAAATATCTAAAACACAAAAATACACAAAATCACGAAAACAATCCAATAAATATAAATAACCCCCAAATAAAAAACCAAACACAAATAAGAGTAACACTTCCATACCTACAACCACTCACACAATAAATAAAAAAAAGAACTAGGCAAAATAAACTTAAAAACAGTTTATAAAAACCAAAACACACTTAAAAACAAAATCTACTCAACATTAAAAACTAAACCAGAAAAACTTAATACATCCAATGTTATACATATATCACAAACTGCTTAGATTGCAACTCATTATACATCGGACAAACCAAGCAATAATTACACAGTAGAATAACTCAACATAAAAACTCTATAAACGTCAAAAAAAATAAACCCAATCAACCAAATACAGCACTAGTAGAACACGCAATAACACACAACCACAATTTTGAACAAAACATAAAAATAGCACACAAAGAAACACACTTAAAAAAACGTTTACTCTTAGAGACAATTAAAATAAAAAGCAATAACAATATGTACTATTAATTTTAAAACAGACACAGAAAACCTAAACATGCAATATCATAACTTAATATAATTTATTTAAATTACTACAAAATTCCCACCAACTAACAAACAAATTTAGTTAACTTCACTTCATAGATTTTAATCCCTACCTTCACTAAACGCAAACGCATAACCAACAAATATATTATATAATCGTAATTTATTTCAAAATTTTAATAATTGACAACATATTTTGCACAAATATGGAAGTAGGTATATATCAGGACAATATTTAATTTTCTCTCTCTACCTTATTAAAACTAGTTCATTTTCCAAAAAATTTTTGTTTTCTATAATTAACTATAGTACATAACCTAATCTCCTACATTGTATATTTTTAGAGACTTGATAAAGCCATTACACATGGTGAAACGTCGTCAATACTACAAACCTTCAATGTTTAATAAATAATTACTGTAACACACTGAAAAATTATTGGCAAAATAAAATTACCTTCGCTAATCACCCGAAATTAATTTATTTGTTTTTAAATAAATTACACAAGTCACTGAAGTACGCTATTAATTGTTTCAATAACTAGATGAGCATAAAACGGTCATGGGTGACTACATTAATGAGCACTGTTGAACGTTGTTGAAATACACCTACCTACACGCAGTTTTTCGCCTGATTTCTCAAAATTTTTCCGACACAACGGTATTAATATTTTATATTTAAGATATTAAAGATTAAAGATATGTATAAGTACCTTATTTAAAAAAAAATTATTATATCTGTTGCGCTTTTGTTTTAACAAAATTAATTAATGTAATTAAAAAATGTAAAAAACGCGATATAGTGAGAAATTAAATACCAAGTAACTTTTATTTGAAACATTTTTCCATACAATGGATATTTACACATTTAAGTTTTCACATAAATTGTCAAAATTAAACAATTAACAACACAGTCGCCAACCACAACAACAAAACAAACCCCAAACACACCGTACGCGTTTCGACAGCAAATCGATCGATCCATTTGAGAAATAAATACACCAATGGATTTGGCGTACTTTCAAATGATACGCTTTTAAATAGTGCCATTTAAAATTATTAGGGTTAGTTTTAATTCCCCTTTAGGAGTTGAAGTAAAATTATAGGGGAAAGTTGTCCCCCTAAAAAATAAAATCGAAGTTCGAGCCTTTTTATCATATTTTAGTTTGATTGGCTAAAACGGCTCTGTATTGTTTTCCGTGGGCCACTCTATGTACTATTACCCAATGATCTTCGTATGGTGACACACACTTAGTCAAGTATTTTATAATGTTAGCAAAAAAGTTCCAAGTTGGTGTCATAACGTCGTTCATTACTTCACTTAGCTTTACTTCACAGTTTTGCAATGGTTGAAAAAGGCGTTACTATTTACTATTAAATCTGCTTTTGGCTAAAACAATTTGACTCCGGTATATGTTGTCACTAACTTACTTTCATATAATTCTCATCTAGTTGGTGTTATCCGTGCAGGAAAACAAGGACATATTCAAAATTGGTTAATTATTAACTAATAAACTAAGGAATCAAAACACACCACAACGTTAATGATACGGTACAAGATGGAAATACCATATATTTTCAAATAGTAATTACCATAAGTTTCTTGAACTGGAAAGGCTTTAGATAAAAGTAATCCTAAACGTTCCTTTTTCTATCATTTTTTCGCTAAGCGGGACACAATTTTTTCGAAATATGGTCGTAAGTACGCCATAAACTTCCCTTATCGTATAATCTCAATTATTTAAGTGTTTCCTCTGCTCAGTTATTGGTAAGTTCGGCTCATCAATTTTCAGACATTGGTAATGTTAATCTAAACTCATACTTAAGAAAAATCGAATGTACTTTTGCCACGTGATTTAGTAGGTCGTTATTGTAAAAGTAATTTGTATATTATACCGGTTTAATGTTGTCAAACATTCAGTCTTGATTGTACTCGCTTGGATTAAGGTGTATTACGTACGAAGTGTAAGTGCAGCAGTAGTATCGCGTTATTCTTTGTTCAGGACATTCGGGATTATAACAAGTAAGTGTGTTTCTTTTTTTGCCTAATTTAAGTGGATACGCGTGTAATTACTTTCTATATTTGTTATACAATTGGTGATAATCATTACCTACCGCAAATGCAACGGTATGATAGATTACTTAAAAAAATACCATTAAGGTACTCGTTGGTTTATTTAGACATACAAATTACTCAATTTACTCTTTCATCATTTTATGATGAGGTTAAAGATGTTCAATACCCCTCGGATTTTGTCTTACCAATCTGATCAAATTTGAATGCCAAAATATGGATTCTGAACATAATAGTTATAAAGAATTTGCTTATTATTCTTTTGTTTGTTATTTTTTTTCACATGATTTGCATAATTATAATTTAAATCGAAAATACTCTTTGAACATTGAAAGGTTTATAATTGTGTAGAACTGTCGCTTAAAATTGTCGCATGTTCTATTACAATTTATGATTTATCTACCCTTCGCACGTGATGTATCATTCATTTCCGGAAATTAGGTGTATTTTAAAGCGATCTTGCGGTCGCTTTGATGTGAAATAAGAACGAAAGTGGAACCAAATTAATTTTTCTTTCAAATAATGTGCATGGTATTACAAGTAAATTTCTGGAAAATCATTTAAAGCTTGATGGATTTTCTTTCAAATAAATACATTAAGACCTAAATCGGGAACATTATTAATCACGGAAGGTTTTATTAACTCATTCAATGATAGATTTCACATTTCCTTCGTTTCGACTTTTTTTCTAACTCTTGACCTACTATAATTGTATTGATAACCTTCTTATTTATAGAGATACAAAGTCGGTTAGTAAGTGAAGACACTTACTATTACTATAAATAGGTTTTTATGTCAGTATGGGTTTTGGCGGTTCGAAAATGTCTGGAACATATATTGTTATGAGAGTGACCAGTCTATAATTATTTGCACTAATTAGGATTTGCAAAGTGTATATAAAATGTAGTTGTTTGAGTTACTGTTAAATTGTAGGAAATGACGATTTTATTCATAGCTTGTATGATAAGGTGTTGCAATTATTAATTACGACATTGATATGCAACATTTTTGGTCACATTTTGCACTACCTTGAATGTTTGATATTTAATAAACCTGAAAAGTGGGGTATTAATAATTATCAGAAGAAATATGGGCATATTAAACATTTCCTCATTATCTGTAGAAGCATGAACTTCCAGTTACAATTTTGTCCAAACTGACTCATCCCTTAAAAAGTATATTAATACGTTTAAAAATACTAATCAAAATATTTTGTAACTAAACGATAAAATTGCATTGAAATTATAAGCAGTTAGTTACCTTTAAATTTAAATTTTATTCATTGCCAAATAACTTGACTCTACTAACTCCCCTCCCTTACAATATCTATACGCAAAATTCTCCATTCGCATTTTAGCCGGTTTATTATACATATTTGTTGAATTGATATAATTCTGTTGAAAATAACTTTCGTGGTATAAAATTATAGTATTTTTTTAAACAAAATACTACCGTAGCGAGCGACGGAATTTATATTTCAACATAATAGATGTAATAAGCGGATGCATAAAATTGGCAGTTCCACTTTTAAATATAACAAAAAGTGTGGCAACACCCCTACAAATGGTAACGCATTCTTACTTTCTGTAGTATAATATACTGTGAAAACCCATTACGTGCGTCAACACATATTTTGTCTTCAATATCAGTGGAAAAAGATTTTTACGAAGAACGAATTTATAACGATTTAAATTGTTAATATGTTAATATTTTAAGAACGATCCTTTCCTATTTTTTAGTGGAAATTCGATGAAAAATAGAATTTTGTGTCAGATTAACGCTTCCAAGATTTCTTCAGGAATTATGTAATGTGAATGAATGTTTTTATATTACAGAATTATTATATTATCCAAATAGAAAAATTATTATAATTACACACCTACATACAATAAATTTGCGAAAAATGCGAGTAACTCCTTAATCATTTTATAATAATTTCCTCTACAACATTATACACATGTTATTTTCACTGTTCATTATCTCACCAAAAAACAAATGTTAACGAAGGAAGTCATACATCTGATTCATTTAGGTACTAAATAACTCTCTGTTCTACGCTGATCCGTACTTCTCGGACATCATTTTCTAATAAACGGAATCCTACCTTCGAGACGTGGTACCTTGCAGCTTGTGCAGAACATTTGACTGCTTTGGAGCATGGTTACTGGAGACGAAACTTGGGTACACCATTCCTGCTTTATGTGAGGGTCCCACAAAGCAGGAATCCGTGCAATGGATTCATAAGGACTCTCCTGGACGAAAAAGGCATGAACGCAATCCTCATCGGAGGACGATTTTTTTGGACGTTGACGGAATTTTGTTGATTGAATATATGCAAAAGGGAACAATAATAAATGGAGAAGACTACGGAAGCACCGTTAAAAATTTAAAGAAGGTTGTGATTGATAAATGATGGTATTTGTGAATGACAATTGCCGGGTGCATAAAGCGCACCGATTATTGCAAAATTGTGACTTCTCAGAACATTTATCCCCATGCGACAGAGGAGGATATTGTCTTGCGATGATGGAGTGAAAGGGGACCTGATCACAACGGCCACTGATCATAACGGCCACCTAGGTTATTGTTATTTAATAACAGCCACTTTGATCACATACGGCCTCTAATACTATTTGATCATAACGGCCACCTTGTTCACGTTATGATCAAATAATATAAGTGGCCGTTGTGATCAAGGTGGCCGTTATGAAATAGCAAAAACCGGGGTGGCCGTTATGATCAGTGGCCGTTGTGATATAGACCCAGTGAAAGAAGCTGTTTAAGGATATTTTGCAGGGCTGACGAAATATTTCTTTTCTAAAGCAACAATCATTTGGTGAAAGCTTGGAATAAATGCACAGCTGTGGAAGGTTCCAGTGTAGAAAATTAAATTTTTTCAAAGCAGTAACATTAAATAAAATTGTATAATACGAAGGTTAATGCAATTTTTTTAATCAAAAGTCAAAGATACAATAGGTTTGCGTCACACTGTTCGATATTTGATACGTGGCATGGGCTGTATACATGAATAGAAGAACCAGCAATCCCCCTTAAATTAGCGCTCATAACGGTTTATAAAAATGTTTGAAAATGTTGGTACATAGCTATTATCCCGCTTTTGAAAATATAGATACACTATCTGAAATTGCCGTTACCTTAGCAGTCTCTACACTCTACAGTTTGATGTTTAAACAGAATTGAACGTTATTTAGGACCATAATGTGGGCAATAATAGGCTTTCGTTCGTTTCTATATTAAGTATTAAGAAGGAACGAATTGACTTCGTATTAGTTTTTACTAAAAAAAATCCAAATACATAGTATTTAAGAATTTGATCAATTTGATATCCTTATCACTAAAAACACTTTAAATTCATTTATATGTATACATAGTTTTGATATTACAATCATTAATTTTTGACTAAGTTAATCTTAAAGATGGGCGGTACTTTTTAATTTGTCCAGCTCCATAGAGTCAAAATAGAGAATGAAAGTCTCGAGTTTTGACATTACAAGTATGTAACCCAGGGCCGGATGCTCCGACGTTCAGATTTCGTCAGACCGTGCGCATGACGTCACCCGTAGAGTGAATTACATTTGCGACATGCTCATTTGATGTGTTTTTCGTCTGTACCGAGTTTATTTTTCTAGATACAAAAAATTTCATAAGAACAAATATGCTCCTTATGATGTCTTTTATATGTAAAAAATAATAGGGTAGCTCAATCTCTCTCAGTTAACCTGAAAAATACTTGTATAAAGTATCATAATTACATCTGATGGTGTTTGCGCCGCGACGACACAAAAACGGTGCTAAATAGAGGAAAATTGCATATGAACAAATTTGTAGAGCACAAAATTTACTAAAGAAAAGTCCGCGGTGGGGTGTCACGATCTTCCATAGTTTAAGAGTTACAGGCGTCCAAAATGATGCAAACCTTATTCGCGCAACTGTCCACACCGCTTTTTCCCAAACTAATGGAGATAATTACACCCTCCCGCGAACTTTTCTTTAGTAAATTTTGTGCTCTACAAATTTGTTCATATGCAATTTTCCTCTATCTAGCGCCGTTTTTGTGTCGTCGCAGCGCAAACACCATCAGATGTAATTATGCTACTTAATACAAGTATTTTTCAGGTTAACTGAGAGAGATTGAGTTACCCTATTATTTTTAACATATAAAAGACATCATAAGGAGCATATTTGATGTTACGAAATTTTTTGTATCTCGAAAAATAAACTCGGTACAGACGAAAAACACATCAAATGAGTATTCCTCAAATGTAATTCACTCTACAAGTGACGTCACGCGTCATATTGGCGGACCGCCCACCATGCGCAACATCCTATCTTTAGTATTTATATCGTGTATGTAACCATATGACTTTGTTGTTTGCCACGTTAAGGTTATTCTAAAATACGCCCGTCACAGTGGTAAGTTATTACCGCAAAATTGTTAACTTGACATGCATATTTCCAGAAATTGCTACATACAACGAAATAATAAAAATATAAAATTATTGTATTTAATTTATTGTGAATATAATTTAATCCGATTTTTTGTAATTGTCGTCCTTAACTTAAATGAGTCCTAATTGACAATTACCCATCAATTTTGTACCTATATATCGTGTATAACTTTCGGAGTCATTTTTTTATTCACCTTTTAAAGTATTTCGTCCCAAAGATATTTGGTGGGTTTAATCATGCGTATATTTCACATTAATGAAGAAAGCAAGAATTTCCATCAATTTAGCCTTGACTACGGCACGAAAAAAGTTGCTTACGGTATAACGTTTGCTTATAAATTATGCGAATGGCCTCTACTGGGAACTACAGCAATGTTATTTACTATAGCTTCTGCGAAGCTATACATTTCATAATCATTACTTTAGGTGTTATTACCTACCTAATTTTAACTAAATTCAGTATTTTGGATTTTTAAGGATTATTTTCGTCGGTAATAATAAGCACTACTGTTTGGATTATCATTAGCATAAAATTATGGTTGCAGTAAAATGCAGTTATGTATTTTGTGATTCAATTGGGTTTCGTCACGAGGCTATAATGTTGTTTTTACAAAACATTTGCTATGCTTCCAATTGAATTTCATCGTTGACACTGGAATAACCGATAAAAAAATATACTCTCTAACCCACTTTACGCTTTTGCAAGATTACGGGGTAAAAAAATCAAGCTGCGATAGGTTAAACAATAAATTAGTCTGACAGGAGGACACCATTGCTACTTTTTCATTTAAATACACAGACATAATCTCATCCTCTTGATACCCTAAGGGCCTAAGGTAAGGTATTCATTGATCAGTTGCCTCGTCGCTTCTGTGCGCTAATTCTATAGCCCAATTCCTCCCCTTTCTTTCAGAATTCTTTCCACTTCGTTGTTTTAAGTTCTCTTCTATTATTATTTCCTATCAGTTTTGCTTCCCATACTTTTTTCACCTGTCGGTCATTCTTCATTCTTTGTAAATGTTCAAAGCACAACAATTCGGTTTCAATAGTTCTCTGACCGATCCAACTGTTAACTATGTATTTTCTAATACTATCATTTCTTGTTCTGTCGAATGTCTTTACTCCTAGTATTTTTCTAACAAATGTCATCTCTGTTGCCGTAATCTTTTTAGTGGTTGTTCAGTTAGGTCCCAATTCTCCACGTCGTATTGGTAAATACATTGTTTTGTATACTGACAATAGATTTGTCATTGTAGTTACATATATCTTTAATACTTAAGAACTCTCACTAATCTCACTAATTACTAAAACTACGTTACGAAGATGCCACACTCACTGGCATTGTCAAACATATTTGCAACTACTTTGATAGAAGGATTGGAAAATACTAAATGAATTACATTGGTTGCACACGTACGAGCACTATCCAAACAATTTTTTATTGCAAGAACAAACTTGGTAATTTTTTATAGTTGCTTAGCTTTATTTACTATTACCTTTAGTTTTATTAATCATACTGAAACTCCGTTTGCGAGTAAAGATATTTATTTTTCCTTCAAGGTCACTATTTCACGTGGAATAGCTTTCTAATAAGCCCATAATATATCCCATTAGCTTATTTTCGAGTGATTTTAAATGAATAAAATGATAGGTAAAAGTGCCAGCTGGCGAAAGTAATTGATAATTAACGACGTAAATTTACTCGTAATTAAAAGGGTTGTCTGATGTTATGCGATTAACATACATAACAATTAGAATTTATGTAATTGGACAACTGGTTTAATGTTTATTTATTTATTTATTAATTAGGTATATGCTGATATATGATAATAAATAACAAGTATTTCCATGTAATTATTTATTTAATTATAATACTATTATGTTATGTATGTTTGTAAAATTATTTAATTGTTATTGAACTTATTACACCATATTATGCTTTCTAGAAATACTTTTATTTTTACCACCAGAGTACTTTTGGAATATTTTATACTCAATATGTCACAAACAGGGTTTTCCTTATTTAAGAAACAAATCATCGTTAATAATTAATTATAGACAATTTTAGTATGAAACGTTTACTTTTTAAATTATAACAGGAAATCTACAATTTAAGTCATATCCTTTGTACTTTTATTAACGTTAATAACACATAACCTTCCTTTCACATTGTTTTTACTTATCGTATTGAAGAATTCAATATTGTTATTTTCGAATGTTATTTCTCTAGTTGCATATAACAATTTAATCAGTGTTAGCACGATTGTTTAACTGTTCCAGTAATATATCTCTAAAGAAAAATTTATGTAAAATAGCAAAATGACAACAGTATTACATTTCTTTCTTTATACGTATACATACTAGCAGAATATAGTGCTCAGTATTTTCATTCTTAAAGGCGGATCCACATCAATAAATATTTGCGTCGTGCGTTGTATTTTGAATTTCAGCAAAAATATTTGCGGCGCAAATTTGAATATGGTCATGCATTTACCACGTAAATATTTATCTTGTGTGTTGTATTTGCTGAATCCACTTGTATGCGACTTAAATAAGTAGTCCACATTAACACTACTTTGCGGCGCAAATCTCTTTGAAGTTGACTGGAAAACCGACAGCATAGCGGATAGCGTGCGTTGTTCGTCACGAAATTATTTGTGTACGTTTCCGTGCGCCGCATAGTCCACATCGATAAAAATTTCTGCGCACACGAGCAAATTTGTGTCAAATTCAACGCACAACGTAAATATTTATTGATGTGGATCCGGCTTAAAGGCGGATCCACATCAATAAACATTTGCGTCGTGCGTTGTATTTTGAATTTCAGCAAAAATATTTGCGGCGCAAATTTGAATATGGTCATGCATTTTACCACGTAAATATTTATCTTGTGTGTTGCATTTGCTGAATCCACTTGTATGCGACTTAAATAAGTAGTCCACATTAACACTACTTTGCGGCGCAAATCTCTTTGAAGTTGACTGGAAAACCGACAGCGTAGCGGATAGCGTGCGTTGTTCGTCACGAAATTATTTGTGTACGTTTCCGTGCGCCGCATAGTCCACATCGATAAAAATTGCTGCGCACACGAGCAAATTTGTGTCAAATTCAACGCACAACGTAAATATTTATTGATGTGGATCCGGCTTAAGAGAGAAGGTATCCGAATCTCTTATTTTAATGTATTAACCTTCATCTAACAAAACACTTAAACTTGCTGTTTGACAATGAACTTAAAACTAATTGTTGAAAGTCTACTCTAGAATTTTCGCACATTGTGTGTTTGTTAAAAAAAATCCATAGGGATAACCTTTTAATAGCGACTCTTATTAATTCTATTCTAAAATCGTAGTGGTGCCGTTTTCAACAATATTCGTGAGATATTCCACTTTTAATTACTTTTTCACTCAAACTCCAGTAGCTTTGTTAGTGTATGAAAGAAATAATGAAGTCCAGTTCACATTTATATTAATATGAGTAAACGTTGATACATATTTGAAAATAGAAGATAAATAAATAATGTTTGTGGAAATAGTTTATAACAAATTACAAAGTTTTATGAACTTTTAAGTTGGCAAATATTGCACGCGGTAAAATACTAAAATAAATTAATGAAATTGGAGTAAATGTTTGATTCCATCAATGGACTCATTCAAAATTTAAGGGACTAAATTTTCGATACACCGGAAAGTTTTATAAAAGTTCATGTCCCACAGTAAAATTATTTATTATTTCTCTCAAAGGTAGGTACCTAGGCCTATTGTACTCTTCACCATTAATTCAATTTCCAAGAATTTTTGGGACTCATTGATAGTAGTAAGGAAATTATCTCGGAGAAGATCAATATCATCATACGAGATAAAAGAGATTAGTTTATAGAAATCTCTGTAAATACACACCTATGTCGTAATTGTACTAGGAGGGAAATTGAAAAACAAATTCTACTCACCTTTGTTGTTGTTGACCTGGCAATTAATATTTTTTCTTGATTCATCTAATGAATGACTTTTCAACAAGGGGTTAAAGCAATTCCAATTAGAATAAAATCACACAACCATACCCCATGTATAAGTTTATTAACGTTGATATTAAAGTGATAGTTGATAGATTACAATAAGTTGATAACAAACAGCGACATGTTTCGATAAATTTTATCATCTTCAGGCTTATCATATTCGTTATCGTAACGAGGTAAAAACAACTAATTAGTTGCGATATAAAATTAGATGTATGATTAAACGGGAATAAAGCGTCAGGAGGTGCAATGACTTCAATAGGTCATTCACCACAACGAAGTTGGGACATAATTAATGTAAAATTAAAACAAGCATCGAGCAACCGAAAAACAAAGCTTAAGCCATGGGGAAAACTTAGAAATTTAGAGCATAATTAAACTTAAAGGGGTCCCAGAAGGGGAACACCCAAGTCACAAACGATGAACAACAATTACTTATTAAATTGAAATAACTAAGGTCATTTCCTGTTGGTCTCTTAACTTAAGCTTTGTTTTTCGGTTGCTCGATGCTTGTTTTAATTTTACATTAATTATGTCCCAACTTCGTTGTGGTGAATGACCTATTGAAGTCATTGCACCTCCTGACGCTTTATTCCCGTTTAATCATACATCTAATTTTATATCGCAACTAATTAGTTGTTTTTACCTCGTTACGATAACGAATATGATAAGCCTGAAGATGATAAAATGTTAATTCATCGAAACATGTCGCTGTTTGTTATCAACTTATTGTAATCTATCAACTATCACTTTAATATCAACGTTAATAAACTTATACATGGGGTATGGTTGTGTGATTTTATTCTAATTGGAATTGTTATAATCACCCCATTTCGAGTTCTAACAATCAACATCCACACATGGACCAAGTTAACTTAAGGGGTTAAAGTAATTTAAGAGTGGCGGTTTTTTAAATTTTTTACATTTGCCGAATGGGGCCGCCCTACTCGCCAAATCTAAATCCTACATTTTACAGTGTATAGTTGATTTTGAAGGGCAGGATCTGTGCTAAGTTTGAAGTCGCTGAATCGGCGCCGTGAGTTGAATATCGATTGCCGCCGGAGGAACTGCGCTCTATACGATGCTCGCAAATTTAAAAAAATATTAGGAGCTCTGTATTGACACTGAGGGTGGTCACTTCGAGACCAACTGAGAATTTCACTGCAAAATAATTGCGTTATTGTTATTTGTTGTTGTTTCGTTAAACCAATGAATTAATAAATTGTGTTAGCATCAAAGTGGAGGCCCTTTGGGTTGTTGCGAATCAAGACGGGGCCCAAAGCCTTTATTGGGGTGGACATATCTCTAGGTAACATTCTTCTAAAGCAGTGCCTCAGTGTGTTGTTCGTTTCAAATTTATGTTAAATATTTATACATCATCTATTTTAAGAAACATATCTTTTTTACAATATTATCTCTTGCAAGTGTAAAGAACCTTGCAATATAAGGTATACGAACTTAATAATTGTTTATTTTATACTAATATTTTCATTATTCTATTTTTAAGTTGTTTTACATGAAAATTTATTGTCATACAGGTATATTATCCGACTTAGTTGCTGCGTATTATGTGAGCCCCTTCAATAAGGTACTACCTTGTTCAGCGCACGTTACATACATGCTCAAGGGTTCATTTCCTGAATCTTTCGAGCCCACCCATATACATACTTGAAAAGGATACCGTGTAGTTGTTTTTCCAAAAATCGTTAGTTACGGCGAAAAGAGCCGTTTTAAATATAAAAGACGTACGTTTTGTGGACACTGCAGTCACATAAGACTTATGAGGAACATCTCTCATATTTCTACGAAACAAGCGTCTCTGTTCGTATTTGTCTGTAGATTTTAGTATGTATTTACGTAAGTGTTGTGAATTGATACTCGAATTATTGTCCACTATTGAAGAACTGCGTACTACTAATAGAGAAACTCATTTGATTCGAATAATCGAAATAATATCGAATCTATTATTAATCGAGATCTCTTGGGGCAATGGAAAGAAAGCACTATTCTAATCTACAAATTAGCAGAATCTCATATCAGGATATAAATGTAACCAAGGGCATTATACACAGCCTAAAACCAATTATTAATATTGAAAACATAAACATACCTACTTCATATCGGAAATAGTGGTAATACTTCGTCGCGCCCACTCATAGTGACACTCAGCTCTAAAGAAGATGCGACTAAAGTAATTGAAAATAACGAAAGTTATTTAATACAAATCCAGTCAATGGCATAAGCCTAGATCAAACTTTTATGCAACGTGCCTGCTTTAAAACAACCAAATTAAAATTATTTGAAATCAATGCCACTTTAAACATCCTATAAATGGAATATCTACTGTTACAAACCTAAAAAATTCAATAACTTTTCCTTTGCTCACGTGAGTGCACCTTCTCTCCATAACTCCTTAACCATTGAGTTTTGCACAAAAGTGTATAAGGCTTAAAATTGTCAAAAAAATACGCACTTAAACTATGACGTGTCACGTGTCACGGGACACCCTGTATATTAACTTGAGTCTAGCTCATACAATAAATATTCACTCGTGCCAGAATCCCTAGCATTATAACCTAGATTCATAATATACTATTACGTAATTAAACGTTTACAAAAATCCCTATCACCGTTTCATGATCTGACGCAAATATACGATAATTCGCATGCGAATTACGCAGGATGTTGTGTTTTGTAATAAACTATCGGTAGTTATAAATAAAATTGAGCACATTATCTGACTGGTTTAAAAAAGTTACGTAAAACTGGTTATTTTCACGAATTATTCGCATGGCTGGCATATTTAAGCAAAATTCTAACTTTTTTGTTGATAAGCGATCAATAATATGTTATTATTTGCAGCACTTTAACTGTAATTATCTTTTAGTTTAAAGGGATCATTATATTAACATTACTGTTTCAATGTGTAACGTGTATGTGCGGCAGCACAACACTATAGAATAAACCAAAATATAACATTGCGCAATCCAAAAACGAAAACGTTTCGTAAGCACTTTAGCGTTTAAAAGCTGGATACACACGTAAACCGTACCAATAAATCGGCAGATAAATTTGGTTTAAAATATCGTTGAGATAAATAGGGCCATGACACTATAAGCAAATTTATCTAAGCGATTTGTTGTAACAAATTAATGGGTCAGTTAATTTGGTACATATGTACTGGACAAACGTCCAGCGACGATTTATCTTTTAAATTAGAAAGATATCTATATGATCGCTGATCTTTTCGATTTCCATAAAATTTGAGAGATATCGGGTATAAACATCAGCAGGGATCCCGTTGGTGTTTTTACTCCTGAACTTTTTACATTAATTGTTATGAACGTAGACGTGATCTTGGTATCCTGCTTTCCCTTGGAATGATGGGTTACTTACACCATCAAAAAACGGCTCAGAAGAAGTAAAAGTCGAATAAAGTGGGTTAAAACGTGGTTATTGAGGAAAGATCTGCATCACATGCAGCTTTTGAAAGTGATACAGTTTAAATTTAACTTTAATCTACCCACAGAGACGGCTGTGATTGGTACGATTTATCTACCACCATCGCCACCGAAGATCTTCTTGTGTGTATTGCACCACAAATAAATTGGACCAATTTATCTGTTACCATTCATGACCAATTTATCGTTGATCTTTCAATTTTTAAACACAACATTAACCTGCAGATTTATCTCTAACATTTGACAAATCAAAGATGAATTGTTCTAATTGTACAGAGAAATCTTTACGTGTGTATCCAGCTAAAGAAGTGAAGTAAGCGATCCGCTTAGGCATCACATGTAATAAATTCCTGGATTTAAATTTTAATAACGCTAAGGGCTCAGCTATAATGCAAGAAAAAATTCAAGCAATATTTTAACATTTATATCTCAAACAGAAGAAGGATTCTCATTCTGCATCTAAACTAAGCAATATTTCTACACATGATAGGCGGAAAAGGGGTTGTGAATATCAATGAAAGAATTAAGTAAGTTGTGAGTATGCTGCTCCGAAAAATATTGCAATTCAAAACAAGTGTGGTAAGAAATTACAGGTCCTTGTTACACAAATGGTGAAACAAATTTATAAACACATTAAGAATTTTATCAAAGAAGGTGTGTCCATAAAATATTACGAGACCGTATAGTTTTTGGTATACATGATAACGATGAGTCTATTACACTCGGTGCGCGACAAAGTTTCCAGGCTTTATCAAAGAAGGTGTGTCCATAAAATATTACGAGACCGTATAGTTTTTGGTATACATGATAACGATGAGTCTATTACACTCGGTGCGCGACAAAGTTTCCAGGTATGTACCTATGGCAACACAATACCAAAAATACCAAAAACCACAATACACATTTATCAAATCGAATGCGTTTCGACAGCAAAGCTGTCATCATCAGCACACAACTATGTATGGCAACATGCCATAATGGAACATAATAAAAGATATATCAATTACATTTGCTTAATTTAATTTAAATATAGTATTAATGATCATTCACAATGCAGACTTCTGTGTTGCAATTTCTGTCACTCAGTATATCTTTTAACACGGTTAATGATGTCTTTGTTTAATTTGATCTCCTGAACATGCTTTAGAAATATTGAGTTTTCCTCTCAAAATGACGTTTAAAATTAAGTCGCCTTATGTTTTCAAGGTCACAGACCTTTACTCGTATATGTATGAAATATAGGTAATTGAACCCTCCTCCAACTGCTTTCGTCGCAATTGAAGATTAGGCTATTATTTGCGCTGGAAGTCAGATAACATTTCTTATCTTTTACAGAACTTTCCAAAAATATTACTAAAGATAATCGTCCTTTCCACTTCCCTTGCATTACTTTTGCTTTATAGTATTTTCCATTTATTTCGGAAAGAAAGATTTACCCTCTAGCTTTTTTCTATTTTATTATTCTATTTTATGGCATGTTACTTTCTTTCTTCGTCAATGTTAGCATCGTAGTACAAATTTTCTAACTCTTTGTTGCGTCATTTGTAGCTCAACTTGCCCTCAATGTAGGAGTATATAGCATTCCCAGGACAATTTTATCATCTCTATGCATAGGTTTTCCCCTTCTCCATAATTACAAGGTGAACAGGTCACACTATAAATTTTCTGTTCTGTATTCCCCATTTCGGCTACCAATATTACGACATTACTAAGAAAATCATACGTGTTCGTCACAACTTAATTTTGTGCGATCTGATTCTCTTTGAAAGGGGTACTTGTTAAAATTATATTGAAAACTAGAATCAGATGATTTATAACACAAGGGCACATCTGTTGAGACCGAAAAGCAAGGAGAATTCAAATCCAATGAACTAAATTTGGTCTAAAACTGTTATCGGAATTAAAAATTTGTACAATTAATTAATTAATTATTATAAATAATCCCGCTATTACAAAATATATTTGTATTAAGATAATATCAAAACATTAGTACCTATTTATCGTGGGCATCTGCTCTAATTTATTACACACTTTGCCCATTGAAATGCGGTAAATAATCTGTTTGGTGACGTTCTTATCTCTTATCTCTCTTCTTGGGATAGTAAGGAAAATATTGTAGAAAGCGTCAGTTCATTTCAAAGGTTCTTATGGTTAAGTTGAGTTTTCGCTTGCATGAAAATGGAGAAAAATGAAATCGAGGTCCATCGTGAATTGGAGAAGTTAAGTGAGTATGCCTAATAATCTAGGCTTTTAAAGTTTCTTTTGAAGTATCAACGTTACTTGAATCATGTTCTCTAGAAATTATGATTTTACCTTTAGTATCTCACGTTCATTTTTTTATTTTTTGCTCTGTTTTACATATAAAAATAAATGTGGGTTATCCATTGCTCTTTCCGCATCAATCCGGTAATATGATTACTTACTACGTTTATGTCTTGGGAAGTAAACTTTGACATCGAAATTTTCCGATTGAGTAACACATGTCAATACGTATGAATGATTTGCAACGAGTTGTACAGTTTTGGTTTTAAATGTAGATATAAAATTGTACAATTTATATTCTTAGAAAGTTGTTCACTTTATAGTTTGGTACAATAACGTGCTTCACACTTTTCTTAAATTTTCTGTCATGTTACACTACCACATTCTCAAAAAAGATGTCATAACAATCTGATAAATATTAAAGAACTCTTTTTCTATTTTTATATATTTGGTGTTTCATGAAGACTGCAGATAAACACCATTTTTATTTTAAGAACAAGCTAGTGATGCTGGGCATTAAGATGCATATTACGAATAGAATTTGTTTAACCGTAAATTGCGATTAAAATAAAAAGTTGTATTTGGGGTAAAGTCATAGTCATCATGAATAATATGGAGAAGAAGTATTAAGAAATTACAAATCATGAAAAACAACGAATACGAATTTTCGCTGACTTTTTTGCAAAGATTAACAGGATTACACTGATACGAAATAATTGATAATAATTGTTGGTAGGATAAGAATTTTATTAGGCGAAGTTGTAACAATATTATTAGTACGAATTTTCGCGCAGAAGTATGAATTTACCGAATTTTTGAATTTTTTTACATTAAAGTGTCTTTTTCGATTAAGTCACCCTGAAGGCGGATTTCAGTCCATATAACTCGCCAGATTTCTTGAGAAATGTCTCGTTACACTTCTCGTAAAATAAGTTAAATTGTTAAGTGGCAAATATTTCAAATATTATTTGAATTATGTCTTCTAAACCATTGCTACTGTTTTTATTACCATTTTTGTTAAAAAATTTTCAGGTTAGTTGGTCTCACATTTCCCTAGAACCAACTAATTGAATTTAAGTAAAATTGATTGATTCTTCAAAATTCTGCATAAGGTACGCCTAAAAGCTGTATGTGTGGGCGGAGACAATCTATTTTGAAAATTGTCACTTTTCGAATTATCGAACAAAACTGAAACTTTTTAGAAAATATCAATGAGTCGTTAATTTTTAAGAATTGTATTCTTGTTTTCTTTTAATTATGCCTTATAAACTATAATACATTTAGTCGGGGAGCCGGTCGCCTTTTTTGCAATTAATTAGTATATTTTTTATACTTTGTGAGCGGCTTTATTTTAACGAGACGCCAAACTTTTTCCTCTGGGAAAATGTTCGTAAATGGGTCCTACGGGGGTGCGCAAGGAAAAACACGTTGATTTGGAAATTACAAAAAATTGATGAATATCATGGGAAAACGGCCCAATTAATTTGTGGGACAAAGTGGGCATTTAATTATGCAAATATTTACTAAGTTACAGAAAAAAAATCAGCTTGATATTCATTATTTTTGTTAATGTAGTAATATCTACATCATGTATTTTAGATGGGGACACCCTTGATCGACTTATTGTATTTTTGTTCTAGGACAAATGTTATTTTGAATTACTTACAAAAAAACTTAACAGTTAAGCTAAAAAATTAAGTGATATTAATCAATTTGTGTAATTACCACATCAACGTGTTTTACCCCTGCGCACCTCGTAGGACCCATTTGCGAAAATTTTCGCAGAGGAAAAAGTTTGGCGTCTCGTTAAAATAAAGCCGCTCACGAAGTATAAAAATTATACTACAGTCAATCAGGGTAACTTTGCCCGTCAGGTTAACATTAGCCCACATGTTTGCAATGGATTTGTAGGGATCTCGGCAGTTTAATTTGTGATATAAAAATACTCTAAATTTTAAAATTGTTTTGTCATACATTGAGCGCCATCGGACTTTACCAGTTTAAAATACAGTGGCGTCCATATCGTCATTTCGGTTAAACATCTTCATTTACCATAGAATTTGTTTTGATTTCCGAAATATCTAAAATAACGATAAAAATACAAAAAAAACGCCCCAAAACTGTCTATATAAATTAGTCCTAAAAGGCATCTTCAGACATTTTGCATACAAAAAGAGGTACCCACCAAAACACTGACTTTTATATATTTTTTGATAATTTAATCAAGTGCAAAGTGGGCTAAAGTTGTATTCATCGCCTATCACACGGAAAACCACGTATTTTAGTTGATTTTTAGGAGGTGGGTCAAAGTTATCGGACTTTGCGTGGTAACTTTGGTCCACCTTTATTTTTTTTTTTAATCATGAAGAAATGCAAAATAAGTATTTGTTGTTACAAAAAAATATAGCTGCTATCTCTATTCACCATTACAAAATAAAAAAATAATAAGTATTGGCCTTCATCATCAATTTTTTTCCAAAAATATAACGAAGGTGGTGCAAAGTTACCCCGATTGACTGTAATTGATTGTAGAAAAGGTGTCCGGCTCCCGGACTAATTGGTATTATAGAGGAATATCCTTAATTTGGATGATAATTCGAATAAAATTTTGATTTTATGTTACTGAACTACACTATACAATTTGTTATTTAATTATTGTATAGAATTGGAATATAATATTCACCAACTTTCATAGATATAATCGGATAAGCTCCTTTACCGGATCAAAACGGTAACAGCTCGTTTACACGTTACGGTTTTTTGCCCGCGTCGGTAATTTACCGAATCGGCGTCAACTGATTGGGGAGTTCACACAATTCGGTTTTTTTGCAGTACCGATTTTTTTTACCGTACGCTCACTTTCCTTCACATGTTTCTTTTTTCGCCATCATTTAGTATAATTTTATTGCGAGATGGATGTAAATATGGTTCTCATCATGTACTGGTATCGCCGTCGAAAAAGAATAGTGAAAAGAATCAATAGAAGAAATTGGGTACATCCAATTGTGAGGCAGAGGTATCATTTCGGTACTTTCCAAACACTTATGTGTCAATTGAGGAGAAATGAATCGAAATTTTTTAATTATTTTCGAATGTCGCCATCTATCTTTGATGATCTGCTACTTTTGGGCAATATCTACTTGAGAAATCTATTCGAGAAATACGTGCAAAACTTGTATGGCTTTTGGTAGTATAAGTTTTACCACAATTAAATTAATAGGGGCTTTGTTGAAAATAAATTTGCAAAAAGAGTTTGAACTAATTCCATTAACTGTGCTAAAAAGGTAGAAGAAGAACACTTAACACATGTGACCTAAGATAATAGAGTCATGCTTTGTAAGGATCCTTCCTAGGAATATGTGATCCATTTCCTTTTACTCCCACCCTCCTGCACTATGTTTAAAAAGTTAATCAGGTTTAAAAAATATTGGCCGAATTATACCTCAGTATATGGTATAATACCTATAATTGGCAGTTTATTTCCATCACTTTCCAGAACCGTGTTTGACCGCTGTTTTGCATACAGGTTTCTTACCAAACAAGAAATCGAATGATTAACTGTTTTACTAAACCGTCAATTTCAGCCGTACTACCTCAAGCTGTTACCCATCTGCGGCCATTTTCCTGAATTACACTTTCTTGCACAGAGATATTTCAGTGCAGTTTTAAATACTTATACAGGGTTGTGATAAAGTATGGAATCAAGTAATTATCTTTAAAACGAGAAGGACGATATTTATAAATTTACAAATTATTTCCACTAAACTTAGTATGTACGGATTCGGAAAAACAAGTTCTATTAAAATTTGCAAAAATTATAGGGTGTCCCATTTAAATTAAAAAAGTTGAGGGTTGGATGAATGGTTTCGATTCAAAGACGCGTCGTTTTATCGTCGCGGTATTCGTGTATTGAAAGAGAGACGAAAGACGATTCATTGAATAAAGTAGTTTTTATATTTCTCATGACATTTTCCAGTTGATCGATAAAACGTGGAAACTTAGTTACATACCTAATTTTTATTTTTTTTCCTAAAGATATCCATCTAAATCGTTTACTTTTTCAGTACTTTTGTTCATTAATAAATTAACAGGTACAGGACTTTTACTTATAAAGCCTGTAAATCCTGCGTAAAGTCCGTGGGAAATCCAACAACAAACATTTTTCTTTGTAAAATGAACTTTACATAACACAGCTTTTTGTGAAAGGTTTGCTTTACTGAAGTTATTTCATACGTTTGATGTGTTTTTGTTTTATTTATGGGTTATTTTGACACTTAACAATAATATTAGTTTTTATTCTCAATAGAAAAAAGTCCCTTGTAATTTTTTAATGGTAAAATATTACCGTGGGTAAAATACATTGAAAACTATCCGATACGTGATTAATGTCGCCATTCGGTATGTTTCCATTTACAAACTCATTATATTTATCAATAAGTTCACTAAACTATGGGAATATAACATACAAAAGGTTACTGAAACTTATTCATCTAGAATTAACAACTACGCACTAATGCGTTAGATTATTATGGCGGTCATTAACATATCCCAATTAACGGATTCATTAGAATTAGATCACCCACGTTAATAATTAAAAATATTAAATATAATCGGAAAATGAAATTTTTTGCATATTTAATTGTGTTCACGATATAATTTTTAGTCGACATCCAAAAAATCGTGGTTTTAATACTCTTTTATTACTGAAGAACTGTTATGATACAAATATTTAACTGAAAATAAAAAAATCTTGTGTTTCATATTTTTCTTTGTTACAGTGTTACCACAAAAGGAAGATAAAGATGACGACATTGTGGAAAAATCGATGGGTGTTATGGGCCGTTGGCAAATATTGATTTGTATTTCAGTATTTTTATGTAAACTTCCAATCGCGTGGCACCAATTAAATATAGTATTACTCGCACCCCCAACAGTATTTTCGTGCGTCGATAATGTTACAGAACAATGCTCATCGAATTGTTCTAATATTGTATTTGACAGGTGAGTGTCAATTTCGATTTTTATTGTGATTAAATTAAAATTAGTGTTGGTTGGTAAGAATAAATCAAGTAGGTGAATTCTATCGAATTTTAGGCCAATTTTATAGGTACCTATACATTTGTTACAAGTTAATATCGCTCAAAGCGCAATCATTTTTTATTTCAGCTTTAGTCGTATTATTAATCCATGAACAAGCATTGTTCTTTTGATCATTCACTCGACGCTCAATGTCTAATATAATTTATTAAAAGATTTACCTTTGGCCAAAGAATATGCGCCCACGGTCATTCTTAAAAGTTTTTCCATAATACAGTGTAAGTTTGGGCATTTGATCCATAACCTTTATAACATAAACAGGTGAACTTAATGTTCTGACATTAATATTCTGCAACTACCTCTTACGTTTCTGATGATGAAGTGTAGTTCTTGACGCAAATGTCGCAAATATTGGTTGTTCGCTCTGAGGTTCCGCTTCCTGTAACTACATATATCTGCCTGTGTTTTAATGATTTTGAACTTTCATTTCTAATGTCTCATCGCGCATTAACAAGTGAGTCGATTGCAATATTTTTTCGTTAACCGTAAACTCTTTTTCTTGTGATAATTAACTTCATAGTGTTGTAGACCAATGAGACATTAAGAACAGTGTCACATGCACCAATCACAAGTTTCTTTAACTGATAATTAACCTCATAGTGTTGTAGACCAATCAGACATTAAGAACAGTGTCACATGCACCAATCACAAGTTTCTTACACTGATAATTAACCTCATAGTGTTGTAGACCAATGAGACATTAAGAATAGTGTCACATGCACCAATCACAAGTTTCTTACACTGAAAAGAATGCATGGTACTTTTCTTGCCGCTACCTCATTGTTTTAGCAACCTATATTTAAAAAAATCAAATGTCATTTTGACAAAAGTAAAAAATTTGACGTATTTAACGCTTCATTCAGTTAATTCTCCAACCGAAGATCATTCGTTCTCAACTCTTGTCAGGCAAGATTTTTTTGTATGAGCATTGATTGCTAAAAGGTAATTAAACTCGATCAAATTCTTGGGAAAAGAACCCTCGCGCTTCGCGCTCGGGTCTTTTCGTCAATTTGATCTCGTTTAATTGCCAAGCAACCAGTGCTCATACAAAAAATCTTTCCGACAATAGTTGAGCACTTATGATCTTACTGTTGAAAAGAATGTATGCTACTTTTCTTGCCGCTACCTCATTGTTTTAGAATTATTTTAGCAACCTATTTAAAAAAATCAAATGTCATTTTGACAAAAGTAAAAAATTTGACGTATTTAACGCTTCATTCAGTTAATTCTCCAACCGAAGATCATTCGTTCTCAACTCTTGTCAGGCAAGATTTTTATTTTGTATGAGCATTGATTGCTAAAAGGTAATTAAACTCGATCAAATTCTTGGGAAAAGAACCCTCGCGCTTCGCGCTCGGGTCTTTTCGTCAATTTGATCTCGTTTAATTGCCAAGCAACCAGTGCTCATACAAAAAAATCTTGCCGACAAGAGTTGAGCACTTATGATCTTACTGTTGACAAAATTAGAAATTAATTCGACAATAACAACTCCATACATTTTCAATTTCACGTAAAAATCACGTTTGCTAAAAAAACCTAGCATAGTTACAATTGTTGTCAACAATATAATAACAATAGTAACTAAGAAAAATGGCTATGACGTACACGCACCTTCTCAAAAATCAAACTTTACCAATGTTACCATTGAAAAATATGAAATGCGAATTGTCAAAAAAAGTTGCCATTGTGAAAAAGTGATTGTAAATTCATAATTGTGCAGTTATGGAGCTAGAAAACCCTGCTACACCTACAGTGTTGGCAAGTACAAACAATGCAGCAGGTAATATATCAAAACATCATGAAAAAGAGTGTATTAATGACGTCTTTTAATAAATAATTCATTAATATCGAAATTAATAAACGGTCAACAAAAAATTTCATTAATAAAATATTCTCAAGTTACATTAAAAGACTTAATTGGGAAACCTTGAATGTTATCTTAAAACAATCAGAATGTTATTTACTAGAAATGTGTACTTTTTCGTTATGGTCTTCAGTGCACTGAACCTAGTTAATGATTTGAAGAATGTAACTAACTTTTTTGTTGACTGTGTTGAGGAAAAGTGTTAAATAAATAACGTCAACTTACTCAAATATTGTTTCAGCAGGCGACCAAAATAGCCCAAAAATAGTACACTGTTATAACATCCACATATTACGCACAAAATAACTTGATTGGTGAGGATTTTGAATTGTTCTAGATACAATTAACCTGCTTCATCATCTAAATTTGTTCGGGCGTTTTTAGTATTATTACTTTTCTTTAGAAGAATAGTACCACCAACTGAAATCAACCGAGGTCGAGGTCGTGTGTGTTTTTAGACATGAGTGTGGTGAACTTAACTTTCAGACATTTGAGCAATAAACGGTTTTTATTTGTAACCACAAGTTAATATTAGCTTGGTTTACTAAATTTAGCTAGCATAACAATTATATTTACTTAACAAATTATTCACCTTTTTACATATTACAGTTGTATGCAATTCCAGAAATTATAGATAGACTTGTTTTCTCAAGTAACACTTTAATTCATTAGAAATATTTCTTATAATCTGCTCTAAAAATCATTCCAAGAATGATCTGGAAATAATAGTTTTTAGGTTTAGGCATAGAGCATATCTTTATTGTTCTATGGTTTAGGGGAATTCAATATTTCGTATTTGATTTTTTAACTGTGCTCGGTCTTCGTATTTATATTATAAGTCGTACTTCACTGTACTAAAAAGCGGCATTAAAATTCATTCTATTTATCCTGGACAAAGATCAGATTGTCCCAAAAAACAAAATATTCGTGAACATAGAAATAGATATGTAATTAAAAAAGTAGCTTAAGCATTACAATAAGGTTCCGAAACTGGTATTGTTTTCAATTTTTTTTACAAGACATCTTTAATGGTTAATAGGTTCTGTACAAGATTGGTGACATAAGAAAGTGAGTTATACACAGAAGTTTTTTGGGCAGAATTTAAATTAATTTATTCTACGAAATGTTAGTTTTTGGTAGTTATATACAACGTTGTGAACAAGAAAGATGTATTGGACCCCCATTTTCACAATGTTGTCATTCATCTTCTTCCAAATTGGAAATCACCTCGCATGCGCCACTTCTCTGAACTCATTGACTCTTCCGCACCTAGTTGACACGGGCATGTAGCTGTTTCAATGGGAAGAAAGCGCTTTTGTCGATATTACAGTAAAAACGTGATTCTTGAAAAATGCCGAAAATAAGGAAAAATTTTTCTAGTTTCGTGTTTTTGGATTCAGAAAACTAAAAGGACATTATAAAATATTATTTTTAAATCAAAGTGTCGGTGTAAAGGAGTCCTCTATTAAAGAAATCTACAACATAATACCTAAAGTAAAATGTTTGTTTGTTTGTATAGATTTATATGTATGTTGTATAGATAGGTATATTATGTAATAATTTTATTTCCTTTAAATTTTTAACTTTTTCTCTGACGATTGTAAGTAGCTTTAATTACAAATACATGAAACAATAAATGCAAATACAAATACAAATAATAAATGTGGCAAATCACGTAGTAAATGTATGGAAAAAAGGTCACTTTTTTATGTTGCAATTGAAATTTATTACAAGATTATACCATTATTATAAGAACAACAAATACTTACTAAAACGTAGAATAGTACAAAGGAGTTTTATGACTCTAAGACGAATCAAACACAGAAAGATTACTAAAGAAAAGTAGATGAGAGAGTTCGTAATTCCTAAAGAAACTTTGAAGGAAGCATATGCTATGGGTCGATGGGCCACCTTTTAAGTACAAATACTATCATGGGGATGTAATGGGCAAAATCTCTAGTGGAAAATATTAATTGAAAGGTTCCCTAGTCACTTACGAGGTGTGGAAAAAGCAGCCAAGTTCAGTAATTTCTGATAGTAATGAGAGAGATACATAAAATCGATCCCAAACTAAATTACGAAAAGAAATATATTGTTATTTTGCTTTTGTGCTAACCATTGAATAAATGTGAACTGCGAACCGTTATATTTTATTTTCTGTAGCAAAATTTCTCAATGAAAATAAAAAATTGTAGTATGATATATGACTTACCTAGAAGTTATTATAATAATGTAATAACTTTTAAAGGTCTAGGAATAATGAAACTCAAAAAAGTTTCTTTTGCCGTTTTGACGTGTTATACATTCAAGGAAGTGTAACTTGGCTATCTGCAAGTTGTAAGTAAGCCTGTCGAAAGCCATTGAACAATTCAGCATTATTAAATCGGTTATCATGACCTTACAAATCATTAAGATTTACACAATATCTTCGTCGAAATCGAGTTATTTAGACAAATTTCCAAAATGTTCTCTTCAATCCCATATGAGTAACATATTCGGGTAACTTATGACTCCAAGACACCGTAATTTGACAAATCTAATTACATTACTAAAATTACTGATTATGAGAGAAATCGCAAATTAAATTTTGGACTAAGATAAGAAGATGGAGATAGTTTACGCGTACCTAGCCTTTCTAATCGGACTGTTTCTTCTATCTCCCTGACTTGAGTCGTTCGACGCCGCAACGTCACTTCAAGCCACACGTGAGATATACATGAGGATGTTGGAAATTGTTTTGCATACTATATAATATTGAATACTTCTTTTAATTTTATAATGGAGCTAATAATAGTTATTGCCAATTAGATTTTTTAAATTTATATTTAAATTGTTCGAGGTAAATAAGATATAAATGCATAAGTAAGAATTTGGCACTAATTGAATTTATCTTTCCAGGTCTTTATTTAGGAACACAATACAAATGGAGTGGAATTTAGTTTGCGAAAGATCACAATTAGTGAACATTGCACAAACTATAACGATGTTGGGAATTCTTGTAGGAAATTTTATTTTTGGATTATTATCTGACAAGTAAGTACATAATAAAAGACTGGGTAAACAGCTGCACTTTATATAATAATTCATTACCTCATCTACAGATGCATCTGGATGCAGCAATGCATTTGCCCATTCATATAAGTTTGAAAAGGATACATACTATATCTTTACTATAAACCACAGTTGGAGTAAAACTGTTTTCACAAATAACGGATCATTTTCTAATTATGTTCGTGTCCTCAAAAAGATGAATTGGTTGGCCTTTCTTCAAAGTTGTGCTAATTGGGCTTGTGTTTAGAATTTTTTATCTTTCATATCGAATGACATCGGTCAATAATACAGCCTTTCATAAACAGAATTGAAGAAAGTACACTTCATAACCCTTCATGGAGTTATAATTTTTATTTTATGAAACTGTAACATACGTTACATTAACTTAAGAAATTGATAATTTTGAGAAATCCTCCAAATTGTTGTTCATTGAAGCTAAAAGTGCCATTGGAAAAGTCCTTATTTTTATTATTAGGTAAAATATTATTGACACACACATAGACGGTAATGTTGGCAATTTACCAATAATCTGGAGAGCTGTTGTTTCAATCAAACTTGATTTAAAGTTCGATCAAATATTCCATATTGAGACATGTGCTTGCAATCGTTCTGTCTTGAAAGCGTTAAAGAATTCCAAAATTTTACTAAACATGAAAAATGTGTTTTTGCTCCACCCGTCAACGACATAAAAGTCAGCTCTCTTAATCGAATTTTAAATCAAGTTTGATTGAAACAACAGCTCTCCAGATTATTGGTAATTTGCGAACATTAGCGTCAAAATTAATGAAAAAAATGGATTAGTTAATACTGACTCGTACATTGTTGTTTACTCATTCATCTTAAAAGAAGACACTATGTATGAAAAATGCGTACGTCAGTAGATGTGGTAAAAATGAAACGGTAATGGTAACAGAAAATGTTGTCTTATGGACTAAATAAAAAAATAAATCGAAGGCAACAAGCGTTTGATCGAAATTTTTGGCAACCGTTAACCAGATACACTAATTTACAGGGATTATCATGTTAATAAAATAGAAATAATAATGTACTACATCTAAATAAAAATATTCAAAATACTTCAATCAGTTACCAATAAGTCAAATATTTTTCAGATTTGGACGTCGTAACCCATTAATATGGGCCGTAGTAATTCAGTTAATATCTGGTACAGCAATTGCATTTACTCCATGGTTTTGGGCGTTTTTAATTTTGCGATTTATTTCCGCTGCTGCAACTGGGGGAACTATGGTTACTTCTTTTGTACTCGTTATGGAAATTATTGGTAAGGATAACCTTGATTAATCAAACAAGAATTTCAATAAGCCTCCCTTTTAAACAACATTAGTAGATTTTGCTACTATTTTTATACATTAAGCAATTATATTTTGCAATTATTGCCGAATGTTTATTTTTGCAAATTAATTAAAAACCTTGATCGTTTTATACATTATTATTATTCTCTCGCAGTACACCTGACTAGACAAGTGGTTGTTTTTTAAATCTGCAACAAGGTAAATACGATTATGAAATAGACAACTTTTTTCGTGTTAATTAATCGACGAGGTATTTCAATAAATTAATTCCTCGTGGCCATTTGCAAATTTTTCTTGTATTCCGCACATTGAGTGAACCTTCCCAACAAGCACGTATCAGTAACATGATTCCTTCAATTAACAAAACATCGCCGATGCACAACCGTAATTTTAAATTCGGGTAATGACAGTAATGTCCATTGAAACTCACGGTAACACGGCATCCTTGCAAGTAAACATTGAATCTAACTGTTAAATAAAGTCAACTTAATTGTTACAGGAACGAAATGGAGGACAACACTAGGAATACTATATCAAATCCCATTCAACTTGGGTCACTTATCGCTGGCTTTGATTGGATACTTTATCCGTGATTGGCATTACATTCAATTAGCAATCACACTTCCATCCATGCTTTTAATATCTTATTACTGGATCATCCCTGAATCACCTCGGTGGTTATTGGCAGTTGGACAACCCGAAAAAGCAATCAAAGTAATGGAAAAGGCACGTCGCTTTAACAAAATAAAAGCGAATTCCATAAAAGACGACGTTGACGTTTATATGAAAAAACGCAGCACGGAACAGGCAAAAGGAAAGTTTATGGATTTAGTAAGCACAAAAAATATGAGAATAAAGTCAATTTGCATCTTCTATAACTGGATCGTTTGCGGACTTTGTTTCTTCGGAGGGGCACAATACATGGGTCAATTAGGCGGTAACGTATTCGTTAACATTGCACTATCTTCTGTAATACAAATACCGGGAACCATATTTTCAATCTGGTTTATGGAATTTTTTGGAAGAAGATACACGTTGATGGGTTCCGATCTGTTAGCAGGTTTATCTTTTCTTTTAATCAGTTTTATACCGGAAGACTCCCATTGGCCCAGAGTATTATTAGGCTCACTAGGAATGTTTGGACTATCGTTATGTTTTCCTACTGTGTACATTTATTCGGGTGAATTATATCCAACTGTAATAAGAAATATTGGAGTTGGTACATCCTCGATGTTTGCTAGAGTGGGCTCGATGTTGGCACCGTTCATTGCTGGACTTGCGACGTATGAATCTTGGTTGGCTCCTGCCATTTTCGGTATTGTGCCATTAATCGGTGCCGCTTTGTGTTACCATTTACCCGAAACGAAAAATTGTAAACTCCCGGAAACATTGGAAGATGCGGAAAAGTTTGTAAGAAATGGCAAGGCTAGTATTGCTCCAATACCTGAAGCTACTCTTCAGGTTGAAACACGGACGTAGATAATAAGTACCTATACTTATAATGTGATTAATGTGTAGATAAAATACGGTATTTTTAAATGTTCCTTATTTTCGTTTATAATATGATAGCAAAAGATGGAAAGAATACATTTGTAGCAGCTGTAATAGTAAATAGATGTTAGAATTTGATTTTTAATCAGTGATACAAACATTCTTCCAACTTTTTATGAATTTGTGTGCCAATTGTGAATAGTTACTCTTTCTAAAATTTGTTGTTGCCATAAATTTATCTTACTGACTATTTTGTATTTTTTAAATACATTTTAGAAATAGAGATATATGTTACAGCATCAATTGGATCATTACCACCTGCCAGACACATGTAATATTTACAGATATTTTCAACTTCATTACCTTACCCGTTCGTAGTTTGTAAGTGAATATTATACGATCTGTTAATGCCAATTACTGTTATGCTTATCAAGCGCTTCAAACATCAACTTTCAAAGAAAATTTGCGAGTAGGTAGAAGTAATGCAGAATCGTGTAGCAATGAAACGTAATGCGTTTCAAACCGCTTTGAAAATAAACACATATTGGGCATAAAAGATGAATTAAACCACCTCCTGCTTTTTAAATACGAGTATAATACAACGATTTGTATTAACTGTTAGGTATGTGTTGCTTGTTCATCCGATCTAACAGATTTCCCTTTCAGGAATGAACGTCTAAAAACCACCCCGTCCACATCAAGGTATGTCTGCATTGTTTCCTTAATTCCTCCCTTAAAAGGTAAAGAAACAATGAATATAAATACATAAACCTGGCACGTAAAGCAAATATTTCGGAGAGAACATTGAATGAAGCGGATAAAAACAAGTGTATTTCAAAATATTGACAATCCACTACCAATTGAACCCTATTGAGTAGCACGTGGAAATCGGAGGGGGAAAATTTAAAATCAATTTCTTAGTAAAAGGAAGAAACAGTTTACAAATGAACAAATAAAAATTCATATACTATCTATTTTGAAGTGAAAGTGTCGCGTTGGTAGGTTAAAATCTGAAAATTTCAATTTCTCTCAACAAATAACTAGTATTGCATTTTTCTTCAGTTGATCGGTGGATACCTGGCAGAACTGATACTCCAGCAGTAAGTTTATAAAGTTTGATCTCCAGAGTCAGTCACGAGTGACGGCTTAAGGTATTGCAATGTAAATCGGTTGAACCAATAACCTATAAAAGTAGATACCCACTACCCTAGGGATATGCTGAGAAGGGCCCAGTCAAAGTATGGAGAGAGAGGAAACTGGGATAGGGAAAAGAAAAATGGGTGTCGGTATAACAAAACGGTTTAAACACGGTTAATTAAATTAATTGAAATTAAATAGGAAAGTTCTTCTCGCTCCTTGAATGTATTCTCCTCTCCATGCTCATGGGGATATTTATAGATTGTAAAATATCTCAATTTGATACTTGATTGCAGAAATGCAATGATCTTTTGATCGAATTAAAACTCTTTCCGATCAAAACACATTTAAACTGGTAGTTGGTCAACCAAAGAGGGATAAGAAATTAAAATGACAACTATTAATTAAGTATACATTTTATTTATGTGCTTCAAAAGTACATTTAAGTTTCTTAATGGTTACATTTTATAATGTGGTTAATCTAAATTCTTATTTAACAAAAAAGTTACAATTAACGAACATAGTGAAATGAACATAATTTTTGGGAAGCTTCAATGGAAAACGAACGGTTTCGAAAAAATAGTGAGCACTCATTAAAGTAGGCTATTCCTAAAAATTTTTAAACGTTAAAGGCAAAACACTATAATTTATAAACTAAAGTTTCTTGAATAATATAATTATAATTAAGTTATACTTAATTAAAAATCATTCTTTTTTGCAACCTTGAAGTTTTGTCGTGCCGCTTCGTCGTCTCGACCTTTGTAGAAATAGGCGAACTGGAAAGTATGCTTTTTACGTTTAGCCCAGTAACTTTATACGAAAAAGAGGTATTATTTCTAAAAAATTAGGACCAAGCTGGATTTTTGCATACACCATTTTGACGTGTGAAAAGTCCCCATCGATATCGCGACCGCCAACAAATTTATACTGGGTGAAAGGTCACCGATATCAGTTTTTCGCTTGGGATGTGCTGTACATAAATCTTTGATGAATCAAAAATATATAGCCGAAAATTTTCTACAAAAATAGTAAATAACACCTTTTACGTTGGGCCGTTCGTTTTCAAGTTACAGAGCTCACAATGCGTCAACATCTGGAAATCACGCCTTTTTCGCGTCTAATCTGGCAGACATTTTTCGTCATAATCATAATCATAAGCAAGGGAATAAATTTGACGCTGCAATACATTTTCCGGATCTTCAAATGTTTTCTTTGATGAAATGATGCCAGTACCAATGAGTCAAGACAAATTTCTAGCAAATCGTGGAAATAAGCATGGATTTATTCGATATTGGCTGCTTCGAACATTGCTACAAAGCAAGCTCAGGACGATGCCTCATAATAGAGACTGCACTTGAATTATCACATACTTATTATATATTATATATTATTATATATTATACATATATAATTATAATATAATTATATATTATATTATATTATATATAATATAACTGTTGTTGTAGGAGATCTAGATGTGCTTGTTATCCTTATTGCATGTGCTACTACAGATCAGCGAATTCTTTTTTTCTTTTTTAAAACACGGCAAAAGTAATCATCAAACAGAAATGTATTCTCCCAATAAGATCGGTGGATACACCAACCGCAAACATTTTATTTGAACACGCTATAATGAGTTTGGCTTTTCAATCGCGGTAAAAAAAAGGTTTGAAGTTGATCCAAAATCGTCAAGATTTACAGCGCTCGACGGAAGTATTTCATCAAAAGAATTGTTCTCCTGAAGTGGACCCAAGCTTTTATTGGCTATAGAGCACCTCTTAAAGAGCACACTTGATAACTTCTGTTACCTTGTTTTTGAGGAACCAACAAGGTAGAATAAATCTGTCAAATTACCAGTCCTTCTTCCAATAACTTATCAAATTCAAATTTGGTTGGGCAATGAAGAATTAGATCCTGACAATGGGGTTGGGTAATGAAACAAAATGTCTTAGAACCAGTAGGTAGACTTTATTACCACCAGCGCCTAATAAACTCCTTGATATGATTTTCTGTAATTGTGGAACAAACCGGGGTTGCAGAATGCTTGGATTGCCATGCTCCGTTGTCTGTGGATACGTCATGGTCAATCCTGTCTCAACACAAGTCATCCGAATCTGAAAATACGTTGAAAGAAAACGATGAGATAGACACCTTCATAGACCTCGATCACGAGAACGGCGAAAGATAAAAATCGCTGATGATGACGACCTCGATGACGACTTTAATAATGAGTCACTACTTCTTCTAGAAGACGATGAGGAAGAGTAAGTTTAATTTTTTGATGGATTTGGCGTGTGGGGGGAGACCATGTAAAAAAATCGCGCCGTGCATTCTAACTCAAAGCCAAAGGTGGTGAGGAAACGAATGCATCCACCATTTACATCGCGATTTCCTGATGTTAACGCATTATGAGCTCTCTAACTTGAAAACAGACCTATTTTAGGTGGCCTTGCTGTAATACGTAGAAAGTGTAAGTTAAACAAATTTTGTACAATCAATAGCAAGTACGATATAAGCGAAAAACTGATTTCGGTGACCTTTGACCCACCCCGTATAACTTCGTTAGAGGTCACGATATCAATGGGGATTTTTCACACGCTATTTATAACGTCAAAATGAAGGTGTATGCAAAAATCCAGCTTGGTCCTAATTTTTTAGAACCGAAACCCTAAAGTTACTGGGCTAGTTGCGTTGTTGGAAAAAATTAAAACTTGTGAGAATTTAAAAACTTTTGACCATGAAAAGTTGTTCGCATCTGTTTCAATCCATATTAAAGATATTTAACCAACTACTTATTTAATGTGAAATATGTTAAAATAATGCATTGAAAACATATTGAAGTTAATGAGCTTACTTATTTTGAATATTTCATTAACCATAACTTAGGATCTATTTGGGTCATCCTCAGAAGATTTTCCAAACACATCTACGTCTTCGAAAGTTTCAGGTAACTTAATACCTCGAGTTTCTGGTAAACAGTAGGCTAAGCCAGCACTAAATATAGGTGCGATACAAAAATTAACTGAAGGTAACCACGGTTTAATGACTGCTAAACCAACAATGAATGGTGTGATCATTGACCCAATCCTTGCGCTTATCGAACATATAGCCACTCCCCTATTCCTTATAATAGTAGGAAATAGTTCTGCCGAATAAATATAAGCAGTGGTAAAAGATATGGCCATACCAAACATTCCAACTGAACCCAATAAAGTTATCACCAAATTTAAATTACTCGGTACGACGCTAATAAGAAGAAAGAACAAGGCCGTTAGTATGTTACTAGCAATTAATGTATATCGTCTCCCAAAGTATTGTGTAAACCACATTGCAGATAATGTTCCTGGTAATTGAAACAATCCAGATATTGTAATGTTAATAAAAATGTTTCCTCCAAGTTGGCCTATATACTGAACACCACCATAAAAACACATGCCACACACAAACCAATTGGTAGATATACAAATTGTTCTTATACGCATGTTTCGTCTGCGGAATAAATCGAAGAAGTGCCCTTTCTCATGTTTTTCAACTGTTTTCCTCATGAACTTATCAACATCGCCTTCTATAGAATTTGACTGCAATTTATTACAATGAGCTGCTTTTTGCATAACTTCTATTGCCTTGTCAGGTTTTCTAGTTGCTAGCAACCAGCGTGGTGATTCAGGAACAATCCAGTAGTAGGATAGCAACAGCAGACAAGGTAGTGTTATAGCCAATTGTATATGGTGCCAATCGCGAAAGAAATATGCTATCAAAGCTAACGATGGTTGTCCTAAATTATAAGGCACGTGACAAATTACTCCAAGTTGTGTCCTCCACTTGACACCTACAAAAATTAAATTTTGTATACCGCTTCTAGACCATAATAACACATAAGATTAGTTACACACCTATTAACTCCATAATCAGTACAAATGACGTAACCATTACACCACCGGTAGCTATTGCAGCAGTAAATCGTAAAATAACAAAGAGCCAAAACCATGGAGCAAAAGCGATTGCGCCACTTGACATTAATTGAAGTATAACTCCATAGATTAACGGATTTCGACGACCATACCTGGAAAAGTTTACAAACATTATTAAAACCTTGAAATGATTTGGTGTCGATCTACTTTAAAGGAAAAAATTAAGTTCTCTACTCAAATATAACAAGAAGCTGGCTGCGTCAAGAGCTGCACACTTTTCCAAAACGTTACCGACAACGAGTAGGTACATAAAAAATGTGCATCAAAAATCACCAAAGTACCAAAAGGTGCATAGAATGTATATAATTCCGTAAAGTTCGTGCATCTAATCAGTAATCGAACGAATGTGATGATCAACCCACGTCTCCCTCAATTATTTAGTATCTCTTACGTAAATCAAAATACCGTTTTAATTGGAAAAGAAATTGTTTTTGATTGGCTGATGGCCCAAAAATTACAGTTTTTTCCATATAATTGATACACAATAGATAAAGAGACCATTTAAAGAAGATTTGACAATAAGAAAGTAGGTAACAAAAAATGGCTCTAAAACTGAACACTTATTCAAATCGAGTCCATGTCAAATGATGCTACAATGAAGGAATATCTCACGAAATAGTATGGAAGGTACTAAAGAAGTAGCTCTTAAGAATGACATAATTGTTACGTTTTCTAAGTTACTGAAATCATATACAGGGTGTAGAATTAGCCGATGCGCCATAGGGATTTCAATATAAAAATCTTAATATTCGATTATCTACTTGCTTCCCTAATTTTTTTATTTATTTATTTATCTTCATTTCCATACCATAGCAAACTAGCTAAAACTAAGAACGCAAAGATGGATATTTTAGACAAAAATTGAGGGCTTCATTCTAAAAAGCAGATTAGTCCAAAAATGAAAATTTTCAGAAACTCAAAAAAACAGTATGGCTTCCTTTATGGTGACAGAAAAAAATTGTTAATTTTTGATGTAGGTAGATCTGTAGAACGTACATCGAGTAAATAGGGAAAAAAATGGTATTTTGGTGTTTTTTCGAGAAAAACATTAATAATCGTTGGACTTATCTGGTTTTTTTTAGAAAAATACTATTAATCTTTAGTTTTTAATATTTATTTTCTCAAAAACATTCTAATTATCAGCACAGCCGTCAGAATTATCATCAACATCTATTTCAATATTACAGTCCCCCTCTGCATCTTCGCTATCTACGGAATTTTCAACGTACAGTAGTAGAAATTTGGACTTTTCTGGTTTATGTATGAAGAAATCGAACTGGACTTTTCTGGTTTTTATAGAATCGTACATATTTCTTCATTGAATATCTCGGGACCTATCTTGTTTTTGTAGAAGCAAATATAGCGGTTAAATAGGAACTGTTTTAAAGTATACCAAATGGGCGAAAAATGAAAATGTGTAATTTTGGAATTATCTGCTTTTTAGAACGAACCCCTCAATTCTATTTAACCTGTATAGAGAAAATACTAAAATTTCAAAGGAAATGACAACAGTTAAAGCGTTTTTATGTAGATGTAAAGATAACAACCAATTTATATTCACAGGTATAAATTTAGAAACTGAAACCGGAATAATGAAGTTGTGTAGTGTAGGTGTTGGCTTTCATAAAATTAAATATTGTGAATTTGGGGAATCAATAATCGTTTAATTGTTTTCGATTTTACTGAAATCATCTCATTCAAATTAAATTAAACGCATCCAATAAACACATTTTTCAAATTTCTTGTAAAAATTGACAGCGAAGTTTATATTTTATTATTTTTTTTTTTTTTTATTTATTTAGTTTATTATCCAAACAGTTATAAACCATATACAGGATAATATTAAAATAACCAACAAAATAATATTCGTTTAGCTTCCAATAAGTAAATAATAACATTATGAATTTATGCTATGACTATTAATAAATAGTACAGTAAGTACCACATGGGTGGTTAATTTAAAGAATTTTAGTCAATATGTAAGTTATGCTGTCGTTAAAAATATCTGCTTGTGCTGATATTAAATTAAAGTTGTCACACATAACAGATATTGGTACTTTTTTCAATACATTAGTCTTACAGGGTGTACAATAAAAAGTAGATGACGTTCTAAGGATTATACTAGGAACAGAAAAGTTGATTTTAACAAGTAACGAACTACAATCTACAAGGTAATGTATTAAATTATACAAGAACTTAATACTTATTTGTTGTCGTCTGGTTTTCAGATTTACCAGTTGAAATCTCGTGAGCATGATTTCTTGACCCAAGCCACGTTCGGGATAATAACCGTCGCATTTGAAACACAAGAACTTTAAAAATCTTCGTTGAATATACTCCAACTGTTCTTCATATTTTTTGTAAATAGGGTACCATACCAATGCTCCATATTCAAGTTTAGATCTAACCAGCAAAGTATATAGTGAGGTTAGGACACGTATATTCGTGAAGTCTTTGCTTGTGCGAATTATAAATCCGAGAACTTTAAACGATTGTTTAGCTATCTCGTTTATATGAAATGAGAAGTGCAGCTTATCGTCAAAATATACACCAAGATTATAACACATTTTGGGAATTAAAAAATGGCATAACTTAACCCAAATCTAATAAAAGTGAAAGCGGGGCTAATAAATTTTATAATTTTTCATTATTAAATCATTGCATAAAGGGTAAAACATGTAAATGTTTAGATGGTAAAATATTTCCGAATATCTGAATCTATACAGGGTGATTCACCTAGCGCTCGGCGGAAGATTACGTCTGAACGACGAGATATAAAGAAAATAGTTAAAGGAAAAAGTTATACGAATTTAGAAGAGCTACCGTAACAGATTAGTTTCATTTATACAGGGTGTCCCAGTAAATCTCCACAAGCATAATTTATTTTTTTTTAAATAGAACACCTTATATTTAATAACTTTTTCGGATAGCTTGCTGAAAATAAAGTTAATGTTGTTAAGATTTTTTTGTCGAACTACGCTGCTTTCCGAGATATTGCCCATAATGTCGAAAAAATGGAATTCTCGGAACTTGCTTCGGAGTTAATTTTCTCAGTCCGCAAAAAAGATACTATCCCCTACGCACTGATGAGATTGGTTTTCTAATAAATAGTAGAGGGCGTCCGTGTAGTCTCAGTCAATATGGTGAACTTCGAACATACATTATTCAAAATTTTCCAATGGCAGCCATATGATTTTGTTGCAGATTCGAATAGCGCGAACGAAAATAAAGGATTTGATGTAATGACTGCTGTTATTGAAAATCCGGAAAAAAGTCAGCGAGAACTAGCACTCAATATTACATCAGCCAAACTTCCGTGAATCGAATTTTAAAAAGAAACAAAATTCAACTGCACCAAGAACTTCTTCCAGGAGATTACGCAAGACGAGTTGAATTTTGCCAACAGGTGCATAATAAAGTCAGAGAAGAATGAGATTTTTGTGATTTAATTTTGTGGTCAGATGAGTCGACATTCCACAATAACGGTTTTGTCAATCGCCACAATTCTCATTACTACAGCGATGTGAACCCGCGTATTTACAAAGAAACTAATAGACAAAACAAGTGGTTTTGAAATGTATGGGCTGGAATAGTAGGCAATAATATTATTGGTCCATATTTCATAGATGGATCCTTAAATGGAGAAAAATATTGTCAATTTTTAAATGAAGAATTACCCATCCTATTAGATGCAGTTCCACTTAACAAACGCCGGAGAATGTGGTTGCAACACGATGGAGCACCTGCTCATTATAAGGTCGCAGTCAGAAATGATTTAAATGACAATTTTACTAACGATTGGCAGAGGAGGGACAATTCCATGGCCAGCGAGATCGCCAGACCTGACTCCTATGGATTTCTTTTTATGGGGGTTTGTAAAGGACAGAGTTTACAAAGAAGAACCTACAACTCCTGAAAATATAAGAGACAGAATTTTCGCAGAAGTTGGGATCCCCATTTTAATTTCTGTTCGAGATGCATTAACAAAAAGAATTCAAATTTGTGTCGATAATGAGGGTGCACACTTCGAACATTGAATGTGAAATAAACTTTAATATTTCTTTTCCTTGTTTTACTCTTGTCATACAGCCATTTATTTAAATTAAATGCGCCCATTAAAAATTTTTGCTCATTTAATATTGAAATCAAAATTACTCTGAAATAATCACATTTAGGAATAGGAAGCGTTAGATCATTCAGACATCAGACGTAATCTTCCGCGTGAAACTTTTCCACGGTTACCATTCTATACAAGCACTCTAGCACGCGGTAGAAAATTTCCCTAAATAAAAATAAATTATAAGCAGTAAACAAGGTTGAAATAGATTTAATCGTAAGTAAGGCTAAACAAGACTACTGAATAAAGTTACTGTGTAGAAAGGAGATTATTGCAGATGAAATTGCGCATATTACAGTAATTATACTCGTATGTTGGGTATACTTAAATTTTTATAACGGCGCGTGACATTTTATTTAGTTACTATTGCTATCATACTGTTGAAAACAATTTATTGTAACTGTGCAAAATGTCGCAACGCTATGATTCAACCAGCATATTGGTAGCATTGAGATTAAATAAACACTGCTTTTCCTCATGTGAATACCTTCAAATTATACAGAACAACGTATTTACATTTTACATGCCCATTATGGCATCAGCATTGAATTTTCTACTCGAAATGCACGAAAAATATCTTATTTAAATCTGTATTTAAATGCGTGGGAAAATTTAGATATAAAAACAGTTATAAAAACGTAGCACTTTGATTATCATTATCACTGATTACACAACTCCACAAAAAAATATTTTTTCTACAAACGTCAAAAAATGGTTTGCGCATTAATAACAATACGCGAAGTGACACTTTTTTCACTTGCCTACGTTACCATGACACCGTGCGCGAAATACTTCGCGCACTGCTATGAGAGTTTTGTATTTTAACATTAAAATAATTGTCAACTTTTTCACGTTTGTAGAAAAAATTTTGTTTGCAACTCGTGCGCGAAATACTTTGGTGATCTCGACTATTTTTTAACTCGGCTGCGCCTCGTTAAAAAAATCAGTTTTCGATCACCAAAGTGGCATTTCGCGCACTAGATACAAAAATGACTATTGTTTGTTGCCCTGGATATCTCTGCGAATTTTTATATTTTCACTTACACAGTTTGCGAATATATTCATGAAAGTACTGAATTGGCTCTGGTTTTATGATTTTGGGGTATTTTATGTTTAAAATAATTAACAGTCTTCAGAACGCGAGTTATTAGTAAGTGTTTAGTATGTAGGTAGTTGAAATTTGCTTTCTGCGCATCGATTCCGCGCATACATACATCACGTGAACCTACCCCTCCCCCTCCTGTACTTC
Organism: Pyrocoelia pectoralis; assembly: GCA_036250285.1. Classification (NCBI taxonomy): domain Eukaryota; kingdom Metazoa; phylum Arthropoda; class Insecta; order Coleoptera; family Lampyridae; genus Pyrocoelia; species Pyrocoelia pectoralis. The sequence goes on along the minus strand of CM070074.1, from coordinate 89,164,794 downwards.
GTATAACTACCCGAGTACTCGGTGATTTGAAAAGATTGGGTCTATTTAAGGGTTCTATTCTCGGTTCTTTTAAAACATTACTACAACAGTGGTAGTCACAAAGGTTTGCATGGGAATGTTACTTTTACAAGAAAACCATCATGTTCTGGCACCGTTTAACAGGTTGGTTCTGTCGTTTCATATTCTTTCTGATCATTACTTGTATTATATTTGTTTGTAAATGACCCTTTCTTCTTGCTCCAGTTAACAGATACGTTATTAATAAGGTCTTGTTTAAATACGTTATTTTTCTGATTGAACACAATCAAGGGATAAATATTATTTTTGCAAAACATGCTACGACGCGACGTTGGGAATGATTAATGTAGTAAAATACACAAAATACTGTGTAAATGTACAGAGAAAAAGGTGGTGACAACTTACTTGTCACTTAGCATTCCGAATAAGAAACTTCCAACCATAATACCACAAATTGTAATTGTTTGGGCAAGATATGGCAACTGTGATTTATCACAAATCAAATTCCATTGCGTTTGTATTGTTTCGGTAAATACAGATCTGAAATAAATGGTATTTAAGTGTATAAATTCGCCTGAAAGGTTACTCGCCTATCATATATCACATCGGAGCAATTTGTAGAACATTTATCCGTAATATTATCAACACATGTAACATTTATAGGTGGCGCAATTACTATAATACTGAGTTGTTGCCACATACCAGGTACTCTACACATCAGCACCGCCAAATAAATTGCTATATGCCACCGACCCAAAACACCTATTGATTTCTCTACTATGTCAACATTTGGATCTTCTTTATCATCAGTCACTAAAAATTGTTCAAAATCAGTTCAAAATGTATCAATAATTGAGGGGGTCAATATAAAGTAAGTAAGTAAGTTTATTCGATATATCAACTGGTGTAGAACATGAAATATAACATAGTAAAATTTATGTATAAATAGGTACAACTTATGTCAATAAAACAAAATGGCACACACTATACTATAACGGACTAGATTGGACTAAACATACATAACAAAAGACTAATAACGAATTATCACAGATTATAACTAATATCAGTACATAGTATTATATTACTACATACAACATACAACAAACAACAATTACAATGAGCCAGGTTTACAATTTCGCCTTTTCATATTAAAATCTACAATTAATTTACAATTAAAAAATTCTGGCAAGTTGCCACGAGACTTCCCTCGTATTAACACTTTTTTCAAAAAATAAATGCAACTGAATTAAAAAACAATACTCTTAAACTACATAAAAAAATGCAATTTTATCTTATAAAAAAATGAGTGCCGCCATTTTAGCTTACACCGGAAGTGACGTAATCAAAGGTAATATCAGCATTTTCGTTCTTGGCCCGAATGCAATCGATTGGCGAAAACCGCATTTCGATAACTTTAATAGTTCTGAGTATATAGAGCGTTGCAGTCATTTTTTAAAAATGATTTTTTTAACACTTTTTTCAAAAAATAAGTATAGCACAATATATATTACTGAATTCAGAAAAAAATACTCTTTTAAACTACATAAAAAAAACTGCAACTTTATCTTATAAAAAAAATGAGTGCCGCCATTTTAGCTTACACCGGAAGTTACGTAATCAAGGTGATATCGGCATTTTCGTCCTTGGCCCGAATGTAATTGATTAGCGAAAACCGCATTTCGATAACTTTAATAGTTTCTGAGTTTAGAGCGTTGCAAGGAATGTGTACGTACAGACTACAGACTACAGACTACAGACTACAGACGACAGACGGAAAATTTTTTTTTCATATTTTGAATCTACGTATTCAGAAACGGAAAGATATGTAAAAATTTCCATAGGTCAAATTTTTTTTTTTGGAACACTAATACAATACTTCCCTTTTACTTCGTACTCGGGAAGTAAAAAATAATCAACTTTATTATTCAATGACACAGGTAAGTAAATGAAACTCTATTCAATCAAGTTTTTAAAACAAAAAAATTCATGCTTTTTACTTCCCGAGTACGAAGTAAAAGGGAAGTATTGTATTAGTTTTCCAAAAAAAAAAATTTGACCTATGGAAATTTTTACATATCTTTGCGTTTCCGAATACGTAGATTCAAAATATGCAAAAAAAAAATTTCCGTCTGTCGTCTGTAGTCTGTAGTCTGTAGTCTGTACGTACACATTCCTTGCAACGCTCTAAACTCAGAAACTATTAAAGTTATCGAAATGCGGTTTTCGCCAATCGATTACATTCGGGCCAAGGACGAAAATTCTGTTATTACCTTTGATGACGTCACTTCCGGTATAAGCTAAAATGGCGGCACTCATTTTTTTTATAAGATAAAGTTGCAGTTTTTTTTATGTAGTTTAAAAGAGAATTTTTTTTTGAATTCAGCAATATATATTGTGCTATACTTATTTTTTGAAAAAAGTGTTAAAAAAAATAATTATTAAAAAATGACTGCAACGCTCGATACTCAGAAACTATTAAAGTTATCGAAATGCGGTTTTCGCTAATGAATTACATTTGGGCCAAGGACGAAAATGCTGATATTACCTTTGATGACGTCACTTCCGGTGTAAGCTAAAATGGCGGCACTCATTTTTTTTATAAGATAAAGTTGCAGTTTTTTAATGTAGTTTAAAAGAGAATTTTTTTCTGAATTCAGCAATATATATTGTGCTTACTTATTTTTTGAAAAAAGTGTTAAAAAAAATAATCATTAAAAATCGACTGCAACGCTCGATACTCAGAAACTATTAAAGTTATCGAAATGCGGTTTTCGCTAATGAATTACATTTGGGCCAAGGACGAAAATGCTGATATTACCTTTGATGACTTTACTTCCGGTGTAAGCTAAAATGGCGGCACTCATTTTTTTTATAAGATTAATACACTCCAGAAAAATAAACCAATGAATTTCGTTTAAAACGACCAATCACATATGAATTACCAATAATCGATAAAAAGCTAGGTACATTTTTAATAAGTGATAAAAATATTCACCTTGTTTCATCATCTCTCTCTTACGTACATTTTAGAACATACTTTCATTGCTTTTTATTTAACTATAAACTCGAAATTTAGCAGGCTTTGGCCCAATTCGTCAAACGTCAAAAATTTTTTTGAAATACTACAAGTAGTGCATTAATCTCCCTAAAATACATTCGATGTTAATTTTTTTCTTTCGATAAAATTGCTTTTTAAGGAACTCAAATTTGATTACCAATTGGTAAAAACTCTCGAATCCAACACCTTAGATAAATTCACTGGCGCTACGCGCTCGTGAATTTATCTAAGGTGTTGATTCTCGAGTTTGTAACCATGGTAATAAAATTTTCGTGTGAAAAGCAATTTTATCGATACAAAATCAACATCTTATGTATTTACCCCCGATAAAGTTGCAGTTTTTTTATGTAGTTTAAAAGAGTATTTTTTTCTGAATTCAGTAGTATGTGCTATACTTATTTTTTGAAATTTGAAAAAATTACTGCAACGCTCTATACTCAGAAACTATTAAAGTTATCGAAATGCGGTTTTCGCCAATCGATTGCATTCGGGCCAAGAACGAAAATGCTGATATTACCTTTGATTACGTCACTTCCGGTGTAAGCTAAAATGGCGGCACTCATTTTTTTATAAGATAAAATTGCAGTTTTTTATGTAGTTTAAGAGTATTTTTTTCTGAATTCAGTAGTATTTATTTTTTGAAAAAAGTGTTAATACGAGGGAAGTCTCGTGGCAACTTGCCAGAATTTTTTATAACACTCTCCTTTCAATTTGTATAATTGTATTTACATTTGACAACGATGTTTATTATATAAGAAAAAATTTGATAATAATTGTTGTAATATACAGTATGAAACAGCCAAATAGAATAAATTCGTTACTTCAATCATTGTGCATATTTATAAAAATCCAGAAATATGTCAAGTTGTCTCTCTGGGCGTTGGCGTTGTCTCGTGTAGAATTCTGATGGCTTTGCTTAATGGCCGAGTTGTAGAGACGTTTCGGCAAAATCTCATTTATATAAATTACGGTTTATGGCTCTCCAACAGAATACTACGTAACATAGACTTCGATAAATCAAAATGAGTCGCCAACATACAACACATGACAAAAAGGGTAATTGTTCGCGATGATTCCTTACATAAGTAAGAAACCAGGAAATCAGTTCAAAGGTGATAAACCGGACAAAAACGTTGGAGAAACTTGATAATAGCGAATGCAATTTTGTCGAAACGTCACTACAACTAGCGACTAAGCAGAGTCATAAAGATCCTACACGAGACAACGATCAGAGAAGCAACTTATTGAACATTTGATTTCATCTACATTGCAATTTACTTACTTAAATCTTTCAACTCCCCATCCTCGTTGGCCATATCCATAGACATTTTCCTCACCACAGTACCCTTACAACCTGCTGCTACAAAATTTTCAATTTAATTCAAAATGTACGCAGTTTACTTTCCATTTAGCAGTTTCTACTGGTGACAAACTTTTTATCGTCGGCTCGTAGCACAAAATTATAATATTGATTACAAATGTAATACGTAAGGGAATTTCCAAATTCCAAAATTTTTTGCTCTCTTGAAATTACTTACTCTTTACTTTATGTACTGCAGTTCAAAGTTTACCCAGTTCCCGCAATACACTTTCGATCTGGTTTGGTAAATGTCTTTTGGTAAAGTCGTAATTAAAATAGTCAGTGATGAATGATTACCATTAATATATAACCCCGAATCTTCTCGCACTCGTGCAGATACTGAGATTATAAATTGTAAAGTCATGTTATCTATCAAAATAATTTTAGTTAAGTAGGTACTGTATCTACATAGAATGGTGAGAAAGTTTTAGGTATAATTCAAAAGTTGTTGTCTACATAATATGTTCCCTTAAGAAATGTGACGTTTTGTATACTTAATATGAAACAAGTAATACCTCGATTCTTCATTTCTTTATAGTTACGAGTCACTGAAGTTAGTAGAACGTTGATGGTACAAATCGAGGTATAAGATCTGTTTGTTAATGCCTCATTTGTGCCGTTAAAAACTTTTTGACAAAACATATGGTTTTGACCAACATAGAATCAAAAAGATGTATTAAATAGTTTTGTATTTGTGTAAAATTGTTAAAATACATTGTTATAATTATTGCCGTTTCGACGACCCCTTAATATTTACTAATGATAATTTTGAAAAGGGTAGGTTAAAAAATGAGCTTATGAAGGAATATAAAGGTTTAGGAAAAGCTAAATATTGTTTAGGGATGATGTTCAGTAGGTACAGGAAAAAGGGACCGTTATGCATAGATCAGAAGATGTATCTTAATGATAAACCATGTCGGTTTGGCATGGGTACCTTTGGTAAAAGAAAATTTTGTTACCCTAAAAATTTATCTTCACCATTCAAACAACTAGGATTACATCTCTACATATTTTGTCCGAACGATGATATTTGACATTGATAAATAATAAGGTAATAAAATCACGTAAAAAATGAAAATGACTGGTTTCATGCATTAATTATTCAAATTTTATTCGATGTATTCATTTACACAATTGAATTTGTGCGATTACCTTCAAACTTATTGCATGGAAAAATTGTGACCTATAAATAAACTAATTATGGTATTGTATGTATACAAAAATAAGTTACCCATGGATATAGCTATAGCTGTACATTGCTTCTCAAAGTGTTTCACACAAGAAAAATAGCACGTTTTCTTGTTATTCTTTTCGTCCCATTTACTATGTAATGTACACATAATAATTTACTTAGGAATAATCTGCGTTGTAAGCATACAATTCCAAAGCAAACACTCATATATGCTTAATAGTCCTGCTGTAAAAATGTCTATCATTCGTTGCTTCTATTTATTCTGACACAATATAATTCATAGTGATAAGGGACGTCGCACTTCTTTTACTTTCTTTACGTTATTTGGACTCACGGAAAAAGGATGAAGAAATTAAAGTAGTATGTTTCGTAAATCTAGTACAAACAATGTTATTTTTAAACAAGTATCAAAAGGCGCGAATTATCATAGAATTCTAATTTCGACCAACTTCAAATCTGTAACTAAGTATGGCATATACTATATACAATATATATGTATTTAAATTATTATTATGTGTCCAAAATATTCAAACACCAACATTTAAGGGACCCATGACACGAAGTAGAACACGCATCGGCATCGATACATCAATTATTATCTTGAAAAAGAGAACGAAGTAGTTCCCGAAACGTAGAACGTTATTTAAAAATATTACACGAGAAAATCCAGACATGAATAATAATTTAAATAATTCAACTCGTGAAAGCCTAAACAACAAAATATATATGTATATACCCCCCCCCCCAACCTCAGACACAAGCACCCCGGATTCTGCGCAATTAAATGAGACATTGTTTTCCTTCTTTCCACCCTTAAGGGAGATGGGAGCGGAGAGGGTGACGGACAATTTGTAAATCACGAAAAAATGTTAGAGGGAAAAAAAGTAAAAAAGATCCTTATTCTCCCTCCTTCCACTCCCAAAAAATGGAGAATCAAAAAGTGCAATAAAATAGGTGTTGCCATTTCAATTGCCAAAACTCACCCCCGCTCCACCCCACAGGGGGCGAGGGTGATGTTTACGTATCATGATTCAATAAATAAAGGAAACGTGTTTTTTCCTTTTTATAATTGGATGTGTCGTTCTCGAGATATTCAAGGGTGTATAGTTTGACTTTAATGGCGTCCCGACGGCGAACGAGTTATACGACCAAAAAATTTACCAGAGATTTGGAATCAGTAAAGAATTTCCTATAAGATGACACCACTTCCAGCTTTCTAAACCCTGTAACATAGACCAATGCACAGACATCCGGACGAATTTAGTAACCAACTTTTTGAAGTTGGTTGAAAACAATTCACTCAAATCGTGCGATCTCAGAAAACGTGGCAGTTTCAACTAATTCTTGTAAAATTGGGCAAAAATTTGAAGAATTGGAATTTCTATAATTAAGGTCACAGGATTAGCAAAGATCTACGCATTATAGTCATCGTCCTATAGCTACTACCATTGACTTTCTGAGAGTCAATGCTACTATCTGGTTAGGTGCCGGACTGCCGGTGCAAACGAACATTTATCACCAAAATCCATAAAGGTTACTACATCTTTTATAGTTTCTGATAATTTTCCTTATATAACCTTGGGTTTTCGCCAAATTACAAGCAATATTAATGCTCAGGCATTAAATAAGACATACTAAAACCGTACTTCTCCTTCAACTCATTAAACCTGTTAGTACACCTTTGTTTCTTATAATTGTGAGACATCATTCTCATGAAGACCATAGGGGAGCAGCGCCAAAGTGACAGAGTTACCGAAATATTGTGTGAATTTTTACGAGGGTAATGTTGCTTATAACTGGCTTTTAAAACGTATTTCCAAAAACATTGAAATACTACTGTAAAGCCTGTGAGCGTTACCCAAGAAACACCACGTGGAGGTCGGCTTACTAGTTCCCTTTTTTTACTTTGTTTTTAGTTTTATTTACTTTTTTGTATTTATAACTTTTTCTTCTATCTATTTCAATTAACTAGTTGTTTTAATAAGCAGTGTTATATGCGATGCCACGCAGATAGTCATGCATGTGATTGGCGTCAAAGTTTTCAGTAAGTTGTTTGATTCTCTAAGCACAGTCTCTGTACTTTGTACGAGTACTACTTGCTTCTTGTCCGGCTCCTTTTTATAACATCTTTCTTTGGGGCAAGCCATGCTCAGATTCAGAATAATAGCATTCTAATTCTTGAAGAATGTGCATTCCTTCCTCTAATTTTTCGTTAAAATTATAGGTTTTAATAATTATAGGTTTGTTGTATTTGCCTCTCTTTGGTTATTTCGTGATTGTGATAGAATTATTAGAGCTATAAATCTGATTTGATATTTAAATGAAAGCTAATTAAAGTTGCTACCACTTTATTTTATATGCATTTTCTCGTAGGATGAGTTATTTCGCCCACTAAACAAGGGCAAAAGTTATAAATTGTACTTTTTGGAAAAAATGGGCCAAATTCGAAGTGCCATATCTCCGTCTCTATTCAACTTACAGAGCTGCAGTTGTGCACTCATATTATTGACAATTTAATTGTACTTTAAAAATTGTGTGAATGTTGATTGTCGAAAATTGCATACTTTAAGAGTTACAGGGCGAAAACTGGAAAGTGCATAAAGTAAATAGTGATCTAATTTCGAAAAATTGTGACTAATCTTTTACTTATACAAAGTGTTTCAGAATGTGTGTACAAACGTAGAAAATATTCACGTTATTCCATACTTTTTAGGAACCCTTTTACAACTTTCCTAAATGAAATGCTTATTTTCACAGGATTTCGCTTCAATAGAAAATGCCATTGATCTGAAGATTGCGATTTCTTTATATTTACATGAGTTTTATAAAGGGGATGGGATGAAAACGAAATACTAATCGAGATTCACTCTTATTGATCTCATTATTTTTTATACATACCTATGTAGGTACACAATACAAAACAAGAATATAATGAAAAAGTAAAAAAAATGATCTTGTGTGTACTTACCATACGAATGCTCAAATTTGGACATCGCTGAGTGTCTACACAAGAATAACTGAAGTACTCAATATATTAAAAAAAATTTGATTTTTTACCCAGACATCCTATAACAACTGTACCGGGTGGCCAAATAAGCGAGGTAAGCGGCTGTATCTCAGAACTGGCTCATCTGACAACAATGAAATTTTTTTTATTATTATTTTCACTATTTTTTTTAGTTTTTAGTGCTCTACTTATTATCATAAGAAAAAATATATGATTTCTTTTAACTTTTTAGAGATATTTAAAGAAATAGGGTAAGTTATAAATCAACGCCCTCTCGCAGAACAATGGAAAAATATATTGTTGTTTTATTTTTATAGAAAAGTACTTCCAGAAATGCTCTTTTAATCAAAAGTTGTTTCAGTAAAATCGGCCAAGCCAAACTGACACTACAAGCATTTTTCTTCTTCGGAGTAAAACCTTCCCCCACCACTTTATTTGACAGCTGTCAAAAAAATGGATGTAAGGTTTCTTATTCAAAAATGATCGTAGATTGCCATGACAATATTTTCAGACCCACTTCAATGGGACTTTAAGCAAGAAAATTAAGCTTTTATGAACTATTATACCAAATACGCCCCCTAGCGGCCATCCTAGGAACTCGAAAATAATTTCCAGAGTTTTTTTATGGCCACATTTATAATAATAAAAAAAATTCCATTGTTGTCAGATGAGCAGGTCCTGAGATACAGCCGCTTACCTCGGTTATTTGGCCACCCGGTACAATTGGTGATGCATGTTATGCATATAGCATGTAATAAGGACAAATGAAGCATTATTATCCTCATTTCACATTTCCTCCAATTTTATGGTAATTTTTATAAGTAGGGGAGAGCGGAGCAAGATGGGGACGTTAAGGTTTAAAACAATCTACAAAATTTATTTTTTAAGAAAATTGGTCATAAATTTATTTATGTAACCTCTACATTATACTAATCAATAATCAATTATACAAAATAAACTTAAAATATACCTAACTCACTAACTAAAATGACGTTATCAATTATTCTTCCCAATTGAACATTCATTTTAAGTCATATCGCAATCAAATAAATTATTATGCATCTATTTTTTGTAGATACAGTATTTTGCTATTTCTAATTAAATTTTGATTTCGAAAAGGGTTAACTTTGCATAAAAAAATGTCTCAAGTTATTTTAAATGTTGTTAAATCAAAACAGTTTTCAAAATAATCCTTTGTAAGTATGTAGAATTGATAAACAAGTTAAACCAGTACTATTTTTAAATACATAACCATCACAATAATGTTGTAAATAATTTCTTAATTAATACCGCAGAGTTGGTTAAAAGATTAGAATTATTCTAATTATTTGACCCAGGGCCGTCGCGAGGGTTGTACTATGTACACCCAGCTCCCAGTTCAGTCCATAATAGATTTAACACTCGTCCATAATAGATTTAAATCGTATTGAGTCATTCAACCCCAAGTCAGTGTATGGAGGGAATATAACGACTGGGATCCTCAGAGAGTGTCTGTAACTTATTGCTGGGTCGTTGAGAGTCATTAAAGACACTTTTTGGATGCTACGAAATCCCTATGTTAATATAAGTAGTTGTTTTTCTCTTTGACCAGTATCCTTGGGACGCCAGACGTTGAATGTTTCCCAAAATTGATACAAACTTAATTGTCCTTAGCTTAATAACGTATTTAACAGCTAAGTATTTCCTCCTTAAAAACAGGGGGGGGGGGGAGTTCTCTAGCCTCAACATAAAGCGCATCTGTTGGAGTAGATCTCATAGCATCCACGCAGATTCTTAGTGTTTTATTCTGTACAATGTCCAGTAAAGTGCGAAGTAAACATTTGTATAACTTTATTGCTGTTGCTATTGCATAATAGTCCATAGTCCATACCCCATCGCACATGCGACAGCATCCGAAGTTAGTTCAGAGACTATTCTCATTTCCCACACAAGTCGTTGATGTGCTCAACCCAATTAAAGTTGATGGGATCCATATGCGATGTGGGATTGTAGCTCGAAATGGGGGTAAAGCGAATAATGGTGAAATTATGGGGGGAGGGGATGGGGAAGGTTTTGTGTTTATAATTTTCACCATTATTCCACCCAATTAAGTTTATTATTTAGTTTCAACCCTAGATATTTAACACTGTAATGCGATAGAGCCTATTGTGCAATCTTATACTTTCTTTCGTTGTATCTCGATGTGGAGAAAAGAATATTACCGCTTTTTATAAATCAAACAGTGCATTTTACAATTCTATACAAATGTGTTATCAATTTAAAATTTCCGCATTCATTAACTAGTTTACCTTCTTCATTATAACAAAATTACGTCACATTTAAGAATCTTTTTTGTGAGGTATACCAAGGATTTTAGCTCGGTTTTCCCTAAACCACGAAGTAAGTATTACATCGCGTGAAATGTTATTCACAAAATAAATTAACGGCGCTTCAATTCACTGAATAATTGCGTCAATTTTTAATTAGTATTTCATATACAGGGTGTCTCGACTAAAATGTTCACGCCGTGATCAATATTGTTCCGGAACTTTAACAAGAAAATACTCGTCAATTTTTATGCGAAGAGAGACCAAACTTTATCTCACTTTCAAGCGATCTCTATCTACATTACACTTACCTACTTTAGCACTTTGTTGACAGCGCAACATTTGTTTTATTGGAATAACGCATCAGTCTGCCCGCGCGCTACCTGATAAAAGTTAAAAATGTAGAGCTGTTGAAAACCAATCACAAGCCAGCAGCTTTTGCTTGCTTAACTCATTTTCACTTCTTATTGTCGTTGATTGAGGAATCTTTAGTCAATGTTATTGTGCAATTGAAAATGAAATAAATCTTATTCGTTTTGCGTTTATCGTGGAAACTAAAATGTCGCAAATTCTTCTTATTGTTTACTTGTTTAAATTTAGAAAATCTTGGCAATGAAAAGTTCTTCACCTCTATTTCGATACATATTAATAAATTTGACGAATTATTTACTTAACGTGACACATTATAAAAATGAAATTAAGAAATACAGAAATTTATTAACTGTAATCCACTTATTTTTGTATTTTATTAACCAAGATCTGAGATTTACTTAAGTTTTGAGGGGTTTCTCTTAACATTTCGATGTCCTCGAAAGTTTCAGGTAACTTAAGGCCACGGGTTTCGGGTAAATAGTAGTCTAAAATAGCACACATTGGTGGTGTAATACCAAAAATAATTGAAGGTAGCCACGGTTTAATAAGCGCTAAACCAACAATAAATGGTGCGATCATTGACCCGATCCTTGCGCTTATCGAACCTATAGCCACTCCACGATTCCTTATAATAGTAGGAAATAGTTCTGCCGAATAAATATAAATAGTTGAAAAACATAAGGACATTCCGTACATTCCAAATGACGCAAATAACACTTTTACCCAATGTAAATCATTCGGCACGACGCTAATAACAAAAAACGACAAACCCGCGAGCACGTTACTAGCCATTACTGTATGTCGCCTGTCAAGGTATTGTGTAACCCAAACTGCGGATAATGTTCCAGATAATTGAAGGGTTCCACAAATTGTGATGTTAAGAAAAATGTTTCCACCAAGTTGGCCTATATACTGGGCGCCACCATAAAAGCAAACTCCACAACCGAACCAGTTAAAACATATACAAATTGTCCTTAGTCTCATGCTACCTTTACGGAATAAATCAAAAAACTTTCCTTTATCTTGTTTAACGATTTTTCTCCGCACAAACCTCTCAACGTCTTCTTCTATAGAATTTGACGGTAATTTATTACAATGAGCTGCTCTTTTCATAATTTCTATTGCCTTTTCGGGTTGTTTAGTTGTTAACAGCCAGCGTGGAGATTCGGGAACAATCCAATAGTAGGATAGCAATACCAGACCAGGTAATGTTATAGCCAATTGTATATGGTGCCAATCGCGAAAGAAATATGCTATCAAAGCTAACGATGGTTGGCCTAAATCATAGGGCACGTTGCAAATTATTCCAAGCTGTGTCCTCCACTTGGCACCTATAAAAATTTCATTTTGTATACTTCTTCTAGACCGTATAAAACATAAGATTAGTTACACACCGACTAACTCCATAATCAGTACAAATGACGTAACCATTATACCACCGGTAGCTATCGCAGCAATAAATCGTAAAATAACGAAGAGCCAGAACCATGGAGCAAAAGCGGCTGCGGTACTTGATATTAATTGTAGTATAACCCCACAGATTAACGGATTTCGACGGCCGTACCTGGAAAATTTTCTAAATTGAAAAGAGCGATTCTGCGTTTTAAAGATTTGGTGTTATTTTATTTTAGAGACAAAATGCACTAACGTTACATAATATCACCAAGACAGGTTATCGGAAGAGGTCTTAAGAAGTTTATGATGGGACGAATTTAATTTAGTGTTATAGTCTAAGTCTAAGAGCATGCAAATTATTGAAAGTTCCTGAAGGTACTCTCTAGCCGGAAACGTATGTCAAGAAATTAAGAAATTAAGAATCCTGAAACTAATATAGCTTTTTAACAATTTTGAAGTCAGTGAATTTCATTTATAAGGTTGGGTGCTTCATGAATGTTAGTTCTAAACTGTAGGCGATATTTGCAGATTGGAATATCAGCAAGTAGTTGCAATACGCAGGTGAGTAAGCATTAATTCCAATATTTAGAAATGTGAACGAAAATCTGGACTTTTTGTAAGTAAAATAGTACATTTAGATTGCTTAAAATCTTTTGAAATCATTTAGCGAACTTAGGTGTAGAGGAGACAAATAACAGAGAAAAAACGCACAACCTCCCCTTGAAAACAGTATATTGAGATGAAAATGATGTCGATGAACGGTGGTTATTTTTAACGTTTTTAGATAAAAGTACCGAAAGTACTTAAACTGATGCCAATGCAAAACGTCAACGCTAAATTATTGAAATAAGTGGACGCTGACACAGCTTAGCCTACTGTGACTAGCCGTCTCAATCAAAAGTAATGGTAAATGAAAAAATTTAAAGTTTGTAGAGGTATGGAGGGTAATGGCAACATGTTTCGACGCCTTACTGGCATCATTATCAAGCCAACTATCCGTTACAAAGTTAAAAGGGCTGAAAAAAGTGAATTAATAACAGATACTTAACACTAGGTAACTCACCATGAGTAAAAAATTAAACTAAAGGTAGATGAATGAATACATTAAGTTTTGAGTGCGAGAAAATAAATATTGTGTTCTGAAAAAATAATAATTTAGGTCGACTTAGGTACCTGAAGGGGAAAAAACAAAGTAAATTTCAAAAACAAATAATTAATACGTTAATCCCCTAAAGGGAAAAGAAAACTTATGAAAAACATATTTGAAAACCTGGAGCTAGAGTTTCAACGTTTCTAAGCAAATTTTGTGTGTATTTATTCTGATGAAAAACGCAAAAGAAAAGAACACCCAAATAATCTTTCTTGCGCGAGGTTTAGTTAGCAAAATTAGTAACGATATAGTAAAGTATTTACAATAAGGTGTAGGAGGAACACTGCAAAACCTAAGCTCATCATACGTACTTTCATTATCAACTTACTTGTCACTTAGAGTGCCGAAAATAAAATTTCCAACAATAATTCCACACATTGCAATTGTTTGGCCAAGATTTGGTAATTGTGATCTACTACAAATCAAATTCCATTCCATTTGTATTGTTTGGGTAAATACAGACCTGGAATAAATAACTTGTAGACATATAAATTGGTTTGAAAAGTTACTCACCTATCAAATACAATACTGGAGCAATTTGGAGAACACTTGTCCGTAACATTATCAATACATGTAAAGTTTGTAGGTGGTGCTAATACTACTATACTCAGTTGTTGCCATAGAGCTGGTAATTTACATAAAATCACCGCCAAATAAATTGCTATATGCCACCGACCCAAAACACCTATGGACTTTTCTATAATATCGACATTTAGATCTTCTTTATTATTGCTCACTAAAAATGATTTAAAATTAAGAAATAACCAATCAGTAACAAATTCAGCACATTTATTTAGTAGTTAGGTAGGTACCAATTGAAACGAAACATAACAAAACTTTTGACAAATCTTAACATATTTATGGTTACGCATTTCTTGTGTTGATAATTTTTACTGTAAAACTACGAGCATTTCACTTGGTATGATTTTATACAGGGTGTCCCGGGACTAATGGGAAAAAAGTCAGGAGCGTGTAGTCTGAGCCAAAATAATGTTAGTACTTCATATAAACTTTTTCTATGCAGGCCCTCGTTATCGAGTTATAGGCCTCCAAAGTTTGAATTTTGAATTTGTTTTTTATTTTTAATTTTTGTACTGGTTATTTGATCTTTATAAAATTTTGCGCATAACTATAACGTACATGTATCTTTATTTTGGAATGGTAAACAGATTTACAGTAGTGCCTTGAAACCAGGGACGGACTATTCGCAATGGTTAGTAATCCAAAAATTTTGCAGGGATGGCACACCCTGTATGCAATTATCGAAAATTACTTCCCCACGCATTATGCTAATGAAAAGGTACTCTTGTTGGAATTCGATAAAGTAAGCCGTTTGGCTAATATTTACAGTTTTATTAATGCACGTGTACCAATTTACGCATCCTATGGTTAGTTGATAAACGGTAAAAACACTTTTAAAACATTTTTACCAACTTTCGAATTAAAAAGTCCTTAGTATTTTTTATCTTCTACTATCGTTAAATTATTTTTTTGTACTACAGTAGGTAAATCTTGGACATCGTATTAATAGGTTAGTTTTACCTCGTTTTGTACTTATAAAAATGGTGAATATGTAAATTGTTACGCAATAAAACTGTAAATATTAGCCAAACGGTTTATTTTATCGAATTCCAACAAGAGTACCTTTCCGTTAGCTTAATGCGTGGGGAAGTCATTTTCGATAATTTTATACAGGGTGTGCCATCCCTGCAAAATTTTTGGATTACTAACCATTGCGAGTAGTCCGTCCCTGGCTTCAAGGCACTACTGTAAATCTGTTTACCATTCCAAAATAAAGATAGATGTACGTTATAGTTATGCGCAAAATTTTATAAAGATCAAATAACCAGTACAAAAATAAAAAATAAAAAACAAATTCAAAATTCAAACTTTGGAGGCCTATAACTCGAAACCGAGGGCCTGCATAGAAAAAGTTTATATGAAGTACTAACATTATTTTGGCTCAGACTACACGCTCCTGACCTTTTTTCCCATTAGTCCCGGAACACCCTGTATAAGATAACGCCTTTTTTACTACTAATAACCAAAATCGAATAACATTTCAAACTGAAGTTGAAATGGTACACATCAGCTTTGTTTAGAAGAACAATACTAAGTTATATTGTATTTTACTTACTTAAATCTTTCAGTTCTTCATCTTCGTTAGGTATATCCAAAGAGATTTTCTTCTCCATTCTTCCGCTCGCTACCGAAAATATGATTTTACTAATCAGGAATTTATTTTGACACTCTTGTGTATTTCCTTCACTAGTATCAAAAATGATATATTGTAACAAAACAAATCACATGTGTTGTATTATTTAACAATTGTGAATTTTTTGGTAGCAGAAATGGGATCCGGCTAATTAACTTTTACATTCGAACGATCAAAACCATTTGACGACCATCATTCTACTGGACGTAATCTAATTTTATTCAAAAATGGAAATGAAGTATAATATTTAATTACATGCTGTAAAATAAACTAGTAGGTAAATAGTGAAACGGTGAAACAGTTACGCAGATTATTTTATATACATAATTTTAAAGCATAAATTAAAAAGAAACAACATTCTTTAATTCAGAATTATGTAACCAAATGATTTCTTCAAATTACTAGCCCCCACTACACTCATTTCTTTTGAAGAATAACAGATGTCAAGGACCATTGCTGTAGCTACACGTATCCATGAAGGTAATGGGCGATAAGAGTAATTCATTATGAACCACTGTCTATAAATAAAGACGATCGTCCAGTAATGTTCTAACAATCAACATTATAAACATAAATTTTATTTTATATATCAAATTAATTTTGTAGAAGTCCTTGAATACTTAATGTGAAGCAAGCGTTTTCAATAATAATGAAGGTATAGTTAATGCAAAAACAACATGTAATTCACTATAATAATCATTGCATCACGCCCAGTATATAAAAATAACAAACATAGATAAGATCAGATTGTTAAGATTACACACTAAAAATAATCTTGATTATTAGATCTATGCAGGGTGGTAATTTGTACAATTCTTAATATCCAATCATTGACTCACTAATTTACTTCATAGTAAAAATGTATTAATGTTTTTTGTACAGAACAATTTTCTGCGCCCATAAATGGCATTAATTTTGAATTTTCTTTATTCTAAAGTAGGAAAATTGGAAAACTAAAACCCACACCTTTACATATGTATATAAAAAGAAATAATAATTAAAGTAATAATCATCAAATTCCTTCAAAAGAACAAAAAAAAATTATTTAGCAATAGGTAGTTTTCGGAATTTCCAGTGGCAAATTACAATAAATTACCATTTAATCGTAAAATCTGCAAAGTAACAATTCGATAGTTTGTAGCACCCGCTTTCAATTTTAATTTTCAACTCTTCTAAATGTTGGTTAATTTGTAAATAAGATATTTTGCACAAAATTCTGATCTTGATGACCGAAGTTAACATTATATCGTCAGCAACTTGTGCTTCCTTTGAGTGCAGAACGGTTACAATGGTGCAATGTAAGATCTCATAGGAATGTTGAATGGTGACGTATTGTCTTCACGAATATAGATTTTTTTTAGCCATGCACGACGTCGTATGAGAGTCAGAAGAAGACGAGGTGAATGACGTAATCTTCAATTTATGGTGTTATGGTTTGGGGTGCTATTACTTATGACAGCAGATCTTCCTTAGTGTTTATTCGAGGCAATATGACAGCACAAAGGTATATTGCGGAGGTGGTTGGAACACATCTTCTGCTATATTTGCAAGAGCTCGAGTATCAATTCGCATATTAAGAATTTTGTATTGCGATCTCTATAATTTGTTGTCCCTGTATATTATTGTTGTTATGTACTATTACTATTATTATCTTTCAAATTTTATATAATTTTTTTAATTTCATAATAACATTTCCTATAATAACAGACCAGCAGACTCCATATGTTCATCCGAAACAACAATGGTCAAATAAACTTTGATGAAGCGACTAAATTTAAGTTCTTTCTATTTATCTTTATTTTTTTAGTTTAAAATCAATTATTAAATTGTAATAACGTGCCATGTTAAATAAAAAAGAAAAACTTTTCTTACCTGTACAACTTCTGAAAAATATTATAATTACAAAAACATCGATTACATCGGCTAAACTCTTATCACACTCATGGTTTATGTTCCTTGAATACTATTACTTCCATACAATACAGTAATAAAGAACCTTTCACATAAAACATATAATCAAACCTCATAAAAATAAAATTAAAAATATTAATCAAAATTCCAAAAAAAATTTAGAATACATTGTTTTTTTCTTCAAACGGTATATCAAAAACCTCTTCCTTCTATTACTTTCTCTACCTTCTTCTACGTTTTTAACAATAGTAGAAGACGGGCACCTTTTCCCCCCCCGTTTCTGACGTCACGGTGGGGGGGCATGGCCCACGTGGGGGACGTATTTTATCCTTAGGGATGATTCTGGAGGGGGTAATTTATTTTTAGGGTTGATTCTGGATGCTGGATGTCTTTTCTGGATGCTGGATGGCTTTTCTGGATGCTGGATGTCTTTTCTGGATGCTGGATGGCTTTTCTGGATGTCTTTTCTGGATGCTGGATGGCTTTTCTGGATGCCTTTTTGGCTAGACGCCATCTTGGATTTTGACGTCACTAACCCCGCCCACGTGGGGGGCGTGTTTTTTATCCTTAGGGCTGATGCTGGATGCCCTTTTGGTTTCTTAATGCCTTTTTGGCTTTTCTGAACGCCTTTTTGCCTTTTCTGGATGCTGAATGCCATTTTGTCCTTTATGGATGATCTGGCTTTGAGGATGACCGGTTTTATAAAGCATAGTTAACTATGTGATCAGCTGACAATGTGGTTAAGTAATGCGATAGGCTAATACGAATCCGTTACTCGATTATAGATTAGATTACTTAAATAAATCGTGTAGTACCTTTTTTGGGTTTGAGGAAGAGTCAGAGTCAGAGTCATCCAGGAAAGCCAAAAAGTCATTATGGAAGTTATCCGAAAAAGCCGAAAGGGCATTCATAAAGCCAAAAAGGCAAAATGTACCTAACATGCTTCAAACATATGATTTAGTTTTGTTTCTAGTTTAAATCCTGTATTTCTTTCCAAAGTCCACGTATGCAGCTTGCTTGGCCATTAAATATGACCGACAAAACCAAAATGGCTGCAAAAATCAAAATTCCCACCAAAAGTAAAATGACTAATCGTGCGCACCGAAAATTTGGTATTGCGCACCGTAAATGGTGTTGTGCGCACCGAAAAGGTTGTCGTGCGCACCGTAATTGGTGTTGTGCGCACCTTAGGATGGTAGGGCTCACCGAAAATATTGTTGTGCGCACCGTAAATTATGTTGTGCGCACCGTAAATTATGTCGTGCGCAACGTAAATTATGTTGTGCGCACCGAACATTGTTTACAAAAAATGGCTGATCAAGACACTTTAAAAAATTGTTTTCTCACAACATTTTCAGAGAAAAGGGAGTATGCAACAACGTAAAGAATTCCAAACATTTCGCAATTTAAGGTGAAAATAGAAATAGATTCCGACTTAAGTATTTTTGTTTCTTAGTTTTGATTCGTGGACATACTTCTAAGAAAACTAATTCAGGAGATAAGATGTTTTTGTTTCAAAAATGACAAAATGTATACAAAAGCATAAAATGTTTTGCAACAGAAGGACATCCAGAAAAGCCAAAAAGACAAAAAGACAAAAGACATTAAATGATTTATTTATTTATTTAATCAAATCTAATAAATATTTTTCTAGCCTTAGACCTTATTTGCTGTAAACAATTCCTGCCCTTAGGCATAACAAATTATATCCTTATTACGAAATTGAACATTTCCATACTGTTCCGTTTAGCAGCCCCAGTTTCTGTTATACGGTCGAGAAGAATGGTCGCTGCTGCATTTGTGGATTTGCAAGGGTTTCGGGGGGATGACAATAAATTCATTCCTAAAGAGTTTGCCGTAGTTACGGATGATGGTAATCTGGCGGTTTTCCTATTTAAACCACCAACATCCTATTCGACATTATCCCATGATGCAAAGAAAACTGTAAATTATCTCGAGACATGTCATCACGGTCTTCGTTGGAGTTCGGGATATGTCCCATTCCAAGATTTCGAACGAGAAGCTACAAAAGTCCTGAAGTCTTACAACAAAATTTATGTGAAAGGTATTGAAAAGTGCCAGGTACTGGGATTTCTTAACAAACCAATCGTGAATCTGGAAGACAATGAATGTCCATCGCTTAAAAATTTGAAGAAAGAAGCGCAAGCTTATCGCTGCATGCATCATACTATTGAGGATCCTATGTGTGCCTTAGAAAACGTTTTACTACTTCAAGATTGGGAATGTGCAAATTCCAAGGATGAATACGGGTCAAATTCTCAAGTTGCTGCATCTGATTCCGGGTCAGAAAAATGTATTTCGACTTGTATGTGCTTGTAATCAATTGCCGAAACACGCACCAAGACCTTGTGTAAACACCGACCCGTCATACAGGCCTGGAGAACATTGAGCTACAATCTACATTGATGGAAATGGACGAGGAGAATATTTTGATTCCTTTGGTCGACCACCGGAGGGATATCACCTGAGATTTTTTTTGGAAAAGAATTCGACATTCTACCGTTACAACGACAAAGTACTTCAAGATTACGATTCAAACGTTTGCGGACTTTATTGTTTAATGTTTTTATACTTTAAACTTAGCGACTTAGATTTTTTTGAAAATTTGTTTACTGTAAATCTAATTGAAAATGATAATATAATTAAGCTTCTGTATAATATATGTTTTCACAATCATAAAAATAAATGAATTTTAGTAAATCCGCTTTTCTAATGTATACCGTTACCATACGGAAATCCTCCACTGTAGAAGTTTCCTACACCTCCTCCTCTGTGTGTTTACTTGAGCGGGACTTTATGCAATAAACATAATTAAAAAAGTAAAACACATATTCAGAAAGTCATCCAGAAAGCCAAAAGGGTATTAAGAAACCAAAAGCCAAAAAAGGCATTCAGCATCCGGGAAAGGCAAAAAGGCAAAAAGGCGTTAAGAAACCCGAAAAGGCAAAAAGGTCAGGAACCTGGAAGGCCAAAAAGGCATTAAGAAAAACCAAAAGGGTATTAAGAAAACAGAAAGCCAAAAGGGTATTAAGAAACCAAAAGCCAAAAAGGCATTCAGCATCCGGGAAAGGCAAAAAGGCGTTAAGAAACCCGAAAAGGCAAAAAGGTTAGGAACCTGGAAGGCCAAAAAGGCATTAAGAAAAACCAAAAGGACATTAAGAAACCAGAAAGCCAAAAGGGTATTAAGAAGCCAAAAGCCAAAAAGGCATTCAGCATCCGGGAAAGGCAAAAAGGCGTTAAGAAACCCGAAAAGGCAAAAAGGACAGGAACCTGGAAGACCAAAAAGGCATTAAGAAAAAGCAAAAGGACATTAAGAAACCAGAAAGCCAGAAGGGTATTAAGAAGCCAAAAGCCAAAAAGGCATTCAGCATCCGGGAAAGGCAAAAAGGCGTTAAGAAACCGAAAAGGCAAAAAGGACAGGAACCTGGAAGACCAAAAAGGCATTAAGAAAAAGCAAAAGGACATTAAGAAAACAGAAAGCCAAAAGGGTATTAAGAAACCAAAAGCCAAAAAGGCATTCAGCATCCGGGAAAGGCAAAAAGGCGTTAAGAAACCGAAAAGGCAAAAAGGTCAGGAACCTGGACGACCAAAAAGGCATTAAGAAAACAGAAAAAGGACATTAAGAAAACAGAAAGCCAAAAGGGTATTAAGAAACCAAAAGCCAAAAAGGCATTCAGCATCCGGGAAAGGCAAAAAGGCGTTAAGAAACCCGAAAAGGTAAAAAGGTCAGGAACCTGGAAGGGCAAAAAGGCATTAAGAAAAAGCAAAAGGACATTAAGAAACCAGAAAGCCAAAAGGGTATTAAGAAACCAAAAGCCAAAAAGGCATTCAGCATCCTGGAAAGGCAAAAAGGCGTTAAGAAACCCGAAGGGCAAAAAGGTCAGGAACCTGGAAGGCCAAAAAGGCATTAAGAAAACAGAAAAAGCAAAAGTACATTAAGAAACCAGAAAGCCAAAAGGGTATTAAGAAACCAAAAGCCAAAAAGGCATTCAGCATCCGGAAAAGGCAAAAAGGCGTTAAGAAATCCGAAAGTCAAAAAGGCATTAAGAAAAACCAAAAGGGCATTAAGAAAAAGCAAAAGGACATTAAGAAACCAGAAAGCCAAAAGGGTATTAAGAAACCAAAAGCCAAAAAGGCATTCAGCATCCTGGAAAGGCAAAAAGGCGTTAAGAAACCCGAAGGGCAAAAAGGTCAGGAACCTGGAAGGCCAAAAAGGCATTAAGAAAACAGAAAAAGCAAAAGTACATTAAGAAACCAGAAAGCCAAAAGGGTATTAAGAAACCAAAAGCCAAAAAGGCATTCAGCATCCTGGAAAGGCAAAAAGGCGTTAAGAAACCCGAAGGGCAAAAAGGTCAGGAACCTGGAAGGCCAAAAAGGCATTAAGAAAACAGAAAAAGCAAAAGTACATTAAGAAACCAGAAAGCCAAAAGGGTATTAAGAAACCAAAAGCCAAAAAGGCATTCAGCATCCGGAAAAGGCAAAAAGGCGTTAAGAAAGCCGAAAGTCAAAAAGGCATTAAGAAAAACCAAAAGGGCATTAAGAAAAACAAAAGGGTATCCAGCATCCAGCATCCAGCATCCAGCATCCAGCATCCAGAATCAGCCCTAAGGATAAAAAACACGCCCCCCACGTGGGCCTATTGTGGGGTTAGTGACGTCAATCAGCCCTAAGGATAAAAAACACGCCCCCACGTGGGCCTATTGTGGGGTTAGTGACGTCAAAATCCAAGATGGCGTCTAGTGTCTCACTTCTACTAACAATAAATAAAATGTATAACAACTATAAGAAAACCCATTTCTTGCTTAAAAGAAAGAGTTACATTAATAAAAATTTACACACATTGTCAAAAAACACACTAAATAAATAATAATATTTTGGAATAAGAAAAACATTTGCGCCATAAGCAAATTATCCATCACAATTTCATGTTTGATTTATTATTCTGACTTTGTTTTCTAAAATAATAATCCATTCAACTAAAAATCAATAATATTTATATGCAAACTTTTCCTACAATTTTATCATTTAGCATTCTTTCTGACGGACTTTCTATCCCTTAATTAACACTATTACAATGGAATTGTATTTCCTTGTGCACAACTATCCACCTTACATCGCAAGATTTTGTCTCCAATATGTAAGTTTGCATAAACAAACCAATCCCGCTTCTTAATTTTTATTTCATGTACATTTAATAAACTGATACCTTCATGGATTGATTCTATTGATTCTAATGCTTTCCATATTTTGACGTTATTTCACCAAAAGAGTTATGATTATTATTAATTAATTTATAATTTTATTAATTGATTATTACAACTTTTTATGATTTCATTAAGATCTTTGTTTTCCTCACCAGCTTGATTAAACTTCTCGAGCTTCCTCACCGATGCACAGGCTCGACGAGAGGGGAGTGAATGTGGTACAAATAATCGGGGTCCGGGGTTATACGGGGCCCGCGCCCGGTACCTGAAACAGGAATTAATTCACTGTTCCAGTTAATGTAATACAACAACGCTGATTTTTTAGGAGTACGATTGTAATTTATTTTGGCCCATAAACAGCATGAATCTGGAATAGTAACACTTTAAGTGGGATCAAAAGATAAATTTCTATTCTGATTTTATTGTCATTAAACACTATTAACTCAGCTTACTCTTAAAAATGGTATCATCAATAAATTCCTATTTTAGTCGTTTCTGTAGGTGTTAGGTGTTCCAAGTGACTTTGAATGGATCCTTGAGTTCGGGCGTAGCACGATTTAAAGTTGTTTTATCATTCGTATGCCTTGTATTTTGCCATACTTTTCGTAACTTACGCTAACCGACAAGTTAAAGAAGGCAGCCTCTTTCCCGCCACCAGTCAAAAAATCAAATGGAGATTGGGTGAGAAGCGGTGAAGATAAGGCAAACACCTTCGTGGAAGTATCCCAACCTTTCCTCTCAGCAATCACAGAAAATGAAGAGACACATCTAGAAGAGTTCATAAAAACACACTTTACGCAACCATTGCCAATTAAACTATTCAAAGTGTAGCAACTGCAGAAAATAATAAAAAACTTGCATCCAAAAAATGGTCCAGTATACGAGTTCAGCACGGGAAAAATATTAAAGGAGCTGCCCGACCAAGAAATGGAAAACAGCCCAAATTATCCTCATCCCTAAGCCAGGCATACCACCTCAGAACGTCGCACGGTATCACGGTCTATATACTACTAAAACCGTGGCACGGTATAGAGTTATACACCAATCAGCCTAATTCCATTGAAAAAAGCTAATACCTAAGTGAGAGATAGGGAAGTCACTGAAGTTAGGTCGTGTACCAGAACCTTCTACGACATGTAAGCTAATGCATTTACAAAATATTTATTTTTGTAAACAGATTGTAAATCATTTTGCAATTTATTCTTCATTCGTTTTTCAGTAGCATGAACGCATGTAGGTAGTGCATCTTATACATTTAAAATATTAAAAATGAAACATTTTAAATGAACACCTTAGTTTGCTCTCCTTCGTACAGGAGTCTTCAAGAGGATTTATGTGTGGTACAGGTTAATAATCCACTGGTGTTTCGTGAAAGGCCGACGTTTCGGCTACGGAAGTGTAGCCTTCTTTGGGGCAACTTTATTGAAGAGAATTACATAATTATTTAACAGTTTTTGTAAAGGTGGTTCTTACATATTACGAATACAGTTACATTTACATTTATGTCAATTGTTTAAAAGAAGGGTGAAACATCAAAAAATGATTAAAATGATTATACAGGTTCCTCGACTGACTAGATAATTAAATAGTAACGAACTTACCAAAAAAATCCGTGGATGAAACCGATAAAGTCTTTGGGTCCAGCTTCTTATGGTTACACACCATAATGTACAATATTACTAGAGAATAACACACTTTGGTGTTGGGATTGTTTTAAAAATTGTAAAGGTTATTAGCAGATCTTAAAGCGCAGTTAGACATGAAATGAGATGTTTGTTGTAATATTTATTGATATCAGGTTATGATAGATAGCCTCTCACCTATGCACGTCAACAAGGATAGAGATGGGCCAAAGGTGAATTGATTATTCGATGTTTTTGTTTATTTTATTATAGGGGGGGGGGGGGGGGGGGGTTCAAGAACTTTTTTCGATCCAATATTGACCCGGATTTCTATCGCGTTGAAGGCCTCCAAAGCTCTCTTCCGTCTGCCCAGTTTGGTGTTCTTCTTGGCCACCTTTCTTTCACCTGCACGCACCGATCTTGGTTTACGTTGGCCCATTCTACTGAAGAAATCTCTACGAATGTGTTTGATGAATTCCGAAATTTTCGAATAATGAGAGCAATTTACGAGGAAATTTAGCCAGAGGTAAAGAGTTGTGATGGAACGACAATTTTTGCTGCTAGTACGCCAAAAATTCACTCGCCATTGGAAAATACTCGGACTTCATTTTTTTGAAAACTCGCTGTGACCACTGCATTGGTCGGATTGTTGACTTGTATATCTGAAAATGAGCCCAATGAACCCTCACGGCAGTTATGCCTATCGATATCGCATTGGAGTATGCTATTTCTATTGTAACTTTGAAAGAATCGCAAAATATCGCAAGAAAACAGTATGTGTCTCACTTTGACACATTCTAGACAGCTTGAAACGTTTTACTTTTTGCTAAAACTAGGCATATGAGCCGTGACATGTTCTTACGGTCATTTTGAGACATAAAACTCCATGATCGGAGCAAAACTATGATCAGAGCGAGTTGTCCAGAAATACATGCCAAAGTCTAATTTTAACATGGCTTTATTATGGGAGTGCGATTATGAAATTGTTATTACTTAGGACAATTGAACCCCTCCTTTAATGTAGTTTAGTTAATATAAGTCTTAGGCTTTGAGAAAGGATATCCTTTCTCAAAGGTCTTAGGTAAGGTGTTGGTTAATATTAAGGGAACACAAAAAATCTAGGTACAAGTAAGGGCCGAAAAGAGCAATTGTGGAGGTTAACGTTTATTTTTTAATTTTGATTGTAGATATTAGGTGGTTGTAAATATTGCTGAGGTTATTAGTGTCTGTATCGAAGTTGACGTTATTATTTTTATATGATGTTTCACCCTTGTTTTAAACAATTGACATAAATGTAAATGTAACTGTATTCGTAATATGTAAGAACCACCTTTATCTTCAATAAAGTTGCCTCGAAGAAGGCTACACTTTCGTAGCCGAAACGTCGGTCTTTCACGAAACACCAGTGGATTATTATTAACCTGTACCACACATAACTCCTCATGAAGGCTCCTATACGAAGGAGAGCAAACTAAGGTGATCCAATTAAAGGAGATAATATTCGTTTTAAATGAAATATTTTTGCAGTGCTGCATAAATTCATTATTCTAAAAGGTTTGACCTTGAACCCCAAAATGTTTTCTTGCGACGCATTTTTTGCTACATCCTACATCATTAAGGTGGCCGTGATTTTTGTCTATATCACGGCTACGGCGGCCCTGCGCCGATGCAAAGGAAAAGGTAGCCGGACGAATAATTTTCTCTTTAGTGCTGTCTTTAGTCTTTTGCCAATATAAACAGTTTATAAACTGCTTAAAGGTTTCTTAAAATTTTTCGTTAAATCGCTTTGACGATCATTGATCTTAGCTGTGTTAATGTTTTCATTTTAGCTGCTTTCCTGCATTTACGTGAAAAAAATATATAAATCTCACTTTCTGATTTTCGTAAATAATAAAATTAAATTTTTATAGCAATGACCATGTTACAGTAATGATAATGACCTTCCCTTTAATATAGTTACCACTCCTATTAACGATTAACTCAATAATTATCTTTGTTTAAATACAAATACATAGGTACACATATTTACATGTTAATATCTATGTATACATATCATTACACTACTAACGATTTCATTGTTATTTTTGATCACCATTGTTTTAATGCAGGCTTAATGAAAGAAGATTCAAAGTTTCAAAGCATTTCCATAAATATAACCGTCATGTTTATTAATTAACTATTTTGATGTTAGTTTTTTGTACTTATTTGCTTCATAAGTTGTTTCCTGAGTTTGTTTTTTCTTTCTTATAATCTACATATTCGTTCTTTTATTCATTTTATTCTTCTTTGCAAATCGAGTAACTACCAATGTGGAATATTCATTTTCTGTAGAGCCTTAATTTTGACTGTGCCGGTGTCTGGTATAGTCACTTTGGCGGGTGCGACGCGTTCAAATGTTCTCTTTAACTATTTATATAAAAGTTTGAAATTTATATTGTCATTGTATACAGGGTATTCCAACGATTTGGGGGTGGAAGATTACGCCTATACTATTGATTTAATAGAAATTCTTATAACAGGTTATTGTTGTCAACAGCGAGGAACATCTTGCAAACATATTTTTGTATATTTTATACAGGATGGTCCATTTTCTATCACTATACCAAACTTGTGTTTTTTAAATGGAACGCCCTATATATTTTTATATATTTAAATTTTCTGTTACATGCTCAGCAAAATGATGTCAGGTACTATAGGCCTACGACTAACGGTTTTTATGTAAAAAAATTAGTCAATTAAGTAGACTCCTGTTCCGCCATCTTTAAATACAAGCAACAAAGGCAAATATGACATTCCATTGACAGAAATAGAGGGCGTACGACCCACTGATACAAAAGTGATCTCAGAAAATATCCCATAAAACAACAAATAACATGTCGTTTCCTTTGACCATATTTTTTCGTTTTTGCTCTGTTCCGTATAGCGCTCACTATGGCGGTTCTGAGTTTCATCACGTTGGACTTAAGAAATACCTAGTCTATGTTTACTATTTAATTTAATTTTTTAATCTGTTCGAGAGATCCCCATTCATATTAGGTCTCAAAGAATTAAATAATATGTTTAATAAATATAAAGAATGTGACATTTTTCATGTTTTTAAGTTTTATTGCACTAAATATTTACAATCATAGTTTATATTATATTAATCTTTATCTTTATGTTGCAGAATATTTTGCTTACTTTTAATTACGTAATATTATAACTTTTATTTTCATAATGAACCGAGATTTTGAAAAAGTATTAGTAAATATGAAAGCCGTTTTTGTTTTACAGTGGCTTTACAATAAATTATTAATGTATTTGAGAATGTATTTTCAGTTGAAAATAAATAAATAAATAAATAAATAAATTTAGGAGTCCTTGATAAGATTTGAATTTTATTACAGTAGGTACTTTCGTAAAATATGATTGTCTGTTTTTTCTACACAAAACGTTGGACCATTTACACTGCCGTCCCCGTTTCCAAAAATGTTACAAATCTTAGTCCACCATGCATCGCCACTGAGCTTTTAAACCCCTCCACAATTGCCACCGGTTCCATTTCGGTAGACACACCTTTCCAATTTATATAACAAGCATGTGGCGGCGTTTTTCCTGTATATTTATACATACTATAACCATATTTAAGAAAGGCATTGTTGATTCAGTTTTCTCGACGAGTTGACATTTTTCTTTCAATTTTTCCTTAATCCTTCACTTTTGTACTGCTCTAGAATACTTGCGCGTATTGGAGAAACTCTGACCTCTTTACGTTAGTAGCGCAAAATTCTTTCATTTAGATATCGTTAAATGCATGTGTATATATGGAAACACCTTCTAGAACACAAAATGTCATTAATTATGCCTTAATAAGCGTTCGAATGCCGATAAATCTTATATAGAGCCCATAATAGTGGCAATTCGCATTTATATTAATGTGCAACGTTGAGTACTTCAAATTACTATCTCATTTGTTTGGTTTTTTGAGCATATATGTATATATCCTATTTGCTATACATAGTTGCAGCGATATTAACATTTTAATGTAGATTTTGTAATTCTTTTCATGAAAATCAGCATCTGCTGTAAGAGTAATAATCGAATGTATATGCAAAATTCCGACTGAATTAATAAACATTGAATGTGTCGACATGGTAAAAAATTCGGAGCATTCACACGTGTAAAATGAAAATTAAGTTAACCCCGCTTTTTTAAAATTATATGCTGATCACACACGCGTGCCCATTATATTTCGAGATTGAAAACGGAATAACAATATCTTTGAACTAGTTAACCGGAACAACACGTACACATAAATTAAAGTCCTAAACTGGAATAATTAAATAAACAAATTGGCAACAATAAAATTTCAAACACTTTCAGTTGACATTTATTCTTCATTGTATAAACACCAATAAATAATTAAAAATGTTACTTCTGTTGCTGGTTGTTGTGAGTGTAGTTGGAGAGCAAACGTTTCACATGGGCCAAGACTCTTACATTGACGCTTATTTACACACGCACGACTTAAATAAGGTGAAAATAAATCGAAAATTAAATGTCGATAAAGACAATCACGACGATTCAAGTGCAAGTAAACACAAGTACGGCGCTCCCGATCCGGGATATGAGTACGGGCCGCCGGTTCCTGTTTATGGACCACCACATTCGACTTACGGTCCACCATCTTATTCAAAGTAAGCTAAGTTTACTATCCTACTTTATTATATGAGATTAATCGTATTTGAACGCTTCAGTTATGGACCTCCACCCGAACCAAGCTTCGGAATACCATTTTCGTTAATTCATAGTATATTCGACAAGATTAAATTCAAATTTGAAATAATAACGCTTTTAAAAGTTTTGCTTAAACTTGTACTATTTAAAAAATTTGTCAGTTTCGTTGCTATTCTGTGTTTATTACTATTCATACCTTGGTTGAAGCATAAAAAGCATGGGCATCATGGCGGTGGAGATAATGAACACGATGAAGGAGATGAGGATATGAGAAAACTAGAGGGAAGGTCTATTTTTGGTAAGATTTATTGTTTGTCTATTACGTTTACATTTAACAAGTTTCTTTGTAGGGGGCGATAATCTTAACAATATCACCGTTTATGTGTTAGAAGCACTTGAAAAATATGCCGGCAAACAATCCGACGGTAAAGCTTCGGACGATAAATGTAAAAGTTTGTATTGTCAAGTGAATAGGGTTGCTAAAAGTTTTAGCGATAAATTGCAATGATTTAAATTCATATTATTGAGTAGGTATTATTTATTTAAATATAATTTTAAAACAATTTGCGAACTTAAATGACGAGAAGAAGAATATCAAAATGATGCTAAGAAAAGAGAATAAATAAAATCAGTTGTTTTGGCAATTTTGGCAGACATGTTTTTTCTAAAATAGGACCCTGTATATTATAATTCCATAGTAAAGGTAAAAAACTCCTTTAATTTTATAAACTCACCACACGTTTAGATGGCAAAGAGTTGCTTTAAAAATATTTAAATAATGATTCTAAAATCATCAATATTAAACAAAATGATTTAATTCAAAGATACTCTGAAATCAGCATTTAAATCATAGATCATTTTTAAATTTAAATCTTTTTAAAAAACTGCGCCAGGGTCCTCAGGAAACGTATTTTGGTTTCGTTATATTGATGACATTTTAGCTTGTTTTGATAGTTCCATTATAGTTATTTATTAATTTTTAAAGAATATAAACTATAAACACATTACATCCCAACATTACTTTTACACTAGTAATTGATAAAGATA
The DNA here is from genome assembly GCA_036250285.1 of Pyrocoelia pectoralis. Classification (NCBI taxonomy): domain Eukaryota; kingdom Metazoa; phylum Arthropoda; class Insecta; order Coleoptera; family Lampyridae; genus Pyrocoelia; species Pyrocoelia pectoralis. The sequence goes on along the minus strand of CM070074.1, from coordinate 89,134,200 downwards.
GATCAATCAGCTTTTTAGAAGTTTTAGAAAATAATCGGAAAACAGTCTCTTGTGTTAATTGTGTGTGTTTGCGTTTGGGTGTATGTGGACGAGTTAAGCTTAACGCGCATTAGCCCGTTCCGTTCCGTCACGACACGGACCGTCAAAAAAGTTCAAGATTAAATACACTGAATTAAATCATGCAGCGCGCACTTGTCCGTTCCGTCGCCATCCATAAGCTACGTGAGAACAATCCGTCGACGGCCGTCAACGTGACGGAACGGAACGGATAAGTGCGCGTTAAGCTTTAGAAGTGTCACACGAATGGTTATTGAAGCGTTGTGAATTTGTATTTTCTGTAATGTTTCCTATGCAACGTTGTTTCAGTTTGTGAAGGGAGAATTCAGTTTTGTGTTTCATTTTGTGTTTGAGTGGTAATAGTTAATGATGATTACCTTTTATGTTATTATCTAACCCTAAAATGTGTAAATTGTGGTATACATAATAGAGTAGGGGGAATTCATAAAAATCGTGCACTTTGTGCCAAGTCTTTGAAATTTGGTGTAGTTTTAGGTATGATCTTAAGGTTTTAGGAAACCATCGCAAGCCAGAGTCAGTAGATTAACAGAGTACCGCAACCCACGTTTCACTCCCTAAACGCTCAGTAAAGTAGATGATGTTTTGACTAAATTTTTCGGAATATAATAAAACAAATACACTTAACGGCAAAACAACACGGCATTTTAGTAAAAATTACGCACTTTCGTAAGTCTATCTTATGTATATGGACTGAACATGGCCGCCAGAGCGGCATTTGTCGCGTCAAAGGCTTCCGGTACTCTGCGGTACTCTGTTAATCTACTGACTCTGTCACAAGCATCGCAAGCAACTTGTGCGCGACCTCTGGTGGCCTGTTTGCTATAAATCAAATATGGCCGCCATTTTTATTGGTATTTTTAATGGATGGGCTTCGATTACACATAATATATGATTGAGTAATATAAATACCATTATACCAGTATGGTATACAATTATATGAATAATATAAAATGCCTGGCCCAGGACACTCTCAATCATCCAAGGAGGCATCAGTGCTTGTACTGGATATGCGAGCAGTTATGCATATTACAAAACCACAGCCGTGCCACAGTTTTCGGGGAATATGAAAATATGTACCTACTGCCATTTATAGAAAGCAAAATGACGCCTAACACCACGAGAGTAGATGCAGCCTGTGACACATATCACGATGGTAGTTTTAAATCACAGACCCGGAGCAAACGAAGTGACACTTCAGGGCGTCGAACTAGAGTGTCATAAACAAGACTTATTTAACTTCCTCAGCGAGAAATTGGCTGAACTTACCACTGGTGCTTCGGATCAACTGTTCACCACAAAGGATAATCAGGTGCTATCATCACAGTGGACACAGGCGTGGTTGTTCTAACCATTCATCACTTCAAACGGTTGAATATGTCAGAGTTATGGATAGGTTTTGGATCGGGAAAGACATTTAAGGAGATTCCAATCCATCACATCTGTTAACAGCTTGGATCTGAACTGAACGCTCCGAAGCCCTTCTGCTTTTGCATGCATTTACGAGGTGTGATGTAACATTATCGATGTTTGGAATAGGTAAAAGGGCGGCATGGGCTGCTTATCTTGAGGTCACGGACACGTTCATTAACATCACTAAACTGTGGTGCAGATTAAGATAATGATGTAAGGAAGTTGATGTCCACCCAAGGTCTGAAGTCTCTGTAATCTATAATACCACCATCACAACATGCTTTGTTTCAGCATACAAAGAGAGCGCTACTCACTACCACATTGATTTGAAAGATGTCACTGTCCAAATCGCCTGATATCCCTGATTACAGTAAATGGGGTCGGTAATGGAATGACAGAACCAAAGAATGGGTACCCTATAGGACTGATCTTCCAGATGCAAGCCATGGATGTTCATTGCTACTTAATTGTGGTTGTTTGGTCTCATGCACAGGTAGATGTAAATGTTATCGACCCGAGATTCGCTGCAGGTTGCACAAACAACTCACGTGATAATGAAGTAACAAGTATCATATCATGTTGCAAACTTGTAATTTACGTCAGATTCTATCGTATTTGTGTTAACTATTCATGTTTCTTCATATTTTAATAATAAATAACATTATTGTCTAATCTGTCATATCAAAACACGTAATGACCTTGAAATCGATTTTGAAACACAAATTAGACCTGACAAATATAGATTCCTCGCATCCTAGAATCTACAACAAATGGTATTACTCAAGATTTTGTGTCTAATAGAAGCCCATCTATTAAAAATACCAATAAAGATGGCGGCCATACTTGATTTATAGCAAACAGGGCACCGGAGGTCGCGCACAAGTTGCTTGCGATGGTTTCCTAAAACTTTAAGACCATACCTAAGACTATACCAAATTTCAAAGACTTGGCAGAAAGTGCACGATTCTTATGAATTTTCAATAATTCCTGCTCCGCTATAACTACGGTTGCACTAAGAACAATGGGTACTGTAAGAGAAGTTCAAATTCCACGCCATCCGTTTTCTGAGGTTTATCGTTGGACTGTTTAGCATGTTAATTTTTTTTGTATAGTAGTTTGGGTGCTGGCCCAAGTTTCTAACCCGCAACCTGGAGGATCAGGAATTTTGACTGTGGAGTTAGACTGACTGCTTTCTATGGCTGTAGAAATCAATCCTCCCTATGTTTTGTTCTTCCGCCTTCTTACTGATATAAATGGCAGCTAGAAGCCATTGGCGTGTTTTAACTTGTAACCCCAAGGTGGGGCCCTTACAAGGTGCTATCATCCGCGCCATGTAACGGGAAAAGAATATAATATATGTCATTGAAATAACAACTTTTAAATAAAATATCATAAGAGTAACAATAAAGCGGTTTTAAAGGAGAGAAACATGCGTTGATTTGGCACGATATTGTTGATTTTAAAAATACTTTTAACAGCCATTTAAGATAGATAATGGCTTTAATTTAATTTAGATAGAGAAAAAAGTGGAAAAGAAGGGTGCAAAAACTGTGAGTAAACTTTACAGTAAAAAATCAGATAGTAATAACAAATTTTAGCTTCTCCCTTTTACCTGATGTAAATTTGTAATCTTAAGTCGACGAAAGGGCCAATATAATCAGGAGGCTACCCCTAATCAATAAGGGGAAATAGAAGAGCTGCAGTTTGCCACAAGCAAGATCTTGTTAAGTAAAGTGTTTTTTATAAACAAATACTAACTAATGTAAATATGAGGAGGGTGTATTTATTTTAAGATGTTAAACTACTTTAGTACTACTATCGGAGTAAAAATGCAAGGCCCCTGTCTTTGAGTGGTCATAATAAAAAAACTGGGGGGTGAAATTGTTTCATTTCTGGACAGTATATTAATCATTAATATGTTATTATTATTTATTGATTCACACTTACATAGTGGTACTTACAGTAATTAAATTTATGGGGGATAACATCCAACCACAGATTCATTTTTAAGGAATCTTAAAATTAAATAAAATTATATTATATTATCTATTATTAATTTATAAGTGAAATTAAATTAATTTATATTAAAGAATTTTCGGACAATGTGACATGTTTGTAATAAAACAGCTCGTTGTATTATCACAAATAAGTTTGGATTCAAATTTAGTGATGTTAAATAAGATTCAAATTTACAAGAAATTACACCTGTTGCCGAAATAACAATTGGAGTAATGTAGATTTTAGTTAAATTCCAAATTGCCATCATCTCAATTGCCAATGCTTCATAATTTCTGCGTTTCTCCTTTTCAGTTTTTATAATATTTGTGGATAATGGCACAGCAACATCAATGATGATAGCATGTTTATCAATTTTATTAATTATAACAATATCGGGTTTATTGTGTGAGACTTCCCTGTCTGTTATAATTATTCTATCCCAATATAAAATGTACGAATCATTTTCTAATATTGGTTCCGGAATATATTTATAATAAGGTTTAATACTGTTTATTAACTTTAAATTTTTCGCTATTTGTTGATGTAAAATTTTGCAAACTTGGTTATGTCTATAAAGATAGTCAATCGGTGCTAAATTAGAACAACCAGCTATAATGTGCTCCATGGTTTCATTTTGCGAGAGACATTTTCTACATTTGTCAGAGACTTCCAGATTCATTATGTGTCTTTTGTAATTATTTGATTGTTGCAATGACACCATCTTGAATTGCGCATATGAATCCTTCAGTTTCTGAATGTAGAAATCCATCTTTTAACCATCTTATGGACATATCTTTATTTATTTCTGAGGATTTTAATATAGTTGGATATTTTCCATGCAAGATTTTATTTATCCAATTTAGTTCAAAATTTAATTTTGGTTCACAATCGAAACTATTAAGTTTAAGATTTAGACCTGAATAATGTTTATCTAACCGAATGATATTATTAATGAGCAGATTTTCTAAAGAATAAAAATAATTTCGTAACAGATTGATTTGATTTTTGCACAAATTAAATAAATTTGTTAAACCGCGTCCTCCGTCTTTTCTTTTGAGATATAGTCTTTCTACAGAAGATTTTGGATGTAAATAGTTATATTTCTTTAGCATTTTTCTAGTTAATCTATCTAAATCATTCAAGTCAGTATCTGACCATTTTAAAATTCCAAACGAGTAAGATAATGTAGGAATAGCCCAAATGTTTACAGCAGAGATCATGTTCTTAGAATTTATTATTATTATTATTATTATTATTATTATTATTATTAATATGTAGGGTGTCTCACGGTGACTGTCGGTTAGAAGTATATCAAGAACGGCAAAAGTTAGAAATTTGAAATTTTGCACATGCGACATGTGTTTAATCTATTAAATAAAAATATTTTCCAAATGGCAGCACTTACGGAAATACCGGAAGTGAGCATCTACATCTTTATTTTAAATACAAACCAGGTAATTTTTTTTCACATTCTGATGTGTCATAAAATGTTTAGTAAGTATGCTTAAAATAATCGGCGTAACAATTTCGATTGTTGAGGAAAAAATTTTTTCCACTGAAAAATTTGAAAATCTTGTTTAGGAAATAAAATTGAAAAGCGAAAGTGGTAAAAAAGTTAGGGAAATGGGATTTTAGGTTCTCAATGTCAAAAGATTGAGACACAATGGTCTGTAACGGATAATAAAAAATTGCCCGCGGTTACTGATCTATTTGACGTTATTTCCAGACTTAAGAAAAACTTTAAAAAGTCTCTTTTTTCAAATGGAATACCTATTTAACTATCAGTCCAATCGATGCAGAAATAAATTTCCTTTAAATTGATATACCATGTTCCTATACCTAAAGTCAATGAATACAGAGTTATTTACATTTTTCTATTTAAATTTATAATTACATACTTTACAAAACAAGTAAATGAACTTGGTCCATGTATGGATGTTGATTGTTAGAACTCGAAATGGGGTGATTATAACAATTCCAATTAGGAAATTGTTATTTGGAATTGGAATTTTACAAAACAAGGTTGGCTTTGAAAATTTCCAAAAAATTTTTATGTAATTGTTTCTTATGCTTTTATGATTATTTAAAATTCTATCTATGGAACTTCTTTAGTATCCAAGGTGTCTTTCCGCCGAACGAACAGAACTTTCAGTCTTTCAGGGAAAACTGTAAAATATCTCAATACATTGGTTTCTGCAGCGTCATTGGGGACAATTGGCTTTGCCAAATTTCGTAGCGCATTTACTTCGCCCAAATTTACAAAATTCTTTTCAATCATCCTGATTTTTTTTTCTGTCATTGTAGGTAAATGCGGATATCTTTCGTTAAAGTGTTGAGTGATTCTTTATTCAATGGTTAAAGGTTCTGCAGGTCCGAAAATAATACGAGCAGACTCGCCATGAATGTAAATAAATTTAGAATATCAGCATTTGTGTATTCCATATTGCCCAATTAAAAACAAATATCAAGCGCAAAAATCAAAATTCAAACAGATAACATAGAATGATAACAAACGTAAATGTAGCGTAAACTTTCAAACTGATAGCTAACTGGCAACTGTCAAATAAAAATGAAAACATAAGAATCATAAGAAACAATTGAATAAACATTTTTTTTGAAAATTTTCAAAGCCAACCATGTTTTGTAAAGTATGTAATTATAAATTTAAATAGAAAAATGTAAATAACTCTGTAATCATTGATTTTAGGTATAGGAACATGGTATATCAATTTAAAGGAAATTTATTTCTGCATCGAATGGGCTGATAATTAAATAGGCATTCCATTTGAAAAAAAAGACTTTTTAAAGTTTTTCTTAAGTCTGGAAATAACGTCAAATAGATCAGTAACCGCGGGCAATTTTTTATTATCCGTTACAGACAATTGTGTCTCAATCTTTTGAGATTGAGAACCTAAAATCCCATTTCCCTAACTTTGACCACTTTCGCCTTTCAATTTTATTTCCTAAACATGATTTTCAAATTTTTCAGTGGAAAAAAATTTTTTCCTCAACAATCGAAGTTGATACGCCGATTATTTTAAGCATACTTACTAAACATTTTATGACACATCAGAATGTGAAAAAAAATTGCCTGGTTTGTATTTAAAATATAGATGTTGATGCTCACTTCCGGTATTTCCGGAAGTGCTGCCATTTGGAAAATATTTTTATTTAATAGATTAAACACGACATGTCGCATGTGCAAAATTTCAAATTTCTAGCTTTTGCCGTTCTTGATATACTTCTAACCGACGATCACCGTGAGACACCCTGTATTTAAACATCAAAGTGGTAGAATAAATTGTTTAGCTATTATTTTAATTAACAGAAATGAAAACACTGTATTTAGCATTTTGTGAGACTCAATTGCGCATGTTACGAATTTTACGAAATTATCCAGAAAGCTATGAGGGTGCATTTGTGCGCCCCTTATTCTTAGTGGACCACTATTTTCCGCCAACAGATTACTAAGCAATACGCCGCGACTACATAGTAAGGAGCGTAATGGGCTAGTGCAAGTATATTGAATTTTTCTTACCCTATGAAGCTACGTAGCTACGATGTTCCAGAAATATAGTATCGTCATATAAAATAAAGGATCACGAAGAAAATGTAGCCTTTGTTAATTTATGAACTGTCGCAAAATTGTGTAAATTTCTTTATTAAGTATAGGTGTTGCGTTGAATCCAGCGATTTTCAGTAAGAGCAATCAGTATTGTAACTAACAAAAACATAGGTTTAGGTAAGATGCCGATTGCGAGCGTAGCGAGCCCAAAGTAGTAATTTTTCAAGATTTCAAGGTCACGTGTTAAAAAAGTACTTCAAAATAAACCTTAACTCCCTAATATTAAATTACACTTTTAAATAAGGTTTTATTGAAAAATTAAATTGCAGTGACTGCTACATTTTTAATAATAAGAAAAAAAACTCCGCTGCAGCAGTGGTCAGCGGACGAATCCAAATTGGAATTTGCGTGAGTGTACTGAATAATATACATATTGCTAGCTTTTTAAAACTTTTTTAGAGGTAGCACCACAAAGTAAATACATGATGTAATATTAATGTTGTGTAAATGTATATACTATATTAATTATCTTGTAAATATTTTTAAAAATTTAAAAATTAAGTTATTATATTCTCAGTCCGGGCAATTGCCCTCATTCCCCCTCGCTGGATCCGCCACTGGTTAAATCTTATATCTTAGTGTTATCGAAGGAAAAGCTGAGTCGTATAAATATTAATTACTTTAAAAAGTTGTTGGTTGGGTTTCTTATCGTGGAACATTATTTATCTATCATATGATAAGACCTACTCGACCACTAGAAATTACCTATAAACAAAGAGTAATTGTATACTCTTTGTTATAAATACGTTCGAGTTATATTCTGGAAGGAGAAAACGTACTCACCATGAAGTTGAAGTTATGTAAGTAAACCTTCGCATAGTCATACGAAGTTTTAGGTAGGTAAGCTGTCGTACCAACGGTTTTTTTTGTATAAAGCAAAAAGCACGGAAAATGGGGTTCATGTCGAACTATTCTGACCCAATACAATGGGCCAATGAGATATCAAAACGAGACCCTTGGACGAGGCGGTGTGGATGTTCCAAATGTGTTCCAGACTCAAAAAAGAATTACAGGGAGGAACAGAGAGGTTGGTTCATTGAAAAAACTGTAAGTGATATACAAGGACTGAAAATGAGGCGTAGAATCTTTTGCTTCAGCCGCACTTTTAGGAATCAATGCAGATGTAATTGCAGACAGCAAGGTAGCGACTGTACCAGTAGATCTTTATGTGACAAATTCAGAGATAACCTTTGAATGCAAATAAATGTTGTAACAAAGTTCATTTACAAGGCACGAGTGGCGCTGCAAGTAATGAGTTTCCCATCTCTAATAATGAAAGTGGTTGGTTTCCCATCTTTAATCATGTGACCCGAATCGTTCCACGTGATAGCCGAACGATCACGATGTCCCATAAAGGGGTATAAAAGAGGCTGCACCGTGAGAGAAAAGGAGTATTGGTCTTAGAGTTCAGGCGTCTGGAACTAAGCTACCTATATGTGATTAACCTTTATTATATTATTACATTCAGGCAACTGGGATAATAATAATTTGAGGTTAAAAAAATATACGTTATAATCGAGTTTGTTAAAATTTGTTCGTTACGTTCTTGGTAAATAAAGATTTGATTTCATAAATACGTGTTGCACTTGCGAGGAGTTAAAAAAAAACACCTCGTAACAATGTTTATTATTTATGGAAAACAACTAATATTAACTCCTCTAAAACCTGGGCTTTGTTATAGCTGTAGCAACTCTTATAGACGATATCGGGAGGCACAACACATAAATGAATAGATGATATAGCATGGGAAATGGGCATGTTAAGATAAATAATATATCATGAGTCTTTATTTGATCTCAAAATTTGTTCTGATAGTGTTTATCACACAATTTTTTCAATATCTTCCTTATCTCTCTACACGTATTCATCGAATTTTATCTTCCCTTTGTTTGATAAAAATTTGATAACGTTATTTCAAAACATATTAAAAATAAACTTTAAAATTTAATCTTTAAGTTTGAAGATTTATTAATTATTTCGATATTCCTAAATCTTATGATATAAAAGTTATTTTGGAAAATAACTTTACAAATCACAGTTCAGAAATTACTTATAATCACAATAAAAATTAATATTACACATCACATTCTTTAGCTAAATGATTCCTTGCCTCTTCTCTTTTTGTTCTCTCAGAGTTTTGGGACTTTCAATGAGTGTGAATGGCTTGGTCAAACATTCTTCCTCACAGTTTATCCGTCTTTTTAGTTCTTGTGAATCTCTCAAAGAGTAATTCACTCTATACCTGGAAGTCTTCCTCGTTTATCTAATAAACAACAGGATTTGTTTAAGCAGTAAAGTGAGGAGTGGTTGAAAATGACGACTGCACATTCAGCATTTTTTCAAGTTACCGAACTGTGCAATTGCATTTTTAAAACTTTTCAAGTTTGATGAAAAGTTTTCATACCAGTGGCGAATTTTAAGCATTGTTGCATTTGAAACATCGTCTATTTTCTTTAATCTGTTTTTTTGTCGAATTTGTATGCAGAAAAGTATAAAATGGCAAAATTATTGAACGTAAGTAAGTTACAAATTTAAAAAACATTTTAGCAATTTAGAGGATTTTGTCCAAATTTGTAGCAACGATTATATAACTTCCCTAGTTACATACAAGGGACAAGCCATATTATTATTGAGAATGAAGAAATTGTTTATTACATAACACTCACGAACTTCATAAATAAAAATGGACTGATAATTACATGTATTCGAAATGACACCTTACAGGGTCCGCCATGATGAGCGCAATTTCAACCGCGAAAATTTGAAATGTAATTCGGATTCGGATCACATGCACAGCTCATTACAAAAGCTGTGTTCTTTCCCTAAGAATTCAAATCATAATTTTCAAATTACGATCCTATAATCAAGATTGAAATTGGTTAGCAAGAAAACAGCAAAACACCTATCTTTTATCGGATCCGTAACATAACTATAACCTCACATTTTTGTGAAAGTGAGTGTTATGTGTTTTTGTATTTATCTTTCCGTTGAGTAAAAGAATACAGAAAATTTCTTGATTAGAATATAACAAAATAAATGGACATTATATCGATTATTTTATTGTGGTATGTAACCTATTTAATAAACAATAGTTGTTGATTTTTAGAAAAGTTTAAATGTTTAATTGTTGTACCATTACATTAGATAAGTAAAGTAAGTACCTACATTTGATAGTAGCAGCAGTGATGAAGATACAATGGCACAAGTCCATAAAAAAATATGTGTTGCTAGTTATATTTGGTTATATTGAAACTACGGTACAGAAATATTCTAACAAAGAAATTCGAAAACATTTTCGTCTCCACAGGAGCACTGTGAATGAGCTCATAGGTAGGCAAACTATTTTTCTAAATTTTAGTACATCTTTTAAGTGATATATTGGTTACAGGACGATATACAACAACTCATAAAGGTGGATGGAGCTAATATTTAAACTTTTAGACGGATTGCCGATAGATTTGATATAACCAAAAGCTGTGCTTGTTATAAAATAAAAAAAGTTTGTTCAGTAACGAATACATTATGTAAATGGCCCACTGCAGAAGAGACCAAAACAATGTTGTGGCACAGAAGACATAATACAGAAGCGACACTCGTTTGATGTTCGTTTGACAAATCATGGTGACCTTCGCCATTTTGTTGTTAGTACTTTACGTGGGAAATTTAAAAATACTTTAGTTTTCAGCAATCAACTTCTCTGGATGGCAACGATATTTCGCAAATGTTAACTTAATTTTTAATTGTTTTCATTTGCGTAATATCGTTGCCATCCAGAGAAGTAGATTAATGCTGAAAACTAAAGTGTTTTTAAATTTCCCACGTAAAGTACTAACAACAAAATGGCGAAGGTCACCAGGATTTGTCAAACGAACATCAACCGAGTGTCGCTTCTGTATTATGTCTTCTGTGGTTGTGGATTAAGAAACAAAGAAGTCTAAAATATATAAGGGCTATTGATGGATCGCTTCCAGCTATTCGGAGACCTATGCTCCATGAAGGTGATTATGTAAATCCTACTAAAGGTTACCACAGTGTTATTTTCCACTCTGCATATCCAAGATGTCACTGGCTGTTACCACCTTATAAAGATATTACCCAATTAACACAAGAACAAATATATTTTAATTATGCCCATTTCGCTACATGGATTATTGTTGAACATGCCTTTGGTATACTGAAAGGAGAATTTCGATGCATAAACATTTGCATTTTACGGTTCATTAATAAATGTATATTAAGTGCTATTGTTTTGCATAATATATATATTTTGAAAGATATGGATACAAATATAGAATAACTTGTATAATATTACAAAAAATACACTGTATAGAAAACGTACTATTGCTTTGGTTGTAAATAACATTCTAATAAATCCAGTTTTCGCTTTTCAATTTCTAGTTTCTCATTCTCCAACTTCATCTTTTCATTACAGATCACGATTGATTTGAATAGAATACTGTGCGACGAAAAAACGCAATCTGTCGGATCAAACACGTTTGGATCCACTTTACTGTGCAAAAGAACACAGCTAACAGTGCAGCCAGATGATTTTTTTTCATTTCGGTAGATTACCTTGATAAATTTCGAAAAAATTCGGTAAATTCAATTTATGAACGTTTTTAACAGAAAAACAAAACGTGTAAGGTTTTTATTAAAATGTTATATACAAATACACAAAAAAATGTTATGTACATTAATTTTTTTATTCCTTATGTGTTGTATAAGGTTAAACTATTCATATTAGTTAACAATGTTTGTATAAGCGAACATTAGATACTCATACTGAGACTAAATAATGAGTATGAACTATGATTAATTTATGAATATCTATGTGTAATTCATCGTATTGCTGTTTTAAACTTATGTTTATAGTAACAAACCTTTCGTTGTTCTTTATTTGTTTCTCATAATGTTGGGGCGAGAGGCTGGCTGCAACAGTATAGTAGATAAAATGAAATGAGGTGTCATTAAAATAGATGTACATACCTATAGTTGTGCATCAAAGCAACACTTTTTCTTTTGCGTTTCAATGATGCTAAGGAGGAAGATGCATCAGATGATGACGGTTTCCTTTCCATATTCACCTGCACTTTTGGTGATTCAGTAAAGATCATTCTTCGTCTTGCTACTTATAGCTGCTGGTAGTTGTACATTTTAATTCCGTACAATCTGGTTGCAAAAATACTTGATCATCGGTGCTCATTTCACCATCTCTTAATGTAGCAACCCATTCTGCCGCTAACATTGCATTATTTACTTCCACGTACCTCATACTTTTATTTATGAGGTTCATGTTTACTTCACATTCAGGCAATTCAACAGAGAATGGTGATATTAAAGGGCTCTCTATATTTGAAGGCACAACACCTGCTTTTACTCATTTTCTTACTCCAAGTCATCATCACAAAAATGCAATGAACATGCACGTTGATTGTTAACAATTGTATTTTGGGGTCGCTTTATAGCTGTTAGCCACTCTTTTCTTCTGTTAGCTGGAATCCTAAGTGATAATGTTGTTATGTTGTGGGATGAGATCTAGGAACAGCAGATTTTCCAAGCCTCTACGCACATCAACTGCTTTCGTTATTAGCACTACCCTTACTAGAATTTTGCCTGACTACGGGAATTTCACCCTCAACCAAGGATCTTTATCGTGCCGAACATCGCATCGACAGGGGGCCTACGATTTTACTTCCTATCCGAGATGAAGGCGTATTTCAATTTTTCTCCGCTTTAGTCTATTTGAAAACTTACTTATGAAACGTCACACCTGCAGAGTGTTTTCTATGACTTGACTTACAGTCTTTCACGAAACACTTCGTCATGTTTTTAGAAAATTCTAAACAAACACTAAATCAGTTTTGAGGTTATATACGTTTGACACAAGCATTGAACTATACGTGCGTATAGCGTACAGTTCAATGGACACAAGAAAATAATGCGATAAAGCTGCTAGCAAAGGTACCAACCATAACCGATGTCCAACACAAACATACAAATGTTACCAGAATGTTACTAATATTTGCGCTCATCATGGCGGATCCTTGGTGGCGTCAAAATCGAAGAAGTAGGCGTATGCTATTAGCAGTCCATTTTTATTTATGAGGTTCGTGATAACACTACATAAAAGAATACAAACAAAGGAAAAGATTGCTTTCAGGTTGGGAACTGCGCTTAAAATCTACCTTCACATATACTAAAACAAAACGAGCTGTGGTCATTACCCCTATACGCTTAGAAACATCCATGTCCAGAGGTATTCTTATCACCAATCGGTCGGGATTCGAACCCGAGACCGCCAGGTGTAGTTTATTGGTATACCAACTATACATCAACTACACCATGTACGGCCACATCATCAACCTTATGCTGTTTAGTGTTCCGCAAAAAATTTACCGGCGAACTTGTATAACTGATACACTGTAAACAATTACCTAATTGCTATATGTTGGAGTAGTGGAGGTAGTCCATTTATTTTATTTTTTTAAATAATAGTTTGAAGATATTTTATGGAAATGGCCGGTTTATTACTCAAGGTAAAAGTGTCTACATTATACTACGATAAGGTTATAATAATAATAATAATAATAATAATAATAATAATAATAATAATAATAATAATAATCTTTATTGTGCAAAAATAATAATGTGCACAAATGGCGGGAGTTTCAGCTTTAGCTGATCTTCCACTCCAACCTGTATTAGCTACAGCATCTAACAGAAAACCATTACAATAACATTGATACCACCATGAACAACATTTCAAGATATCAAAAAGGAAGAGGAAAAATAAAAAACATTTTTCCATAAAAGGATAGCTACTTATATATATATTTTCGTTAAGGTTTCCAGAAGAAAATACGAACAATTATATATATACAGTGTGTATACTATACTGTACTATTATAAATACTAACACCATAAAAAGAAAAAAAAGAGAAAAAAATAGCCAATTACCCATTAGTCCAAAATACATTAGTAAACTACATTTAATTAATCTGCATAGATAACAATTCCTTTTGTAAGTTTTTCCGCACATTTGGCCATAAACGGTTACTATTCAAAATATGACAATATTTATTTAAATAGAATGCAGCTATATACTCAAAAGACATACAAGTATACAAAAACTTCAATAACCGAAGTACAAAAACATTTTCCATTTTTAAAATTCCATATATATTGTAATAAGGTGTGATGTGTTCTGTGTATTTAATATTACCATAAGAATAACGCAAACAGCAGTTTTGTAATTTTTGAATTTTGTTTTTATATTCTTTTGTAAGATAGAAATAATATACATGACCACAATAACTGAAATTGCTTAACACAAGAGCATTACTTAAAGTCCATTTCAAGTTAGAGGGAAGAGTATGTTTGAATTGAGCTAAAGTTTTATACTTAATGTAAGCTTTAGCTAAAAGTCCATTAACATGCTTTTCAAAATTTAAGTTTGAATCCATGATAATACCCAAGTCTTTAGTGTAATCATTAAAGTTTATTACCGTATCTCCTATTACTAAAGAAGATCTCAAATACTGCAAAGCTGTAGCACGAACATTATTAGACCCGAAACACATTGCACTAGACTTTACTGGATTTAACATCAAACCATTGGATTTCGACCACATAACTATATTGTTTAAAGATAGGTTTAAGTTATGCACTGCACTGTTGATTTCACGTGGATCACATGATATATAAATTTGAGTATCGTCAGCATACAATTGTATGGATACATTCTCCGATATAACACCGGGCAAGTCAGTAAAAATAATAAATAAAATAGGGCCTAAAATACTCCCCTGTGGAACATCACTCACTATAGAAAGCTCTGTCGATCGAACTCCATTCACTTGAACTGAACTAGTGCGATTATAGAGGTAGTCTGCAAACCAATTCACTACTCTTTCTGCAAAACCATAGTAGTGAAGTTTAGCCAGCAACAATTTATGGTCGATCCTGTCAAAAGCCTTACTGAAATCGAGCAAGATCAGTAATGTTACCTGAGAATTATCGACAGCTTTCGTTATATCATTGGTAACTTTTGTTAGTAGAGTGTTTGTTCCATATTTAGCTCTGAATCCTGATTGTGATGAAGGAAGGATATGTTTGTCAATGTAATCGAACAATTGGTTTGCAACAATCTTCTCCAGCACCTTTCCAAAGATAGGTAGAATACTTATTGGCCTCAGGTCTGAGTGTGTCTTAGCACCACTTACTTTAGGTATAGGTGTCACAATGCATTTTTTCCAAATTTCTGGTATAGCCGATGAACACAGTGAGACATTAATAATATGAGTTAGACATGGTATAATATATGGAGCTATGATTTTTATTGCTTTTAAATTTATATTATCTATTCCCTTGGCGTTGGACTTGAATTTTTCTAAGACCTGGCGTACTTCATCTTCAGTTACTTCTTTAAAACACATTTCATCTGCAGATCTTTTATTATTTAAATAATACTGCACCAAATTATTATCTATATTCATTGTAGATTGATTAGAAGCAAAAAATGCATTAATACTATCGGGATTACATAATTCAGGTGGTATGGTCAATATATTTTTTCTATGTATGCTGAACTTACTCAGATTTTTCCAAAGAGTTTTGTTATTGTTTATATTTTTATTTATTTCATACTGTATGTATGCCTTTCTTTCTCTTCGTATAGCATTGGTCACATAGTTTCGAATTTCCTTATAATATCTGTAGTCCTTCACTTTTCTTGTCCGTAAGTATTTTTTATAGGAATCACTTTTGAGTTTAATCATCTCTCTTATTGTTTCAGTTATATAGGGTGGTTTAGATTTCCTTACTATTAATTTTTTTTCAGGAGCATGTATATCTAATAAAGATAATATACTTCCATTTAAATAGAATACCATATCATTTAGGCTATGCAAGCAACGCGGTTAACGTATTATATTTGGAATAATAGCTTTTAGTGGAATTCTTAGTTTTTTTAATGTAACCATAACGGCGCCTGTGGACTACTAGGAGAAGGTTCATAAAGTAGGTACCTACCTACAAATATTGTTATACTCAGTAATACCTTTGTTAATTAAAAATGTGGACAATACGGCATGTTTATAGATGTTGGATGTTGTTCCTCTTGCCTTTCATTTGTTTGATCTTGGATTATGTTAGCAGTGGGTATTTTAAGTAATTAAACACAATTAATAAATACTATAATTGCCAAAAATGAGCAGAATTAAACAATCGTTAATAATTTCTATGAAAAGAAAAATTTCTTGAAAATGTTGCATAACAAGGAAATTAAAACTCTTATGTAATGTCGCACATTGTAATATCGAATAATTTCTACTGAAGCAATATTACAAAATGCAAAAATGTTTCCCTCTTAATTATATTACATTACATTGCCATTAAATAAATTAATAACTACCTATATTACAGTACAAGAATTACGTATATGGAGGAAGATTCTTCTTGATAAAATGGTACACAAACACCCTTAGAGTAGAGATAATAGAAAAATCACAATAGCTAGAGATGCAAACAGAAATAATACATAGAAGGACCTCTTTAGGAAGTTTTCTATAAAATAGTATACACATTTTTGGCAGTTGTTTAATCAGTACTTCAAAATAGTTTACTAAATGGATTATTTACAAAAGTGGGAATACTGGAAAGAGGCTTAATTCTCTATATACCTACATCTATCTATGGCAGTAACCTGGGATTAAATCTTCCCATGTGCAGCAAGAGTCCTGTGGGATTGTGTCTAACAAAATATAGGAATGGTCTATCAAACCTTAACCTAGGTGCCTCGGGTAATCTGGCTTGTCTAGGTCGAAATTGTAAAGGTAACGAAAGATAAGAGGGATCGTAAAGTGGATCGTGGAAAGCTCTTTGATAGTCTCTAGGTTCATCTGCCAAATCGCTGTTTTCGTAGTGAGTGAATTGGGGAATTTTTCTTACTCTTCTAAATGATCTGTTAGTGGTGGCGGGATATATTTCTGAATGATGTGTATCGTCAATTTTATTTTCACCGCATGTCGCGAAAGTATTAATTTGAATAATGTCCGATAAATACAAGTCGTGAGCAACGCCATTTAAACCTTTTAAATCGGCCGTATGAGCATTAAAAAGGTCTCTCAAACCCATTCGTTGTAAAGCTGCCGTTGCATTGATTATAGATTTGTGTGAGAATCGTGGAATTTGTACTTCTAGTCCAGGACGTGGTATTAGAGAACGTAGTAGTCGTGCCCACGCGTTTTGTTTAAACGCGCTTTCAATCAAACGTGTTTCTAGACGTGCGAGACCATCTCCAGGCGCGGAGATACCTTGTTGTCCTGGTATAACAAATATAGTACTGATAGTTTGATCCTTTCTTCCGATCGCTACTGCCGTTGCGTCCAATCCTGGTTCATAACCGGCCAAAAATTCAGATCTCCACACCACTGCTGGAATTGGTACCAATTTTCTTTGTCTTATTGAAGGAAGTACCACGAAATGTAATTCTCCATCTCGACCATTAACGGACGCTTTGGAACAATCAGTCTGAAACACAATTATACATATAGTTTTAAGTTAATAACTGAAACAAATAATAAGTTACAGATAAATATAGTTTACTTTTTATTATGGTGCGATGCTTTAAATAAATTAATAAAAAATGAATTTTGACTCAAAGATATTACGTAACTATAGAATAAGTATAATGTACCAATTAATCTTTAAGAGACCCATTGGATTTTTATCCATACGGTTTTATATCGTAAAAGGATTATACTGAGAACATATGACCAAGAATGTATTTTTTGCATGAGTTGTTCTTACTTCAGACACTCTGTGTAAAGAATCTTACCTGGAATAAATTGGCGCTGATTGCAGCTAGTGGTGGTCTTACAGACAAATTGTTGTCTTTAAGATACTCCGTAACCTTGCCCCACGTTTGTCTCTTAACCAGTAAATTAGTTCTTCGTCTAACCACGTCATTAATCTCTTTAAAATTAACTTCCTCAACATGCCCATCATAGAATTGTTTTACACGTTCCTTATAAAAGTTAAGTAGCTTCCCTTTATTTTTGTCGCTGTATAATTCTTTAACAAACACCGAATTAGCCACGCCCGATTTTTTTGAAACTTCAATTGATTCAACGACATTCTTAAAAACTGCGTGAGGATTAAAGGTTACCATATCGTCCAACTTTAAGATTTCGTTCATTTCGCCAGAAGTAGCTCCACGTGCCCCTAAAAATACCATGGCCAAAACTGAAGTGGTGGCGAATGGTGAAACAACGACGCTTCTCGCAAAGCTTATACCGCTCGTAACGGAACTCCAAAAACTAAATGCTAATTCGTTGCAAAGTTCCGTAAATTGAAATACGTCGGGATCTAATGCGGAAGTACTATCCGAAAGACCGAATCCTTGAAGAGGCTTAGGGACTAAGTCCACCGAAGTAACCGAGTTAAGCAGTAATTTATCTTGCTCACTGCTTGCAGTCGTTCGATGAGGCGCTACGGTCGAAACAAGCGTCCAAGTTGTGTCCGATTTAGCGGTTGTTGAGATTGTACGATTGATGATGTGCAGTTCAGGTTTCTCAACTTTTGCAGACGGTGAAGTTACCGTTTCGACCGTAACGAATTCTAGGGTTGGCGATGTCGTTGGTCCTTCGGTTTTTACTGATGAAATCTTTGCAGACGCCGGCGCTGTAGTCGGTTCTGAAATTCTTGTCGTTGTTACTTCTGCTTCCGTAGAGGCGGACAATTCAGTTGTTGTTTCATTGGCAACTTCCGATACTTGCGCAGTAGCCGCCAGTGTTGTTTTGTCAGGGGAAAGCTCAGTTAGATAATAGACTTCTGTGCTATTGTCCTCCATTTCCGAAGATAATTCGGTAGCAGTGAGCTTGGCAGATACCTGCAATGCTGTTGTAATTTCAAAATTGTCTAATTCCATTGCATCAGTTTTTAAGTTCTTATAAGGGATATTTGTTGTATTAGGTACTGGTTCGCTTGAAGAACTGGTTTCGTTCTTGATGTATGGCGTCGTACTGTCAATATTAGCTTCAGTGCTGGTTAATTCTTTAAAAGTGGTTTTAAGTTCTTCCATATTTTGCCACAACTGAATATTTTTCTCCTCGTAACTGACTGGTGTAGAAAGGTCGATGTTGTCTAACTCAATTTCTTCGTAACGATTCATCTCGGCGTTCTCGCTCATGTCACTTGTCCTCGTTGTTTCCTGTAACTTTATCGTAGTTCCTTCAGTAACGTCTTCATTTGAGAGTAGATTTTCGATTGTTGTTTGGTTTGATTCTCGGTTTATTATTTGAGAAATTAGGTTATCAACCGCATCATTTACGTTTTCATCGAATTCAACCTTGTTAGAATGTAAGATGTAGTTTGTTGTGGTGTCAAAGGAATCTGTTGTACTTCCGAATGTTTCCTTCTCGGTAGTATTTAATGTTTCTGTCATTGTAACGCTGTCAAGGGTAGTGGTGCCATACATGGTTGTTGTACTAACGTCATTGGCATTCGGAATGTTTTCCGTGGTAGAAGCAGCAGGTGTAGAGTCTTCGGAGATAGGAAAACTGGTAGAGCCAATATCTTTTAAGGGTTCATTCTTAGTGCTCATGGGAAGATCTGTAGTACTACCCACGTTCGATAAATGCGTTTGGGACTCATTTACGGCGCTGCTCTCAGTTGACAATCTCTCTTGAATCGTTACTAATGCTAGATATTCGGTCACAATCTCTGTGGAAGTAGTAAATTTAAGAGTCCCTTCTTCCACCGTTGTGGTAGACGTAGGAGACTCAAACGCGCTATCCTTGTTGAGTAAATTTGGAGATGTAGCACTCTGTGCTTCCATTGTTACAGTAGAAGTAGGAAATTGAGTTGTGATTTCATTATTGACCAAATTTGGTGATTGCTTAGCTGTCACCATTTCTATTGTCGTAGGGGCCGATTCCGTCGTGGTTCCGCTATTGACTGTATATTTGGAATTCATTGCAAATGTCGTCAATTCTTCAATTTGCCTGTCGGTAGTGGACTCTTGCTGTGTTGTCGAATTTAGTGCTGCCTCAGATTTAATTGCTGTTGTTATAACGTCAATCGGTGTAGTAGACATCATCAGACTTGTATCTCGAGTGGTCTGTTCTTCAGTAGTTGCACTAATTGCAGCCAAAGTCGTTGTTTTTTCTTTAAACATGTTGTTTTCGGTAGAAGCTAGTTCAGTGGTAATTTCAAATGTTGTTAATTTTGAGATACTTTCAGTTGTTGTTGCTTGTTCGTCCTTAGAGGACAAGGATTCTTTTATAATTTCAAACGTTGTTATTAATTTTGGGAAACTTTCAGTTGTTGTCGCTTGTTCGTCTTGAGAGGACAAGGATTCTTTTGTAATTTCAGATGTTAATTTTGAGAAATTTTCAGTTGTTGTTGCTTGTTCCTCCTGGGAGGGCAAGGATTCTTTTGTTGTTGGTTCTGCAGTTGCAGTCAGAGGACGTTCACTACCCTCCGTAGTAATGTCGAAATTTTGTGCTAACTCATCTAATACTGTGCTTAAATTTTCAGTTTTTTCAAAAGTTTGAGAAACTGTTGTAGCCGTTGTAGGGGCGTCGGTAATTTCTGTTATACTACTAGATGGCGTAGTGGAACTACTCTTCTCAAGATTTTCGTTTATAGATTCAGTATTCGTTGCACTAGGACTTTCTGTTTTTGCGTAATTCGCTTCACTAACTGTTATAGTTTGTGTTGGAATGCTATTTTGTGTCGTGAGTGTTTGTATTGTTGTTTTTGGAGCATTTGTTGTAGTACTAGGTGGTACCGTTTCGGCAATGAAATCTGGCACTAAACTGTCGGGATTTCCAAAAAGTGCAGGTAAAATTAGATTCCAAGTGGACGTCACATCTGGAGTATCGAATTCTGGTTTACCATCGGATACCGGTTTGTGAGATTCCATTTCTTCTTTTAATACGTTTTGAACATTATTGATTACGTCGTCTACACGTTGTTCGGGAAGGGTGAGTAAAGATTGTGAGTTATAATTTGTGGAATCTCCATCTCCACTCGCTATAATTCCTTGAATTTCATCTAAAGTCATCAATCTCCTTACTAGATCACCGCTGTCGTCGAATGTATAAAATTCGTATCTATCTGGATTTAGAAGATTGATAGGACTTGCTAGTTGCGTCGCCGTTAAGGGTTTTGTCATAGGCTTCCCGACTGCATCAGCGAAGAAAGTTTGAGAACCGTTGCTGCTGTCCATAATGACGGAAACGGACGTAACGACACTGCAACAAAATATCCATGTTAGGAACCTCTTTTTATTTTTAATAAATATTTAATAATTACAATCAAATTCACTAAAGCACTTGTAATGCATGTGTTTGTACACACAGTTCAGAACAAAATCTTAGTGTGACAGACCGCTGGAAGCTACAGTCTTCTAAGCAAATCGTGTGCCTAATCTCATTCTTTGCAATCTTGCTGAAATTTGGTTCATCCCTTTTTTGAATATATTTTGTAAATAAAAAAATAAATGTAGTATGTGTGTATGTATGTAGTTTATATCATACCAAATTATCCTTGATTTCTAAATAAAATCAGAAGTTTACATGTTCGCATCCGCGTCGGTAGATATTATTACATGGTGAAAAGTATAAAAATGCAAGCAGTTGAGACTATTAGGAATTGTTATCTTGCGGTAAGTTTAAATTTTCTTGAATGAGCTACGTTACAAAAGAAAACCACGATGACATCTATAACTTTTTTTTATTATAGAACTTTGGAGGGAAACTGAGATAGCAAAAGGTAAGTGATTTTACTATAATGTTTGGATAGTTTTTATTCCTATTTGTGTTTGGAAATCTGTGGAAAAATATGGCGAAGTTATTTCACTTAACTTGTTCATTTTTTGAAAGTATCTTGATTTTACTTACACGCACCATTACAGTTACTAATCTAACCATGAATGATGCTTAACTGATGATAATTAACTTCTAGGTACAAATAGTTATATAATTTTAAACTAAACCAAAGTTTTGAAAATTTGATATTTGTTTGATATTTTGTGCTCTTGTGCCGTTGATCTACACAATCTCAATAATAATCTTCGAAAAGGGTCCTGAAACATTTTTTGATTTGTTATTTTAACTCTTTTTCATTTTAATTTGAATCAGTGTTTCAAGTAAATGAACGACGCATGCGTTTTCTTTTTTGGTTACAAATTTTCTCTCTTTCATAGTAATCCACGCGATTGAGGTAAAAATTCAATATATTCCTAGTTTTTATAATAAAAAGGAACCTCCAACGATTTTGTTATAAAAGGCTATTAAATGTATAGGTATTTAGCATTACATATTATTAATTTCGTTTTTGTTGTTTGGGTGTTCAATGTTTCAAAGTCTTCTTCTGAACACCTAAAAAATTAATCTTAGTGTAGGGGAAAATGAACATACTTTTTGGAAACTAACCTATAGAAAGCTTTAATCGTATCATAACTTAATACTCGTAGAAATAGTCTTATTATATGAAAAGTGAATGGCTGATTAATCATTAAACGTAAATCGTGAAAATCTTTTTCTTACAAGTAAGTACAACTTCCTTGAAAAATAGTATTTTCTTTAATAAAATTAGTCCTCTCTAGAGATGAAAGTAAACAGTATTGCCAACACGTTTATCTAACTAGGGAAAGAAAAGAAATCAGTAAATTTTCAACTTTTATACATAGTTATATTATAAACGCAAATTTCATGAATATTTTTTTAATTAAGTATAATGCAGTTTGAAAAAAAGTTTTGTATCAAATACGACAATAAAATTTTTTCAACACTCGCTTTTTGAGCTTGAGTTCATAAAAGGCATAACCTTCGTCGCTAACTATTTCGTAGTTCACAATTTTTCTATTTCATATTCATTATTATAAACCCCAGTCCAGATTTAATTTTAAATGTGTTTCATTTCAAGTTGTTCCGTTTTGTTTCTCGAGAACACTTACTTCAACTTCTTGAGTTCAGTCTTCTTTCGATGGTTGAATCCATTGATGTGATGACAATGCTCAAAATGGGATAAAATTAGTCAACATTAAAAGCTCTAAACCTCCCCCGCAAAATTGGTTATTCGATGAGAATCTGGGACAATCTGTATAACAACCGTCTCTTTTTGCATTAGTGATATATTGCTTAAAATTGTCGGTTAATTTGTATTTGCTATTAATAAACTGGAGTATAGTTGTCTTATCGTTAAATGATAAGTTATTCAACGCTAGTGTGGATTATGCAGATGTTGATGTACAATTGACCACTGCAATGGGAATAATCAAAGGTATGTACAGTATGATATTTGTATACTATCGCATGATTCCGTGTTTATTGGACTTAAGAAATCACTAGGTTAATAAACATTGTCACTATTTCGGTTAGGATTCCAGTACGATTGTACTGTAAAAATTAGTATTAAACTTATCTACGGGACATCCCTTCAAACGCAGCAGAGCCCTCGAGAAATCTATATTTAAAAATTGCAAATTATTCCGATAATGCTTCATTGTCAAGATACAGGGTGTCAAACTTCTCAATAATCCTTTAGCCGATTTTGTTGAAATTTGGTAGCATTATCTATGATAGCTAGATGCTAATTTAACCCTACCTTGATTCAAGATATTAAGTACAGTGGCCTTAACCAACTCCTTGGCCAAAAAAATGTGCGCCACTGACTTTTTTTTAACTTTTATATCTTTTCGCATTAAGCAACTAAAAATACAACTTTTTGTCTCTTGAATTTTTTTCGTATCTTGCTTTGAAAAAAATGAATTTAAGAAAAATCAAACAAGAAACACGATTTATTAAAACTACATTTAAACAAATACTATACAATCTTTTTGTGAAAAACATTTAACATAAATAACACAAAATTTATAATAGTTGCTGAAAATGTCCACCGTCAACTTCAATGCAAACATTAGCTCGTCTTAACATCGATTGCCGAACCCCTTGAAGTTTGGCCACGTACTTAAAAAACACCCTGTATAGAAATCATTAGTTAATATCTTGACTGTTTCAATTGTCCAGTGTGTCCGGTTTAAAACTACACACATAGGAATATTAAAAACACATATAAGGTGGTTGAATTTAGAAAACGATACCTCGTTTTATGCTTAGGTACGTGCAATACATTTTCAAAAATTTAGTGCGTTTTAAAGGTACGAGCTGAAACTGAAAAAAATTCGTTTTTCCAAAACTTTTGTTATTCGAAATAAGAAAACACAGACTAAATGAAATAAAAATTCTAGAGCTTTTCGATTTCACGTAGATACATAACATTTATTTTTCTTAGGGGTTGTATATGTAATTTTTATTTGAATACTGAATTTATTTTAATTAGGGATATGTAGCCTTTAATCTGGCTTTACTTGTTCGCTTGTAATGGTTCCATAAGATTTTATTTTAGTATTTAGCGCTTTTGTACGATTTTGTATTTTGCTGTCCTATTTCTATTTTTGTACTTTCGCATTGTTGAATATCGTGTCTACATTAAATGAAAGAATTTTAAAAATGCAAAAATCTAATATGACAGCTTTTCTTCTAACAATTGAATAATTAAAGATTTAAAGAAGGCGCATTTTGTTTTACCCCCATGACTTTGACACGGAGCAGATTTTTGAAAATGTACAGATTGTTTATTCATAAGCATGTTGGACGTTTAAAACTAGTCACACTGTAGCTGTAAAATGTACATCTGACCTGAGTGAAATTCTTATTAACCGTATTAAAACCTTTAATGAATTTTAAATACATTTTGAGGCTCTTTCCTTATATGACATCGTCTCTGATTAAGATAAATATCAGTGTCATACCAAATTATAAGAAAAGAAAAGCTTTCATTACTTCATATTTTGCCTATGAATCCATTTTCATAGATGTCGCTTAATACATTCAAAACGCTTTTAAGATTTTATTTCAATGGATTTAGCGAGCCATTTATTAATTCTCATCGTGTGTGACAGGGAAGTGTAAGAGGAGTTATTATGTACGAGCAGTTATATACTATCTAATTATATTTGTATTCACTGTATCAACATTACCGGTCACAAAATGTTAAGTACTTACCTTAGTTCTGTATACTGAAGTAATTTTCGCCAAACTTTCTTTGTGGAACTCCACAAGTAATTTGTAATAATAAAAACAAATAATTAGTGGAATTAGGTACTTGTTTTTATTATTACAATTTCAGCACACTTGGTAAACAACTCTGATGGTTGAAATTCATTGCCTATTCAAACTCATGCAAATTTGATATTTGTTCTACGATTTTTCAATTTATTGATCATATACAGGGTTTTACAAAAAGGTGTAGCGGGCTATGCATATACGGATTCTATATATGAAAATAAGTCTAAAATGTTCAGTAACATTTTTGTCAGTCATTTTGTATTTTCTTGAAAATAATTATTATTTCAAAAACCCTTCAACATATTTTTATGAAATTTTGCATATGTCTTCATTTCTCAGAAGTCTACAATTTCCATAATTATTTTTTTTTTCAAAATTATCAATTTTCAAAATGGCGGACATTTTAAAGTAAAAGTCCATGAAAACTACTAAATAAAATTAAATTGTGCAAGAAGCCCCATTTTTAAAACTTTTATTGTTAATACACCAGATGCAGTATACTGTTTATTTGCATGACTGCTTCCCAGTACCATTTACTTAAATTTCCCCTTTTCAATTATGTATAAGAAAATGTGCAGGAACTACATTTTGGTCAGCTACGTTAATACTTCGTTAATGTAACAGTTAACGTTAAGCAAAGGAAAAGGTGAATCAAATACCCTATTTTATTATAGGTACTGTTATTAACCATTCTAATGTGCAATTTTATAATCAAAAATTTGTAACGAGTACAAGTCAACCGTAAAAATTGTTTAATTATACAATTCGCATTGCATCAAGGATAAATGTTGTGCATTGTTACGTCACTGTGCAACTAGTCGTTAGTACACTAATAACAAGGTTTCTTCTTTTTGTTTAATCATTTTAGATTATATAATACATTTGATGATTGTAAGTTTTTTGTGCTCCGCCAGTTACAATAAATAAAAGCTGTCAGATATTATCATCATCTCAACTCATGCAATCATCAATCTGTATTGTTAGCGGTAATCGTTCTTTGAATTCCGCCAAAAGTTTCGTTTTTCAAGTTCAATGGCTTAGAGGATGTAATGTTTCAAATCTCTGCGTAATACACGAAATTCTTATTGAAAGTGAAGATTGGCGGCGCATGTAACAAAGGAAGTTCCAATTAAAATAGGTATTTTAGAATGGGCGACGAAGCTTGAAACCGCCATTTCATTTGCAATGATTTCGTGCTATTCTAGAATATTGCGTTTTATAGCCTCTTATAAGGGACTAACCCAAGTATAAAAATATTTAACGACTGTTATAAAATAAAAGTAGGCCCTGAAAACATACAATAACGGACGATGAGCTTCACAATTTGATAACAGTTCAATACTCCATCAATGCTTTCCGATTTTATATTGTCGTTGACCTTAGTCATCCTTATGTAGAGATAGAGGTAAATCTACTTGAAAGATTGATACAATAAAATATTTATTTTCTAATGGCAAACTTCTTATCATTTAAAAGCAAATTCGCATTCGGAGACGTTAAAGGATTGGATTGTAAAAATTCTACTGAATTCTTTATTAGGTATCTAATAATCTACTTTATAGAGAATGAATTTTTAAAGTGGTTTCTTAACCAAAATTGCAATCGTATGAGACATAATAATAATAATGTTTTTTTAATACAACAAACAGTGTTCTTGTTATAATCATTTACACCCCAAAAAAAAGTCGGGGGTTGGGAGTCAAATTTGCAATTTGAGAACAGTTTTTTATGGAGAATGCAAAAGTGCAATAAAAGATAGGTGTTTCCATTTAAGTTTTCAAAATTCGCCCCCTTCCCATCCCCAGGGGGGGTGCGGGTGGTGTTTACATATCATAACCAAATAGGTTTCAAAAAGTAAAGGAATACGTGTTTTTTCTTTATGTAATCGGATGTGTGGTTCTCGAGATAATCAAGGGTTTCCGTTTTTCCATCCCCCAAAAAAAAGTGGTGCGTTGGAGGTGAAATTTGCAATTTGAGAACAGTTTCTTAGGGAGAATGCAAAAGTGCAATAAAAAATAGGTGTTCCCATTTAAGTTTTCAAAACTCACCCTCGCCCCATCTGCCAGGGTGTTGAGTGTGATGTTTACTTATCATGACTGAATAGGTTTCAGAAAATAAAGGAACACGTGTTTTTTCTTTTTGTAATAATATGTGTCGCTCTCGAGATATTCAAGGGTTTCTATACTTTTTGGACACCGTGTATATGCATTAATACAAATATCATTACTAAGTTAATAATTATATAATTAATTTTAACTAAACTTCGACTTCTTGAAGGGTTCTTCTGTCACAAAAGCGTTTACGGAAATATAATGAAAGACTCAAAATCTCCCCTTAACCAAATTTTAATGATGTATGATTGGGTTTTTTTTTTGTATAGAGTGTTCTTTTGGGAGCTTTAGTTAGACGTTTCTGGGAAAGGTTTTTGAAAATTTGTACTTAGAGGTTACTCTGAATGTCGAATCGATGTAAAATATTTTCAAAATGGCAGCACTTCCGGAAACGCCGGAAATAGCTACTAACTTCGTTATTTTAAATAGCAACCCCTATTTTTTATGGCATTTTTGGATTCTACGTGAAATTTAAGTTCTTTTGATATCACATATCAATATCTACAAATTATAGTTTTTAAGTTATTTTCACTTGTTTAAAAAAAATGGCGGATGCAGACGGTACTTTATTACTTGGAAACCGTTGTAGCTATGACAACCGAGTTTTCTCCAGCGCATAGAGGAGGAATAGGGCTTTCTTTTGGTGTATTTAAAAAAAAGGTTAGGTTGCGTACGACCTGATCTATGGGGTTCCAAATTTAGAAAAATTCAAAGACTGAAAACTCAGATTTTTAAATGAAATGATCATTTTCTTAATACCCATTGCATTTTATAGAGAATCAAAATGGGCATATTTTGGTATTACATGTTGCTATCCCTATCTTTAATAGTTTCTGACTTATTCTCATTTCATTGCATTGATTCCATTTTTCTCGAATTTTTTGTAGTAGTCGACCATGACATGGACCATGGCAATCGAATTTTGAACAAATCAAGTGATACTAAACCGTCACCTGTAATAGGTTAACATAAGTTTTTCAATAATCGAAAAAAATGGCTCGCAATGGTTTCACATATTAAGATTTTTGGAATCTAATTGTTATTTATGGTGAAATGAACAGAAGACATCCTGTCATACGTTCATTGAGAGATATCCAGAAAGAAGAAAGACCATCCGAGCACTGGAATGAAATTGTTTGAATTTTGGAAGCTTTGTACTACCAAAATAATTACCTACTTAGACCTACAGTAAGAGTTTTACGAATAACTAATGTTAAGGAACCAGGAAGATTTTTGGGAAAAATTACTTGGTCAGACGAGGTCAAATTTAGTAAAAATTTAATCCCCATAATTCGCATTGCTGGTGCCATTAAAATTGTATGGAGACGTACACTTTCAAGAGTGCGGGAGTATTATTGTACTTTCTGTGTTTAAAAATAAAAATATTTTGTGTTTCCACGTTTATCCAAAAAATTTCAATGTAGAACGTGATTTGGAAATTTTACGCAATGTTGTTGTTCCTGCAACAGAAGATCTGCCTCTGCAGGAATATACTGAATACTGAATCACAAGTCATACGATATTCCACACGAGAACATTTACGAAAAAGAGTGTGTGTTTGGAACATGAAGGCTCTCATTTTCAGAGTATGTTAAAGAAGACAAGATTTTAAATTGATTTGAATGTTATAACAGATGACGGATTAATATCACTTGATTTGTTTAAAATTCGTTTGCCATAAAAAATGGTATCATTGCAATGAAATGAGAATAAGTCAGAAACTATTAAAGATAGGAATAGAAACTTGTAATACCAAAATATACTTTTTTTGATTCTCTATCAAATGCAATAGTAAGGAAATGGTCATTTCATTGAAAAAAACTGAGTTTTTAGTCTTTGAATTTTCTTAAATTTGGAGCCTCATTTTTTAAGTACACCAAAAGAAAGTCCTATTCTTCCTCTATGCGCTGGTGAAAACTCGGTTGCCATAGCTACAACGGTTTTCAAGTAATGAATTCTTAAAGCACCGTCTGCATCCGCCATTTTTTTTAAATAGAATGAAAATAACTTTAAAACCATAACTTCTAATATTAACATGTTGGTATCAAAGGTTATGAAATTTTACGTAAAATCCAAAAATGCAATATATTAAAGTATTTTTCTTGGGCATCTTTTCGTTCACGGTACTATAATGTTGGCCTAAATATCTTTTGATAAATAGCAAAATAACTTAAAATATTTCTTTCTTGTTAGCTATGCAACTAGTTTATGGCAATCGGGAACAAACCAAACTTAATTTCATGCTAGAATGTCTCCAGTATAACAGAATAGAACGTGACAAAATTTACATATTTCAGATGCGGTTTAGAGTTAAATTCGCGAGATTTCATATTAGAAATGTCGTTGTTGATATACATAAATAAATCGATGTGACTTTCCTAGATAAGTTTATAATTCAAAGAGAGTCATATTATATTATTGCTGCAACTAAAGTAATTTTGATAGAACTCGTTTGCAAGTTTATTTGACAAAAACGAATTTAAAGACTACATCTTTCAAATTATCAATCTGAAAGCTCTAGTTTATGACATTTGAATAGTAATGGGGGATGAAATTGGTATTATACTTTAATCAATTGCGGAGAAAATGTAAGAAAATTATTCGCAATGAGTGGTCCTTTATTCTCATTTTAAAATAACGTTTACTCTTGACTTAACTTTATATCTTTGTATTTTCATCACTCCGAAAATTCGAAAGAAAATAGAGGAAAGATGCTGCGATCACAATTGAGGATTGGTAGATTGGAGTTTTGTGTTATTTCTTCGAAACAGTTCATTGCAAAGAGGAGTGGAACAACTTTTCCGCATAATTTAATTCCTATCACTTCAACCCCTAAAGAGGGCTGAAAGTTAACCCTAATAATTTTAAATGGAGCTGTATTACAAAAGTGTATCATTTTTATATCTTTTTCAAAGGTGGAATGTGGAGTACAAACAGGCACAAACGAAACACAAACAAAGGATTATGCTAAATATAGTTATTATCAATTTTTGGGTGCTAGTCGTAAGTTCGTACCATTAATTAAAACAAAAATATCTTTGTTAGGGTGGGAGTGACGAAGGTTAGACGTGAGGTACAAATAGGAACTAATAAAGCACAAACGTGATGTGTGTATAATGTTGTTTATGCAAGTACTAACTTCACGGAACCCTTACAATCTAATGCAGACTACTACAAATAAGAGAAACAGTGGTATAGGATTTATGCGTTAGACTATAAGAACTCGTCCGCTAGGACTCCACGATCGGGCCCTCGCGTAGACGTAGCCAGAACTAGGCGTCCCTTTAAATGTACTTTAAATATTGGCTTCCATTGGAAATTTACAGAAATCTTTATGGTAAGTCTGTTAAAAGTATTTGCAAGGTTGCCACATTTAGTTTGCTTAATGACTAATGGCTGCATTGCCCTAATAAGTTAAATTGTACTGAACAAATGGTTTTAAGGAATAGGTACCTACATTAATTATTATTAAAATGTTATTATTAAATTTATTACATTCCAACATTAACCCGAAGGTGGTCTCGAGAATTTCTCTCACGGTCTTTTTCTAATATTTTGTATAGCTTTTGAACTTTTTTCTACCGAGTTTTTAATATTGAAGTACATATTTACTGCATTTATGTATGTTACATACTCTTTGTATAATTAAATTTGATCTTAATCCTTTGCGCTGTCCTGTCTTTGAGCATTTGTGTCATCGCGAGACCAATGACATTTGTAATTTTCCTTTTAAATGATTTGTTTTTTTGCTCATACAACCCTACTTATTTATAAAGTCAGGTAAATTCCTAGATGAATTATTATAAGGTGTACAATTATTTAATTACCTGTTTTAAAGTAACTACCCGGTAGTACTATTATGCTTTTTTTTTTAAGTTGACGTAAGTACTTCTTGGTGGTCTTTATTTTTATTTTTATTTTACATACCTATTTTAAACATTATTGTGGTACTCCAAACTTTCTCTTTTAACACGAGAGCAAACATTTTTAAAAAAGCCGTCGGTCACTGTTGTTAGCGTACCTAGTACCTAACAACATGGTTAAATTTTTTTGATGCGTATTTTAAAGAACATCAAACATCTTCAAATTTTATGAAAAATTTAATTGTAAATAGTATAAATATTGTAAATATTTCCGAACCAAATTGGTTGCAAGAAGTTAATAGGTAGTTGCCACTGCCATAAATTGTTTTTAATTCGGCATTTAATCAAATGCAAACTATACAAAACTTTTTTCACAAAATTTAAGAACATCAAAACCCCTAGAAACTTTAAAAAGCAAAAAATTAAATACCAGAGCGCGTAAAAAATTTTAAAAGTTTTTTTTTGTACGAACGCATACAACTTTAAAACTGTTATTTTGGTATTGTTTTGTTTTAAATATTTCATTACAAGCTCCGAAATTCTAAACAAAGTAAGTATCCAAAATAAATATCTATAATAATGAAGGTTGCAGATTTTTGTATAGAAAGTTATGTGACAAAGATTCGGCAACATTGAGATATATTTGATTTAAATTTCAAAACTTCCAGGTAGTTGTCCTTTTTGTAAATAAACAGTTTTCGCCTCAGGTATGTGGCGTACAAATAAACGTTGCAAATTCGATAATATTTTGTTAGGCAACACACCTTACTAAACGACAGTGTTTTTAATGGCGTTGCTTCTCTTACTCTTTGCTGCTACTACTACGGGCTGCTTTGGGTGAAAATATGGTTATCATCATTAGAAAAAGTAATCTTTGAAAGTGGTTAATTTTTTATTGAAGATGGCCATGCAGTAACCCCCATCGTACAGAAATTCAAATTGAACACTCATTCTAATCTTTATAAAAATTTGAATTCCGTAACACTGACTTTTTAGAAATTTGTTTTCGTGACTTGAAAACGAAGTGGTAGTTGAGGAAATTTAACATCGCATAGCTGCTGGATATTTATTTAGTCGTACAAACAGTTCGCCCATCACAACATAAATTTTGTTTCATGAACGACACTTGCGCTTACATTTCTAACGTAGAACAATATAGCCTTCGATCTAAAAACAATTGTACGAGAACATGTACATACTTCAAGCTTATAACATTCTCGAACAATCTATCGCCATATAACGTAACGACGGTCAACGTAATAAGACGTAATAGAATATATACGAAACTCCTTCCATTTCCAATATCAGAGGAAAGCAATAAATTTGAATGGTTGTCTGTGCAATCATACAGTCAAGTCACCTGGTAAAAAGGGGCACGAAATGTTGAAATCGTTGATTGTTCGAAATGCCGTTAACGATTCGCTGAGTTACTGAGTACATACATTCAATTGCACAATTCAATTCGGCGAAAATACAGAAACGAATTCAATAGATTGTCAAGGGCGTAAGAGAAAATACGTGAAACATACATTTCCTTTTTGTTTAGTTAACAACTGAGATGGGCATTCAAAGGTTAACATTCGCTTTATTTCTGTTTCATTTTAGTAACATGCGATTTTTTGCAAAGAATTTATTTGTGGGTACATATACATACATATATAATTTTTGTAGTTAATGTTTAAAATGTTTAAAAAGGGTCAAATTCATGCTAATGTAACCCAGCAATTGATTGTTCAGAAGTATTTAAATATAAAACTACAATAAAAAGCAAAGAAACAGAATTAACGGGTTGCTTAGGCAATTACCTAAGTACCTTTCGTAGTGTTTGTTAATGGTTCCGCCTGGATTCTGGATTTCGATGGGAGGTGGGAAAGTCCACGCGTACCTAGGCCATCTATTCGGGCCCTTTGTGCTATCTCCCTCATTAGAGTCGTTCGACTCTGCAACGTCACTCAAGCCATCCCATACGTGAGATAAACCTGAGGATGCTGGATGGGGAAGCGGCTCTAATCTTAGCCATGTCCGGTCAGGATTCTCCCAACACGGATCGTCTTAATTTGACAAGTACGAGACATTCACACAGTATGTGTTGCGCCGTCTCGTCGTCTGTGTAGCATCCTCTACAGGATGGTGAATCTACCAAGCCCATGCGGTGTATGTGCTTGTTATGTTTACAGTGTCCAGATAGTATAGATAACTACAAGTAGCCGCAGGTTTCTTCTGGATAGCCTTGTACAGAAGCACGCCAGGCTACGAGATGGTCCTCTGAAGGCCTCTCTCGCGTGGCGGCAGTCTAACATCAAGTTCCACCTAACCCTGTGTTGGGCTTGGGTGTCTTAGATTATTAAGTTCTTTACAGATGATACTGTAAGTAGAAGAGCCGGCTCTGGACCATAAAACGGCTGTTTTGAGGCCAGTCTGGCTAACTTATCGGCTTTTTCATTGCCTCCTATTCCAGCATGCCCTTTAATCCATATAAGCACAAGGGTATTGCTGTTTGTTACTTGCTCTAGTACCTGGTGACACTCGGAAACCACTCTAGAGGTGAATTTGTATTGATCTAGTGCCTGCAGGGCAGTTCTTCTGTCACTGGAGATTCTGATGATTTTATTCTTTATGCTGTGCATAAGAATTGTTTTTGTCTGCTAGTTCTGCCTAAAAGACAGTCGAAATTTTGCCTAGCGGTTGGCTGATATGGAAGTTCAGTTCTTGGGACGGCTGTACCTGTTCCATCCATATTGTTTTAGATCCATGATGGATATGTCGGGTTGGGATGCCACTTCCACATCAAAGAAGATGTGGTAGTTTTTCCCTAGCATAAATCGATAGAGGAGTAAGTCAGATCGTCCTTCTAGTATAGGTAGTCGCTTGAATGCTTCGCCCACAATTCGCCAGTGGCCCACTTCAGTACCTTTTCTGTTCAACAACCCTTTATTTCTCAGACGCAAGGTTGCTAGTATGGCCTCCTCTCTCACGTGAAGATCCAGTGGAGGCAGACCCAGGATGGCTTCCATGACGGCTGTAGGGGTTATTCGTATTGCGTCCGTGCACCCAAGGCACGCTAGTCTTTGCACATGGTAGAACAGTGCTTTGGTTGTGGATAGTCTGGTTCCTTGCTGTCTTAAATTTTTTTAGGAAAAACAATACTACCTCTAACTCTAAAATAATTCATTTACTTTATACACCGTTCTTTCTAGGAGATATGTTCCTAATTTGTTTTTAAGCTGTAGCAGCGACGATGCCATGGATATGCTTAATGGTAACGCGTTGAACACCTTGATAGCATTATAAGTAGAACTTTTTTCGTATTTCACCGTGTTATGCTTAGGTTTTGAAAGAGGCGCACATTTTCTTGTGGAGTAAGTGTGGTATTAATTAAGGGTGTTAAAATTGTTGGTGAACAAAAATCTTTCTCTTTAAAAGTCTTTTCACACTCTGTCATAATTGAAGTGGTAGTTTCAAAGCTTTTGGTGCGCTGTACAATTATTATAAACACTTTTGTCCCGAAGTTTTTTAACATGGAACGTTATTTTGCATAGCAGGTGAACTTATATAATCAAATATTTTTACTTCCTTTTTTAGTGCGTTGACTTGTTGTTTATCACCCCATTTTATTTGTTCGTACTTTCAAAACTGGAAACAGAACAGCATCGCATTTCTCCTGCACCTTTGCGTTTCTTACCGCACCCATGGTTTTTATTTATGCCAAAAAACTTCAAGCGAACGACGTTATTCAGGTACGGGTTTAAGCGTATTTAATAAAAATACTCCATATTTATTCGCATTATCTACCTTACCGAAGAAGTGTACCTATATAATATATGCCAGAGTATAAGTACACGTCACGCAAATTTTGAAGGTCATTAGAGTAGCTTTGGTCCATTAAAATACGAAAAATTATGTGAATTAGCCTCTAGGGGAAGAAAATGAAGTGATACAACACGTGTTTACGCCCATTCGGCAAGAGACTTTTAGATGTTTATGAAAATATAATCAATTACATTAATATGTTCCGGAAATAGCGGAAGTCGATGGCTATAATAAATTGGAATACCTGTTTTTGATTTACGTAATTTGAATGAATTATAATAAATTTGAGATACAATTATAATAAATTAGAAGAAATTCTTTCGCATACCACCTCCTACGTTCAGCTTTTACTGTTTTTAAAATAAGGTGTTGTTCTATATGAAAATCAATATCTCCTCATGAATCTCATGATGGAATGTGGTGCAAGCTTTATTGCTGTCTTAAAATTGCGAATTCTTTAAAAATTAAGTTAATATTTTTGCATTTGCTTTTTAAACCCTCAACAATGAAGGAAACGTAATTTTAATCGTACGCCCTATATTTTTATTAGGAAGGATAAATAAATTTTCTATCAATACAAGTAATCCTGTGCTTAATTTGAAACACTGTGTAGTTATTTCTTCCCTTAGTTCTTCCCTTTACGACTACCTACTACCTAGTATAATTCATTCGCTTCGTTGAAGCGGCTTAGTACCTAAATTATGATTAAAAAATTTTATATTATGCTTATTGCGTAATGGCGTGCATTTCAATTTGTACACGTAAAATTGCAGTATGCAGTTTCCTGTACTTCAATTTAAAAGAAAACCCTTTAAGAAATTGAATACTGGTTCAAGTGAGGTATAATATTAAATATTTAATGTACCGTTTCATGAATATCAAAGCTCGTGGCTAAAAGCTTAAAAATGTAACCTCTAAAGGTTTTGGTTTTATTTTTGGTAGTAACAAATTCCTTAAATATATCTTTAAGTGAACGACAATATGTTCATTTTTAATCGTTTTAATGTCATCAATTTTGTTTAAACTGTCGTACTGTATGTTCCCATAAATAATAATTTATTTTGTATACAGGGTGTCCCAGGCGGAGCTTACGCTAGACATATCTTGAAAACCGAATGTCACAAAAATTTGAAATTTTGGGACCCGAGTTACTTTTTCACTTACAATCGACTAAAAATATTTGCAAGGAAGTAGCACTTCCGGTTATACCGGAAGTAGGCCATAACTTCGTTATTTTAAATGGCAACCCCGATTTTTTTTCTCTGATTCGAATTACCCCTTTTATTTGGTTTCCAAATCACCCTACATGTCAAATGTCTGCATGGCCACCTTGACTTTATAAGTGATTTAATGGAAATTTTGTGGAATGCAGAGGTTCACGCCAATGGCTGTAACTTTTGAACACTTTAAGATAGAAATGCATGTGATACATGGTTTTATAGAGGAAGAAGTGCTCCTTCTAGTCGTACCATAGCTTCTTCAAATGAAATGTTCCAAGGTCACGTTTTGCCTCCTTAAATATTCGACATTTCAAATGATGAAAACTCCATTTTTTTAAATGGCAACCCCATGGTTTGTTTTCATCACTGAACGCAGAATTTTACCAGCTTTCATTCGGTACCCATAAAGTATGGTGCGTGGAAAACGTTTGTCAAAATAATTCAACTCTGTATGTTTAATGCGATAATTGGGTAAATATCAACCCAGCAATGGAAAACAAATTTTGACAAAGGTTTTCCACGCACCCTACTTTATGGGTACCGAATGAAAGCTGGTGAAATTCTGCGTTCAATGATGAAAACAAACCATGGGGTTGCCATTTAAAAAAATCGAGGTTTCATCATTTGAAATGTCGAATATTTAAGGAGGCAAAACGTGACCTTGGAACATTTCATTTGAAGAAGCTATGGTACGACTAGAAGGAGCACTTCTTCTTCTATAAAACCATGTATCACATGCATTTCTATCTTAAAGTGTTCAAAAGTTACAGCCATTGGCGTGAACCTCTGCATTCCACAAAATTTCCATTAAATCACTTATAAAGTCAAGGTGGCCATGCAGACATTTGACATGTAGGGTGATTTGGAAACCAAATAAAAGGGGTAATTCGAATCAGAGAAAAAAAATCGGGGTTGCCATTTAAAATAACGAAGTTATGGCCTACTTCCGGTATAACCGGAAGTGCTACTTCCTTGCAAATATTTTTAGTCGATTGTAAGTGAAAAAGTAACTCGGGTCCCAAAATTTCAAATTTTTGTGACATTCGGTTTTCAAGATACGTCTAGCGTAAGCTCCGCCTGGGACACCCTGTATATGTATTGCTAGGACTAACAGGGGCGCCGGAAGAAAATTTGTTGGGGGGGGGCTTACATTTTTTCAAGTAGAAATTAGAATACTTGAAAATTTTTACCTCCTTTTAAATTAGTAAATCAATAGGCTATGCAGAGCCACCGATGGAATAGAACATTATAGTCCAAAAGTGGCTATATTGTGAGCTTTTAACATTTTCTAAAATGGATTTACGTGATTTATGAAATTCCAGGGGGGGCGGGCCCCTCCTTGCCCTTTAGTAGCGGCGCCCATGAGGCGCGGTTAGTTAATCAGGCTTGATCTGAGTATCGATAGGAATCGAAGTGTAGCAATATTATTTCTGTTGCGTACAAGACAATGTACTTACAGTCGTCGACTTGGACATTGTTCTTCTGAAATTTTGGAAGTTATAAAGAACTCTGGATAATAGGAAAGTTAATTCGTAATCGTTATCGCACCTTAGAAATATATTACGTGTCCAGCGCACTGTAACGTAGCTGATTGTTGATCATTTGCATCTTATTAATTGTGGCTGTGATCGGTGTCCTCATCCCTTGGATGCGGTTAATACCCTCAATCTAATATCCATGTTTGGATGCGCTTTAAGTAAAATATTGGTTGTTTTTAGTGCACATGTTCCTTTTTTCTGCGTCCTTGTATTTCCTTCCAGTGAGCGATCTTTTTCCGAGTTGAAACTACTCAGTGTGAAGTTATCCTTTTCTTTAGGGCGTATCCTTCAGTTTTCTAGGCTGAAATTGAAAGTAGTTATAATGCTCTATCTAGCCACAACCACATTGAGATTCGTTGGGTATCAAACCACATGGGAGTTCTAGAGCGGGCGGTGGAGGTTCCATAAGCCTTAGTTAAAGGTGCAGCAAATAGGTAGACAAGATACAGTGATAACTGGAACATTTTGAGGTTATTATCGTCCTTGGCAAACTACATAAAGGGTTTTTCAACTTTTGGCGGAATCCCAATTTGCTTATGACGTCTTCATGTATTAGGGCAACGTTATTGACCGTTATTCGGCGGCGCGGCGTACCAAAATTATTTCATAGAACTCTCCAGAATCGGCAGAATGAAAATGGTAGTTGTCTAAGCTCCAAAAAAATTTCACTAAATTGAGGACTTATTTAAAAAAAGGCGTAGTAGCAACACTTTATGTTTCTCATGCATTTTCTGGCTGCCCAAAAATTATTTACTCATGCTTTAAACTTTTAAAGCTTTTATTATTAATTTCAAATATAGAAAAAAATTTTCACTGACTGTTAAAACAACGTTGGTTATGTAATAAGTACCTTATCTTGAGAGAATTACAGATACTTTGATTGCCTCACTGTCATCGTAGAGTGGATCATCTAAACATCGCCGTATCGCCATAGTGTCACATGCCCAATTAATCTCTTAGCCTTCTATGTATAATATGAAAAAACCAAATCATAAGGCTAGTAAGCCATTATAGGGACGGTTAGACTTAATTCAAATTTTTCATCGTCAATTCAGAGCTCAAAAATTTCTCAAAAATCGTCAATTTTTCTGTATTTCTTCTTCATGTTAAAACAGTCTAATTTTGGTAACACTGTACATAGAAGTTTGGGAATATTTAAATAGCATTTGTCATCCTCGAACAGAAGTTCTCGTCATTTTTGAATTTTGTCAAAACTCTAATTTCGACCTTAATGTTTACCCTTAGACAAGTTTATTGCATTTAGAATCAATGAAGTATGGTAGATGAAATAAGGAATTTTCATACGTTACCGCATATTTCACGTTTTTGAATAAAGTAAGAATATTTGAAAGCTGTGAAGAGGATTTTAAGCACTACCGAATTAATAAGATTAAATAATTGAAAACAAGATGCGGAACAATTGCTGTGATTTTTAAATTTGTTTTATATCACGGAATGGTAGATCAATCATGAAACTGTTTAAAAAAATTACTACACGATATCCTGAAAGGTTAAAAAAAGTACATTTCCCTCGAATCATGAATACAGGTGAAAGTATATTAACGCGGCAAACTAAAAATGTAAAGAAAAGTCATTTAGCACTTAGATAATAGTTCGGTTATACGTTAGTTCAAAGAAGGTTATTTTTTAAGTGGAACGATTTACTTTCAAAAATTTTAAATTATGACGCTCTTTTTTCTTGTAAATCTCACTTTATTTGCATTTTTCTGATGTACGAGTATTATTTCAGTAATTTAACGGTACTAGTCCGTCAATGTACACATTAACTTAAAGTTAACATTGCATAAACCTTGAACTATTTTGTTTTAATAACACTAATGGTAGGTGATGTGGGTCATGAGGTACGTCACTAATTATTTTGGTAATCTAATGGTAGGTTACATAATCATGTTTTTATGTACTAGTGTTTATATCTACATTTATATGTTTACAAAATATATGTTTGTGTATAAGGGAAAGATGTAAATAATTGATTTATTGATGGCATCACGCAGCACCTATTATGAAGTGGCGCCTCGACTACCTTAATGAGCACAGCTTTCATTACGATTATCTAACTACATACTTATATATTACCTTGATCCGAGAACTTTTCTGGAAACTTGACCATCCGAATCATTATTTTCGGGCGTTGGTAAGGCGAGTGCGATACTCGCAAAAATAATTATCAGCAACATTTGTAGTATCTGCAACAAAAGTAAAACTTATTATTATGTAAAATATTATAAATTACCGTCTTCGCAGTTAATTATATTTTCTTATAGTTTTTAAAAGTGAAAAATTCACGTCTGCACGTTTGACATGCAATCCAATTTTCGACACGTAAGTAGAAAGTGCAACTTTTAATTTTGATAATGGAGCATCGTTATGCTTGACCGATTTTCGGAGATATATCAGTTAAAAAATGTGGTATTATGTGACACAACCACGACAAAGTGATTCCTCTTCCTTTACTGCAGTTCGTTCTAAAACGTACCATTTTGGTATATAAATAAATTGGGTCCAATCAACTTATTGTGATCTCTATTACACGTAGTAGCTCCGTGTCCCAGCAATTTTCGGACACCCTGTATATTAATCAGGTATAATATTAAGAAGATGATTGCGAGAAGCTAGTTATGATCCGGGAGCCGGTCACCTTTTTTGCAATCAATTAATATACTTTTTATACTTCGTGAGCGGCTTTATTTTAACGAGATGCCAAACTTTTTCCTCTGCGAAAATTTTCGCAAATGTATCCTACGGGGTGCGCAGGGGTAAAACACGTTGATGTGGTAATTACAAAAAATTGATTAATATCACTTAATTTTTTAGCTAACTGTTAAGTTTTTTTGTAAGTAATTCAAAATAACATTTGTCCTACAACAAAAATGAGTCCATCAAGAGTGTCCCCATCTGAAGACATGTAGGTATTACTACATTAACAAAAATAATGAATATCAAGCTGATTTTTTTTCTGTAGCTTAGTAAATATTTGCATAAGTAAATGCCCACTTTGTCCCACAAATTAATTGGGCTGCTTTCCCATGATATTCATCAATTTTTTGTCATTTCCAAATCAACGTGTTTTTCCCTGCACACCCCCGTAGGACCCATTTGCGAACATTTTCGCGGAGGAAAAAGTTTACCGTCTCGTTACAATAAAGCCGCTCACGAAGTATAAAAAGTATATTAATTGATTGCAAAAAAGGTGGCCGGCTCCCGGACTATTAGATTTTGTAGATAGTTTTCAAACGAACGTGCAAATGAAGCACCGTTTTCTGGTAAGATTTTTTGACAGATGAAAGTAAAGAATTTACACTCGGCATTGGTGTAACAAAAATCCGACAACACTACGATAGTCACGTTTTAAGAAGCGATCCGAATTTAACGTGTGGTGCGACATTTTTGGACTTGTGTTTCTGTTAATACACTTAATGCAGATAGATATACCTAGGTACTTGCATTTACTCCAACAAATTAAATGACCAGTAAACTGGCACACAACTTTCCCGTGTTTACTACAATGACGTATTAAATAAAATAGTTTTTTGAATAATAAGGCAAAATCAAATAGTTTCTGCGTAATAACTTAAAAAAATTAAAAAACAAATATATACCTAGTGTGTAGTATAGTTGTAATCAGAAAACGATTTCTAATTTTCTCCTGAAATATTATACAGGATATGTTATAAATATTTTTAATATGTTGCTAATTTCCGGCTAGGCCGGAAGTAAATTGGTATACTTATTATGCTCGATTCAAAGAGTCGTATGTCCTCTACTTCACTGTACAATTTTACTTCATCTTTGTTTGCAAAAGAGTTAGGTATGAATTTTTAAAATGTTCAACTTCA
Source organism: Pyrocoelia pectoralis (assembly GCA_036250285.1). Lineage (NCBI taxonomy): Eukaryota > Metazoa > Arthropoda > Insecta > Coleoptera > Lampyridae > Pyrocoelia > Pyrocoelia pectoralis. Next base: position 89,092,553 of record CM070074.1, on the reverse strand, counting down.
AACATTCATCACCCTTCCCCTAAGGGAAATAAAAAAAGAAATGTAGTGGCAATAGTTTTTCATGAACTATAAGTACAACATTTAGAAAAATAAAAAAAATGCTTTTGACAAAATCGATTTTTAATTTTTGACCAATTTTGAGCACCAATAAATTGGCCACCTTAAATTTTTGGTCTTTATCATTTATCTTTATCATTTAAGTAAAAGTTCTGATCATTAATTAAAAGGGTTCTTGAGCTACACCCTAAAAAGTAAAAACTTGGAAAATTTCTATATTGGTCGCCATTTTGAAATTAGAAACAAACGAAAAATGGTGTTTTACTGGTTACCATGTCTACTAACTTTTCACCAAGGGAAATTAGTTTGGGTTAAAATTTGAATGTTTGCGCCTAAAATAATGCCCCTAGCTTGGGCCCCTTTGACCCGATTTTGATGAGAAGCTTGTTTTACCGATGAAGTTTTTTTATAGGCCTTGCCACCCACAAACAAACATTTTTCAAAGATGGTAATTCTGTAATCGTTACCGAATATTCAACAACAAGATATGGAAACCGCCGAATTGGAACAAATGATCCGATACGATGGCCAATGCGATCTCCAGATTTGACCCTACTAGACTTTTCCTTGTGGCCACATATAAAAATTTTCTATACTTACATAAATAATTACGCCAACGTCAACGATTTACAATGCAATGTCATATAAACATTCAACGCAGTGACCGGTCGTCAACTAATAAATTGTAACAGGAATCTGGAAAAGCGTATCAAACTTGTACGCATAATAATAAAAACACATAAGGACAATAAATAAATAAATTCGTGTGTTTAATTATATTAATTGTCTTTTTATATGCGTCACTCCTACGAGCGGAGTTGTTTGTGTCTGTAAAGCTATGAAACAACAAGTTAGAGAACAACAAATTTTAATTTTTTAGTGTAAGAACTATTAACACTAACTAACAACTACGCTTTTCTAACAACGCCGCACTTTCGAGGAAAAACTCCTTAGTAATCTGCAAAATGCGTTTTCCTAGTAGTTATTCTTAAAAAGCGACGCTCCTTCAAGGAATAGTTGTAGGGGTGAGGTCCTGGCTGTAAGATAGATGTTTTAATTTCTCAAAGCCGTATTCATTCACTACTGTTTTATGCCCCTTACAGTAACTGTTGTTGCGCAGAAGGGCAGTTTTCTGAACATGATTGCGGGGTCATTTTTCACATGTAAAGTCAATTCTTAATTGTGCCTTTCACGTTATATACAAATATTAATTAAAAGATTCCCCCGCATTCTAGAAAACTATGGAAATCAATCTTTTTGGAGAAAATTGTGTCTTGAGAGCCTAATTCGCCACATAGTCTTTGTTCGAGACTGAGCAGCTTGGTAGTTGGGTCTAGACTTTGAGCATTCCTTAAATTATCGTGATGAGTTTAAAGAAAAATTTGTTCCAGATATTCCTACTTTTCTTTAAATTCTTTTACTTGGTGGTCCGTCATCACCAAGTCTCAACATTTTTGTTAATTTATTCAACTTTCACCTATTTCAACCAATTTCACTTGGAAATTTTCTTTATACACCGCCACCATTTTCCCATGGACATTCTTCGAACTACCGCTTCCTTTCAATAGAAATAATGTTAGGCTTCTTGTGCTCAAGTTACAAAACACTCATTTTATCTTCTTTAAAATGATACCAAAAATGACAGATGTTAAGCGAGTCGTATCAAACTTGGCGATGACACCATAAAATGTCACAGATTTTCACAACTCGGTAAAAGATCTAAATGCCTAGACTTCGACAGGTTGGAAATTTTCGTAAATTAGTGTCGTATTGTCCGGCTTGTAGAAGCTTGCACGTCCTTTCTAGTTATTTAGCTATTTGAATCGTAGGATTGCAGCAATTGTGGGAAATTACAAAAGGCAAACGAGTGATGGAGGTTGTAGAAGTTAAGCAATGCATTAAAATGAAAGTAGGTTGAACGATATTTATAGAGGATAGGTGTTCAACTGTTAGAGTGGTAAAAACTGCTTAAATGTAATAAGTAAGGGATTATCGACCTCAATTATGAGATTCGATCAAATTCAGCAATAAATGTTAATTGCAAATTTCACAGCTAACACAGGCTACAAATAAGCTTTATTTGATACACGTTTCGGCGAATTTTTAGTCCTGAGTTATTAGGTAACCTAGTATTTTCGTAGGCCCATATGCTGCTTGAAAGATTATAACATGAACTTACTTCCATAACCCATAGGTAAGTGAGGTTCAACCAACCTATTTTTGATCCCAGAATATGTGGTATAATTTATGACCAATCTTTTCGGGACACCCTCTACAATAATTATGGGAGGAACATTTCATTATTGACTTTCTGTGTACTTGTTGTTCTTAACCAACCTGAGAAGCCAGTTTATTTACTAATATAACAACAGCCATTTTGAACGCTTAATGGAGAATTCTCTACGCGACGGATGGATAGACCACAGAACTAATGATAAATAGAAAATGATTGTTCCTTATCTGTGCTACAATTTTAACATTAAAATAAGGAAGAGGAGAAAAATGGAATAAAAATAGTAGGTAATAAAAGTACATGACTAATTTTTTGTATGCTAGTCTCATAAGAACTAATTTGAAGACCTTTATTACTTAGTGTACGCTCATTAACGGATCTTCTTTTTACTTAAAAAGGCATTGTTTATTTGTTTGCACATAATACCGTTCTTATTAAACAATAAAATATTCAACAATTATAATGTAATAAGGAAGGCCGGTGTGCTTGGGAATATAGTACGGTGTTATATAAAAATCGAGATTCAACAGTGAGGAGTGCGTAACGCGGAAAGCCGTTTATTGTCAAAACCTCCATTTTATCTATAGAAACATAACGTGATCACGTAAATGTCAGTATTTACTCTTACCGGTTATTTTATGGTACAGCTATTTAAACAGGCTTACTTAATTTTTTTTTGTAACATCAATAAAGTACTGTTAAGAGGCCGTACCACCTAAGTGTGAGGGGTAATAGTTTTTGGGGGGCGAGTTGCAGGTAAATTGTGGAAGGTGTATTTATGCTACAATTGCACACCTATTTTCTAGCCAATAATTAACATAATTAAAATGAATTTGAAACTGGTCTACTTCATTGAATTTTAATTGGTTACAGTCTTAAGGCTGTGCGGGAGTATGCGCATTATAAGAACTTCTAATATTTGTTTAAAATTTACTACACAGAACTCATTAAGTGAAATAATTTTAATGAGATAGAGGAATTTATCGTTGACTAATCATTAAGATGACCTCATGTAAACGTCAATTTTATTATTGAATAAGCAAAAAGCTGGTAGAGTAGTCTCAATATAAAAAGATGCCAGCACGTGATATTTACGAGGAATGAAAATTAAAATAGTTAGCTTATTGTTATCATTTCCGGTCAAAACTCAAAAGTGAAATTGCACTCGCATTTTGGGCGAGGAAATAAAGCACTGAACCTACCAAATTTTTTCTGAAATTCACTCTCAAACGATTCTAGACATCCGGGGTTTTTTGGATCGGCAACCGCCCTCCCTCGTGCTGGATGACGCGCATCTGGGAATCAACGTGGTCCTCCGACGTTTCAAGCCTATAGGGAACCGAAAATTGTTATCCGACGAAAATTGAAGCGCAACTCTAGAAGTCTAGAGGATGACGTTGCTACCCCGGTGTGGTGCACCAGGTAAGCGTTAGAAACTATCCGGTACCGGATTCGGTGTGAGCGACTCAAAATCCCGGGAAACAATTTTCGGTTCCTTATAGGCTTGAAACTTCAGTGAAACTCCGGAGGATGACATTGATGCCCGGATGTGCATCAGGTACCTGGGGGACGGTTGCCGATGCCTGATTTGGAATAAGCAACCCAAAAAAACCCCGGATGAGATGTCTAGAATCATTTGAGAGTGAATTTTAGAAAAAGCTTCGGAGATGACGTTGCTCAGCCATCCTGAGCTCCAGGTGAGCGATGACCCAATTTGGAGGTCATATTCGGAATCAGTGACCTCGAAAACCCCCGTGCACGCGAATTGAGTCGATTCTACAAGTTTATAACGAAGTTATGAATTTTTTCTATAAAAATGCATTTTACAGGATCCGTTTTCTGCTGCACAAATGCAATTTCGAAAAAAAACATGATCAAAAGTAGGTACAAAGTTTCCTATTGAATTTAGGAAGCGAATACAAAAAACCCCATCTCAATGCGTCTTACTACAAAAATTTGGTAGTTTTGGCTTATTTTAGGGCTTTTATTTCGTCACCTATCATAATCTAAATTTGCAAATCAACATAATGAGATATGCTTTATTTACACATTTATTTCATACATGCATTCTTCCTCATTTTTTATTAGGATGTAATTATATATCTAAAGAGATTGATGACACACCAAGGCCACGACACACTTAATGACTGTGACAAGAAGTAAGAGATGCACGGCATTTCAAATATTTTTTTTCTAAAATCGCCCGCCACTGTAACTTTGTTTTTTGTTATTATAATAGATAAAAGGCTCTGCGATACCTTAAAATGTTTCTCATGATAATTTCTACAAAAACTCAGAGGGAATTTTTAATAAAAAATTTGCTGTTGTAATTAAGGTCAATTTAAGAAAACACAAACTTTATTGTAGGTTCCTGAGGGACCTACTCCAGATACAAAATATTTGGTCGGAGTTTTTCTAGATAATGTATTGACAAACACATATGTAAAAACAAAAATTGAAAAATGTTAATAGTTAAAAAGTTATAGTGGCGCGCGTTTACATTACGCGGTATAGGGAAAATGTAAGCTCCCGTGCAGTCTTAATCATAATTAAATTAATAAATGAAAGTTGTCCAGTAAGTGAAATGAACGATAAAAAGATTGATAATTGTCATAAAAATAATAGTTTTATTTGCTCAAAGTGCCACAACTAATTACATATCTATAATTAGTCGTATTTGAATTAAAAATATTTACTAGAAGTTTCCGTAAAATCTTTCGTAAGTTAAGATATTAAGAATAATTAGATCTGCAATTTTATAAAAGCACTAGATCTAATGACAAATATTGAATACAAATAAAATCTGAACAATTAGGTGACCGATTGTAACAAGGCATGCTTTTCAATAACTTGTACCGTCCGCTGCCAGGTGGCAGTATTTTCTTGTACCCTAATACAAGGAAATCCTGGAGCCCTTCTACAGCGGCTATTTTTTAGTATAAAAAGCTAAATTTTAAAATGAAGGTTCATGTGTATATGTTCTACAAATCCTTCGGAATAGATTTTTGAAAAGCATCGTAAATACTCTTTAAACCATCGTAAAGTAACAACGTGATTTTTGGTATAGTTTAGGGCAGTTTTTTAAAGAAATATAAAATTATTGTCAAATTTTGTTCCGAAGAATTTCAAGTGAAGTTCTTGTAGATTAATGTACTTTTTGAATTGCTAAGATATCTTATCAAATAAACTCTCCAGAAGGGCTCGCGTTAACATTATATTTCATATGCAGTGAATCGATGCCCAGGCCTCTTAATGTAAATGGAGTTATAAAATTTAAGCTGAATTCTATTACAATAGGTAGGTACTTGCGAGTTATGGTTTATGATGTTCACGATGAAGAAATTATCTACAGTGGAGGGATTTTTAATTTCTGTTGGCAGGGAAAAGAACATTAAGGTAGAGGTCACTTAAATAAGTAGTTCAATATGTGGAACCAACAAATTTATTGAACACGAAAAGTTGACCAAGACCGATCACCACTAAACTAGGTCATTTGTTGTATCTTACACTATACACTATGAGTGAGAAATAAATCTCCTGAAACGTCAGCCAGCAGTGAACTGGCCTAATGATGTGTGCAAAAATATGTCAGAATACAAATTTCTCGATCGTTCAAAATTAATTATTTGTTCTAAATGTCAAATTATTTATGACTTGTTGCTCGAAAAAATATCCCCTAGATATGATTTTCCTGATTGCCTTTCATGTGATCAAATTAAACATTACATCAGATTAACATCAACTCATACTATTAATAAACTGAAATACCTAAACCACTTCAATTTTTTTAGCGGACAACATGTTTTACACGTTTTTGTTTAGTTCATTAAATGGATAACGACATGTACTTTAGAGTGTAAATGCTGTTAGTTGGAAAGATGAACACTTTGTGATTTCCTTATGAAAAGCAAAATTAGGATTAGTAATATCCAAATGCAGGTAATGGTAAAAATCAGATTAGGTGACACTATGTGGAGTAAAAAAAACTAAATTTCTAGTAACCATATTAAGGTACTCACAGTTTTAATGAACTAATTTTTTGCTAACGTGAAGAATGAGTACTCAGGTCAGGTACTTCTTCGCGGCGCGAAGTCAATGGCACAACTGCTACACGACGGTCAGGTGTTCGACCTTGACCGCTGGACCGTGGAAGATGCAACCCATTAGATTTATATACATATTTACTATTGCAGAAACAAAGTAAATTATATTAATTTTAATATTGTAACACGACTTTTTTGGAAAAACGCACTAATTTTGAAAATGTCTAGCTTTGTTCTAAGCTCAAGTTAACTGCAAATAATATCTATTTTTATTTTATTTTTACATAGTTCCATTTAATTGGTGAACAATTTTCTGAATAATCAGAGACAATTTCAAAAACTGGCCCAATTGTAGAATGTTACTGTTTTGGAGTTTGCGAATACAGATGTATTCGACGCGTTTCTTCAATAGCTCTTGGTAGCTGGTTCTGAGCTACACCTTTTTTTTTTCCTAATGTAGGCGTAAAACTACATTTATTTCAGGAATTGAACACTATTTATTAATATATACAATTATAACTATAAGTAACAAAAATTTGAGAACATTATGATTAGAGGTTTGCAAAATAAACTCAACTATACCGTACGACTACAAAACCAATAATGAAAAAATCAAGTCGTTGAAGTAGGTAGTTTTAACAAAAAGGACCTGTTTTCAGGTAGAGTAACGGTGACTAAATCTAAAATGTTATACGCTTTGGAAAGGGTTTTTCCATCTACAAACGCTAAATAAGAATATTAGAAACAATAAAAGAATAATTAAAATTAAATTTAACAACAAAACTAACTCTAAATAGAAATACACAACATAACCGGCGGCCTTGAAAAACTATGTTTTTTCAACAGGTTGAAATACCTTAAAACCACAAGATTTTGTTTGTAACAAAGCAAAAGAATCTTTGAATGTTATTTTCACCACACGTTAATTAATTGGTAACACACACAGTTTATGCACTACGCGCTTTAACGTATTTCCATTTGAAACTCTCACCGTTGCTGATCTGATGATACCATCGGGAGCTCTATGTATCTCGACGACCCTACCAAGACTCCATGATAGAGGAGGTATGTTGTCTTCCTGGATGAGTACTAGAGAATCGATTTTGATTAGATCTTGCATATTTTGAAACCATTTTGTTCTTCGCTGTAAATCTGGGACAACTTCAACACTCCAACGTTTCCAAAAATGCTGGACTAAACATTGTACACGTTGGTACAAAGACATGCGGTTTTCTTTCAAGTCCAATAGACAGGGTTCTGGTATGGCTTGAAAGGATCTACCAATTAAGAAGTGACCAGGGGTCAAAGGATTTAGATCGTTTGGATCTGAGGACAGGGAAGACAATGGTCGGGAGTTTAGGACTGATTCGACCTGGATTAAAACTGTATTGAAATCTTCATAAGTTAAGTTGGTATTACCTAATATCTTTTTTAAATGAAGTTTAGTCGATTTAATACCGCTTTCCCACATTCCACCTTGATGAGGTGCTCTGGGAGTAATGAATTTCCAACGAATACCTTGCTGACTTAACTTTGACGTTATAGAATCCTGAGTATCAGGGTATTGTAAAAATTTGTACCAATCCTTTAGTTGGTTATTTGCCCCAACAAAATTCTTTGCATTGTCGCTAAATAAAGTGTGAGGTTTACCTCTACGTCCTATGAAGCGCTTTAGGATGGCCAGAAAGGCATCAGTTGACAACTGTGTGACAAGTTCTAAGTGAACAGCCTTAGTAACTAGACAGACAAATAAACATATATATGCTTTAATAAGCTTGCAACCTCGCGTTTTCTTATCTTTAATAAAAATTGGACCAGCATAGTCAAGGCCCGTATTATGAAATACCGGTGAGTTTGTCTCTAAACGTTCGGCGGGTAAGTCTCCCATTAAGGGATTATTGGAAATTGGACTAACCTTGAAACATTTTACGCAGTTCCTGATTGTAAGCTTGGCGCAGCCCTTGCCTGTAATAGGCCAATATATTTCACGAACGCAGGCCAATAATTGTTGAGGGCCACAGTGTAGTAAAGTAATATGATAGTGTTTCATAATTAACTGTGTTAAGGGATGATTGCTTGGAAGAAGTAAGGGGTGTTTTTTCTCAAACTTGTATTCAGAGTTTCTAATTCGACCACCGACTCTTAATAACTGAAATTCATCCAAAAACGGATTTAAGGACAATATATTTGATTTTGCCTTTAGTTTATTTTTCGCAAGCAATTGCTTAATTTCGTTTGGAAAGGCTTCGCGTTGGCAGATTTTTACTAAAGTGTTTGACGAATGCTGTAGCTCGCCAGTAGTTAAGGAGCCGAAAATGCGGAAAGCCAACGAAACCTTAGAATTGGAAGTGAACCTATTCACGTAAGCTAATACTCTTTGTAACTTGGAAAACGAAGAAAATTTTCTAAATAAATCAAATTTTTCCGTATCTGTATTTGGCTGTATAGCTGCTGTAAAACTTGATTTACATTCTGAAGTTTCGGGATTAGGATCAAAATAAGTATTTTTCCAAAATTCGTCTGTAGAAGATAAGAATTCAGGCCCGTTCCACCACAGAGAATTAAGTAAAATGTTAGACGCTGAAATACCTCTTGAAACGAGGTCGGCAGGATTTTCTTCGGATTTAACATGATGCCAAAAACGGCTATCAAAGAGTTCTTGCACTGCGGCTACTCGATTAGCAATGAAGGTTTTATATTTGTTAGGTGCAGAGTTTAGCCAGTTTAAAACAACAGTTGAGTCTGTCCAAAGAAATACCTGACTGGCATCAACCGCTAACGAAATTGTTACCCTTTGCATTAGTTCCGCCAAAAGAACTGCTGCACATAATTCCAATCGTGGGATTGATATAATGCGTAAAGGAGCTACCCGCGATTTGGAGCATAATAAGCGAGAGGAACATTGAGTACCATTCCGGCACCTTACATAAATGCAGGCACCATAAGCACTGGAACTACTATCGGAAAAACCATGAAGTTCTATTTGACTTGCTGAAATTGGAATGACACATCGAGGAATTTGTAAGTCACGCAAGAGAGTTAACTGATTTTGGAATTGATTCCATTCAGAGTTGATTAAGTGGGGTACGGATTCGTCCCAGGTGAGTTTAAGTTCCCATAATTTTTGGATCAGAATTTTTCCTGTGATTATAACAGGAGATAGAAGCCCAAGGGGGTCAAAGCACTGAGAAACCATTGAAAGTATGGTTCTCTTGGAATTCGAAGGACCAGTATTTTTAAATGCAATAGCGTAATAAATGGTATCTGATAGGGCATTCCAAGAAAGACCAAGTGCCTTTGCATTGGAGCGTTCGCCAAGTGGAATACTTAAAAGAGAAGCATCGGAATGGGAAGTATTATGCAGGACTTCTGGAACATTCGATAAAAATTTTCTTAAGGGTATGCCGACTGATGAAAGAATTTGTGTTAATTCGTCCTTTACCTGAAGAATTTCTTGTACAGTTTCAGCAGTGTAAAGCAAATCGTCCATATAAAAACAGGATCTAAGAACATTGGAAGTTTTTGGGAATTTTTCGTGGTACTGATCGGCTAAATATTGTAAACTTTTGGTGGCCAAATAACTGGCGGAAGCTGTACCGTAAGTAACGGTATTTAACTGATAAGTATCGATGGGGTCGTTTGGTTGATCACGCCAAAAGATACATTGAAATTTTCTTAACTGTGGCTGAATATTTATCATCCTGTACATTTTTTCGCAGTCGCCAGTAAGTGCAATTTTGTGTTGGCGAAAACGGAGCAAAATAGAAAAAAGATCATCTTGAAGCATTGGGCCAACGATTTGAGCATCGTTTATGGAAATATTTGTATCAGATTTGGCACTGCCATCGAATACTACACGTAATTTCGTTGTAAGGGATTTTGACTTAATAACCGCATGATGTGGAAGGTAAAATCTTGGTATAGTGTTAATGCATAAGTTGCCATCAAGTGTTGAAATAACGATTCTATTATCTGTTGATGCATCTTCGTCCTCGCTGGAAATTTTAGTGGCATGACCTAACTCAATATATTCGCGTATGAATTTAGAATATTCCTTGCGAAGAAGATCATCGCTAGATAATTTTTTCTCTAGATTGTAGAAGCGATCTAAGGCTCGCTGTTTGGAGTCGCCCAAATGCGAAAGCTTGGAATTGAACGGAATGGATACGACGAGTTTTCCATCTTGGTCATGAGAAATAGTCTCAGCAAAGTGGGTTTCACAAAATTTCTCTTCTGTAGATAATAATGAAAATTTGCTCTTAGGCTCGACCTTTTCAGTCTGCCAAAACTTGGAAATCGAATCATGCAACACGTCATCAAAGTTTGGAGAAGAATTGGTGATAGCACAGTTCGTATAAGTGACGTTGGAATCTGAATTAGTGTTTGGGTGTTTAGTTCCAGAAACAAGAGTACCAGATATTACCCAGCCAAGAAGGGTTTTCTGTAAGATTGGTTTATGTTTGCCTAACGAAACTTGACCTATGCACATTAAGGTGTAAAAATGACTCGCGCCAAGTAGAACATCTACTGGAGCAGATTTATGAAATTTACCATCGGCTAATTTAATATTAGGTGGAATAACAATGTTTGAATTGCTGAAACTCCTTATTGGAAGGTTTTCTGTAATTTTTTTGATAACTAAACAAGAAAGTTCGGTTTCAAAGTTATTATGCAAAGATGCAATTTTGACTTTTACAGCGCCCGTTAATTGGGAAGCACTAGCATTTATACCGATTACTGATATGTTTACCGGAGTGGGATTACACTTTAGTTTAGATAAAAGATCACTGGAAATGAAATTGGATTGTGATCCTGAGTCCAAAAGACATCTAGCATGAATCCATTTATTTTCATTGGTTTTTACTTTAACAATTGCAGTGGAGAGTAAAACTTGATTTGTATGCACACTTGCACATGCTAAAGTAGTTTCGGAATGTGAAACATTTGAAGTAGAGGGAGTACTGTAATCATTTGATTGGACCTCGTTAGTATATGGCGTAGGTTCGGGATTGGAACGCTTTGCAAAACATAAGAGACTATTATGTGCCCTTTGACAATTTTTACATTTAAATTTGGAGGTGCACCTTGACTGGTTGCTATGTTTTAAGCAATTTTTGCAAATTTTTAATTCATTGGTTTTGTCGAACCTTTGCTGTAAAGTAAGAGATAAAAATTTAGGACATGCATAAAGCAAATGATTTTCTTTGCATAAGGCGCAAGAATAATTACCATTGTTTGCAACCGTAAATGATTGTTTGACATTACCTTTATTGCCTTGCAATTTATTTTTGTTATTATTCGTATTTCCGACTTGATTTGTGTGAACCTTAGAGGAATTCGGTAAAGCGTCCTCCAAAATTTCACATCTGGAAGTTAGAAATTTATGAGTTTCTTCAATAGTCGGAATATTTTTTATTTTAAATTTACTATATTCGGAAGCTGTAAGCGGGTCAACCTTTGATCGGATTACGTACGCGATAACTGCAGCTTTGAATTGTTGGTCGCTTAATTTAAAATTCTCTAACGCGCGAAGGTGACGTGTAATGTTATCATGTAATTTTCTTAATTCCACGGGGGATTCTTTATTTATCTTTTGAATTTCAAAGATAGCTTCCAAATGGGAAAATATTATTAATTTTTCATTGTGATAACGTTCTGTAAGCATGTTAAGGGCTATGTGATAATTTGCCGCAGTAGCACCTAACTCCTGAACGATATCCTTGGCAGAATTTTTTAAGGAATTCTGTAAATAATAAAATTTTTCTACCTCTGATAACTTAGGATTGTTGTCTACTAGGGCTGAAAATGATTCGTAAAAACTACACCAATCGGTGTAATGGCCCGAAAATACTGGAATATTTAATACAGGAAGCTTTGCATTTGAAGTGTTATTGTTAAAACTGGAATTAAGACTGCTACCTGATTGATTGGCGATATTTTGCTGCTCTTTAATATCTTTATTTTTTAGTAATAGTGAAGCGTGTGCAACTGCACGGAAGTAATTTGATTGAAAATCTGACAATGATAATATGCTTTCACTGCTTAAAGATATTATTTCGGCATCAGCAGACAATGCACGGTATTCCGTGGGGATAAGTTTGATTTGGTCTAACCTGCATGCTAACTGTTCCCATATGGATGGGTCCGTTTCTTCGGGTTTAACGGCCTTTGTAAATTCGGTGAAGTCATTTAATTCACCCAATAATAATTTAAGTTTAGTAATTAAACGTTTAGCATCCTTTTCTTTACTATTGGCCATTTTGAATTAGTAAAATTGAAATACAATGGAAATGAATAATGAAATGTATACTCGTAACAAAACTGTCAACTGAATATAAAAAATGTATCTGCAATCTGTAAATTCAAACGTTTTTTACTTAAACATTTGATAAATAATGAAAATTTGTGGAAGCAAATTATATTCTTTTTCTTTTTTAAAAATATAACTTCAAATCGTATGTCAGCATGGTACTTTTTGTAAAATCATAAATAAAATTCTGCAATAACAATATCTGTAATTCTTAATAAAAAAATAGTAGGTAATGTAATTTTTGAAAACTACTGTAATTTTCAATATATGAAATAGCCTCTGAAACAAATAAGGCTTAACTGTAAATTTTAAAAATAGAATTTCAATAACGCTTCTAGGAATTCGATCACTGGTAAAGGAAAAGAAAGGAAATTCATACCTGACCCTGATCCGGATGCACCGTCTATTGTGCTCAAGACTGGTTTACCATTTGGGGTTGTATGTACATCTTGTAACCGCATTCCTTGCAAAATTAAACTCTAAGTATTTGAATTTTTGTAAATTAACGTATATGATCTGCAATTTCTTGAAATCCGGCATCGAAGACCATGTTTTGGAGTTTGCGAATACAGATGTATTCGACGCGTTTCTTCAATAGCTCTTGGTAGCTGGTTCTGAGCTACACCTTTTTTTTTTCCTAATGTAGGCGTAAAACTACATTTATTTTAGGAATTGAACACTATTTATTAATATATACAATTATAACTATAAGTAACAAAAATTTGAGAACATTATGATTAGAGGTTTTCAAAATAAACTCAACTATACCGTACGACTACAAAACCAATAATGAAAAAATCAAGTCGTTGAAGTAGGTAGTTTTAACAAAAAGGACCTGTTTTCAGGTAGAGTAACGGTGACTAAATCTAAAATGTTATACGCTTTGGAAAGGGTTTTTCCATCTACAAACGCTAAATAAGAATATTAGAAACAATAAAAGAATAATTAAAATTAAATTTAACAACAAAACTAACTCTAAATAGAAATACACAACAGTTACTAATTTTTATTCCAATAGATATATTTGGTTGTGGGTATTAATTTCGCTTTCGTGTAGATGTGGAATTAATGTTCATTCATTTTTAAAGCTTGACATAATTTAAAAAAAGACAAACATTTCACGCGTGTTGTGATGGTTAACGAATCTGGCAAATTGAATAATGTGGTTCAACTATACGCCTACACCTGACGGTCATTAGAATTTACACAAACTGCAAAATATTATAGAATACTTGTAAAATACTACCTTCAATAATTGTAATAATTAGATGACGTGCCCCAATCGTGTTTTAACCACCTTTTAAACAATCCACACGCAACGCTACTATTTAATTACGATCGATTTCCACAACGTCAAATTGCACGTAAGATAAAGTAGAATCTCTTTATTTTGTTATTTAACCGTCATTTAAGTTTATCGTATAACTCACTGCCACGTGAGGAAAGTTGACAATACTTTGCAAGCAGGATTTTCTAAACCTTTCCCTGCCTGTGCTACTATATTCCTGTCTTGGCCTGTTTTATATTCCTGATCAGCAACACCACCCGTTTTTCAACCTGGCTGTATTTTGATAATTAAAATAATACATCGATTACCAAATTCTTATTACTATCTTCATTTTTTGTCATTAATCCAATGAGATTTTTCCTTTGAGTGTTTTTGGGCTGTAGTACATCACACATTTAGGTAAATCATTACAGCGCGTATACAAGGTATTAACCATAATACTGACGGAGCTTTAAAGACTTTAAAACCGAGATGACCTGTGTCAAGTTTGTACTGAGCCGAGTTGTTAGTGAAGTACCATGGCACAACATGATAGGAAAACACTATTATTAGATAATTTATAAGCAAACGAGCGTCTTAATTTTCAAGTGTCATTTAAAATTTAATGAAAGTCGATGATTGACAGTTTTATTAAATTTATAATGAACCAGATCAATTTTATAGCCGTGAGCTTCATAATCATGGAGAACAAAGGTGGCAAAAGCTATACGTACGTAAAGCACTCGCGATGTACCAAACAAATGGTCCACAAGTGCAATTTCAGTGCACGACCTTACTAAAACACCAATGGTAATCATATTGTCCCTACAGGGTATTTTTTTGGGGAGCTTTAATTAGACGTTTCTGGGAAAGTTTTATAGGTAGGTTTTTAAAAATTTGTACTTTCAGAAATGCCGGAAGTAGCTAACAACTTCGTTATTTTTAACGACAACCCCTATTTTTATTGCATTTTTGGAGTGAAATTTGAGTTCTTTTGATACCCACGTGTCAATATCTACAATTTATGATTTTTAAGCTATTTTTATTTTTTTGAGGAAAGGCCGATTCATTGAAAGCTGTTGTAGTTATGGCAACCGAGTTTTCACTTGAAATACCGCTGTATGTGTTGCAGTACTAAAAATTGTATTAATACTTTTACTACAAAAGTGTATCGGTTAATGTTGTAAGTCTATAGGGTTGTTGAATAATTAACATAACTTTTTTTTCTGTAATTATTTTTTTAAATGTTGAAAACTTCTTTCGTAAATCTTCAGTAGTATTATTTAATGTAGTACTTTTGGTACTAGGATAGTAGTGATAACAATTATTTACACACTGCAAGAAGGAATTGAGTTGGTGAGTTTTTATTATCAGAGCAACAAATCTGTTAGAGCCCGTGTCTTTAATGATAATAATGATTCGGACAAATCGGTAAATCACCCTTATATGTCTGATCTGATGAGAAAGTTTCTGTAGTACCTAATCCATAAATCGCTACATAATAAAATTAAAGCATGAGCTTAAGGAAGATGATTTTGACTAGGGATTCACGAGCTTGGCTTGAATTTTTAAAGCTTGACAAAAAACCAAGTCAAGCTTAAGTATTATCCAAGGCGAGCTTATTTGTGGAAAAGTTATGAAGCTTTTCCAAGTCAATCTTTCAACGTAATTCTTAGAAGATCCAGCTGATGATTTTGCATTCTACCATAAAATATATTCATTCGGTATAAAAGAAGTACCTACGTGTAATTCAGGGTATATTTGAGATAGTCTGTGCTCGCTTCTCAAACAAAATATACTATTAGTAGGTATGTTGATTCGATTTATAGGAATCTAACATGGTATTGAACGTTTTGGTAATTATTGCTTGCCTATTTCACTTAGAGAAAATGCAATAGTATCAACAGAAAGAGAAAATTATTGCGACGTCCTGCAACGGTTTTTGATTTGTACCAACTCAGAAATTATAAATTAGAAAATGTGAATCCGTAGAAATTCTGGAAAATGTACGGTCTAAATAACGGTTTTTTGGAATTTTCAGATATTTTGTTAGAACTCATAGTTAACTCAAGCAATCAAAGGTGACTAAAACTAACCACTAACCAGCAGTTGAGTAATATTGCAACAGTTCGACACGTATATGCGCAATGTGTTCCAACCTCCCTACTCTTACGGGAGGAGCAAGAAGAAATTTGACAAAGCTTGATAACCAAGCCAAACCTGCATTCGCAAACATCAAGCCAGACCAAGCTTTTCTTCTTAAAAAGCTTGCCTTTCAAGCCAAAGCCAAGCTATTATACTTCAAGCCAAGCTACTTGGCTTGGTGAATCCCTGATTTTGACCGCCGCGCCGTTTATAATTCTGTGAGTACAACAGCGACAGAATAAGTCGTGCGAGAAATTTGCTATACATAATATCTGATTTTCTGTTGAATGTTCATTTTATTTAAATGGTGAAATAAATTGACACAACTGTCGATATTGGAGCTCATTTATTTCGAGAAACGCATACGCAGCAAGCTTAAAAAATTAATGTATGGGCTGGGAGATAATTTTGTCGGACCCTTTTTCATCAACGAAAATTTACCTGGCGAAAATTGCTTATAACTTCTACACGACGCCGTCAACTGCGAGATAATGGTCTTCCAGATCTCCCTATCGTAAGACTTTGGAATTTTTTGTAAGCATATCTGAAAATCAAAGCGCATGCCACAAAACCTTAATCCTTTAAAGACTTTCAAATAATATTGTTACAGGGTGTAGATTAATAACGCGTGAAATGTAGGGAGACGTTTTGAAGATCAATTTATTGTGTTTGTGTATGGAGGCCGTTTTCAACATTTACATTGTTATACTTTTTATTTTCTTTAGTAAAATTAATGTTATAAATAAAAGTAGGTATAAGTTTTCAACATTTAAAAATATAATTACGCCAAACAGAGTTATGTTAATTGTTGAACATCGTTCATCTTTGTTTCTTGAGAATGAATCGTTAAAAATGAAAAATAGAAGAAGAGTCATGTGGAGAATGAGATTACCTTCCATTAAGACACTCCATTCTATTTGAAAAATTTTATGAGGAGGCTCTGGAGGGTAGGGGGATGAAGTGGGAGAAACGCGATGTATGTCGTATAACGTATAACATGCCCCCCCCCCCCCCTTAATATCACATTTGATGCGTCTCGCCATTTTTGGCTAGAAAATTTATTTACTAAGATTTTTAGGGTGGACTGTTTTTCTTGGGACACCCTCTACAGGTGCAACTACACAAAAGCAAAAATACAGACAGATCTTGAATTGAAAGGGACAAGACGTCTATTTTTGTATCGTAACCCAATTTAGAATTTTAGAACCCGTTGTACTAGTCCAGTCAAAAACGGCCGAAATCGAAATTTTTAGTTACCCCTGCAAACTGCATATTTAGATTTAGGTACTAACTCCAAATTTGCAGGGGAAAAAACGACCGGGAAAGGTGAAATGTTGATAAAAAAGTGTGAAAATTCCTGTGTATTTTGCTTCTTTCACTATTATTTTAAAAACGGTAAGTTATATCGAAAAATTTTCTGTATGAAAATTGTAGAGCGGAAGATTCTATGTTGGAATAAGTCATTGTGTGATAATTTCAATACCTACGGTATTTCCGACGTAACAACGAATTTCCCGAACTGTCATCTTAAATGCGTATACTATACTAACTACAGGGTGTCTCACGGTGACCGTCGGTTAGAAGTATATCAAGAACTGTAAAAGCTAGAAATTTGAAATTTTGCACATGCGACATGGAGTGTTTAATCTATTAAATAAAAATATTTTCCAAATGGCAGCACTTCCGGAAATACCGGAAGTGAGCATCAACTTCTTTATTTTAAATACAAACCAGGCAATTTTTTTTCACATTCTGATGTGTCATAAAATGTTTAGTGCGTATGCTTAAAATAATCGGCGTATCAATTTTGATTGTTGAGAAAAAAAATTTTTTTCACTGAAAAATGTCAAAATCTTGTTTAGGAAATAAAATTGAAAGTCGAAAGTGGTAAAAGTTAGGGAAATGGGATTTTAGGTTTTCAATGTCAAAAGATTGAGACACAATTGGCTGTCATGGATTATAAAAAATTGCCCGCGGTTACGTATCTATTTGACGTTATTTCCAGACTTAAGAAAAACTTTAAAAAGTCTCTTTTTTTAAATGGAATGCCTATTTAATTATCAGCCTATTCGATTCAGAAATAAATTTCCTTTAAAATGATATAACATGTTCCTATACCTAAAATCAATGATTACAGAGTTATCTACATTTTTCTAATTAAATTTATAATTACATACTTTACAAAACATGGTTGGCTTTGAAAATTTTCAAAAAATGTTTATTCAAATGTTTCTTATGATGACAGTTGTCAGTTAGCTATCAGTTTGAAAGTTTACCCTAAATTTACGTTTGTTATCAGTGTTATCTGTTTGAATTTTAATTTTTGCGCTTAATATTTGTTTTTAATTGGGAAATATAGAATACACAAACGCTGATATTCTAAATTTGTGATACATTCATGGCGAGTCTGCTCGTATTACTTTTCGGACCTGCAGAACCTTTAACTATTGAATAAAGAACCACTCAACACTTTAACAAAAGATATCCGCATTTACCTACAATGACAGAACGAAAAATCAGGATGATTGAAAAGAATTTTCTAAATTTGGGCGAAGTAAATGCGCCACGAAGTTTGGCAAAGCCAATTGTCCCCAATGACGCTGCAGAAACCAATGTATTGGGATATTTTAATGTTTTCCCTGAAAGTTCTGTTCGTTCGGCGGAAAGAGACCTTGGATAGTCAAGAAGTTGCATAGATAGAATTTTAAATAATCATAAAAGCATGAGAAACAATTGAATAAAAATTTTTTGAAAATTTTCAAAGCCAACCATGTTTTGTAAAGTATGTAATTATAAATTTAATTAGAAAAATGTAAATAACTCTTTAATCATTGATTTTAGTATATCAATTTAAAGAAAATTTATTTCTGCATCGAATGGGCCGATAATTAAATAGGCATTCCATTTAAAAAAAGAGACTTTTTAAAGTTTTTCTTAAGTCTGGAAGTAACGTCAAATAGATCAGTAACCGCGGGGAATTTTTTATTATCCGTTACAGTTACAGACAATTGTGTCTCAATCTTTTGACATTGAGAACCTAAAATCCTATTTCCCTAACTTTTACCACTTTCGACTTTCAATTTTATTTCCTAAACACGATTTTGACATTTTTCAGTGAAAAAAATTTTTTTTCTCAAGAATCAAAATTGATACGCCGATTATTTTAAGCATACTTACTAAACATTTTATGACACATCAGAATGTGAAAAAAAATTGCCTGGTTTGTATTTAAAATAAAGAAGTTGATGCTCACTTCCGGTATTTCCGGAAGCGTTGCCATTTGGAAAATATTTTTATTTAATAGATTAAACACTCCATGTCGCATGTGCAAAATTTCAAATTTCTAGCTTTTACAGTTCTTGATATACTTCTAACCGACGGTCACCGTGAGACACCCTGTATACGACCGACGACTCCAATACCGTATCAAAATTATCACATAATTACTTATTCCAACGTAGAATCTGCTGTACAACTTTTATACTGAAAATGTTTCGATTTTTTTAAATAATAGTGAAATAAGCAAAATACACAGGAATTTCCACACTTCTTTATCAATTTTTCACTTTTCCCGGACGTTTTTTTTCCTGCAAATTTGGATTTAGGGCATGGAGTACTACCTAAATCTAAATATCCGGTTTACAGGGTAATTAAAAATTTCGATTTCAGGACATTCAATAACAGAACAATTTGACATCAAATTTTGTTCTAGCTTGATTCGTAACTATTCCTTCGAAAAGTTTTAGTTTTTGGATATGTACCCCTTTTATTTGTAAATAATACAATTTTTTTTTAAATATGTACTTATTAGTCCTTATTAGAAATAAAGATATATAAACATTATGATCAACAAACTACAAGTACGTGTGTTATGAGCATTTAAAAAAGTTCGTAATTTAAGTATCCAACTGATAAATAATAATAAAATCAAATTTATAAAGTTTATATTTTTTGAAGCGTGTTTCAAGAGCAGAGATACCCTTCAATGTGACCATTTTAGCGTTAAAATCTTCAAATTATTTCGTTTTTGGAACGTTCTTGAAGCTTACATGAGAACATAATGGTATTAGGATCGGTAATCCAACACATCCAAATAACGTAATGTTCATCTAATGGGTGATATTTAACTAATTGAAGCATACATACAAAATACAATTTTCAATGCGTTATGAGTCTGTTAACCGGTTAATATGTTGAGATAGTCATAAATAACGAAATTGTTACATTATTTTGAAATCCGTTTTTTTGCCCAGTTGCCGATGTTAAACTTTATCAAAATTCGATTATGTATATCATACATTCAACTCAAGAAATGTTAGGCAGTAACATCAATGATAGTCACGTAAATGTGAATGATGTGTATATCGTTTATTAGTATCGTAAATCCTGATTACCCACCATTCTAAAAGAGCTGTGCATTTTATACACACCGTTTACAATATCTCATAAAGGTGTGGCAGTGTAGTATTAGCAAAAGACACTGTGTATTATAATTGTTAATGTTAGGTTAATCAATAGTATTGCAATGTTTTCCAATTCCGTTTAATCTCCATACACATAGTAGCTGATTTGATAATTAAGGTTACGTGAAAATACCTGGACGTTTTGAATACTACATATTTAAGCTCCATTTTCTATCAAATAATCACTCCACATAATTATAGTTTGCGGGTAGCAGGTTTTGGAAACTTCTTCAAAGGACTAATAATATACTCATTTATACTTTTGAGATTGAAATCTAGTTTAGTTAAGGAAATAAACTTAATGTTCTTTATTCTGTTTATAATCTGGTTACATTAGTTATATCATAAATTTAATTGCTCAGAAATAATAATAATAGTTATGTTAACGACGAATATCGTGCGAAATTTATGTAGAACATCCCTTTCTCTTACACCTTTCGCGTTATTTAATACATGATATCCATGCGTAGAAAGGTATTTAGGTAATAAAATTATTGTTAACTCGATTAGTGATGAAATGGACAATGATAATGCAAAATGTATGATTTACTGAGGCGTAAAAAATTAATAAGAGTTATCAAACGCCCACAAAATGTAAAGAGAAAGTCTTATGACAACAGAATTAATTTGAAATGACCCATGAAAGAGCTATTTTTTATACCTACTTTATTTGTTATAATATGGTTTAATTGAATTTTGCAACTTGTTTCTTGTGTAGGTAACTTATGACTTATGAGATTCAAACAAATTCTTATTAAACACCATTGAAAAAGGGTTCATTTAAGTTTTAAGTTGAGGACACTCCACAAACTAGAAGATATTTAGTAACATTCACGAGCTCGTTCTTACAAGCTCTTCTTACTAAAAGCAATTCCTTTGAAATAATTGAGATGTTCGTACGAATTTTTGTGAGAAAAGGTCGTATTTTCTCATAAAAATTCGTACCAACATCTCAATTGTTTCAAAGGAAATTATTTTTTACCGGCGATCATCCCACTGCTTATAGTAAGAAGAGCTTGTAATAGCGATAATACTATTACTACTAATTATATTGTAAGGAATAATAACGTTACCAACTAAATTAAATGTTGGACATCTATATTAAAATACCTCAAATTCATTTCCTAATATTCATCCATTTGAAAGCAATTGCGGCATTAGCATAATATATTCCTTCAACCGAATAAAAATTTAAACAGGTTTTCCATATATAAAGATTTAAATTATACTTTATTCTTGTTTCTTGTTTTAGGTTTATTAACCCTGAAACAGGAAAAACGAAATGATGACCCACGTGACGTTATTAAACGGTATTTTTTATTACCCACAGCGCATCGAGTTTGTAATTCTCGATTAATTTTTGCAAAGTACAAAAATAAAATATAAACGATATTGGATTTGTTAATATTTTATTAAAGTAATTGATGTTTATATCACAAATAACAATCAATAAAAATTGGCTAAAGTTCAATTAATCATATAACTTTTCATTTCAATAGGAATTTTTATAATCGTAGATTATAATATTCTCATAAAAATTTGCCACTTTCACTTCGTACGGATGAGTATTAATATTAATAACAGGAAATTTTACTAAAATTTGTTGCTTCGTTTAAGAACTGTAGGCCATGACGAATGCGTGCTTTACATGTTACATTTACATTTTAGCCTTTTAGGTACAAATATAAGTCGTATTTGCTTAGTTGGTAGTTCATTTATCTAATTATTAATTATTAATTATCAAATCTTATGGTATGTACGTTTGTTGCTCACTATTTTTCTATTTCTTTAATAGTCATTTAATGTAACTATGTAAGGAGCTTCTCGATTTCCTGTTCCTCTTGGACAATTTTTAGTTAAGGTGGCGTTACTTATTATTTACACTTTCACCATTGCATTACTAATCGGATGTATAATGGTCAAATTTAAAATTTGGGAAGACTCGTAGGAAGTTGAAATGTTGTTCCACTGTCCCAGTTAAATTCCTTTTACGGGAATATGTTATTGAATTACCGTTAATACACTTGAAGCCGCCCGCGCCCAAATTCCCTGGTTACGGGTTATTTGTTTTGCATATTTACGCGAATTCGTTACCAATAATTTATGCAGATGCAGTGGCGGTAAAATTCTTGTGTAATTGCGTGGGTGCATTTTAACTGATTTTTTGCATTCTAGCAATATGGCTTGATATTAATATATTTCCCCTACTTTCTCAGTCATAGATATTTTTTTCCTGGTATAACCGTAACATGAAGATACATAGATATTCCTTTGTGTAAAAACGGTTTATTGCTAGATATCTCGGTGCAATGCATTTCTGGATATATTTTCGAAAATTGTGATGGTCAGATATCAAAATTTTGCTTCAGTTTTCAACACTGTGCCAGTGGGTAGTTACTTTATGTAGTAGTAGTAGTTTATTCATCTTTCGGTATAATCGTTATAACAAGTAACACAAATACAATTCACAACAATACAGTCTAGGTATATGTATAAATAGTACAATTATTATAAGTAAAAATATCCTTATTTTATTGGGAATTCAGAAATTCAAAGAATTCCTCTACCAAGTAGTCAACAAACATTTTATTTTAGATTTAAACAGCTTTTATTTTATCGGTGTTTAACCTAAGGTAATTGTTAGTGAACCACTCTTTAGTTTGTTTGAGAACTTCAAGAGTGTTCTCAACCGCTACAACTATACTAACATCGTCCTCATATACATAACAACATGTTCGTTAATGTTGGAAGGCAAGTTATTAACATAAATTAAATACAAGAGGAGTCCTAGTATGGATCCTTGGGTACGCCCGTTTTGACCATTAATAAATCAGACGTATGGGTGGACAGAAAATGGCTTCTATAGAAACTGCTTATTTGAACAAATTGATATCGTTGATTCAAATACGAAGCAAATAATTTTAACGCAATACCACGTATTCCATAATGCTTCAGTTTACATAACAATAGACTATGATTGACGGAGTCAAAAGCCTTTGAATGGTCACAGTTTATACTAGCTACAATGTTTTCCTTCTGAATGTTAGTGTAAACAGCGCTTAATATTTCATGAATTGCAGTGCTCGTAGATAGTTTTGCTCCAAAGCCATGTTGCTCTGCACAGAAATAGCCATTTTTCACGCAGAAATCGACCAATCGCGCTTTTATCGTCTATAATATTATTAATATTATTAATAAACCTTTTGTCTTTTGCTTTAAATATAGGGACAATTTTGAAGATTTTTAATCTAACAGGAAAAATCCCACTACTGAAAGCATTATTAATCACTAATCAGTCTTGACAGGGGTTGGGCAATGATATGGGATACAAGTTTAATCACTTTTACCGGTAGGTACATCATCGTATCCAACTGGGAGTTACGTAATTGTTTTATTAAAGTAACGACCTATCTTTAGTTATCTTACGTAGGTAGTAGGTACTTTTATTTATTTATTTATTTATTTATAAGTCATGTACCACGCCTCAAGGCATTTACACTTGTCAACAATTAAACAAACTAGATTACAAACTACAAGATACTAACAATAAACTACAGAAAAACAAACAACAAATTACTGTTCCATCTTAAAACTGAAGTGATGGAAGTCATCATGATTGTAAAAGGCATTCCGTAACAAAAAATTCTTTATTCTGGATTTAAATTGTTTTCCACTTGCCGATCTGATAGACAACGGAATGCAATTAAGTAAAGATTGGGATTGATAAACTAAGCCATTTTGAGTGGTGGTAATCCTGCAGAAATTAACCCTTAAATCATTCCGATGTCGAGTGTTATGCGAATGTAGGTTTGATTGATATGTGTAATTCCATAGGTTGGTTTTTACATAGCATACTGCCGCTAATATGTATAAACACGGCAGTGTTAGAATCTGTAAGTCCACAAAAGCCTTTCGGCAATCTTCCCGGTATCCTAAGCCGGCTATGACTCTGATACACTTGCGCTGCATCTTAAAAACATGTCTCCACGATGGACAATGCCCCCACGCAAGAATAGCGTAACTTAGTGTACTTTGTACTAGGCCATAGTAAGCATTTTTTAATATTCCAATCGATGCAATTGATTTTAATCTTCTCAACAAAAATATATATTTGCTAATTTGTCTGCAAACATTTTCGCAATGCAAGTGGAAATTAAGGCGGTGGTCAATTAAACACCCCAAAAAGGAGAAGCTACAGACACTACTGTAGTTTCCATCGTTTGATTCTCGTAATGTAAAATTAATAACTGATGTTTTTGTAGAATTAAGCTCTAAATTATGGAGGAGACACCACCCTTCAATCGCTTTTACGTTTTCCGTAATACAGGCATATGCTGTGCGAAGATCCTTGCTACTACATATCAATGTGACATCGTCTGCGTATAAAATGCAATCTACATTTGGTGGTAATATGGATGGCATATCGTTGATGTACATCAAAAAAAGTAATGGCCCGAGAATTGATCCTTGGGGTACACCGCGTTCCACGGGGACCCTGGAGGAAAGCATGTTGTTATATAGCACACACTGCGACCTCCCATCCAAATATGATGAAATTAAGGGGCAACTTTGGTTGCTAAATTTGTATAAGTGTTTCAGTTTATTTACCAAAATCACATGTGATACACAGTCAAAGGCTTTAGATAAATCAACAAAGGCGGCAACTGTGAATAAACCACTCTCAAAGTTTTCTAAGATAGTATTAGCAAATTTTATAATGGCATTTGTTGTACTTTTACCTCTCCGGAAGCCAAATTGGCTAGGATAAAATAATAAGTGTGTTTCAAAAAAGATTATCATTTGTTGGTGCAAAATTTTTTCAACCACTTTGGAGAAAACCGGCAGGATTGAAATCGGTCTGTAGTTGCTAACATCGTTCTTGTTGCCCTTTTTGAACAGGGGTGTAACCAGAGCTGTTTTCATGTCGACAGGAAAATTGCCTGTATTTATAATCGCATTAATTATGATCGTAAGAGGTTCCACTAGCAAACTGGTATTTCGTTTTAAGAGTTTCGTGTTAAAACCGAAAATGTCTCTAGCATTGCTGTTTTTTAGATTATGAAGTGTATCACGGACGATAGTAGGTGATACTGTTTCAAATTCAAACATTACTGTAGAGATGGGGTTACCACTATTTACCACAGTTACATCACCATTGGAAAGGTTGTTCAAAATGGAGGAAAAATGGGTGTTAAAATCTTCAGCAGTTAAAGTCCGAGGTTGGGTTGTTGTGTCAGAGTCTCTCTGGGAGTCAATAACACGCCACATTGCCTGAGTAGGATTAGATGAGGCACTGATATACCTATCGCATGCTGCTATTTTCGCCAGCTTTATGATGTAGTTACTGTAATATCTCAGGACGTAGGCACTCTGGCATCTTATTCCCTTAGTTTTTATAGAAAAAGACAATATTTTCTTTGGCACGGTTCCATTTTAACCCTTAGCTATCCTATGCACAAAAGGCATTTTAGATACACAAAATTTTTCTAAAACTACCCATGACATTTTCATTTATAACATTACGTTGTAAACGTTGACAAATTATTTATTTAAACGGTGACAGTTTACCGAATTCGTTTGCTTTCCTGTAATAATAAATCGTGTTGGCAATACTGTTTACTTTCATCTCTAGAGAGGACATTTTAACTTTCTTCACTAATTTATTAATGAAACTAGTGTTTTCCAAGGGAATTTTATCAAAATAAATATAAATATCTGAAAATGCAAGGAAAACAAAAGCGATGATGTTAAAAGTTAACCAAATGGATATCGATATTCTCGAACAGAAACGTAAAACAGGCAAGAAGTATATTACCTACTTCTAAGTCGCACTAGTGGTATTTTAATGGCGTCCATCATCAATATCATCATCATCACTATTCTAAAAAGACAAATAAAAACAGAGAAAGTACATGTAATGTACACAAATAAAGTGGAATTACCGTTTCGCATATACTGAGACCCTGTATGAGTCGGTTATTCGTAAGTTGTACTGCTTCTAATACCTTATTACGATGTAATCAGTACTTTAACTTAGAAATGGCCCATTAGATTGATTTGATAGAGTTGAACTTAATATTGTTTTGAGTATACCGGTTCTCTTTCAAGCGTTCGTGGCCACTTCATCATTTGGATGATTATACGTGTGTAAGTACTTCTATTTACATAAACTGATTTGTGATACTCATAATTGTTCGAAGAAAGTTAAAATAAGCTCGTTTATAATTGCCATATAACTTTTAATTGTACGCGATATATCTATAGCTGTACCAAACACCTTACATACCCATATGAGTCAAATGCAACTGATAACATGCAAACTTCAAGTTATTTGACAACAAATAGTGACTCGTAATTTACTTTATTAAACTATTACGTCACTTATTGTTAACTGTTGTAAACAGAAATTAAGTTAACAGAAGAACAAAAATGAACAAGAAAATGATTGTTTACCATTTAGCTTTCACGTGTATAACGTGAGAACTCTTGTCTGTTGAACATAAATATTATGCTTTGATCAGATTATCAACAACAATTATATAATTAATACATTTTAAAAAAATTCTTGGATGTTGACCTTTTTCTTATACGTGTATACGTTGAATAATTTACCGCAATTCGTAATTTAGGTCGTGGAAGTATATTACTCATGCCATTGGAATAATATCTATGTCAGTATGTGTCTACCCACTCTTAATTGACAGCGAAATAACATATTTGAAAAGTAAATTTTACTGTTATGTGTCTCGTGCTGTAAAGGTAAATTTTGTGGTTTCCTGCTAACGTTGTATATGTACTTACTTATTACAGTGGAGCATCCCCAGTGACAATTCATGAACTGATCATCAAGTTGTTCGTGTCACAATTTTTATTGCATTTGTATTTCCCACGGGAGTTCAACTCGAAACCTAACACAAAAGTACAACTTGGTTTATTTAAACAAAATCAAATTTTGCAAATAGCGCCATTTAGGCGTGAATTGTAATTATTTAGATAAGCCGTAAGAATTTCATGGTAAAAAAACGCTTATGGAACACCAGTTTCATACGAATTAAAATTCATAAGTTTACAAGATACGATCATATTTCACAACATTATATAATTAATTATGGTGATAAAATTGTAATTGAAATAAGGAAACAACAATATATGAAAAAGTTTTATTTGATATACATTTTTACTTCCCGAGTACGAAGTAAAAGGGAAGTATTGTATTAGTGTTCCAAAAAAAAAATGACCTATGCAAATTTTTACATATCTTTGCGTTTCTGAATACGTAGATTCAAAAAATGAAAAAAAAATTCCGTCTGTCGTCTGTAGTCTGTCCGTACACATTATCTGAATTCAGCAATGTATTGTGCTATACTTATTTTTTGAAAAAGTGTTAAAAAAAATAATTGTTAAAAAATGACTGCAACGCTTTATACTCAGAAACTATTAAAGTGATCGAAACGCGGTGTTTTACCCCTGCGCACCCCGTAGGACCCATTTGCGAAAATTTTCGCAAAGGAAAAAGTTTGACGTCTCGTTAAAATAAAGCCGCTCGCGAAGTATAAAAAGTATATTAATTGATTGCACAAAAGGTGGCCGGCTCCCGGACCATAATTAATACTCGACGAGCAACACACACATTAAGCACTATAAGCTTTGGAACCTAAGCAAAGGAAGCTGCACTACTTAGGCGTTTACTTTTCAAACTAATCCTTGTGGACTATTTTCGTTGTATTTTTTGGTTCTGTCTTTGATATCATTTTCTATGACGAGTTTTAACTAAATTGGTAGGTTCATTCCCTTCAATGTTGAATTAGTATGAACGTTGTTCGTGAAGGTAAGAAAGAAAGAATGGCAATATACGTCTAATGATAGATAGAGTACACGAAAATAACAAGAGCAAATGATAATAACTACTCAGAACTCTAAATAAGTTGCTTTGGCGGTTTATTAAACTTTAGTCTATGAGTTATCGAATGGATTATAAAATTTGGAGCTTTACTATTTTATAGTAATATATACCACATAATTCATTTTATTACTATAATGAGGTGTATACACGGCATAATTTATAAAAAATGAGAAATCCCGCGGTGCTCACCAACGGAGCTGAGTTGTATAACGCTTTCGTGTGGGCTTTCGTTTAGGGATTAATAACCTTTTTTTTTTTCAACTAAATGTTGTAGTTTCTTTAGTTACAGTCGGAGGTTATTAATTTTTTGTAATGCTCTCGTTAAAATGTTAAGCAATTAATGAACACCATATAAGGATAGGTAGGTATCACTACGCGCTTTTATATACAGGGTATACCACGGAACCCGTTCATTAGAAGTTTCTGGGTTCCCTTATTAGTTATGAATTTGAAACTTTCAGGTTAAGGATAACCCATAGCCTTCTTTTGTTCTAAAATATTGTCGATGTTGTACAACTTCCGGAAGGACCGGAAGTCGCCATTCATCTTCTTATTTTAAATGGAACCCCCTGTATATTATTGCATTTTTGGATTATACAATCGATTCTGCGTTAATCTGTATTAGATTATCCTATACCTATCTTCAACTGTTTTTGAGATATTATGATTTTTTTGAAAAATTTGCGCTTTGCGGAGGGATGTTTAATAGCCCACCTTTTGCTCTTCTTTGAACGCAAAACATTCATACTTTACAAACACGAAGTAAAACCATAAGGGTTCACAAAATGCATTTGCAAACCTATCACAGATTATACAGGGCGTTCAAAATTAGTGGCAAAGTTAAAAAACTTCAAACACCAAAAAGTCATTTTTTTCAAATGGAACACCCCGTATATTTTTACATATTTGGAAAGCGATTTAATTTACGCATCGATAAACTATAGGTATCCCTATACCTATCTTTAGCGGTTTTGTAGTTATTAACACTTTTTATCTAATATTGATTAAAACTGCACTCAAAACCTAAGCACATTTGAAAGTAGGCTGTGAGTATGCGAAAATAAAATACGGTAATGAACGTCTAACAGGGTTGAGTGCAAGAACAGGTCTCTACTTTTTTTGTAGACACCTGAACTCCCTTCTTTTGAGAACAAGTGTGCAGTTTTAACGTATTTTGAACAATCTTATGTAATTTAATAGTTTGCTCTCAATAAAAGGTATTATTATTATTATACTTGGGTTTTTATCGATACTTAGGCCAAGTCTGGTTAACTAACCGCACGGATTGAAATCAAGTAAGTATTATTATTACTATTATTATTATTATTATTATCATTATTAGTATGATTAGACAAACGAATGTTTATATGGATGTCATGCTCATTAAAGCAAACAGGTGGTAAACAGTAAACAATTTTATAAAATGGAAGCAGTTAACGCATATTCCAATACCGATATTTTGAATTTATTTTATATCCATTAAAGTCATTTTTATTTGTTTGTTGTATAAATAAGATCATTAAATTCGTTTTGCAAAAGTAATTGTTTTTCCTGTTGTCATACTCACAGCCTGCTTTCAAATGTGCATAGGTTTTGAGTGCAGTTTTAATCAATATTAGATAAAAAGTGTTAATAACTACAAAACCGCTAAAGATAGGTATAGGGATACCTATAGTTTATCGATGCGTAAATTAAATAGCCTTCCAAATATGTAAAAATATACGGGGTGTTCCATTTGAAAAAAATGACTTTTTGGTGTTTGAAGTTTTTTAACTTTGCCACTAATTTTGAACGCTCTGTATAATCTGTGATAGGTTTGCAAATGCATTTTGTGAACCCTTATGGTTTTACTTCGTGTTTGTAAAGTATGAATGTTTTGCGTTCAAAGAAGAGCAAAAGGTGGGCTATTAAACATCCCTCCGCAAAGCGCAAATTTTTCAAAAAAATTATAATATCTCAAAAACAGTTGAAGATAGGTATAGGATAATCTAATACAATGTTACGCAGAATCGATTGTACAATCCAAAAATGCAATAATATACAGGGGGTTCCATTTAAAATAAGAAGATGAATGGCGACTTCCGGTCCTTCCGGAAGTTGTACAACATCGACAATATTTTAGAACAAAAGAATGCTATGGGTTATCCTTAATCTGAAAGTTTCAAATTCATAACTAATAAGCGACCCCAGAAACTTCTAATGAACGGGTTCCGTGGTATACCTACCCTGTATTTTGAAAAAGTTTTTCGATTCCTACTCATTTGCCAATTCTCCATTAAGCCGAGATCTAGCTAGCCTTGAATCTACCCTCGGATATTTTAAATTATTATAATAAAGTGTATGCTAAAGTAAAAATGTGTCAGTTGAAATGTATAGTATACAAATATAATTCGTGTCGTAAAATTATAAAAAGTAAATTATAAAAAATAATGACAACATTTTTTGAAAAATATCCAGCTCATGCAATACGTGAACCATTTTTTTAAAGTCATGTAACTATTGACATAAATTTAGCAGCAGTTTATTTACTCTTTTGAGTCCTCTATCTTAGGTTGCAAATGTCAATTAGGTTGGAATAAGGTGCACATACACATTGTGTCTCGAATTCGATGCTCACCATTGGTAGGTATCTAGAAACGGTAAGAGATACCAGGTCGGTTATTTAACAATATGGATGCCTTACGGTTTTCGTAATTTAATTAACGAATGTGCACTCAATTTCAAAGATAATTTGATTTTTTCACTACGTATTAGGGGTTAAAGTATGCCACAAACGCGTTTATTTCTATATTTTTCTCCTACAATAAAAATGATAAATATCTTAAATCTTATATCGTTAAGAAAGGGAAAAACAATCAATTTAACCATATTAAAATTAAATATAGTTTCCATTACAAAAACACATTTGAAAAATTATGCTAGATAAGAAATAATTTTATAGTTTAGTTTTGAGTTTTAAATTCTTTATATAACCCATGTATAGTATTTTACATACTAATTAACAATGATAACAAGTTAAATTTTAATCTAAATTCACTCTTAAGTATCTTTTACATTTGTTTTTAAATAACTTGCAAGGTTTTTCTTGTTTAGTTTCATCAGGTACACCGTTAACAAATAAACAAATCATTGGAATTTCTTTTCTTTTATATTCTACATAAAAGTCACCGGCTGTTGCCTGCCTTGTCTCGTAACTGTGAATATTTTTAAATTTGGTAACAAACGATTGTAAATATTTATGTAACTCATTATTTTTAATCCTATGAACAAATTACAAGACATGCCGGCAAGAATTAGACATTTAACCACTTCAACTTATTTAATTCTAGTAAATTTATCATAGCCAAGTATTATGCACATAGCCTTATTTTGTAGTCTTTGTAACCTATTTAAACCCTTCTTAAATTCTAAATACAGAATGGCAAGGCAATAAATGAAATGGGGTGAGTAGTTTCAAAATCTCGCGGCATTCGAGATGCGGGATTTAAAACAATTTCGAAAAGTAGGCACGACTTTTCGAGAAACATCTGTAGGTAACATCAGGCCCCGATTAAAGAATTAAGAGGCCCAGGGCTCTTAAGTGAAAGGGGCCCTTTTTTAAACTCATCGAAATTATTTTACACGATAAACTTTAAAATAAAATCATATGAATATAAAGTAAGTAAATAAATGTGCAAGTAAATAATTAGATAAATAGTATAAATAAACAAATATAATTTATTTCTTAAAAAAAATGCATTTCGAAAATTCACTACGGCATTTATTTTTTGTACACAAGTGGTAAGGGGTCCCCCTGTAATAGCGGAGCCGTCCATCTAATGGGGCCCGGGCGGGACTGTAGCCCTTAATCCAACACTGGGTAAAATGCCATCCTAAATATGTAGAGTAAATAAATATAGGTGAAATTATTTATAAAACTTCATATTAGTATCGTGGTATCGCGTTTAAATACATCCCGCCGTGCATCCCAAGCGCCACGAGATTTTGAAACTACTCTAACATGTGGTGTTTAAAACCTTTAGCTTTGTCTCATTAGTCAAAGTTAAGTTTCTACCACTCTACATAAATATCCTAGTTTTATTCCTATTTTTTTATTAACATAATCAAAATCATCATGAAACCTAAGCATATTGTCAATAAATATCACAGTTGTTTATTATAATATTATTATTATTATTTACATAGCCTTACATTTATTTACATTTAACTTTAACTTCATTTTACATAGCCATCCATAATTATAAATTTTATAAATCACTTTCTCACAGCCTCATTAATATCTTTACCACTACAATAAATAAGAGCGTCATCTGCAAATAAACGTATTTTACAGTGTAACATTATCCTTTTAACATATTTATGTACAACAGAAAGAATATAGGATCAAGAACCTTTAGTTAGGGTACCTCGTGCTTATAGTCAAAAGACTGTTAGAAAGTCACTTGCCTAATCTAACCTTTGACTTCTTTTTGAAAGAACCACCTCCTTAAACCCATACCTAGCTTTTTAACATTTTTTCCAAATATTCCTGTTTGCACTTTCAAAGGAACGTTTGAGATCAGGAAAAGGTGCAGTTGTGCGTTTCCCACCTTCCCATTCCTCTCTCCAGACTGAAATTACCCACTTAACGGCTGCCTCGGTTGAAAAACCCTCCCTGGACCCAGAAAATATTCTTATCATCTAAATACTATAGAGTACTTTCTCAATTATTTTTTCTATAGTTTGTAGCGTGATTATCGGCCTAAATTCACAAATCCAGTTTACAATGACATTATGTATTTTCAAAATTTTAACAAAACCATTTACGCTTTCAATGATTAGGAGCAGAAGTAAATGATTTAGTGGTCTATTTATTAGATTTGGAAAGGTAATTCGGCCAGATTTTACCACCAATTATAGAAAATTGCCAAGTTAGCCAATACATAAGTATTTTATTTGTAAAAAAAATTGAATTCAGTGCCATCGCTTGAGCAAAGCTGATACCATTTTGTTAAAAGTGATGACACTTTTTTTACAGTACTACCCACGCCCAAATTCTAGTACGAAACCTGAAAGATGTGGTTGTTGATAAAAATTATCCAAATGAAATGGTTTTAATTGGTATCTATTTATTTCTATTACAATTACAGTTTCTCTCCTTTTAAGTTAATAAATAAGTTATGCTTGTACGTATACGTTTTTACCATCATTTATGAGTATTCCTTAGAATATTTCATTCAAGATTTTCCCTACGGAAGCAAGTAAGTCTGTATATTTGACACTTTAACCATTACACGATTTCACACACAGGGAATGAGATTTATTGGTGGAATTCAGTTAGACACAGGAACGCAATGATACTACATTTAAATATGTGTCAAAATACTGTATTACCATATAGAAATAGAGTATAGGTAAGTTTCTTGTGATTTATGCGGCTGTCTTGCTAAATATCTTTGAAACCCTCTTTTCATAATAAATAATTGAAGAACACTATTCTGTACAAATGGGAAAGTTTCATAATTGTTAAAAGAGCATGTCATTCAAATTTGATAGATAGGTGCATTAAACATAATAATCTTGATAACCTTCACATTTTATAAAGAAATTAACAAATTGCATATTTTAATAACTATAACCCTTATTATTATGCAAGTAACAATTGATTAATAACCAGAAATATTAAATATCAAATAATTATTTTTTAATCTAGGGTTTAAAAAAATGTAAAATTTATAAAATACACCCTGCATTACAGGAAAATTTCAATGCAATTCACTAGTACAGTGTATACTTTTTGGAAGAATTGAGGAATGTTATTCAAACATAAAAATGAGTCGGAAATTTCACTCATGATCGTTTACTTGCACAAAATATAGAATTCGTAGCCGCATTGTACTTCCTTTGCAACGTTTAATCACGCATCAATTGTTGTTAATGATCACAGTCAATAAATAAAGAATAACCGACTTGAAGCATTTAAATAAGTTTAATTGACTACTATGTACAACATTTTCAAGAAACCAAAATCTTAGTGCTAAAATATCGAGCATTACAAGCAATCGTTTGATATTTTTAAAACATAAAATCGAAATTATGCATAAAAAAATTAAGCTTCTCAGCATGTTCCCTAATTAGAGCTTACCTAGAATTAGAAAACTAAGATTGAAATAAAATTTTCGTTGAACTAGGTACCTAATCAATTTTTTTTCCAATTACCACCGTTTATTTAGAAATTTTTGTAATTTATACCAATCAGTTACACTTGATAGGCATGAATTAGCTTTTGAGTAAGATTAATCGAAACAAATTAATTTAATTATCCAAGTAAATATAGGTATCGTTTACAGAAGTGAACTCATTTCATTTTCCAACCTCCATAATTTAATCTATAGGTAGAGTATTTTAATATAGGCACATATGTAATTAATAATGTGGTGTAATATGACTTTTACTTTTAATCCAACTATTCGGATGTTTAGAATTACAAAACTTCCTTCTTCCGATTAACTATCTTTTATTTATTAACAAAACTTTTTACCTTTCACCTTTGTCAACTATTACGAGAGAGGGTCAAGAAATTTAGACGTTTGATTCATCTTATTTTTTTACTTAAACAAAGGATATCCGGTCAAAATATAATAACGGTAGTTTTTTAATTTAGCTTTGATTTCAAGTTCATTCAACCATAACTATAAAGCGTCCAGTCTAAATTGAATGATTGAGCTATTTTATTAAATTGATAATGAAGAAGTGCAAGGTTAAGTAATTACATCTTAGTGTCATGCCGCAAATAGGTTTTAATACTTAATTAATTAATTTTGTTTAGCTGAAGTAAAATTACCTTTTTTTGGTACACTTTTCGTTCCGTAATCGTAATTTTCAGCACAAATGCACACGACAAATCACTCGCACCACAAGATACTAAGCATGTACCATCACTGACTGAGTCCTCTTCAACATTACCATGGATTTATAGCAACCGCGTCTTCGGGTCACCGGGTAACGGAAGATTGTGCTTTACGAAAGAAATAAGAGACTAAATCCCCAAATTCCATATTATTTTTAAATAAAATGGTAACTTTGCGTTTCAAATGCATCAAGGCGATATTTACGAAGATCGGTTGCAAATGCCATATCGTTCCTTTGAAACTATTAATATGCAGACCATGTTATGTGTTACAAGCGGTAGAGCGCATTTATCACGTAATGGGAGACTATAACACTTTTTTTGAATGGTAATTAAATAAGAAAAAAAAATGTGTACCATTACGTACCTACTAAGAATAGCTACTTTTCAAGTCGGAACATTCTGGCGGCTTACAAATGTTCGCTAATGAATTTGCATTTTGTATGAAGACGGTGTTTGATTAAGAGAGACGTAATTAATTTTAAAATTTCAATACAACTTTTAAATAAATTTATAAAGCTCAAAATACATGAGACTATCATCGATTTAATTAAATATTTACCTATTCTTATGGGTTCCGTTAGTTAGGGAAATGCAGACAAATATTTATTTAATAAAAAAATTTCTAAAGATAAGCCATATTAGACAAATTCTACTGGAGAGAATGCCACAAATCGCCTAATACATATAGTGGGTTGTAACGTAATATACTAACCTTGGGTTGTAACTTGTAACAGTTTAGTGACTGCGTATTGCATAAAACATCAAAACACCCATAAATGTTGTATTTTTGTGCTATCCTAATGGAATACGTTTGTTAAACTAGTACCTATTTGCGACAGTCCAAGACAAAATCAAAGGGAGCGCGACAAATTACATTGCCTGTTATTATCACACACGATGGGTATACAAACTTCTGCCTTTTTGACGTGAGTTCCTTTATTCATCTTAATTTTGCGATAAAACTGAGTTTGAATACACAAAAATTAGTTTTTAAGAACAATAGCACAGCTAGATAAAACTGTAACTGTAACTGACTGTCCAGAACGTGAGCCAGGAGATGCATCAAGACGATAAAATTGTCTCCCAATCTAGTAACCCTTTTTTAAACTTTGCTATTGAAGGTAATGCACAATGTAATAAAAACCGATAGCTGTTCTCTGCGGATAGCCGTGGACCGTACATCACAACTTCAACTTCACAGATTTAAATAAAACAAATTTTAATGGATGCATCGATCTCTGTACTATTTCGCCAATATGTGTACCATAATTCAGATTACTGTCTAGCATTAACCCTAAACTTCTGCATTCAGTTTTAAGTAATCGTGGACCGTGGTTAAGTCCTATGGACTTCTTGAACAGGCTATTTACCTTAGCCAGCTGCTTTGAACTATCAATGAGCATGACGTTTGATTTGGCATCGTTAACCACCAATGCATCTTCTTTGGACCACAGCTCTCCATTTTGGAAATCCAGGTTAATTTGATTCATTACTTTGGTGTTTTTCTCCACGATGGAGACCTTCTGAAGGAGTTGTCAAGTGGAACAGTTAATGAAACTTCATTCAACTTGCCGAAGTTTCAACTGGGGGGTCGGCAAGTTGAATGAAGTACTTGAAGTTTCATTACCTGTCCCACTTGACAACTCCTTCAGAAGGTCTCCATGGTGGAGAAAAACACCAAAGTCGATTACGAGGAGCTTCACATACGCATTTGATTCATTACGTTCATGGCATGTTCACGGACAATGTAATATAAAGATTATTACAACAACAAATGTTCATATCCGCCATGTACAAATTAAGTAAGATGGCGCCTAATATTGATGCTTGTGGCACTCCCGCACTCCCTTGGCAATAAGAAGTGATTTAGAGAACAAGTTTTGGCCTCTTTATGTATTTTGACTGTTTATATTGGTGTACAGTCGTTAAGCTTCATGGTGTCTTAATTAGAGTCCTGTAAGTGTGATGGTCGCAGAGATATTACCTTGGAAGATAATATACGGGTAATACCTTTCCAAAAATTGTAATAATAAATAAAAGTAATCCCACTAATTTTTTATTTTAAATATAATATAATATAATTCGATGCGTTTCGACAAGTATTTACAATCTATGGAGTTCCACAAAATAGATTAGAGATAATTTTCAAACGAATATGATCTGTATTAAGGGATTAGCACAAAAATTTGTTATACCATGTTTACAACTGTATTATATACTTACCAATAATTATAATAATACTGCATATAACACGTTCTCTCAGATTTAGTAGCGTCTACAGTAAGCAGAATATTCAGTGAACAGTCAACAGTTATTGCATCCTGTTCACTTTCGAGAAGTGCAAGAACTTCTACTTGACGATTTACATAAATTTTTGCTAGATAATATTAAAGAGAATGTTACGGCAACAAATGATTGGTACCGTAATCAGGAAAAATGCAATGACTCGATAAGCTCAGTTATAAGGGGCAATCTAATGGGCGTGGGAATAATGAGTATAGAATTTAAATTTATAGTAAGTTATAGTTAACAAATATAGTCAAATACCTTTTAGGGCGCCACGATAGTTCTTTAGTAAAGACAAGCTGGTAATCAGAACTACGAAGAGCTTAGCAGCTTATAATAATAATAACAGAGATATGATTTCTGAAAGAGAAAGTGGGTATTCGATAAAGAAATACACTAAAATAATGATAGTGGTGGTTATAATGAATCAAAACAAAATAACATTGACACAATCGGAACAAATTTTACAAAACAAATCTTCACAGGAGTGAAGCAATAAAGGGGGTTTAACTTTTACCTTGCAGGGAATGAAGTTTACATATTACAACAATGTACAATTAATAACACAAAAATAATACACATAAATATATCAGCAACCGTCTCGGTAGCTGTACGAAAGTCAGTACGTAGTAGTTGTCATTAAACAACGCTTACCAAAACACATCCGATTATCGCCGTTGCGCAACGTCAATATCGCTGAGTTATCTAAACAGAAAGGTTGATTAACAAGAAAATTAATAGGGCTGCGACAAGCAGACCGACTGAAAATAATAATTACCGACTTTGGTCAGTACTCGTTCCGAGAGTTGATATTGAAAATAATAGCAATTAGCTTTTAAACTTTAACTTTAGCAAATTAAATCTTCAAGGTAAAAGATAATACACAAATAATAAAAGTAATTTTTAAAGTAACGAACAAAGTTAATGCAAAATTAATTGAATAGTAAACAAAATGAATAAATTAAATGTTTTAAATTGAAGCAAAAATATGAAATGTGATTAAGTAATTTAGTATAATCAAATTTTATAATAAACAGTAACAGGAGTTCAAATAAAGTTCAGCAAGAAATGTAGGGTTAGTAATTTAAATAACTTATCAAATCTTATTTTCAAAGGTTGACACCAGATGGCAGCATATAGTTTCCAAAAGCAATAAATTTCTTCACAGGAATGCGGAAATAATTAAAGATGAGTTGTAGAACAGCAAATATGTAGTTTCACAGGAAAATAACCATCGGAGTTCAATAGTAACGGATCAGCAATAATTTCAGGTGATGTTAACAAAATGGCGGTAACCAACAAGTAAAGATGTACTCCAAAAGTAAACGGGGTAGGAAAACGCTAGGACAAATAATATAAATTACTGTCGAGGAATTTAAGAATGACACGGTAATTGTTACAAAAGAATTTTCTACATACCTCAAGGAATTATCCTAGAGCGTGGAGAGTTTAACGTAGCGGTACTAGATGCACAAAAGACGTAATAACACGTTTTAATGGTACTTAGAATAAGCAGATGATTCTAAATAATCACTATTTGTGGAAAACTTTCACTTATAGACGATTAATATCGATTAGAGAAATTTGTGAAATTTCCGTAGCACTTAGTAACGTTTGTTAGGAAGTAGAATAGAAAAAGATACGCGGTTGAAAATCGAGTTGCTATTTATATCAGCACGGAGATATTCCCTAGTGAAGTGCTTGTTCCGTTTTTAAGATGAAATATTTTATTTAGTTAGCCGAGGATCAGCCAATCAGAAACTAAATGACTACATTGACAGCCAATAGAATAATTTACAGTACAGCGATATCAGTTGTTTTCGTTGCCGAGTAGAAAAGCTGTAAGGGAACCAACGAAGACGATGTGGTTAGAGATAACGCTTCGCGTAGAATAAAGCAAATGCGGAGGAAAAAATAGTACCAAAAGTATTGAAAGTGGACTCTATTAGCAAAACATTGAATTAAGGAATTTTGCAATCTGTAATCCTGATAGAGAAATTGATATGATTGATTCTTGCGAATTAGCTAATAAACGAGGAACGTAACAAGAAACAAGGAGATCCACATTTTTTCAACAAACCTTTACATTGGACAAAATGGAGGACAATTTGAACATTTATTGTAGTTTTTAGCGATTTGTATGTATTTGATTCGTTTGTGATCAACAACTACACCTCCAGATTTTTCAATGTTATCTTGAATTATTCAAAAATGGAATATCTACCTTTTTTGCCAGGAAAACTATAGAAATAGTTTTTCATAAATGATTTTTCTAAAAAGATTAAAATAAAACAATTAGGGGTAAGAATGCACAACTCACCCTCTCAAATTATACATCCAAAAATTAAATTTTTTTGCTTTACTGGTAAATCAAATGGTATCTACAATTCTCTTAAGTGCCCCT
This sequence comes from Pyrocoelia pectoralis, assembly GCA_036250285.1. Lineage (NCBI taxonomy): Eukaryota > Metazoa > Arthropoda > Insecta > Coleoptera > Lampyridae > Pyrocoelia > Pyrocoelia pectoralis. The sequence goes on along the minus strand of CM070074.1, from coordinate 89,052,550 downwards.
GAAAATTTGATGTTGATAGTTTACTTCGTTGAAAATTTAGGGCAGAAAAACGGGTTTTTCCTTTCCCTCATTGAAGCAGCTCTCCGTGAATTGCAATTACGCTCACCCAATATTAACAACAAATACACTTTTTCGTTCTTATTCATTGTTAATTACATACTCTAACGTTGAATTCATACTTTACAGGTAAACAATAATTATTTATTATAGATTTGAAATTCTGTTTTCTTTGGCGTGCGCAAGTGTATTATTTACGACTACCTCAAAATTTTTCACGGTCATGCCTGACTTGAATTGTGTTCATTTGCGGTTTAACAAAAACCTATTTATATTAGTGCAGAAATTTATGAGAGACGATCATTAATTGAACAAAATATAACATAAATAAAAAATTAATATACTACACCTATAAAGAATTGGTACCTACCGATTATTACGAAACCGATGTTTATGGCCATCGGTAAGAGTAAAAAATAGCATGTGCTTGAAGGTGAAAGCTTTCGAATTAATTTTTTAGAGCATCACTATTATGCACTTGAATCTTGAAGGGGGACTTGAACATTTGATAGATTCGTCCTATAAATCAATAAAAGGTAATGAATTTCAACTACCTCGTCGCTTTCCTTCTTATAAAAAGAGGATATTAAATCGATTTCCCTGAAATCATTTTTTGCTAAACCCTCACGTTTTCTTCAAATCCATTACTAATTTTGTCAGAAAGGGATTCAAGGACTACTCGGAAACAATTTTGTTAATAATTAAATTACCGGTTATAGAAATAGAAGTCAGTTCTTCGGCCAACAAATTCCCGTTCTTAAGCAGCAACGTAATTCTAGAGTAATTTATTAGGGAATTTAAAATTGAAACCAGGCGTTGTGGAAGTTATATTATAATGATTTTCACCGCGACACACCATGATTTTTTCATATTAGGTTAGGTAATAATTTCCTATTAATATTCGAACTCATTAATAAATTTCGTGTGTGTAATTTTCTGGGCGTGCGCCAATATTTTAATAAATAAATCTAAACACTAGAATGCCTATATGCTTAAAAAAGTGAAAGTGCTTGTTTTTTCTGTTTTCAAATCATACTTAAGTAAACAAATGTATAAAATAATAAATTCATAAATAAATTAGTGTGTAATAACAAGTGAAAATGTCACGTCATTTGACAAATGCCAACTTGAATAAGAAATAAGGTTATACAATTAAAATTAAAGGGTCATCACATCATTTATGTGTATTATTTCCCTTAATTACCTCTGCTATTTTTACATTGACATAATAGTTGTTACAATGTATGTCAATGATGTAAAGATACAGCGAGATTTATGAAAATTTTACTAAGTGGTTATATTTTATTCCGTTAAGTGAAATTCTATTATGAAATAGAATTCCATTTCTTCACAGTTAATCGTCTAAATCAGGAAAAACAACACTTACTTAGTCACCATTATAGCACAGTAATTTGAGAAGTGAGTAACAATTTTGAAATGTGTGATTCGTGCACTACTTCCAGAAATGGAATTATTTTTTGTAACAATAACTAATTAATGGGACGAAAGGGTGCATAACCGGAAATGAAATGTCCCATTCGTAAAAAATTAAGTAGGTTCGTTCTTATTTTTAGTTTGTGTGTTTAACATAACGCTGTTTTAATAAGCGTTAACTTTCAAATATATTACATATTTTCCAGTATCTATGTATATAAAATTCTCAGCACCAAGAAAGTTTACGGATGTCATTTTCCATTGCAATCAATCGTCGAAAACGATGGAAATATTGATATCGCGAAACCATATTCTTCTTTAAAGTGGCATTTTTGAACCCTTAAATACGAGCATTTATTAACAAAAGTATATTAAAAGCTCTGTTAATAATCTCAAAGCTTCGTTTAATTTACCGTTTCATCGATTTTCGGATGACTAAAGTATCAGCCGTACAAATATAATTAATCCCGGATGAATTGTATCGTGAGATTAAAAGTACGATTGGAAGAAACCTGAAATAAGCTCCTAAAAGGTATGATACATTTTTCGTACCAGAAATGAGAATAATTATAATAGGAAGGTACTTTCAGTGAAATTATTTCTTGCACGTTATTAACAAAAAATGTGAAATGAGAAACACTGTAAAAACCTGTAAGGAAGCAGCACATTACTTGATACTGAATACTTTTACGTTATATTTGTTGAGAATAATAATTTGGTATCTGTGGATATGGGTCAATAGAGGCAGGGGCGAATAGACACAGCGAGTGGGGCAACGTTGTGTCAAGTTAACCAGTCTTGTAAATAGTTTTTTTGATTTTACGTGCATTTATTTATTACAGTGTTTCCAAAAAATACTCTGCGTTTAACAGGTGACAAACAAAAATGAAAAAAAGGCTTCGCTTGGGTTATAAAAAACTACGTATGTATTGGTGTAACAATCAACCGAGAGGAATAAAACTTAAAAACGTATAAGTAAAATAAAATAAAATAAATCTATTGAACGATGATTTACAAAACGTGGAAATACTTCAGAATGGAGAAAATTGTGATCTCTGGAAAAGGGAAATAGACTTAAAATCATAAACTTTAGAAAACTTTATCATGCCAAGATGAATACTGGGTTGTGGATTCTGCTCTATATCTCACTTGTCAAACATTGAAGATATTTAATGCAAAATGTGTCCAAACGTAACTTAAAAAGTAAGTTAAAATTTATAAAGGAAATAAACTTGTGTTAGAAGGAAAAAAGAACCAGAGCAATGAATTGTTCATAGTAGAGCTAAATTCAAGGAATGGAAATGTCAAAAATTTAAAACCGAATTGGAAAAAGCGAAATATCGTTTGGAACTGATTCATACAGATCTGTGTGGACTATTTGAAGAGACTTGGAATGGATTTAAATATTTCGTGTCATTCCTATGTAACATCATACATTTTACGTCAAGTACCTTGATCAAAGGTAAGAATGAGGTGTCCTTATTAAGGGAACTTGTTTATAGAGCACAAGAAAATCGGAACTTATGAGAAATCCGAATACGTTGTGACAATGGTGGTGAGTATAGCACCAGTGCCTTGAAGGAATGGAGAAAACAAGATGGAATCGAAATACACCTCAACTCAAAGGGAAAGCACTCAACAAGGGGACTTTTGATCCAACGCTCGCCAATGAAATTTGGGGAGCAGTCTTGTTGGTAGCAGTATATTTACTGAACAGAAGTCTAACCATTGGTGATGGTGCAAAAATAGAAGAAAATTTGAAGGTACAAGATGATTTTTTTTTTAATGAATAAGTAAGCCAAGGTGAAATTCAGGAAAATCAAAATATAGATGATGAAACAAGCAGTTGTGTCAACGAAAGAGAAGAGATACGAATAACAAGTGGAACAGTTAGCAAACGACCAGACTATTTGCAAGAATTTATAGAATTAAATGGCTAAAAGCAATTGAGACTGAAAAAGAATTGTTATCAAAAATGATAACTGAGAGATCATAAGCAAATATTTTAAAGGCTTTGAAAAACTATTGGATATTTGAAATCAAGGATAAAAGGATCTACAAAGCTAGGCTAGTGGTTTATGGATGCGAACAAGGGTATGGAATAAATTACACGAGAGCACAACCTCTTTGCGTGTACTAATAGCAAGTTTGGATGTGAAAACTGCATTTTTAGATGAGGAAGTTAGAGAAACACTTTATATGGAATTACAAGTACAGAGATTGATAATAAAATATGTAAGCTAAAAAATCACTTTATGTTTTAAAACAAGCTCCCTCAAACTGGAACGAATGTTTTACACAACTTTTACTTAAGAGTGAAATGTCGATGGTTATATTGGGGATATGTGGATGATGGATTACTCGTTGGGATTGATGAAAAAGAAATGAAAAGGTTTATTGAAGCATTAACTAAAGAGTTTAAAAGTAAAGTGAATGAGAAGTTTGATCGATTTACTAAAGCTTTAAGAAATGTTAAAGCTTAAGAGATGTTTGAAACAATTCGTTGCTGAATTAGGGAAGAGTGTTGAGATTCGGCATCGAAAGCATCTGTAGATACTCTCCAATAGATACAGCGAGTGAAGTAATGGTGTGCCAAGTTAATGGGTCTCGTAAATAATCGTGTATTTTACGTGCATTTGTTTATTAAAGTATTTCCAAAAATACACTGCGTTTAACATTACTGAGTTGAAATAAAGTGTTTCACTCCTTGTTTCTTACGTGTGGAGAATAATGAAAAACAATATAAAATTAAACATGGTTTTGGTAAATGCGCTGAGAGTTGTCATTTTCCTCTCAACAGTTTTACATTTTAGTTATTGATTACATATTCGTCTTACTACTCTGCTTTCCTTCAATCTTTCTGTGTCTTATCCGTCGTAATTTGTTTTGTTGTATTCTTATTTCTCTTGATAATGATGGTTTGTTAAGGTCTCATTTCTAATTGCTCCCCTTGTTTTTCTTAAAAAACATGTTTGTGTACTATTTAGTTTCGATCTTTGTCTTTCAACCGTTGCGTTGTCCATGACACTTCCAAATTTTGCTATTGGTTTTACTGTCCTTTTAATCATTTCTTATTTCATTTGATTTCGAACTTCTTTCTTCTTGAGAAATTGTGTCTTATAATAATAATAATATTACTTTATTACCCAAACAGATGTAATCCAATAATGGACAAAATTATAATTGACTAAATTTAGTTGTAAGAGACAGGAATAATCAAAAAAAGAAATGAGAGATAATAAGTTAAGTAAAACATAATAGTAATAATTGAGAAACTATAAATGACATAACAGTAAAACATAAAATTAGTTCTAACGGATAATAATATTAACGTATAATAATAATTAATTTACATGTAATATCAACTGAATCAAATCACCAAATATGTCAACTTTTTTGTAAATATTGTTTGCATTAATAGTCATTATATGAATTGGAGAATATTGTAGACAGATGGTGTTACACTTTGATAGGTAGAATGTCGAAGTATGTCTTGACCCTATTCGTGGAACTGTTATATTTAAAAAAATATTAAAATGATTTAGATATTGTACAATATTGTATATTACTAAATTAGTTCCACCTATAAGATTTTATTAGTTGGAGTCCATAACCGTTCAGTTTAGCAATAATAATGTAGTTAGTGATCTATTTGATTGAATGCAACACCTTTCATGAGGTACGACGAACTGACCTTCGTGTGTCCCAGCCTCAGCCTAGTGGTGATCACCTGTTCCGTACACATGAGCCGTTTCGTTCTGCTGCCGCTCACAGAGTCCCTAATCGCTCTCAGATATGTGCCCATTCCTCTTGCCACTTCTCCTGTAACAGAAACTGTTGTTTTTGGGCTCGAGTAATTTGTTCCATTCTGTGTCGTGTCTACTATGGTGGGACATCTGATGCAAAGATATCCCGTGGCTCTTCGTCTCGACATTTTGTTACTATGGCAAATTCACTCAAAATATTTCCTAGCAATACATTTTTATAGAAACGTCAAAATTTTATCGACTATTTTACGTGAACTAGGGATATTACTGTTGAATAATTCCGAGCTGGTTTACTGTTTAGCCACGTTTCAGTTAGGCACACTGCATCATATGAATATGTTAATATTTCTTGGTATAAAAATAAAGTTTTGGTGTTTAATCCGCGCACATTTTGGTAGCAGAATGTAAAGTTTTTGAAGGAACTTAGTTTTTTGAATTAGAGATGGATACTATTTTCGGAACACTCTGAACATATCTCGAGTACGAAGTATTGTATTAGTGTTCCAAAAGAAAATTGACCTATGCAAATTTTTACATAGGACGAAAATGGCGATATTACCTTTGATGATGTCACTTCCGGTATAAGCTAAAATGACGGCACTCATTTTTTTTATAACATAAAGTTGCAGTAGTCTCGTGGCAATGCTTACCAGAATTTTTTTACATGCGCGTTTATTTTCGCATTACGAAGTAGAAAGAAGAAGAACCTTTCAATGTTTCAAAACCTTAGCGTTACTTCATATAAAGGAAAGACATTATAGGACTCTTAGTGAAAATATCGCTAATGATGTTTCCAAAAATTTTAAATAAGGATCCCGTGATTGATTTTCTATATCCTCTACATGCCTTATGTATTAGGAATCAACAGAACAAATTAAACTCTGTCCATTTTTCATTACAAATACGAAAAATTGTGCTAAGATGTAAGTATCTAAGTACACGTTTGAGGTAAATCTATAATTCATCAGGAGGTTTGTCTTAATATCTGCGAAAGAAATTTATTGCAATACAAAAAAACAGGACGGCTATTAATCGTTGATACATAAGGCATCTTACTATCCTCTTGATTGCCTTACAGGTATTTCGGTGATTACACCACTTTCTATTTAATTGTAACTTAGAATCTACATTTATATTCCAACATTTTAAATTTATTTAAAACTTTCTAAACATAGTCTGATTGACTAAACTTTAAAATTCCATTGTCTCTGTTATAAGTTATAACTAATACTTAAAACTAAAAAATATTAAAGAGCTCCTTCATCCTTTATTTCAAATTTTGTAATTCTTTTGCTTACGATGAAAGCAATCATTAGTGATCTAGGTACCTGTCAGCAAATATTAAATTATTAGCAACATAAATTATTAAATAAGCACTATTCCTTTGCCCATCATATAATATATTAAATTAACAGTAGGTAGTCATTTTTGTCTTTATAAATACAAAATTTGTTAAAGTCCTATTTATGCTAGGATTAATTATTCTCGCTCTCGGATTAGTAACTCTTTCATGGATAAATGTACAAAGTGATTCAAAAAGCAATACCAATACTTTAGGAGGTGATGGAATCTTAAAAATTAATATCTGTTTGTTATATAAACTAATGTCCGACATTTTGAAATAGGGAAGATGTATCCCCTCAAAGGGGTAAGGGAAAACGCTCGTTTTTCTGTTATAAATTTTCACCCGAACAAACTATCAACTCCAAGTTTTCAGGAGAACTCAAGAGTGTTGTACCATTCTATTTAATACTAAAGCAAAAGAAATTTTTTTTTGGAGTAGTTATCTCAAATTGTTTTATTTTCATCTTTTAGAATAATTGTTTATTGTGCAAGAAAATCTCTAAACCTTCCCCATGAGCACAATGTTACCAAGAAATAATCTGCAACTACTCGTGGGTATACTTTCTGGGCACTGTAAATTATACAAGCATATGCACCACATGGGATTGGTTGAATTACCTTCCTGTAGAGGATTATCTACACAGACAAGGAGACGGCGCACCACATACTTTGTGAGAGTCCCGTACTTGTCGAATTGAGACGATCCATGTTGGGGGAATCCTGGCCGGACATGGCTACGTTGGAGCAGCTCCCCTTCCAGCATCCTCAGATTTATCTCACGTGTAGGATGGCTTGAGTGACCTTGTGGGGTCGAACGACTCTAATCAGGTAGGTAGCACAAAGGCCCCGAATAGGTGGCTCTGTGCGCGTGGGCTTCTGAGTACCCTCCAATCGTAATCCAAAATCCAGAATCCCCGTGATTTGTACAAATCAGATTTTCTCTCACAACGTACGATATTACCCCATTTTGAGTCACCTTCATCATTCCACCAACAATTATGGACCCAACCCAATAATCGTTTATGAAAAATATTGGCTCACCTTGTACATGCCTTCACTTATTTTCCCATTTAAAGACGTCGTTAGCACATGCAGTTGTCTGAACTGTTCATGAATGGTGTATCTCTATACCTAACAACACACCAATCTTGCGCAACTCCTACATTTTTCTGTCTGGTCTAGATTTTAGTTCGTCAATGGAACATTATATTCTTAACCTGATGCTTACTTCACACACAGCTCAATTCATTCTACGTACAGTCCGACCTAAATTCTAATGATTTCTTTACCTTCCCTAAAGTAAAAGATGGACCGCGCGATTCCAGTCGCCGGATGAAACAGTCGAAGCCTTCAGAATTTCCATTTTGACTATACCAACTACAGACAAATAACGGATGAAAGATTGTATCAATCTCGAGGAGAATACTTTGAAAAGCAAAAATGTTTCTCTAATTGCAAAACTAAAAAAATCATCCTCATAATAACCAGTATAGCGAAAAGAGGAACTAATGAATGTTTTTTACGACCGCATCTAAATTACCGTAAATAAATTGTTGTTTTCCTGTAGAAACAGGTTTTACAATTAACTGAAAAGGGTTGGTTAAACTATAGCATAATAAACTATAAATAGTCAGAAACGAAGACAATCTAAAATATTCTAGTCATAAGGTTTAAAGATTCATGTCTATGTTTGAAAATTCGCGAGAGAAACATTTTTTCATAAATTTTAAATTAACTTAATATTTTTCAAAAATTGAGTCTAAAATCTATTTACAAATAAAGTGTGGTTATCTCAAAAAAAATAGGTATATAAAGTAGTTTCATATTCAGAATTTTTGAATAACCCACTGTAGGTAATTTACAGTAAAGAGGGGTATACACTATGTACTTTCATTTTATCTTATCTAAGTGAGCCGGTTGCAACCTTAAGTAACATAAAGATAAATACAGCGTATGAATATTGTTTTTAAATTCAGCGATATTGGTTGTGACAACAAACGTACCTATACAAGAATGTTGTTATTAGAAAATTCTACGACCTTCGGTTTCGTTTTTCTTTTTTGATCAGTTGATATTCAAGATGAAAGTGAATTTGTTCTATAAATTCCAATCTAATTTAAATAGAAATGTCTACCTTATTTGCCTGCTTAATTAACTCGTATATTACTATTTCCAATTTACATATTTTATCATTTCTTCTATCTAAAGCTAAACTTATAATTCGATTTTCTCCTATTTTTATGCCTAATGAAAGTAAACGTGTTTATTGATTGCACTTTCGACTTTTTTCATTTTATCTTTAAAGTAAAATAACACCTACTTATTATTAAGGTATTATTCGAAATTTGAAAACATTTTAAGCAATTACTACGTCACTTTTGAGTGAATCGATTAATTGCATTGCTTACAGGATGTAGCTTCTTTTATAATAAACTGAGCAATTGTGAAAATCATAATAATATTGTGAAATTAATCGATTCATCTTGCGTACGTACATGAAAGTAACGAAGATGCAAATAGGCAAAACAGGACAAGATACACACAGCATTCACAACATCTTTCACATTTAACACAACAACGCATAGCAGACCAATGCAGGGTCATTATCAAAAACACCCTTCTTTCAAGAACAAGAACAAATTAAACACGAAGTACAAAACATTTTTAAACATAAACAACACTAACAACAAGTTAATGACTCCCAATATTCACACGAAACACTTAAATTAAAAATTACAGATTCAGTGACACATATCCATAATATAGATATAAAATACCAAAACAAAAAGACACTAACAAGTTACCTACACAAAATCACTCAAATACCAAACACCGATATTTGACCAAATATGTCACAAACAACATCCATTTCAGCTAATTGTGTACTGTGGCGCTGTTTCAGCTACAAGATGTAACGGCTCCCAGATCACAACATCGACACAACACCACACCGCAAATAAAACAACACATCTAGTCTGGGAGAAGCGTCTAATGAATCCTATAAATGAAATTAGACGTGACTTAGGTCACAATACATACAAGGCGAAACCTCTTCCAAACTAACACTAACAACATTAGAGAAGTAAATATATACACACACACAGTTTACGCGAACAAAGCGCGGATTACAGTGAACCCAAAGATACGCTCCAGAAAAACTTTCAACATACACAAACAGATTGTTACGACAAGAATTGGGTCGCAACGAAATTAAATGGAGCAATGGACGCAATAGCTCAGTGCTAGTAGACAGGTGGTCGCAGGTTAGAGATAATGAGCGAAAAGGATTAGAATAGGGGTAGTAAAATAGGGAAAAATAAGTAAAGAAAAGGGCGCCACGTAATTGTTCGAGAAAAATAGGACTGCTAATCCGAATTACGAAGGTATTAACAGTTAGAATAGTAACGATGTCAATTCTGAAAGAGAACGGGGTAGTTTCAGCAATAAAAAGAGAAGTAAATAAATTTAAGGTGATTATAATGAATAATTCAAATAAAAAAATATGTTACAAAAAAAAAGAACAGTTTTTATAAATACAAAAATGATAATTATATGACTTTGATAAATTAAACATTCAACTTTGTAGCACAAAATACGTAGGTCTAAACTACCTTTAAGTCAATCAAAAATTGTAAGTAAAATGACGTTAAATTAACAAACAAATTGGTATATAGGGATGCGACTTTAAAAATGCAATAGACAGTAATCGGTGGTTAAATTGATAATCCTACCTTTCTTTTGTAAAGTTGAGTCGGATGTTGGAACTCCTGTGCACAGTTTTTCCAAGTCCTTAAACAAAATAAAAACAAGGGTCGCTGGCAGCGAGCCGAAATGAATAATTACACGAGTACTATCCTGTGATTCAAAAAATCGGATACCAAATATGGATTAGGTTCAAATTTAAATAGTTAAGTTAATAAGTTAAATTAATAGAAAGTGCAAACGAAATAATAAGGTAAAGTTACGTTAGAGCAATAGCAAATATAGCAAATTTTAAATGGTAAAATCGTTAATGTTTAAAAAGAATCTTTTAAATAAAATAGTAGAAAAATAACTGAGTAAGTAGAATTAAAGTACAAAAAGTTCGAAATAAGTAACAAAGGGGAAAAACTGAAATTGGTTTTTCACTTAGCGACGGTATAGTAAAAGTTGAATTCGATGAGTTTTCGGAGCGGCGATCGAGGGATTGAAGAGGTGGTTTGTGTCCCACGTAGCCGTCGGTCACGATGAAGTAGATTTCGGAGAAAGATGTATAGGAAAATGGTAGAAGATTATAGGTAGCTTTTACGGGTGTAAAACTGCTGGAGGTAATTATCCCAGCGTTTTAAGAAGAACTCACGTACACTTTTCTTTACTGTACAAATATACGTAAAAAGTACGACTTCAGTGATTTCTTAAAAGCATAAGTTAAGAACGTTCACTAAATTTTGAGAAACATTAGCACAAAATCCGAATTAATCGAGTTTTAGTAAATGCAAATCTTCTCGTACAGAAATGAAGCGATGTGACTTGATTATTGAAGCGATGTGAATCGAAGCGAAGCGAGTAGCTAACTGAAGAAAATGAATAGAGAAAAATGGGCTCTTGACCCTAAAGGCAATAAATCAACAGGTTCTACGTCAGCAAATTAGTACAAAGGGACAAAGAAATGAATAGATCTGCAGTGCAACATAGTAGCGGACAAAAGAATTTAGTCATACTTACTTTGTAGCGAACAAAGAGAATTCCAAAGGTTCAGATTACATAGGGCTAAAATGATGTGTCATGAGAGCAGATGCTCTCTACATTGTAGCAATTTTAAAAGAATACAAGCTAGTAATGTAAAGAAGGAAAATTAGGAATATTTCAAATATAAATTAGGAAATTAACGCAAGGGCGTTACAAGATTGCGGCGGCATAGGGAAGCGGCCAATAGAAAACGTCATAACACACAACTTATACAACGGAAAACTTTTTTATAGGTGAACAAAAATACTCTTTACCTAGAATCTCTCGAACACTACTGGTCCGGTTTGTGGGCTAAAAACATTGAACATAATACACAGGCACCGTGGATCATGTTAGAAACAGAACACATAACACAAATGCACGATACAGACATCACCAACTCCATTAAATACCTACACAACTGGAAAAGTCCAGGCATAGATAACATACATAATTTTTGATTGAAATATTTCTTCTGCACACACATACACTTCGCGCAAACACCAGAAACCAAACAACACATTACATCAACATGTACACCAGTATACGTCTAGTGATACATATAGTTGTTTCGCAAAATTTAATTATTCGACGTCTACTTCAAGTTTATGGTCAGGACGACGGGAAAAATGTCTGAACTCCAATGGAAGTGAAGTTGCAGCTGCAAAAAATTCAACAAGAAGAAAATGACCTTCCTTATGGTCTTAAACTACGCTACTAATTATTTGAGTAAATTCTGTAATAATAAAATTATAATCAAGTGGTGTCGATTGGGCTTCGGATATAGAAGGACAGGAAGTCAATCTCTCCTCTGAGTACATCTCATTTGTGTTGAGCAATCCAAGTACAGGTTGGTAGGTTGGTAGGAATAGGTATGTAAATTACGCACAACCTTCCCTTTGGTAGGAGGCAAGTCAGGCTAAATCAAATGATGGTACTTCAAGGCAATTTATTGAAGAAAAATTTTTTCATTATGCCCATCGTTGATTACAAAATTTGTTTACGTTTCGCCCGGATATTATGCAGGCATATTTATAACTTAAATGTAGGTACATCTGTAAAAAATGTACAATCTATGTTATATTGTTCCGAGCTTGTTGTGCATTAGAAATTGTTCACAAGAGTCACGGCACATATTGTATCGTTTTATGATGTACCTAACAACAATAAAAATAATACCCACATTTATCTTTTTTCAACCTCCTAAAGAATATGGAAATGTACCAACGTTGTTGCAAAGTACATACAAGATTTTTAGCACTCCCTTGCGGCTCAGCTGTTTAATATGTAAATTGTAGAGGTTTAGTGTTTAGTGTTTAATTGAGAACCCTCTCATTTACGTTTACTGTTTAATATCCATTGAAATGTGGTGGGTTTTATCCTTTTCCAATGTTTCTACTTAGGTAGGTACTAATGTTTGGTATTGTAGTCATGGTTCAACGTGGTTCAACCATGTCGACGCTATTATGTACTTATAGTAGGTGTATTTCATATTTTTTGGCAGCTATTTTCGTGTAAGTTTCTATTGAAATATTTTCTTAGAGGTGCAGTTCTTTTGGGTTATAGGTTTTTAAGGAAATGGCGGCCAATCGTGGCAGAATGTTAAGCCTATCCTATGACTGGGATAAAGTCGTCAGACAGGCCCCCGACGATCGTTCTAAGAAAAAAGAATATATGCACATAAAATCTGAGTCATTAAGTAATCTTATTTCAAAGGAATTCACCCGAAAGTTCTATACTGGCTCTGTCTACACTGGACAACAAAACGATGGCGATGATTGTATTAACGGGCATGGAACCTATACACTACCATATGGTAATAATTTTATAACACATTTTGTTTCTCGCCTTTATAGTTACTATTCTTGTGTGGGATTATCAGTGGAGTGTTACAGAATGCGAATTACAAGGGAAATTTTAGAAGTCATATTACAAAGGGAGGATATAATTTCACTGCTAATAACCAAGCAAACTACATCAACCAAAGAGGATTTTTAAAATGCGGTTTTCGTTTCAAAATGAGTGTACGAAACACTGTGTTAGGTACTGTAATTAGAAATAGTATCTCATTTTCTCTCTTTCCTCTTGTTTGTGTTATAACATGTAGGTGTAAATTTAAATCAACCCCTATTACATCTTTGTTCTTCCAATTAATGCACGTAAGTAGGCATTGTGGTTTTAAAATAATATACTTGAAAAAGAAAAAGGTCGACAAAGTTTTAAACAGTTTCCCTTACATTATTAGATTATATCTCACGTAGTCTAAAATTACCCTTCGCATTGTAGGAGAAACTTTCTTAAAATGACATAGTATCTACTTAAAGTGGTCAAAAGTAGGTTTTCTAAGTAAATTAACTCGAAAATTGAACACACCTGGAAGAAATTATTTAACTAGAAATCCCCAAATGATCGGAACATCCCCAAAACCACGCTGCCATATTGAATTCTTTTCAAATCACTTCATTACTATGCAGTTTTAGAAAAAATGCAAAGACTGCAATATTGTAGAACATTAAATAGTGGAACTGAATCTTTTTAGCTTCTTCAAATCGGTAGAAACTTAAGAAAATTATTGTATTAATATTAATTGCGAGGGTTAGAAAATATGTCGTAAAAATTATACTCGTAAAAACAATGCGATAAGTGTCGTTTAGAAATCAAATAATGAAAATGCAAACGCTTCTACATCTTTTGGTCCTCGCCTCGTACAGTTTCAATTTTAAAGATCACTGTTTATTTTGTGAAAAACCTATAATAGACACTTCAAAGAATAGGAAAAATTACGTACGGCAAGTGCAGACATTAGTTTATCAACTATGTTTGATCACTAATTACTAGTTTACAGTTTTATGGAAAAAGCTCATAAAATGTTGTAAAAGTGGGTTTCTATCTCGAACTATCTCAATCACTTATCGTTTCCGGATTTAATTAAAAATACCCTTCAAGACCGGTCTCTGTATTGATTTATAGTGAGAAAAAGATTGTTTATTAGCGGTTACGCGCAAACCTAAACTGGACTATCAATTTGCAGTATAAGATGTAAAGTAAGTAACATTTTCAAATCGTGTTATCGAACGGTTACCATTAAATTACAAATGAGATTGACATCAAACTAATATTCTACTCTCTTGAACTTAAATTTATTACTGTTCACACACGGCACTAAAAGTTCAGGCACATCAGCAACTGCTGAAAAACCATAACAATAATTCTGTTTAATTCGCTCCATTACAAACTTACGCTAAATCCAAAAAGGGGCACAACATTAAAAGTAACTTGTTATAAAATCGCGGTCCGATGAAAAAGATTACCAATTAAATTGGCGACATTCCAGATTACCTACCAGTTTTTCTCATGTGCGAAATTAACTTTTAACGCTTATTTTGTACGCTTTACTAATTTCAATTCGTTATGGTACTAATTTTTTAAGCATCCGTCTTGAATAATTTCAACGAAAAGTATTTTTTGCTTCATTGCTTGTGTACTTATCGTTCTAGTTTAATGCACCGCGTTTAAACATGCTCTAATTTGTGCACGTATCCTATTTTGACTCTGTAAAAACCAAACTGGTAATTTTATTTGTTTTCCTTTGTGCTACGATTCATGTCAGGAATTCAAAGAATTTTTTCGTCGTTAGATGGTATTAATAAGGCCAGTAGTAGGTATATTAGTTTCGATAATTCTATTCTTAGTTTCTGGTTCTTATTTCATTTCTTTCCAATTGTCAAAGAAAATACCACGAAGTGACGGAATTTCTTAAGACTTTGTTTCTAAAACGAATAGAAAATGGAGGTCTCTTGACACAGAGAGTTTACAGGTAGTAAATGAAATAAGCATGTACTATTGATTACATACAGGGTGTCCCACTGCTCCGTAATCGGTCGATAACTCAATATGGGTTGAAGATACAGAAAAAAGTTTCAAATAAAAGTTGCTTTGATTTGAATTGCGCATCTTTTAAAAATATTCTTATATCTACAGTATGTTGCATTTTCACGTGACAGGAAAATGTCACTTTTTTTTAAATGGGACACCCTGTATTTTTTTCTCTTAATGTATCGACCAACCATATTTATATCACGCCTGAAAATTTTTTTAAGATTGGATGTGCGGTTGCCAAGTTATTAATTATTTTGTCAAAATTTGGTACAATTCAAGGTCGGACTATAATATTCATAACTAAGTTATTCTTCAAAAAGGGAAAAATTTATTTAACGAATAATATTACCCTAATGTCGTGTTACTCTACAAAAAAAAACTAATTGATTAATTTTATACCGAGTGTTTAAAATGAGAATTCAAACTTTGTGAACTTTAAATAGAATTTATACGAATATTTTAAATGGAACACCCTGTATTTTTATTTACCATCAAATTCTCGACAAAAAACCCTATTCAACGGTGTATTATCTCCTGATATTATTTTTTGTACTTTTGTTAATATTTACGATTTTTAAAATTTCACGTAAAAAAAATTTGTTAAAAGTAATTTTTATTTAATTATATTACAACATACCGTTTAAATAGTTGGTATCAACGCAAAAGAACAAAACTCAAGTCCTGTGACTATCTTAAGTTCTAAATAATTAAAGCAAAACAACAGTCAGAGATGCGCGCGAGAATTGGATTTACTGTACCCTAATAAAGTAGAGGAGGCCCTGTTCCTTGGCCACCAAGGTCACCGGACCTTACCTTTATGGATTACTATCTTTGGGAAACTGTTAAATTTCAAATATATCAACAGCTGCCACATCTCGAGATGACATGAAAATTTGAATTCGAGAGGCGTTTCAACCGATTACTCCTATGACTAAACAATCTGAGATTATTTAGGGTTAGGCTTCAAAAGTGCATTAATCAAAGTGGAAGACATTTTGAACATTTACTTTAATGAGAGATATTGTATTTATTTTCTATTTTAATCTTCGAGAAACACCGTTTATTAAAAATTCGAGAAATACCGTTTACTAAAAATTTTGTTTTAATTATTTAGAAATTAAGATAGTCACAGGACTTGAGTTTTGTTTTTTTGCGTTGATAACAACTATTTAAACGGTATTTTGTAATAATAATTAAATAAAAATTACTTTTAACAAATTTTTTTTACGTGAAATTTTAAAAATCGTAAATATTAACAAAAGTACAAAAAATAATACCAGGAAATAATACACCGTTGAATAAGGTTTTTTGTCGAGAATTTGTTGGTAAATAAAAATACAGGGTGTTCCATTTAAAATATTAGTATAAATTCTATTTAAAGTTCACAAAGTTTGAATTCTCATTTTAAACACTCGGTATAAAATTAATCAATTAGTTTTTTTTTGTAGAGTAACACGACATTAGGGTAATATTATTCGTTAAATAAATTTTTCCCTTTTTGAAGAATAACTTAGTTATGAATATTATAGTCCGACCTTGAATTGTACCAAATTTTGACAAAATAATTAATAACTTGGCAACTGCACATCCAATCTTAAAAAAAATTTCAGGCGTGATATAAATATGGTTGGTCGATACATTAAGAGAAAAAAATACAGGGTGTGCCATTTAAAAAAAAGTGACATTTTCCTGCCACGTGAAAATGCAACATACTGTAGATATAAGAATATTTTTAAAAAATGCGCAATTCAAATCAAAGCAACTTTTATTTGAAACTTTTTTCTGTATCTTCAACCCACATTGAGTTATCGACCGATTACGGAGCAGTGGGACACCCTGTATAAGCAAACTCTTCAGAATAACTTTTTAAAGCCATATTATGTTAATGTTCAACAAGATCGCTAAGTAAGTGTAATATTAATAAGCGGGGCTGATTCGTTTAGTTCCTGACTGAACAAAAATGACCTGTCCCATGTGCCAGTATTCTGCTTGCGTATATTTTTTTATTCCCCTTTTTACTTTTTCAAGTAGGGGAAGTGCGCACTTAACAATAATTTAACATACTCGATAATTTAGTTGCGCTACATCTTGAAAAAATTGGAATGAATTAGCAATATGTTTATTTGACATACGTACACATTTTTTTACTTTAATAATCAAAATTGCACAAATATTGCCCCCCTGAATATTATTGTAGTCTATTTAACTACCTACCGTACACAGATAAAAAATAAGGATTTTATTAGAACACAATTTATAATCAGGAAATTACACGAATCACAATTTTATATAAAACTAGTTGAAATCCCTGGATTACAAAACCAAGTTCGAATACCGCAGTAACGAAAGTATAAAAAAAATCTGGCCTTATCAAAAAGACAAAATTTGATAATTTCAAAATTTCGACTTTAAAGTCGAATATTTCGAAAAGTATTTGAGATATCGAAAAATTGGGACCGGATCTTGAATCAGCATAAAATTTCACATAACATCCATATCTTACTCGGTTGTAGACAACACGCATCTCTTGCAACGCACGGACGCACGGACGGAATATTGATTCCAGTAACGAACGAAGTTCGTTGAAAATGTAAATTGAACTTTTTTTAACGAATAACATTATTTTTTTGTTTCCATGGAAAATAAATTAATTTTTAACAACTGTGCAAAGAGTTACTCTACCTCTAATGTATATTTCTTAGGAAAATAGACATGGCTCCCTGATCGTGTGTTAGTTTAGGTATGAATAGCTGTTTCTTTGGACATTTGTGGTGTGTTATCGTCGTTTTTAGCTTGAGGAAAAATAAACGGAAGATCTTCAGGGTTGGATTCTGGATTCTGGATTTCGATGAGAGGGTGGGAAAGCCCACGCGCACATAGGCCATCTATTCGGGCCCTTTGTGCTACCCCCCTGATTAGAGTCGTTCTACCCCGCAACGTCACTCAAGCCATCTCCCACGTGAGATAAACCTGATGATGCTGGACGGGAAAGCGGCTCTAATCTTAGCCATGTCCCGCCAGGATTCTCCCAACATGGATCGTCTTAATTTGTCAAGTACGGGATATTCACACAGTCTGTGTTGAGCCGTCTCGTCGTCTGTGTACCATCCTCTACAGGATGGTGAATCTACGATGCATGTGCTTGTTAAGTGGGTCCAGAAAGTATACCTACAAGTAGCCGCAGGTTTCCTCTGGATAGCCCTTTACAGAAGCGTACCAGGCTACGAGATGATCCTCTGAAGGCCTTTCTCGCGTAGCGGCAGTTTAACATCAAGTTCCACCTAGCCCTGTGTTGGGCTTGGGTGTCTTGGGTTATTAAGTTGTTTGCAGTTGATACGGTAAGTGGAAGAGCCGGCTCTGGACTATAAAACAATTGTTTTGAGGCCAGTCGGGCTAACTTATCGGCTTTTTCATTGCCTATTATTCCAGCATGCCCTTTAACCCATACAAGCTCAAGGGTATTGCTGTTAGGTACTTGCTCTAGTACCTGGTGACACTCGGAAACCAGTCTAGAGGTGAATTTGTATTGATCTAGTGGCTGCAGAGCAGCTCTGCTGTCACTGGAGATTCTGATTCTCCTCTTCTAATGTATAGTTCTTAGGGAAGTAGACGTGTCTCCCTGATCGGGTGTTAGTTTAGGTATGAATAGCTGTTTCTTTGGAAATTTGTGGTGTGCTATCATCGTTTTTAGCTTGAGGAAAAATAAGCAGAAGATCTTCAGGGTTGATAAACACCTTTATCTTTTTCTCCAATTTTCAAATTGAAAAAATTATAGAGTTTCTTATTAACGAATACTCCTTATTCTCTATTGAACTGAAAATTTATCAGTCTCATCGATGATATGAAAGCTCTTAATTCTCCTACAAATGACAAAGGATCCAACTGAGTGAAAGAGTCCACGAGAAACTCGCCAGGTAAGCGTAGACTCGATCCATACACCATTTCAGCCAAGTCCTTTTAAGGGTGTAGTCGCTTTCCCTTTTTGGCATTCTCTTACCCACTTTGCGCAATCCTTTTTCATCAATGGACATACGAAACGTTTCTGAATCAGTTTAATAGTGGCCTTAATACCGAGATGTGTGAAGTTATGAAATGTAATTAAAAATTAGTTTAGGAAATTATAAAGGATCGTAGGTCGCCTGTTGTTGATATCGCAAAATACTGAGATATTTTTGGGTGTTAAAGTTTTGACAAAACGTACCACAATAAGCTTTCAAAACTTTTCGTATTCAGTAATTAAAAATATTAATTTGTAAGTCAAAATAAAAGCGAGCTACAATACATTTTCAACTGAGTAGCCTACCCAACATGCAGTGTTGCAGTGTAGGGAACTTAATGTGAAAATGAATTAATTCATTTGACATTTAACAAAAAACTAAAACCCTCTCTAGCATACTATTTTTTTAATCCTTCACAAAAGTAAAAAGCAAAACCAAAATCAGGATTACCAGTTGGCACTGCCACAGTACCTTGTTTTGAGTTGTTTAAAAAAACGTCTAACTTAAGCTCCCAAAAACACCCTGTTTAAGTGGCAATTCGTCTGTGGCACTAGTAGTTATGGAAATCTCCATATGTTAAAATCTGATCTCTATGGACCTATTTTATCTTCATTCTTCAGTTTTCTCTGGACGCTTAGGATGTTTTACGTTACGATTACTATTTATGGCACTCTAAACTAAACTAAAATATTTGTTTGGATTCCACTTTTTTGTTTTATGACGACCCTTGTGTGGACAGAAATAAATTTACCAGTTTTAAAAAATTTCAGAAGTTATTTCACATAATTGTCGATTTCAGTACAATATAGTTTATTAATGGATTGCTAAATGTATTACTTATGTCGAATAAATGTACAATTAATCCTTATCGACGCCAATTTTTTGCTTATTTTTCCAAACCAAATTTCATTTCAGCGCTCTTTACTGTGACAAAGAATTCCATCAAAGCATGATTTATTATATATTTTGAAACGTTATATTTTATGTCGATTACAATTTTTGTAAAGTGGCGAACAGTTGTATATAATTTCATGTAAAAAAATAATTAAAAATTATGTATAGCTTTAGCGACGCAATTATAAATCTTCGATCCAAGATTACCGATGTTTTTTCCTTTAACGTTTCTGCAACTGTCTACAGCTTCACGGACGCGACTGTCTGCATTTTTCACATGTTTTTTCCCCAAATTACTCAAAACATCACGCATTACGTATTGGTAAAATTGATCAAAATTAAAATCATTTTTTTCGTTTACAAAATTCATTTTTTTAACCCAGCATTCCGAATAATCGTCACTTAACGAATTCCCCAGCATTACTAAGTAATTTTCGTCGAAAAATGCTTCCACTTGGCTTCGTTCAATACCTAATTCGGTCATACATTCGTGATCTTCGGCCGTCAGTGCGTGATCGGGGATGTCTACCTCAAAAGTCTAAAAAAGGGTCAATTCCAAACAAAACACGTAGGTGTCAAATAATATACTTACGTGCCCAAACAGTCACACTATTGTCAATGCGAGAATATAATTCATTGTTTAGACTGACATTTCTCTGTCCGAGTTGTTAAATATAAATAGGTAATCTGTACGTTTGACCTTTTGGTACAATGGGGCAAGGATCATTATTGTGGGCAGGGTCCTAATGTTATTCTTTTCACGTTCATCGCACGTGTAAGATTTACAGATCAAATACACAAACATCTGGGAACCACAAACGATCTCCGTAGACTTCATCTTACCGAAGTGATATTGATAAACGAAGATCACTTTACTTCCTACTGTTTTATCAAGAATCCTATTCCGAGGTCAATTTCAAAATTCAAATAAAATTTCCAACGCACGTATATACTCACATACACACATACGGACGGACGGTGCGAATTCAACAATGAACTTGTTCACTTACAAGATTTCGAACAATTAATTGCGTTTCTTCCCGGTTTAACGACTTGTAATCCTTGGTTTAACGGTGCGGTACAATTTACAAACATGATTTTGAATTTTAGGAGTAGTGTACACCGGAGAATTTTGTGATGGGATGTATCATGATGAAGGTAGAGTTACATATCCAATGGGACATACGCTTCGGGGTACATGGTTCCATGGTAAATTGACAGGTTATAAATTTAATTTTCCCGATTCACTTACATACGAGGAGAATTGGAAATATTGTAAAATGCCCGATCGCAGGTTAGTAAATGTATCCTGTTTCGAACTTACGATTGGTTTTAGATTTTTTACTTGTATACAAGAAGGTCTTCGGCCAGCTGGAAGATCATTGCTTACTAACGACGAATGTCCGAGAAGAATTCCAGATGGCTGCTATGATACAGGTGACGGATATTACAATCCGAAGACAAAATGTGTTATGTCTGTAATTAAACCTGGAAGAATTCTCAGGTATGTTATGTACTTTACATTATTACTTTGCTCAAAGTGTTTGCTTCTCGAATGTAAGATACTTGTCGCCCTTATTACATTTAAATGCTGAAAAAATTTGAACTCGAATTCGCCTGCAAACTAGGCGTACGGCTAATGGGGTTGAATTTTGATCTGGCAAACATCATTTCCTTCAACTTCACTCTATCATGTGCCACTAATTTGACTTCTTCCCATAGCTCACTACTTTTGTTTAAGTAGACATTAATATCATTCCACACGCTCTCCTCGGTCTTCTCCTTTCTCTTCTTTGCGTTGTTCTTGTCTCATAAGTTGTTCTAACTATTCCTTCCTCTTGCATCTTCACTACAAGTCAAACGATTCCAGTTGCCTCCCTTCTATCTTTTATACTCCTCTGGAATATCAAACTGTCTTCTGATGACATCACTTTGTACTTTCTCTTCATTTTATAAACGATTTGTTTCAAACATCTTTTTCCTGCAGCTACTCTACCTTGAACGTTATTGTTTTGAAGAGTGTACCATTTGCCTCGATTCTTGAGTTCTTCTTTTATTTTATATTCTTGGTTTATTATATTTCATAGATATTTATATTTTTCTACTATGTTCCTATATTTAATCCTCTCCTCGTTACCTTGCTGTGATTAAAATTTTAGTCTTACCATAGTGTAAAGTAACATAACTATAGTGAAACAACCTTATGGTGATAAATGGAAATTCATTTGGACAACGTGATTTCATAGTTCTGGACGCGACAATCTGATTGGGTGGCACCAATATCGCTGCTATTAAAACAATCGTTGTTTCAAACCTTCATTAAACATTATCTAAACCTATTTTAATGATTTTACTTGAGCTTTATTCTTAATGTACCAGAATCACGTCCACATATTAACTTACACTTAATTTTATACAGGATCCCGACAAAGTCGGAGGAAACGTGGATAATGGAAAATTGTCGTAAAGCTTGGGACGAGCCAACTGGATACAAGCCAAATCTGTACGAAAAGTGGGCATCGGGCAGAAAAGGTGAATGCGAAGAAAGGGAGTCGATCGAATTTCAATTTTCGGAATATAACACTGTCAGCTAAGAAAGATCCAAATTTATTTGTATCTTTTTGTTATAAAGGAATACGTTTTGCACTTATAGTACCTATAGTAAAATTAATATAAAATTATGAAGGGTTAGAAAAGAATCATAAGGGTAATTAATAATTCATTTTTGGAGCTTAATTTACGTAATTTACATATATAATTATGATTTCAAATTTTTAATTGCGTCTATCACAAACGATGTAATTTGTTTAATTATCTTTTCTTTGCACAAATTTTACTCCGTATATTGATTATATGAAGAGGGACGTTGCAGACGATCATTTTTTGTTTTAGGTTTAGGTACTGCTAGTAGGTTGTGGAATGGTTTACTTTGGAGTTTTGGTCATATTAGGTTGTTTAAGTGGGTTATTGGGAGTAGAAAGACCACGATAATTATCATGGTGTTTGTTTAAATTGAGGTAACTACCTCTAGGAGAACTCTCCTAGAGGTAGGTATTTCTTCTTCACATATTATGTTTCGAACAATACTTTACGGTACAGTTTCTAATTGAAATTAAGTTAGCACCTCAAATATATTTTTACATAATATTTTGTGTCCTAATTTAGAGTGAGGCGACCATTTGAACCCTTTCACATTGCAGCGCTATGTTACCTGGTCATCTAAATTACCTTATTTTAATGGTATTCATTAGGACTCCGTGAATCTTCCACCGTCATATTTATGAATGCAACTAAACAGCGTAATCATACTACACTGTGAGTAAGAAAAATATTCAAAATCGTTATACCCCAAATTTAAAAATGGTGCCGAATTACATTATAGTATAAAGGGGGTTGCGACGTTCGAACTTGTATCTTCCATACAAGCGCTCTGACGAATACAATCCTTTATTGACGGTGACGTTAAAGTCATCAAAACTAATATAATTGTTAAAACAATGTACAATAAGTACGAAGATTAATTAGAACTGTAAACCTACAACAACTAGCGCAGAAACTATTATCTAAATTGATGGCTTATCCGTTAAATACCTAACTAGCAATAGAAAACCCTTTAGTCTTAACGTTCTAAATAATGAATTGTAAGGAAACCCTCAAGATTAATTAGTTACACGAAATTCCGTTGTAACAGCAGCGTAGAAACCTCGACGCCCCAACATTACCAACTTTCCCATTTACACAAAATTACAATACTTGCATAATTTACTGCGAGGGTTCTAAATAACTATAAAAATCAATAAGCTTTTATTCATCTCGGTCTGGGACAGAAAAAAACTATATAAGTAATATAAAAGATCAGTGCATTAAATGGCGATATATCGGAAACCTTACAAGGGTAAGAAGGATTGCGTGCAGGTACCAAGCTAACTAAATCAATTATTTTAATGGAAAGTGGAAGTGTTGTTAGCAGTGCTTTTCGTAGACTGATTGGAATTTACTTTTAGTGTATTATAGTACGGGAGCTACGGTCATTTTGGGCTAGTGAAAGTATACACGATAAATTTTTCACCGTAGGTAGTTTTCGATTCTTATAAGACTAGCACACACACATCACGAGCAATTCGTTCACAACGTAGAGTCCTACCATTTTGAGAGGTTTGTTATTGACGATCACGTGCCATGGCGTTTCAATTAGTTGGCGGGAAAAGTTTGTTTTGGGGTGTCGAGTTGCGCAGTCGTGTTCGATTGCACCTGGGTACGCTACAAGTTCCAGTAGTAAATACTCAATTTTGCAACTTCGAAAAACTTGTGGAAACTGGGGGGGGCGCCAAAAACCGCGATTTTTCCGGACTTTTTTCAGTTTTAACCTCGTAGCTCAAAAACTACGAGTTATAGTGCAAAGAATATGATTATCTTTTTTTAACTAGACTAAATTTGCTACAATTTAAGCCTAACCGGAAGTCTGTAAGTATAATAGTTTCCGACATACAGCTCTTCAAAAATAGGCAATTTTCCCCAAAATCTTTTTTCAACGTATCATCCATGTTTCGAGCCAGATATTGCCACAACGACGTGCCCTACGACTCTTGTCACGGGGAAAAAATTGTAGGACATTTTATCACCTTTTCTTTAAGCATAGATGCATTCCTGCGGGCCTAACAGTTCTCGAGAAAAAGACGGAAAATCGGAAAACAGTGAAATCCTCCACATATATGTAATACGTGGGTCAAGCTACAATTATTGAGAATAGAAAAATTGATAGAAGTTTTCAGAATTTTTATTTTAAATATGTTCAAAGTAATTGCCGTTCACAATAATACACTTAACCATTCTCTCCTTCCATAGTTTAAAAGCGTTCAGCCAACTGTCTTTAGCAATACTATCAAAATAAGACTTAACAGCGATATCAATCTCTTCTTCTGACTGGAACCTTTTCCCTCGCAAATATTTTTTGAGCTCAAAAAATAGCCAGAAGTCGCACATTGCCAAATCTCCTCCAGCATTCAACATATCTAATGTTTGTTGGCAAATTCTAACACGTTCTGCTTTTTGTAAATCTGTCAGATGATGGGGTACAAACCGACTTACAACCTTTTTCAAATGTAAATGTTCGTGCAATATTGATCTCACTTGCGAGGATCCAATCTTCAGTTTGGACTCTATTATGGCATAGGTAATTCGGTTGTCCTCTTCTACCATCTTCTTCGCTGCAGCAATATTTTCGGGGTTAACAGCAATTGAAGGAGGGCCAGCTCCTTTTCTGTGTACAACCGAGTTGCAACCTGGTTCAAATTCTTTATACCACCTATAAACCGTAGCTAATGATGGTGCAAGATCTCCAAACGCCGATTTCAAACTTTCCTCACACTCATATGCACTCAAGCCTTTCTTGAAATCATAGTAAATCATGATCTGAAAGTTCTCTCTTGACAATTCCATTTTTTTCAATAGCGGAAGCTTAATCAATGGGTTATTTCTCAAATACTATTCAACCGAATTTCACAAACTAAACTGACATTGACAAACAAAATAATGCACTATTTAATTAACAACAATTTCTTTTGCATGGTTAACTAGATTTTTATATTCTCAATAATTGTAGCTTGACCCTCGTAGCTTTAATATGATTAGAAAACATTTTCTGATTATTCTTATTTAGCCTAGCGAACGAACGCTCAAAAAGGGCTTGTAGACAGACTTTTTGATCCTAATGATTTTATTTCTGCGATGTGTTTGGAGGTGTTTGGTGATAATGATACGAAAAATCCCCGGCCCTACCGTATGAGCTAACTTCGTAGCGTAACAAAATTTGCGGATTTGTTTGGTTTTCCCTTTGTACCTCTTGCATAGGCGATCGTAGTGGGAAATGGCCAATTATAAAATAAAAGCTGCCTTGAGAAAATACTTTTGTTCTTTTCGTCAAGCATTAACCCTATCATAAATGTATTAAGAAAAGACTAGAAACCATTAAACATGGTGGCGCATAAGACTGAAATTGTTTGGCTAAGGATGCAGGTAATCTGTATTTAATACTCACATATCAGATTTAGCTCCAAACCTCCCACAAAATTAGTTGTTCTATAGTGCCCTCTATTCCATCTTGAATTCAACGTTTTTTTTAAATAACTATAACATCTAATCTATTTGAGATAAAATGTTAAACGGTATATGTATTTTATAGGAAATTTTATGGTCTACGACTTTTATTTCAGCAGTTTTTGCTATAAACCCAATACTTTAGGAGCTAGGACACAACATTTGCCGAAAAACGTCGTGTAAAACCGATTTAAAAAAAAATGTCAATTCTTGACAGCGAATATCTCTTCAACGGATAGAGGTAGAGAAAAAACTCATAGAAGCAAACTTGTAGAAAATTTAATAAGCTTTTTTTTATAATTGGCCATTTCCCATTACGATGGCCTGTTCAAGAGATGTAAACGGAAAACCAAACAAATCCGCACATTTTGTTACGCTACTTTTCGTATAATCATCACCAAACACATCCCAGAAATAAAATCTTTAGGATCAAAAAGTCTGTCTACAAGCCCTTTTTGAGCGTTCGTTCGCTAGGCTAAATAAGAATAATCAGAAAATGTCTTCTAATCATATTAATGCTATTACATATATGTGGAGTCGTAGCAATTTCACTGTTTTCCGGTTTTCCGTCTTTTTCTGGAGAACTGTTAGGCCTACAGGAATGCATCTATGCTTAAATAAAAGGTGATAAAATGTCCTACAATTTTTTTCTCCATGACAATGGTCGTAGGGCACGTCGTTGTGGCAATATCTGGCTCGAATCATGGATGATACGTTAAAAACAGATTTAGGGAAAATGCCTATCTTTGAAGAGCTGTATCTCGGAAACTATTATACTTACAGACTTCCGGTTAGGCTCAAATGGTAGAAAATTTAGTCCAGTTTAAAAAAGATAATCATATTCTTTGCACTACAACTCATAGTTTTTGATCTACGAGGCTAAAACTGAAAAAAGTCGGAAAAAATCGCGGTAATAGGATATCGCATGGCTCCACGTCCGAATAGCAACCTCGCGCAATTTTTGACTACATTGCTAACGTGACTAAATAAGTACATACCTATACCGATTTACTAGATTAATATTTCAGCCTTCAGGTATACTTTATAGGCCCACCACCATTCCTAAGTACTACAATTTTGTATTATGGAGTATTTCACATGTTAATATACGAGTACATAACATATGGGCAGTATTTAGAAGAGGTCGCGACAAATGTATCGTTTAGATGTTATTGCGTTACGAAATATTACCATGGTTTGTGAAATTTACTCAAAATTAACTTACCAGTAGAATACTATTAAAGATGGAAATCAAAACATTGTAATATGTAAATTTGTCTCTTAAATATTGCATAAATGATATACCACCAGTAGTAGTTGTCGATCGTTGTCTGTTTCATAAGTTTCAGTCATTAGTGATGTACTCCACACGCGGTCTTTATTATGTATTTTCGTTTCGCTTACTGCTACTTTCATATACATAAACTTTAGTATCATTGCGGCGTTCTGTAAAAATAAGTAGGAACAACCATTTAATGAAAAAATAAAATTAAGTGTTTCGGAAAATTGCGTCGCAATCCCACATAGACACGTGTAGGAAATGGCTTCATTAAACGAGAGCGTTGAACTTATTGATTCATCGAATTTATGTTTTAGGTAATGATAAAGTGTATATATATGTATTTGCGGATTTTAATAAAGTTCGTACTCTATGCTTTAAACTTGGAGGTCTTTACATCATTGCTCGAAAATTCACATGAAGACTTTCGCGTGCTGTGTAGGATAAACTATTTCAATTGATGTTAATGTACAGACAGTGTCAATGAAACTATTAAAACTTTCTGGAAAGGCGTCGTGACTTGAACTGCATTTGAGCGTCATTTATCGAACGCCAAAAGTGAAGCTGCAAATTATTATGGATATTTATATTAGCATTGACTAAAGGCTCAATCAACGATATTAGTTACTACACTACGTACCTACGTTTTTAAAGGTTGAGGACGTTTCCGAAAATATACGAAAATAGATAACGATTTCGTTCAAGCTGTTAAATTTAATGAAAAAACTTGGCATTTCCATGATCATGATGTAACCACCCCCTTAATACATTTAATGAAATTACGATGATGTCGACAGCGTGAAAGATGTTTTTTCACAAGAGCGAGCGTGGGATTCAATTAGTAGCTTAGAAAACAAAGTTTGTTTACCTTTTTCCGTTCTAACAACCACAACTTTTTCCATACGCACATTTCGTTTGCGCGCAAATTTGTGTAGTAATAATTAAAGCAAAACGTGCGAGCAGGATGTTCTTATTCATCATTCGTGCACTGCACTCTTATCCCATTTACTTACTGTAACAATTTCCTAAAGGTTTCATCTCCAAATCTGAGTAAGATCTTTAGAAAAATACATATTTGTGCAGTAGCTTGTAAATGGAGATCGATTCGAGCCTTCAGTCTAGTATTTTTATATATGTTAAATCTTGTTTAGTACAATAGTACGTATCAATCTCCTCGTGATAAGATTACAACAATTACCTATCCTACAAACATTCTCAAATAAATTCCTTCATAACAGCTATAATAACAAATTATTTAATATCAGGGCTATTGTTATATGATAATTTTGTTGATAAGTAAGTATAATGTTTGTTAGATCACTGTACAAATTTAGATAATTTGTCAGTATTTGGCAAACAATATTATAGATTAAAAAATCAATGATACGAAAGGGAAATAATGATGTGAAATAAAATTGATGTGCGATGGTGTTATAAATGTAAATTTTGTGAAAACATACAAGATGACCGAAGATCTTGATATTCACTCGAGGTATAGAATAAAGAAAACCCGGGAGAAGTTGAAAAATTCGTCGACGAACTGTGGTCGCTGTAATCCGTTTAAGACAATCAACTTTGCGGAAAATTTGGCAGGATAAGTTACTTTAGGCTTTAATCCAGTAAAAGAAACTAAGAAACTAAACTACGGTAACTTTCAAATTTCAACAATAAATGTTTATGGGCAATACCTTTGTCATAGGGAACGATTCTTATGTATACAGTGCTCGCCAAAAGGTCGGCACCAAATGGATTTTTTTTTTATTTTTGATTTTTTTAAAAAACTTTTTACGGCAATAATTTGTGCTTGTTTGAAAACCTATTTAACCCCTATCAGATAT
Source organism: Pyrocoelia pectoralis (assembly GCA_036250285.1). NCBI lineage: Eukaryota > Metazoa > Arthropoda > Insecta > Coleoptera > Lampyridae > Pyrocoelia > Pyrocoelia pectoralis. The sequence goes on along the minus strand of CM070074.1, from coordinate 89,023,257 downwards.
ACCGAGTGATTTTCACTTAGCTAGAAAATGGCGTTTTTCGAAATTGTCTAAATTCAAAGTGTGCTATTTTTCGTAAATTAAGCAAGATTTCAATGAAATTTTTTCATCGTCTGAAGACCAGAAAAAAAAATTTTTTCTTTAACTTCCGCTAAAACTAAATTTTTAATTTTTTGGACTATTTTCAAATTTTCACATGCCAAGACAAGATTTCAAAATTCAATTATACTTCGTTAAAATTGTTGAAGATTTATAATTGGAAAAAACATTAGAAATTGCTAATTATCCCTTTAGGTTTGTTATTTATTTACAGAAAAGTAATGTTGTTGCATAATCTTTACGTTTTTGGTGCAAATTACTTTATGGAAGAAATATGTTTCAATGAAAATTAATATCTATTTACGTGGCTTCGAAAAACTCTAATTTATCCATGCTGATGAATTACTTTCACAAATATCCTGTAAATGTTCTTTTACAGTTGCATAAACGAGGAGGTTTTTCTTTATTCAGTTTACATGTCAATTAAGTAGGCAGAATATGAGATGGCTGTGGATTGTTTTACTATTGACTGAATCATGTAAACTGAATAAAGAAAAATCTCCTCATTTAGGCAGTTGTAAAAGAACATTTATTGGATTTTTGTGAAAGTAATTAATCGACAAGGGTAAATTAGAGTTTTTAGAAGCCACGTAAATAGATATTAATTTTCATTGAAAAATATTTCTCCCATAAAGTATGTTGCACCAAAAACGTAAAGATTATGCAACAATATTACTTTTCTGTAAATAAATAACAAACCTAAAGGAATAATTAGCAATTTCTATTGTTTTTCCCAATTATAAACTATTAACTTTTTAACGAAATCACATTGAATTTTGAAATCTTGTCTTGGTATGTGAAAATTTGAAAATGTTGCAAAAAATTGAAACTTTAGTTTTAGCGGAAGTTAATGAAAAAAAAATGTTTTCTGGTCTTGAGATTGTTCGGTAAGCTAAAACCGACAGACGATAAAAAAATCTCATTGAAATCTTGCTTAATTTACGAAAATTAGCACACTTTGAATTTAGACAATTTCGAAAAACGCCATATTCTAGCTAAGTGAAAATCACTCGGTATATCTGATAGGGGCTAAATAGGTTTTCAAACAAGCACAAATTATTGCCGTAAAAAGTTTAAAAAAAAAATCAAAAATAAAAAAAAAATCCATTTGGTGCCGACTTTTTGGCGAGCACTGTATACTCCCTATTAAACAAGAATCTTTACATTGGGCATATACCAAGGTTCCTGGTCCAATACAAACGATGTAATTCGATCGGAAGATCTGCTGTACATTTGACTTTGAGCGTCTTTTTGTCTCTGATGATTATATGTTGACGACCTTAATTTGGATAGAAGGAAAAACAAATTACAATATAATTATGATATGTAACTCTAATATTATAAACCAAACTTATGTTATGTTATATTATACTAATGCTCAACGTTATCTTAAGTTATATTACGCTCTGTTGATATACGTCAAAAGGAAACGCAAGAAATAACATACTGATGACATACCAAAAGACTCTTTTATTTTCCAAAATATTTAATTTGACACCTTTGTCGCAAAAATGCAGGACATGAAAGTTTGAGGTCAAAGTCGTGACCCGTTTCCAGAATGTGGTTGGCGAACGAAGAATAAGAGAAAAGGTTATTGTGTTTCATACTGGAGTAGTATTCGGAGAATCTGGTGTGAAATTTACGGCCACATAAAATAAGTTACATGTGCCACAATTGCGCTTGTAGACACCGGACTTGTCGAGAGCTTCTTAAAGCAGTGTGACGAAGGGCCAATGTAGGGCAGGGAACAGTAATTGGGGGGAGGGGGTTCTGATGTGGGCAATAAAGTAGTTAGATGTTTAAGGTTGAATGACCTTCACATACGGGTAAAAAGCTTATAACGGGTGTCCCATTAAGAATGCACAATTTAATTTTTTAATAAAACACAATATTTACTTGAAAAATTCAAACATTTTTATTTTAAACTAATGAGTATACAATGCCATTATGTGTGGAATACAATATCGGACAAATGTCCGCCAAGACTTTATTGCTGACACACTCTTACTCTTTTTGCAAAATTTGTTATGACATTTTCGCACGTTTGTGTCTCGATATCCGCGATGACGCGTTTAATTTTGTCCTTTAACTCAGGAATTGTTCTCGGTTTCTTCACGTAAACACGTGACTTCACATAACCCCAGAGAAAAAAGTCACACGGCGTCATGTCGCATGATCTTGGTGGCCAATTCTGATCTCCATGGCGTGAGATGACACGGCCCGGAAATTTCTCCTGCAGCAATTCAATGGTTTCCCGCGCGGTATGACAGGTGGCACATTTTCACTAACCGCAATGTCTCTAGATGACAACTGAACCGTCGCAGGCACTGCTAGCCAAAGGAAACGAAAATGGAGCGCAATTTAAATTGTGCATTCTTATTGGGACACCCGTTAGATAGTGTAGTGAGGATAACCGTTGCGCTCGGCTATCTCGAAAATAAGGTTAAATTCCTGATTAAAATTAGAATGGCTAAGAGGGATGTTGAGCAGTCTGTTGAAATAAAATCTGAAAGAGGAAAGTTTGTGGGGCGTGGGATGAAAAGAGGTGTAGGGGTAGGGTATTACGTGGTCCGTAGTAGGGGGTTTGCGATATATAGCATCAAGGAGATGATCATGTCTGGTGATGGTTACATCTAAGTAATTGATGGATTTATTACTCTCTTTCTCATAAGTCAATTGAATGTTAGGATCTAAGGTATTCAACCAATGGTAAAAATCACAGATATCTTGATCATGACCTTCGAAGACCACGATGACATCGTCTACATACCGCTTGTAAAAGGAAATCCTATCCTTGAAGAGGTGATTATTGAAAATGTGATTAATTTCAAGGTCGGCAAGGAAGACTTCAACCAGGAGCGGAGACAAATTGCTGCCCATAGGCAAACCGGTCAATTGACGGTAAGTAGTATTGTCAAATTTGAAATAGTTTTGACTCTGGCAAAGACAAAGAAACATGCAAACAGCATCGGGGAGGTAATTCTTTATGATTGTAATGCAATCCTCGAAGGGGACACTGGGGAACAAGTTCACAATATCAAAAGATAATTTGAGAGTCAAGTTTAACGCAGAGCTTGGAGAGATGGGAGGTAAGCTCGCTGGAGTTTTTAATAGAGTGCGGGAACTGGAATTTTAAAAGGTTTTTAAGAGTGGGGTTGAGCCATTCCGCAATTTTGGAAACAGGGGTTTTTGAGAATGAAACAATCGGGCGCATGGGAACATTGATTTTATGGAGTTTAGGGAGAGCATACAATCTGGGGAAAACAGGGTTCATAAGGTTTTCCCCAGATTGAATCACATTGCCCTAATATGGGCACAGAATGACAATAACGTAAAGCTAGGTCTGCATCAAACGCAAAAGTTTTTGCTGCTATAGGATGTTCTCAGTATTCTAAGAGAAATGTGCTTTTTCACTGATTAGCCACACATTTAGCAAGCATTCTTATATAAATCATATTTCCGTATACTAATAATTTAAAATTGATAAATTTCAAAATGGAGATACTTTGGTTAAATATAAACTTTCAAATGTAAGCTTCCTTCTGCTGTTTGCTAAAACATTTTTGTATTGAGAACGTTTTCTAAACCCTTTATCGTTTCCTCTCGAAGCACCATGATGTTAAAACAATTATCCCGTACTTTTTAGACTATTCCACGATTTCTTATAATCATTACTTACCTCCTCTAACTTGTTAAAATAACGAAAAGGTATGGTAACCATAGTCTACTCGATCATAATTGATGAAAATATATTCGCTTACCTGTTTATTAAAAAAAATGGAAAATTAAGCTCTACAATGAGGCAACTAAAAAAGGATTTAAATGTGGAAGATTTGAAAATAGTGTCTTGCAACTCGATCCTACGCAGTTCATACCATGCGTTATTTGAATAGAATTATGCCCTACCGTATATGATACGAAATAAATTTCATACTGTGAGGAATCAGTGATTTTTATGTAGGAATTTCAACGCGAGTACGGTTCCACTTGTACAGCAAAAGACTTATTTGCTACCACTTTGGCTATTTAGATGCCAAAAACACAATGAGCTTCAAATGATTAGTTTAGTAATTCTTTGAATGATACCGTAGCATCTATCTGAATTATATGAACCGAATTTTGTGTTATAGACGCACAATCGGACATGGGTTCATCGAAATAGTGCAATAATAAAATATATATTGACGTCCATTTGCAACCACGTGTAGGCACTTCATCAAACTGCTTTTACAACGCCAACAATGATTTTTATTAATCAACTCGTAATTACTCTTCGCTATTTGCTTTCATTACCAAAACGTGTATTAATGAAAAATCAATAAGATATAAAAAGTAAATGCGCATCTTTTTATCATCTAAAAATAATATTATATGTTTCTAGGGTGGAAATTAAGCACACTATAATAAACTTTCGTGTGTTTAAATTTGTGGTATTAGAGAAGGTATTTAATCAGCTATAAACTAAAAGCCATATAATTTTGTATATATTTTTAACTTCGTTTAAATATAAAAATAAGTACATTCAAGTATAGTAACAAACATTTCAATTTAATGTGCCAATTTTTGCTACATTTCGTTTTTTTTCCATTCGTCACCAAAGATTATTAGGAAAATTATAACAAGAATAGAACACCCATTAAAATTCTAATGACTATTAAATATTTCGATATAGGCGGCATTTAACGTATGTATTTTCACTATTAAGTACATATTAAATTAAGTGTAATTACGAAATGGAGGTACCTTGACTGTATGTATTTATAAAAACTACTGGAATGTAAAATATAACTGTAACTTCAATTTGGTCGGCATAAACACTGATTGGTCCAATAACAAATGAAAATAAATTTAGATTAAGTCATTTGGACTTTCGCTGATTGAATTGACGTAGCTTTGCTTTCTGGAAGTTTTGCTGGATCCGCCCACATTTCTTCCACTTGTTGGTGTATCTTTCGCTACTTTTCCCACCTCAATGCTACCTGGAAAGCACCACATCTGCACTAAGCAAGATCTGAAATTGTCCGATAACACACCGTACAGTAACGGATTTACAACAGTGTTTAGTAAAGCGATAATAAGACACACTATAAAATATGTAGAGCGCATGAAAAAGTGAGTATCATCATTTGGACGTCTTCCATCTATAAATATCAGCAACATCACAATTGTTATAGGTAACCACATAAACAACACGACTATAACGTTTAAAAATAAAATGCGTACAACACGAATGTGTTTATTCAGTCTTAATTCTTCATGTTGTGATAAGGATCCGTGCCGTCCACCCGGAGAGCCAGAAATGTGACTGTTTGATGAAAATTTCCTCGGCCAAGGTGCCAATATATCACTAATACTGATTTCGCTTTGTCGCCTAATTTGGTCACGATTTCCACATCCTTTTGCATCGGTTGTACTTACCACAACGCACGATGCTGCCCAAGTATTTCTAGTAGAGAAAATTTTGTGAAATATCCTTTGGTAATTATAAACCAGTACGATCATAGGTAATAGACATGCGATCAGTACGAGTGGTACGACGAATATATACGAGTAATGAATCGAATCTGATTTTGGAAAAACTAGCGTACAAATAATTTTATTTTTATCGGCCTCTATTTGTCGAAACCAGAACGTGACGGGAATAAATACTAACGATGTCAATAACCATGTGGTTGCAGCGCATAGAGTAGCTTGTTTTGGTTCAATTTTCGATCGGTACGGTGGTACAACAATACATCTGTATCTATCCATACTAATTAAGCAGAGAGTCCATAATAAGACGATTCCGGATACAAACTGAAACAAAAGAATTAATTAATTTGTAGTCTCATCTGTTTGTATCATGGTTTATGACTAATAAAATCGTCCAAGATGAAACCGAAACAATGAACGCTTACATATGCCAGCGTAGGTGGATCATTTAGAGGGCGGCAAGGTTTTCCATCTGTTACAATGGTCATTAATTTTTATTCTAATAAATAAAGTAATTACCCTGGTTAGATATTTATTTAAAATGTTTATGAAATAAAGGTTATAGTCTATAGTCTGTAATTTAAAAAAATAAATAAAGGTCGCTAAAGTACAATCTCATCAGGGAACCTTTGGTTTATTTCTATTAATCAAAAGCTAATTAATTATTATTATATTCCTGTAGATGTTTGCCATTGTTTTATGGATACAGGGCGATTATTTATTATTGTTTATAAAACTTTACAAGCTAAAAATAAAATTATATCGAAATAAGAAAATTTCAACTCCGTACAAAGAGGTTAAAGATTAGATAAAACAGTAACCGCCATAAATGACAAAGGAACGTTAAAAACGTATAGCGATTTTCAGTACGATAAATCCTTTCTAACGTGGGGTAGTTCAAAATCAATGCTAATATCTTCAAACTGGCAAAGGTTTTCGAAAAAGTTGAAATAATATTTTTCAAAATTCTATAAATTTTTGAAAATTGGTGTGTAATTACAAAGTTATAACAAAGGGTATAATTTTTACCAGTTTTTCACTAATAAATTTTTTGTAGCATTTGTTTTCCAATGTGTGGTCAGTATGTATGTAATTTGTTAACACATTACTTTTTCTTTTTGTTAAGTTTATCCATTTATTCAAAAATTGCAACAAACCAAGAATTAAGTTTGTCCAATATGAAATAGTTTGCACGGCAGGTAGTTTTTGCGTAAAAGTCATTGATCACGCTACATTTGTTACGTTGAATGAATAAGAGATGTAAACTGAAAGGGTCCTTAGATGTGCAACTATTCAATACAATTCCCATCCGTGGCCCAGGTTAAAAATTATAGAATAAAATTTAGCCAAAATTGTTATTTGTGCTACAATTTCGTGTGGAGCACGTCGAAACGTATTGCATCGATGACCAATAAGGGAATTTCATGCATTTTAGCCTACCATATAGGTTTTTGACTAAGACATACCAAAATTTATCAAAATAAGTAACGATAATGCTTCGATATTCCGCTGTATCGATTTCTTTATTACAATTATTATTAAACACTTACCTACTATACGTATATTGCGGTTTCGCCGAAATATTCTGGTACAATTTTTTGGTGTACCCAAAAATCAGTTTGTATTTTAATTAAAATTAAAGAATTAATTAAATTCAGCTAGTTTAGCCAATTAGAGTAACGTTGTACCATAGATGTTCAACAGCAAACGGCAGTATGTCTCCTATTTGGAATAGTGGAAAATGCTTTCCAATTCCTACCAAAGCAAATAAGCAATTGAATATTTCGAGAGAATGCGATGTGGGCCGGTTAGGCAGCAATATTACCTTTTTTTTCGATTATTGCATCCTCAAATTGCCGCAATGTGACACATGGATACAAGATAATTACACAATTGTAATGAAAGGTAAAGAACCATAAAGCAACAAATTACGTGAAATATCATTAAACTAGAGATAATAAGAACTTCCACCCTTCTTTCCCTCTACCTCTCCTGTATTTAATTTAATTGCAGTACACATAGAATAAGCTAAATAACGTGGTTTTACGGTTGGCCTTAGTGCGTGAAGCAAGTCATTCATTGTATGTAACATGCGACCTAAGTGAATATTCAGAATCCTCAAAACGCCTCATCTGCACTCCCTAAATACCTTGCGAATGTCTGTAAAAAATGCGTGGTTTGAGAGTTTCCAAACAAGACGCCATTAGTAACACGCTAAATTCTCAAGCGTAATTCCCCCTTAAACTTGCAGGAAAACTGTTACACCAGCTAACATTAACGTTTAGCAAACATAAGCGTTAAATTAGGAAATACAGTAGAGCGGATGCTGAAAATTTGATGCATTGTTCGCTCCTAACTAAATACATTCTCCACACTACCATTTAAACTGCTTATTTTTATTGCATCCGTTTTGTGAATATTTTGTAACAATTGTATTATAGGAGCAGTTCTAAAATCATTGGCTTTTCTTCTCTGTTTTACTAACTTGATCTCCCTATTATCAAAAGTAACGGAATGGAGATGAAGTGTAAACTAATTGATAACACTGTTGTCATATTCAGGACACGACCATAAAACTCTTTATTTATAATCTCGGTCAGAGGCATTTTTTTCTATTGACATTTATGTTTGCTTCTTAATAGAGCATTAAATATTTATTTCTCCATAGTGGGCAATAGATCAAAATCTATATTTAATTGACAGAGGATGTCAAGCTTTAAGAGATAGAACGGCGGAACATAAGAAACTGATATACCAAAAATTGAAAATGTCAGGTGTATTTTTATTTATTTGAGGTACGTCGGTAAATATTGACTTTGAGCCTACGTAAATATCTGGAACAGGAAATTATGTAACACACAAGTCCGTCCTGTCGGTTACAATAGGGCTGTCTTATTCCCAAAGGAGCTTACCTTTTGTTTAAAGTAAATATCCCGAAATGGCGTTAGATTGAAAAGCTGAACTCTTAAATTGGAATACGTCAGATTTAGAGCTTGTGTAGTTATATTACCTCGATGAAAATACTTAACGATATAATAAATATTTAATTTGAGTCATTTTTCGAGTAAATAGCTTTTTCAGTGAAGTTTTGCGTAGATAAAATTACACGTGCAAGTGTAATAAACAGAGTAAATTCGACATAAACTTAAGTCAATAACTCCAGTCACATACAAGACATAAAAGATAAAGGTCGCAATTAATAAGATTTCAAATTAGAACAATCTTTTATTATGGTTTCATTTTATGTGTCGCTTCATTTTATTTAATGCTATTAGTTTTCATTCTTTCGGAGACGCATACAAATGATTTTTTGTCTGTGACGTTATCCATCCAAATGTCTGTATTAAAGTTAACATGATGGCTTAAGGGAAAAGATGAAAATTAACAAATTAGATGAAAACAAACAATAAACAAGTAACATTTTTGATAATAGGTAAATTAACAATGGCCAATTCAGAGGCACCATTGGTCTTTGTTAATTTATTAGCAAAAATGTTACTCGTTTATTGTTAGTTTTCATCTAATTTGTTAATTTTCATCTTTTCCCTTAAACCATCATGTTAACTTTAATGCGATAATCTTACGTCTAAGCTTGAAAATGAAACTAGGAAGTATCGAAACATGTCGCTCCGTTTAATTTAAAAATTGTTACCTTTGATGATTTATATAATTTTGTTTCACCTTTGGTTAAGGTTAGTCACCATTAATTATTATTATTACCCGTCAAAAATTTTACCTCCTGCCAGTCTTGCAAAGCTGGTAGTTTCAGTACCTTAGGGTACTTTTATACAAAAAACATAACAATATTTCATCCATTAAATTTCATTGTTAAAGGGGAGGTTGTCGTTATTTTATTTATCTAATCAACCCCTTTGTGATTGTGACCTCAAATCATGAATTCTTGTTGAAACAAATCACAACCTGCTAGATGGGCTCATTGGAAAGTGAACAGTCCTCATATACAAGGGTTATCTGAAAAGTTTCCGACCGCAACGTAAAGATAGCGGCACTCGTCAATAAAAGCTAGTGAATCTAGTTGTGCATCTTTTGACAGTTGCTCACCAAGGTTTCAGCCATTTTGGACGCGCAGTTTTTAGTCGACAGTCGTTTGAGTGAGTCGATGTGAGCGTTTTTGTGAAAATGGAAAAAATTGAGTATAGAACTGTTATTAAATTTTTGTTTTTGAAAGGCAATACACCTACGCAAATCAAACATGAGTTGGACTCTGTGTATGGGGACTCTGCACCATCATTTACCACAGTGAAATTTTGGACAGTTGAATTTAAACGTGGCTGTAAGAGCTTGAGAGGTGATGAACGTTCAGGACGTCCAAAACTGAGGCTACTGACGATAACATTGCTAAAGTTCACAAAATGGTGTTAGACGACCGCCGAATTAAAGTGAGAGAGATAGTAGCTAGAGGTTATGAAAATGTCCAAAGAACGTGTTTGTTACATATTAAATGAAGATTTAGGCAGAGGAAGCTGTCTGCGCGTTGGGCGCCGCGTTTACTCACGTTAGACCAAAAACGTGTTCGAATGAACATTTCCAACGCTCTGTTGGCGCAGTTTGCAACAAAAGCCAAATTGTTTTTTTCCGCTGGGAAAGTGATGGAGACTATTTTTTGGGATAGTCATGGAGTTACCTTAATCGATTACCTTCAGAAAGGAAAAACCATTACAGGGGCATACTACGCATCATTACTTGTCAAGCTGAGAGCAGAAATTGCGGAAAAACGGCCACATTTGCAGAAAAAGAAAATCCTGTTCACCATAATAACACGCCGTGTCACACCTCAGCGGTTGCTAATTCAGAAATTACGGTTTGAACTGCTTGACCATCCACCTTACTCACCAGATCTAGCCCCAATCGACTTCTTTTTGTTCCCTCATCTAAAAGCTGCGCTCGGAGGACAGATTTTCGTCAAATGAGGAGGCAATCACCTTCGTGAACAATTATTTTGCAGAGAAAATCGCCGATTACTATACCTATACTATACCTACAAAACTAAAATTTATTACCAAAGGTTCTGTTCAGGCATCTATTAATTTTTTCTTGGCATGTTCCACTCAATTATTCCAAACGCATTTTGTTTCATTTTGTAATGTTGATCCGCAGAGTTCTAAAACATCCATAATTTTGAAAGTTGTGGTTGCTTTTGCAACTTTATTTTTGATATAGGCCCATTATTTTGTTACTACCTCCAGCAAATATTGCTTTTTATAAATCTGTTGCAAGATAATTCATGATGACAAATTCCATCCAACTAAATTTTTTTAAATAGTTCGCACCATGCTTCGTCGGTGAAAAATATGTTCTATTTTGTTTTTCTATACCTTTTGATTGAGCTCTTTTAACAGCCATTGCTGTAGTTTCCATCAAGGTGGGCCTGTTCTCCAATTTCTTTGACCCACGTCTTTAATTGTGGAAACTTTTTTCCACATAAAGATTTAATATCTGTCTTCAGAAAATCATCGATATTGACCTTCGGTCTGCGACACTGTCCTAGTAGTACTCGCCCTTTTTCCACTCTTGTAATCCTTCTTTCGCTAATACAAAAATTAAGAACTAACATTAATAATATCATTATAGATACGGTGAATACGGCGTATAAAAAGCGGCAAATGAAAATAAATACGAATGGAAAACTGAGAAACAGAAGGAAATTTCCTATAAAAGTTTTCACTCTCCGCAGCAAATACAATCTTAAGAGAAGTTTTTCTTTTATATCAATTTTCAGATACTGTCATTATTACCGGGGGGTGATAATACTTAATTTAATAAAAACGTAGAAATTAGTGAAAAAGAGCATAAAATAAATCATGTAACAGTAATATTACTCAATATGGTGTCATGGGGATTACTCTACGTTTATTTTATTAATCGAAATATATCAAAAGGAGACCTCAGAGTATATTCTCTTTATTCCAGTAAATGATCTCTCATTTTCATTTAAATGGGGTTAAAGGGGGCAATAACCGAGTCGACATGTACACAAAATCCGAAGGTAATTAATATCTAATTTAGGTCAAGTCGACGTCATTTACTTATTTAGTAATAATTAACATATGGGCCGATTCGAAGGGGTTAATTTTCTTTTCAAATGATTAATGAGGACACTTATTTTAGGAAAACGCGCTCTTTTGTGCACATCGTTTGTTTACACTGATGTTTATCCGAACAAAAAAAAACCCTTTGTGAAACTAGGTCATTAGTTTTGACGTTCTATAGCGCTCGACAGTTGACAAATAGTTTAATGTAACTAACTCTATCTTCTTTTTTATTACCTGTGTGTAGGGTATAAATCTGCAGGCAATATCACCCAGAATCCAAGATGGAACAATTCTTGTATACGCTACAGCAGGAATCGACAGAGCGAACAATAAATCTGCAGCTGCCAGGTTTAAAACGAAACAGTTGGTTACTGTTCTCATATCCGGAAACCTTTAAACAAACGAAACATGAGTTATATTGTGTTCATTCGTAAAATTTGATTTATAAGCAATGCCCACTGATACAAATTTCATTTTTCTGTAGTCACTAATCGCGTTTAGTTCTCAAACAATTTCTTGCTGAGACTTCTCAAAATGAAGTATGTTAGTAGGTGTAGGTATATCGGAATTCGGAATACATTAAATCTAAATTTACCCGACTTCATAGCAAATAATTGTTACCGTAATTGCTATATAGGGTGTTTTTTGGAGGCTTTGGTTAGACATTTCTGGGAAAGTTTTATAGGTGGGTTTTTGAACAGAGAGAGTGACTTAGCTTCTAACTTTGGAGTTTGGTGGGTCCATAACTGATGTTGAATTTTATGTGTAATTGAATTGTAAATTTAAAAGCTTAGAAAGTTGAAAAATTGTTTGCAAAAATTAAGGGTTAGTACAACTCAAAATGGGTTACCAAATCTAACCAAATAGGTAGGTAATAAGTCCACTAAACCTAAAAAATTTTTGTTTTTTGTTCTGCATTTTGGTGTAAACTCATTGAATACTTAAATGTTGTACATCCATCACTAATCAAACAACACAAAATTACATGCCGCTTAAGTAAATTCTTTTGATAGCTGACGTTTGAAACAATTTTTAATTGTTTCGATTGTGCGTTCCGCAGTTAATATTTGAGATAAGAATTGTTTCAATGAGTTTACACAAAAATGCAGAAAAAAACATTAAAATTTGTCAGCGAAACTTCGTATTTGGATTATTTTAGTGATTAACAACAACTTTGTTTAATACTTTTTGTTCTATCTTCATCGTCACTATGACTTTACTTGAAACGGTAGTTTCATCACAGTTGGCTAAATTTGGAAAAAATATCATTCCTACATAAAGACTCATCTTAATGGCCTTTATCACTGGTAAAATTTTGATACTAATTGCACTATTAATTAAGAGTTATTTGAGTGTCTTCGTGTAAAGTGAGACACACTGTACGTTTTAACCTGTAACTTTCATGTTTCATATTTTGTGCAGGTACATGAGAATCCAACTAACGTATTCAATGGGGCGCACTAGTAGCAAAATTGAGTAACAGTATTTGTAAAAATATTCGGTATAGAATTGGAAATTTTTCATTTATATTAATAAGATCTTAACAAGTAAAAGAAGTGGCAAGTGAATAGTCTGCATAAATTGTGCTCCATCTATATTGTGTCAGCAATGTCAAAAAGTCTTCAAAGATTAAATTCTGTTCTGTGCAATGTCTAACAAACACCGAGCATTGTGCTGAAATATCTGTGCTGGAATCGAAAGCCAAGCTAAAAAACTTGCAGTTTCTTAGGTTTTCTATTATGTTATCATGAATATATGTATTTGGAAATTTCTTCAATACGCCTCACGCAGGTTGAATCGGAGAGGTGCAGTTTTTTTTATTTCAGACACTATTACTTTTTTGTTACTAAATTTATCAAACAGTACATTAGCACCACTACCGAAACATTCCTTTACAATTTCGGCATCGGTAAACGGTTTCATATGCTTACCAAGAATGTAACAAATTTCATAAGATGCCTTAGTTACCGCAGAGTCTTGCGATAATGCCACGGACATAACATTTTGTTGCTGTTGCAATGACCTCTTGAAAAAAGTTAATTTCTCACTTCTTAAGGGTGATCCAGGAGAGGAGGATAAGTTTCGTTGAAAGATTTGTGTTTTGTGATAAAACGACGAGCGATATTATATTTCTTTAATATAATACTTTCACGGCATATTAAACAAGTAACTGCGTTATTTTTGTTAGGCACAACAAAATATTCCGTTTCCCACTCGTCTTCAAATAATCGATTTTCATCAGATATTTTTCGTTTACACTTAGAAGGCAATCGTGACATTATTTTTGAATTAAAATAACAGTTAAACAGTTTCACAACAAAAACACCAATTAACTGGAACAACCGAGAGAGATTCACTTAATTCTTAATTAGCTTTGATTGTTATTATATCTAACGTTCAATAAACAAACAAATTCAATACACTTTGCAACCGTACGTGGGAAAGTGGTAGAAGAGGAGATTCCCTGTTTCGCTCGCGCGTTTCAGGGTTGCCGTGGTACTTATTTTACCCACACTCTCTGTATCCGCGCGAAATTTAAAATGGTAGACTATTTATGTGCCTTTGCCAGGTGGGCCACTTACAAAAGCTCGGCGGGCCGTATTCGGCCCGCGGGCCGCAGGTTGAGTATGACTGTTTTGGTTGAACCCTTGAGTGTAGATGCAATGGTTGGGCCGTTGAATCATTTCTTATTCAATGGTTGAACGTAGTGGAAAAGTCATGAAGTAATTTGAAATTCATGGCAATGACAAGTTAACATTCCACATAATATGTAATCGCATTTTATCTTTAAAGGTGAAAAGTTAGTAGGCAATGTAACTAGAAAGGGCAGTAAGAAACACAATCGAATAATGTATCCGCAGTAATTAAAAAGAAAGCTCTTTCAAGAAAAGAAGTACATACGTACAAACAGTTATCGAGTTGAAAGGTTAGAACCTTCCTGTAATTGAATTACTTGCACTGCTTAATATATACGAATGAATAAGAAGCTGCTTTATACATCAATTTAATTTAGATTATGTAGTTCGCACAAGCAATTTATAATTGGTCCCTGTAACGAGTTCCTTATTTTCTTGTAAACAGTGTGAGTATAAAGAATAGCGAAATTGGGGCAACCTTGGCTACACGTTTCCAAAAAAAAGGCCATTACAGCAATCATCTTACAGCTTTCATGTTTTTATTCCTAATTTCTTTCCTTATTTATTTCGGTTCGAGTAAAAAGAGAAAAAAAAGAGAAATGTAAGTACATAGGTACATTAAAGAGACGGAGTCTCATTAAATTCGTAATGCGGTGTATACTTTATAGACCGATATCAAATTACTCGGAGTATCCCAATTTATAGTTAAGCCAATTATTTATTTATTAAGGTTGAGCTAAAATTAAACTACGTCCTTTAACCCTCGGTTGGTCGCATGGGGGACAGGTGTCAACCATATACTTGCAACTGGCAATTATTCTTATTGTATTAGGCTTAGGCTAGTATGGTTTTTAGTACCTTTTAATTACATCATACCGTAAGGGTCTGCATAGCTACAACATGATTCATACTGCATAAAGGCAATTAGCAGCCGAAAAAGTGTCGTGGTGACGACGCCGACGGTCACCCACGCGAGTAATCGCGTTACTGTTTTTGTAGAAGGCGTTCGAAAATGTTACTTTTATTGTGGTAGCACGCGGGATAAAACAACAAGGAGATATGGTATTCTAGCTGTAATCGGTGGGCACGTAGCGAACATTTAATGGACGTGTGTGTAAAATGCTGTGAGAAATGAATGAAACATTTATAATAGTTTAATTTAATAATACCTAGTTATTAAAAATATCATTGTTTTGTGAAGTACTTGTTCAATACAGTTCTTTAAATCTATCTAGCATCTTCATTTTTGTATTGGAATCAATATGAAGTCATAATGAGCGAAAACAGTGGTGGTTGACATATGTCACCCACGCGACCAAACGCGCCACAAAAAGGTACGCGACTAACCTAGGGTTAATGAAAATTCATCTCAATTCCGTTTGAAGTCCTCTTCGGGTATGAACTAGTTCAAAAGTGCGCAAGAGAATTGATTTTTAATTTGAATTTTCAAAGATTGTAAATTAAAAACTTTTTCATATAGTATACTTAAGGTAATTAGTGCAGAAATGGATATTTAGAATAAAGGTTTCAAATACTTCTTTATAAAAGCGAAATCTCCCTTTTATATATTATAACGAACAATTTCGGAGGGATGGAGCAAGTGGTTGAAAGTTTTTGCTTTAACTCTTTTACTCTTGTATTGGGAAAAATTTTAAACAGTCCCCTTAACCATTACAGATTCTATCTTTGCATTATAATAATATAAATTTTACTAATTAACACATAAGATATATCTTAACGTGAATGGTACGCTTTGTTAGTATGTAATCTAAAAATTTTATTTATTTTCTTGTCGCTTGTCGATAATATTAAATATAAACGGGGGTATACGCGATTCTCGCGTTTTGCGTGCTTTGGGGGAGGGGGTATCTGTGATTGTAGGTTGTAATAGCTTTTGTTTTAAAATATCACACCTTGTTGAGCTGGCTTAGTTGCTTGAAAAAAGAAAAAAAATTTACGTTTTTGTACCTTTTCAGATTTTTGACCCTGTAGGTATCTGTAATTTAGCAAGTTATTAAAGTAACTAAAATAAAGGATTACATTTACTTACATTTGACGTAAAAATCACAAAAATGGGTTGATATTTGGTAAAGATATACGAATTCGTTCCTACCTACTTATAGTAAATTTTTACCAATTATTAAAAAAAATGTAAAATGCAAACTTTTTGGAATAGATTTGAGACCAAAAATACATAATGGCC
This sequence comes from Pyrocoelia pectoralis, assembly GCA_036250285.1. Classification (NCBI taxonomy): domain Eukaryota; kingdom Metazoa; phylum Arthropoda; class Insecta; order Coleoptera; family Lampyridae; genus Pyrocoelia; species Pyrocoelia pectoralis. The sequence goes on along the minus strand of CM070074.1, from coordinate 89,006,797 downwards.
CTTTCACAATGTTAATTACGTCTTTGCACATAGTCTTTGCCCAAAAATTAACGAAAATATAACAAATTCCGTGTGAACTTCATAAGGATAGTTTAGAATGAATTTTGAATGTAAAAGAACTCAATTTGGACACTGGCAACTTTTTGGGAATACGAATGGCCTTAGGGAGAACGTTTTAACATTCATCTTTAACTATAGTAAAACTAAAAATACCATAAAACATAAAATGTACAAATAGAAGCTGGTCTAACGTTGCATAACATCTGTTTTATAGAAAGACCTTCTCTACCTTAAACAGTTTCAAATTTTTGTTTATTTCACTAACTAAAGGCCACCATTTACACGTATATGTACAGCAGTAAATATGGATTTTACTTCCTCTTAATTACAATATAAGTTGTATATTTAGAAGTATAGTCAAAGTATAGGTATTCTCTTTGGTATAGTGTAACGTAACAATACACTTGCCACCTACTTTCATCAATAGATATTAAGTTAAATATGTAGACAAAAACATTTTTCTCGGTGAAAACATTCGACTATGTATGTTACCTACAACGTCGTCCATCGTTCAAAATCACTAATTTCGAAATAAGCACACAAACATGTACATTTCGAAAGTTACCGAAAGAAGGTATCGGAACACATAAAGTAGTCTACGATGAATGCTGTTACTACTTTTTACATCATTTTAACCATGAAAATGTTAACGCGAGGCATAATAGAATCATTTTTCATCATTTAAATAACTTTTCAACTTGAAATAATTAAATTTCCATGTTATCGAGAAAAAGTTTCCGATACTTCTCATTTTGAAAATTTTCGCGAAAATACTTCCTGGCATTGTTTTAATGTTCGAAATGGGTTAAGGACCTCGGACAGACAAACTTTGCATGTTTACACAAAATTTTCACCCAAAAATAAGCACAATAGCGAATTCTATTTTACACGTAATCTCCATAAGGAAACTTTGAACGTATTTTCTAAGTAAAGAAAATATATTTAGACACAAATACCGCTTGAATAAGATGACGGACTTTTATACTAAAATGTTTAAAACTTACTTTGAAAAAAATTAGTGCAGATATTTACGTAGTTTGCGGGGTATCTATAATTGTAGTATTAATTTGTAGGTTATAAATTTATAATAGCTTTGGTTTTAAAATATCACATCCGCATTCGTCGGGATTCGGCGACTGTCGGAAAAGTGCACAGCAACACAAACATATACACACGTCTCGGTTATTATACAGGGTGTTTCAGAATAAGATGCTAACCCTTAAGGGTGTGAATCCTTATGTGATTTTAGGAAGAAAAGTTCATATAAACCTATGTCCTAAACCTCTTAACTTTTGAGCTACAAGGTGTTAAAGTTTTAAGAAAAAAATCGTTTTTTTATCGTATCTTTAATAATTTCCTAGATATTTTTATCAAATTTGGCACACGCCCTCTAAGCATTAATTGTTTTGTCATTGCAATTATTTCCTTGACAACAAAGTTTCTAGCCATTTCAGAAATCATAGGCACATAGCGGCATGCGCATTAAATGCTTTTTATTTTTTTTTATCGGAAACCGTTCGTCGGACGAAAAAAAGTCAAAAAATCAAATTTACCCTAAAATGAATGGGAATTTTAAAAATAATTTTTATTTTAACAAAAAGCAGTGGCGTGCATAATATTTTTCCAAAAATATCTAGTTCACATCCTGTACGGAAGCCACTGGTTAAAAAATTAAAAAATCTTTTTTATCAAAAAATGGCTGTTGATGCTTAGAGGGCGTGTGCCAAATTTGATACAAATATCTAGGAAATTATTAAAGATACGATAAAAAAACGATTTTTTTCTTAAAACTTTAACACCTTGTAGCTCAAAAGTTAAGAGGTTTAGGACATAGGTTTATTTGAACTTTTCTTCCTAAAATCACATAAGGATTCACACCCTTAAGGATCAGCATCTTATTCTGAAACACCCTGTATAGTGATTGTATTTTTTATTCTTACTCTTGAATATAAAAGATGGTCATCCAAAACATAGGGTCGCGACGGTCGTCTTTTCCACGGATGTAAACTGGTTTCTGATTCATAAAAATCGTACGGATCACTCCATCCAAATTTCGAAGTCAAAGCACGGGATTAAATAACACGGTTTCGATGTCATGCCTTGTATGTACATCTTATCAGGACAAAGTTAGAAGTTATACCTACTGAACTTTATTAGAAATCCAAAATGGCTTTGTAAAAATATTATGCGTGATTTTATGGAAGAACTGCCTTCTCTATTACGTAAACACCCACATCTCGTAAACAACCGGTGACTGTGCTTGCGGTCGGTTGGTGGAACCTTGTTTCCATTTCTATTTTGTAACACTAATATAGATTCAGAAGTGAGAGGCATAGTAGGTATTATACAGGGTGTCCCACTGCTCCGTAATCTGTCGATAACTCAATATGGGTTGAAGATACAGAAAAAAGTTTCAAATAAAAGTTGCTTTGATTTGAATTGCGCATTTTATAAAAATATTCTTATATCTACAGTATGTTGCATTTTCACGTGGCAGGAAAATGTCACTTTTTTTTAAATGGCACACCCTGTATTTTTTTCTCTTAATGTATCGACCAACCATATTTGTATCACGCCTAAAATTTTTTTTAATATTGGATGTGCGGTTGCCAAGTTATTAATTATTTTGTCAAAATTTGGTACAATTCAAGGTCGGACTATAATATTCATAACTAAGTTATTCTTCAAAAAAGGAAAAATTTATTTGACGAATAATATTACCCTAATGTCGTGTTACTCTACAAAAAAAAACTAAGTGATTAATTTTATACCGAGTGTTTAAAATGAGAATTCAAACTTTGTGAACTTTAAATAGAATTTATACGAATATTTTAAATGGAACACCCTGTATTTTTATTTACTATCAAATTCTCGACAAAAAACCCTATTCAACGGTGTATTATTTCCTCGTATTATTTTTTGTACTTTTGTTAATATTTACGATTTTTAAAATTACACGTAAAAAATTTGTTAAAAGTAATTTTTATTTAATTATTATTACAAAATACCGTTTAAATAGTTGGTATCAACGCAAAAGAACAAAATTCAAGTCCTGTGACTATCTTAAGTTCTAAATAATTAAAGCAAAACAACAGTTAGAGGTGAGCGCGAGAATTGGATTTACTGTACCCTAATAAAGTAGAGGAGGCCCTGTTCCTTGGCCGCCAAGGTCACCGGACCTTACCTTTATGGATTAATATCTTTGGGGAAGTGTTAAATCGCAAATATATCAACAGCTGCCACAACACGAGATGACATGAAAATTTGAATTCGAGAGGCGTTTCAACCGATTACTCCTATGACTTTAAACAATGTGAGATTATTTAGGGTTAGGCTTCAAAAGTGCATTGATCAAAGTGGAAGACATTTTGAACATTTACTTTAATGAGAGATAGGTATTGTATTTATTTTCTATTTTAATTTTCGAGAAACAACGTTTATTAAAAATTCGAGAAATACCGTTTACTAAAAATTTTGTTTTAATTATTTAGAAATTATGATAGTCACAGGACTTGTGTTTTGTATTTTTGCGTTAATAACAACTATTTAAACGGTATTTTGTAATAATTAAACAAAAATTACTTTTAACAAATTTTTGTACGTAAAATTTTAAAAATCGTAAATATTAACAAAAGTACAAAAAATAATACCAGGAAATAATACACCGTTGAATAGGGTTTTTTGTCGAGAATTTGATGATAAATAAAAATACAGGGTGTTCCATTTAAAATATTCGTATAAATTCTATTTAAAGTTCACAAAGTTTGAATTCTCATTTTAAACACTCGATATAAAATTAATCACTTAGTTTTTTTTTGTAGAGTAACACGACATTAGGGTAATATTATTCGTTAAATAAATTTTTCCTTTTTTGAAGAATAACTTAGTTATGAATATTATAGTCCGACCTTGAATTGTACCAAATTTTGACAAAATAATTAATAACTTGGCAACCGCACATCCAATATGAAAAAAATTTTCAGGCGTGATATAAATATGGTTGGCCGATACATTAAGAGAAAAAAATACAGGGTGTGCCATTTAAAAAAAAGTGACATTTTCCTGCCACGTGAAAATGCAACATACTGTAGATATAAAAATATTTTTAAAAGATGCGCAATTCAAATCAAAGCAACCTTTATTTGAAACTTTTTTCTGTATCTTCAACCCACATTGGGTTATCGACCGATTACGGAGCAGTGGGACACCCTGTATACAAGGTGGTGAATTGAACAAACGTATCATTATAGTAGTTATCTGCGAAAAACTGGACAGGCGATGCAATATACGCAGACTTCACGAAAGCTTTCCTCAGGATAGTATTGCTACTAAGTTATATAACTTTTACTTTCACGAAATTGTTACTAATTGTTATTTCTTATCTTGCTAATCGTAAACAGTATTTAGTATACGAACAACTTTATCTTACTGCGCCTTTATTCGACCTCAGGAGTGCCCCAGGGATCCAATTTAGGTCTCCTGCTTTTCTTACTTTATATAAATGAACTGTCATATGTCATGCGCCATGCTAAACTTTTCTTTGCAGATGACTTGAACATGACATTTCAAAACATAACTGCAATTAAATCTTTATTCTTTTGCTTAATACCTATCAAGCTTATAAATACTGTACCCTTATATTTTACTCGAGATACGAGTTATCAAATACGCAACATAGGGACTGTCCAAAGAAAACTTCTTTTAAATACCGTGATTTTTAAAAATTTCGGTATTGACATAAACCTTTAGTATCTACCCACGTTGTTGTCTAGATATCTTAGTAGTTCAGTTTAATTGTTAGTTATTAGTTATTATATTGTTATCTTCTATTTTTATATATTTGCCTATGCAATTTATATTATTATCTTCTGCGTTATAATTTGATTGTAATCTGTTGGGCAATGAAATGCATATTACTATTATTATAAGGATTTCTATACAAAATTTTTAATATGCCACTAGTGACTCGATAAATTATTTTAGAGTAAACACGTTAAGGGTTTTTTTGGGTGAAAAACCTTCTACATCCGTCAACCATATTAGTTTTCAATTTTCTTCACTTAACAGTCAAACCATTGGAGTACCAAAACCCGTACTTTTACGATTTTGTTTAAATAAATAATAAATGGCATGGTCGAATCATGATGAGTGTACACTAAGCTAAATATTTCTATTTATTAACAAGACTTCTCAAAATTAAAAAAATTAAATTAAAAAATGTGGAAATTTAAAACGAAATGTCTTAGAGGAACATTTAAAAAGACTTTTGTCCTTAAACAGAACAGTTACAAAATGGTGCCAAACAGTACTGAAAGAGATGGAAGAGATGTCAAAATAAAAAATTGCGTAGGGTAGCATTTACAGTAATTACGATACAAGTGTGTCGATTTAAAAAATATAATTAAATAAGTGTAAGATTTATTCCCTATTTGAAAGAAAGTAATCATGTAGATTCTACTTTATAATAAAAATTTACGCAGAATAACACATTAAAGTGTGTTTGTTTGTAAATAAAAAAATTAAACGACTTTATTACATTTGTGTATAAGTATTGAGTTTCTTCAGGCAATGCTAAAATTTGATTTAATAGACGCCAGGTATTTACTGCACTCTAATTTTTTTGCGTCAGTAGATACTTAACATTCTATATTTATTTTCTCCCTTAGTAAAACCGGTAGTAATTAACTGCTCTTTCTTTTTTAATGTGGTGTTAGAATCATTATTCATTACAAATGAGTTAAATAGAGTCGACTGCGAGGTCGCCTTTTATTAATATGCATTCCTGCACAATTGCTAATATTTTCTTTACCAGAATTTACGTCATAGAATAGGAACAACTATTAATCGTCTTATATTTCTAGCCAATTCCCTGCAAAAAAAATTAATGGGTCAAATTAGTGCATTTATTTGTATTTGTCGCATAATCCCGAAAATGTACGAACATCCCATCCACTGTTACAATTTGTGCTAAAGAAGTAGCATCACGAGCTAAAGTTTTTTGATAACATGTTGAGAGTCATAAAAAAGTTATAAGGCCAAGTTTAGTAAAACCAAAAGTTTCGATCTGGGTTTGTATGTCAAAATATACCAAAAGAAAAAGTCCATTAAATGTTATATGCTAGGCTACACCACAAACTGATACCGACTTCTGCACAATAACGCAGTACCTAATTATCGCAGGTAAAAATGTTTCCTATGGATGTTCGCTAGATGATTCTGAAACCCATAGTTCGCGCCTAAGGAGAAATATAAGGAAACCAGATTGTATGGACCATTTTGAGGTAAATACTTGTATTCAAGATGATGTAAGATTTGGAGATTTAAAAAATCAGCCAGATGCAAAGTGGTGCATTGCCATGAAAAATGAATTAGATTTCATGAAAGGTAATAATGTCCCTAGTTTGGGCCCCTTTGGGGCGATTTTGTTGAGAAGCTTATTTTACCGATGAAGTTTTTTAATAGACCTTAGTTTTAAATTTCATCAAATTTCACAGCCATAACGTACTCATCCACGCACCCACACACAAACATTTTTGAAAGATAGAGGTTTTAGATTCAGGAGAACCCAAAACATTGAGATTAATCAAAATTTCGAGTTCCATTTTTTTTCGATTACCTACATTACTTTCCCTACGTAATATACACATAAAAATGAAGTCTAACAAGGCAAGGGTGGTGTGGCATAGTCCAGTATTTTAGTGGAGTTAATCTTCGTTACTTCCTCTTATGTAATCTTCTCATTGACAAGTAGGTGTTTCGTGCCTTTGTGTATGCCTCACAATGACAAACGACGTGGTATGACGTTTCTTTTTACCCACCACAATCTCCATAATGGTGTGCGGGTGTTTGTTCAGACGACAGTGCCCCGTGACCATTTCTCTCGGAAGTTTTGTGTTCCTCCTACTTTAACTTTAAGATGGACTCTGCTAAATCTCCATTTGGGTTTTCCAGAAAGAACTTTAAAAGGTTCTGTCCTGGAATTTTCGACAAGTGCTCTTTTGTGAGTATTTTGAATCTCTGTTTTGTAATCCCATAGACCGGTTTGGGTCCTATGAGTTTGAAACTTTCGCAAGGTCGTCAGCCTCCCTTGCCTAGTGTGACTGTGTTAAACTTAGCTAGTCCGTTTATCATTTGCGTCCATTCATGAACTAGCTCTGAATTTACCACACATGAATCTACTGCTAAATCTTATCACATCGTAAAATCAAAGCACTCCTCTGTTATTCACTGCTCTTGTCTCAATTTAATTTTTGTGATTCTGTGTATGGGCCTTGCCTCGATAATGTTACCACAAAAAGAATCCAAAAAAGACAAAATGACTCATTTTTGGTATTAGAAAACATGACTCAATACAAAACAAGCTATACAAAGTAACTGGCTAAGCATGAGCAACACAAAGGATTTTTCTGCTTGTCTATGCTACAAGATAATCACAAATAAAACTCCCTTGTATCTTCACAATAAAATTAAATTTTGATCACTTTTCTTTAAGAAATATAAATTTAATTACCATACTAATACACAAATCATATAAAAAAGTGTTAATACGTGGGAAGTCTCGTGGCAACACATGCCAGAATTTTTTTTAATGGTATTATTATTTTAATATGTCACAATCCATTACCTACCCTTAATAATGATATATAATGTCAAAACGCTTTCGATTATTATTCTAAAGAAAGGTTTGAGTGTTAATTTTATGATATACTTATGCGTCATGTTTCAATTAAAACAAACTATTCAATTATTAGCATAAGATCATTATGCAATATTTTAATTATATTTGTTTACTGAGACCTTCCGTATTTATTGTTCGCTACTTCTACACGCTACGGTCGCTACGTACATAAAGAAATAACTAAAGTTATATAATGTCCTAAGTAACATTACAATTAAAATGGTTACAACGAGAATAATTAATTGCCTCAACGTAAAAGCTTTGTTCAAACTGAAATTGACACAATTTATTATTTACCGTGTATGAAATCGTTATATTGATATAAAAAGTTAATCTTTATGTTTGATTATTTGGTCGTTTCGATTGTAACAGAAACACAAAACGTACAAGAAACATAAACATAAAATTCAATGCATTTTCATAGACTGATGTTCCCAAAAGGATTTATAAAGAAATCTCAACAAATGTTTATCTATAGCTTAATGAAACATTTTCAGGGAGAAAATTTTAAACGTAGGTGTTAATCAAGGTATAAATTTAAAATTTTAATTAAAATTCATATTTTTAATTAACCATACGGATTTAATCTTCGATCTTAATGAGACTTGTCAAAAAATTGAAAACTGATTAAATTTGATACTTTGATAGCTTCATTGATAATTTTTGCTGCCATTATCTAAATAACCAGTATTAGCAGTATAAGTATTAATCACTACTAGAAAGAAATAAAATATGAGCACAATGGCACTATCAATTTATTAATATATTAACGCTATTTCTAAATGAACACGCGGAAATGTCCATTGTAGTCACTCTGGTCATCTGCTTCATTAAGAAATAATACATACTATAATAAAATACCAATAAGCTCTCGTGCAAGCTAAAAATATATTTTTAGTCCAGAAATAATTGCATCCAGTCAATGTTCCTCCAGGAAATTATATATAGCATACAAATCGATGGGGACTATTTATAACACATTGCTCTAATTTTATTTTACTTTTACTGACTAAGGGTACATTTGTGGCTTTAATACTTGTTGAATGTTAAATTGAGTAAATTTAATACAAAATTTGTTTTAAATTTACTAGTTCCTTTTTTACATGTGTTGTCGAGAAATAATAGGAAAAAATAATAGATATGTCATATAGGTAACATATAAAAATCTATCTACTATAAAGAAGGGTACACACATTTTTATTATATACAACTTTACCCGTCATAGGATAGACTTAACATTCTGCCACGATCGGCCGGCATTTCCTTAAAAACCTATCATCTAGAAGAACTGCACCTCTAAGAAAATATTCTAATAGAAACTTACACAAAAATAGCTGCCAAAAAAAAACAAACATGAAATACACCTGCTATACATAGTAGCGTCGACATGGTTCCACCATGTATACCTATAACTACATACACTATTACTCAGTGTTGTCAAATTAAAAAAAATATTTCCATAACATCCAACGCCCCTTCTCAACAATGAGTCGAAAACAAAAATTATAAACTAAACTCATGACAAATTGAATCATTGCCTATGCTTCCTAAACAAAACTGAGCCAAGTGGCTTTGTTAGAATATCTGCGGTACAGACATATTTCAAAATTGTGACAGTCTTTCATAAAAGACTTGATAAGATTTACTTAACGCAATAACACTTTGATTATCTTCATAAATGGGTATAGGACCACTTTATTTTAAGTTTCCACTTTAACCATATTGCTTCCTTTATCGCTCCACTGACTACTTAGGGAAATATATTCGGTCTCACATGAAGATGGCAACGAGAGACTGTTTTTTTGTGATCCAACGAACTGGATTGCCCAACGCAAAACGGATGAACTCATAGATTTACTTCCTGTCCTTCTATATCCGAAGCCCAGGCAGCATAGGACAAACTGCAAACGAAAATTCCGTAAAAGTAGTAGCTCTCCTTAGGAACTTTTGACCAAGATGGTAATTTAAATATTTAATTTGAAACCAGAAGGTTTATATTAATTGATCACTATACTACATAAAATATGCACAGTTTTTTTTTATTAGATAATTCAGTCCAAAATGACTATTTTAGCAATATGAATTACAGAGCTCTGCTTAGGAGCGTTAAACCTTTCGGACTTAGCATGAAGTTCTGGTGTGCAAGTTTGAACTCCATTGTTGCTGCAGAAATTTTGCAAATTATTTGACCTAAACTCAGAATTGTCCCACTTCAATGAGTTTCTAATGGTACATGTTGAGAATGCAATGTTCAAACATTCGTTATGTTGGCGGGTGTCCGTGTCCCAACAAGAGCGCCTGGTTTATTTTACAAGAAAAACACATTTATTTTTTGAATTAAACAAACATTTTTATTTCAACATAAAGAAAAATAGTTTCGATTAATGGTGAAATCAGGCAAATGGTCAACTCGAAACCTCTGGCACAGGGTTATTCTTTTGTTGAAATTGTGAATAACATTTTCGCATAAATGTGGCTGTATTTCACCAATAACGCGCCGTATTTCCTCTTTAAGATGTTCAACTATTTCAGGCTTATTCGCATACACCTTTTCCTTCACATAGCCCCAAAGAAAAAAGTCCATGGTGTGCTGTGTGGCAGGTCGCACCGTCTTGTTGGAAAAGCATGTCCCCCACATCAATTACATCCAATTCTGGCCACAAAAACTCCGTTAACATTTCGCGATACCGCACACCATTAACAGTTAGCGCATTTCCAGCCGCATTTTCAAAGAAATACGGCCCAATCACTCTGCCAGCCCAAATTGCGCACCAAACAGTTACTCGCGGTGGATACAAGTATTACACGAGGATTTTCAGCACCCCAAATCCGACAGTTGTGCTTATTTACGTATTCGTCGATTTAAAAATGTGCCTCATTTGGAAAAATGATTTTCTTCGAAAAATCCGTGTTCCAACACCAATCGGTTCCAATCAGCAAATCCACAACGCTGCACATGGTCCCTTGGCTTGATTTCTTGCACCAATTGAACCATGTACGCGTGCAAATGCAGATCTTTTACCAACATTCGTTGCATAGTGCTTCTGGAAATGTGTAATTCTTGACCACGATGCCGAATGGAAGTTCCTGGATTCTCGGCCACAGATTCCCTTACTGTGGCTATATTTTTTAGTAACCGACAAGGACGACGACGAACAATGGTCTTCTGATCCATCAGGTCTCAAATTTTGTAATTAAACGCCTCCCTGTCGATTCATTTGGCGCATAATTGCGACCAAAAACTTGACGTAATTGGCGAACTGTTTTCGCAAAACATTCACCATTTTTGTAATGTGTCTTTACAATAATTAAACGTTGATCGTTTGAATACTTCTTCATATTCTTAAATCGCGTGGTCTGTACGTGACAACTATCCAAAACAAATCATCGTATTACTGTACCTATTAACGAAATGGCGGTAAATTTAAATCCGGCGCTCTTGTTGGGACGTCCTTTAGCCACAATAAGTTCTCTTCGTTTTGAAGTCAAACATATGGTTATTGTAATCAATTAGTTCACAATTTAAAAAACTTCCGGTCTACTTATTTTCTGCGTCAGGAGGAGACGTATTGTCAATTATATATCCGGTGTACCACTGCCAATGATCGCCTGAGTATAAAATAAAATATTTTGAAGATAAGTACACATATTTAATTAAAAATCATGAGTAAGTGACTAAGACGCAATGTAATTGAAAGAAATTGTTATTTGACTCTAAATAAATCAATATGGAAGTTAATACAAGCGAAAATTATAAGAAAGAGTTGTGTCTCAAGAGTTTCGAGTAATTCCATTTTTTTTTCCAATTACCTACTTGAAAAAACCTTTCATGGTAGCGTCTATGAAATGAAAGAATGTTTCAGATGTTTAGAATCGTGAAGTATTTATTAAATATTCAAAGCTTGTGGAAAGGAAAACGTTATCACATCTACAGATAAATTTTATTGTAGCGCCTACGATTTAGTTAAGGAAATGTGAAACAAGAAAAGTTACAAGGTGAAAGAAGAATTGTAACGTAATATAAAGGTGGATATATGTAATTCTTTATGTCCTAACACCACTATTGTGAACATTCTGTACTACTTTAGTAAGAAATTTGCTTACATTTTCCACTACATTGGTAATTTCGCAGCAGTTTGTTTAGGATCAATAAAGTTTTCAATTGTGGTGACAGTAAAGGCGTCGTCTGTGCCGCATTCTTAAATTGTTGTGATACCAAAAACTTCTTTTGTATCAATTCTATGAATAAAAGTGTCTCATAGTTCCTGTAAATGCAAGATTGTAACAGCACGTACTCACGTACTTATCCTGTGTGACTATTTCAAAAACATTAAAATCTTAAGTAAGCTCGTTAAAATAATAATAAATTACCTACATTCGTTATACGCTTGTAGTAAAACCTTTTGACCAAAGTTACATAATACATAATTTAAATAATTAAATTTCCCATTAGGTACACAGCCTTGTTTCTATGACTACCTCATTTAGTTTGATTACAATAGTACCTAATCGCTCCACCGAGTTTTCCAAAATGACAAGTATTAATCCCCACTTCCATTCATTCATCAGAATACAAATCTTTTCTTAAACAATAATTGTAGACAATTCGAACATTTATTAACAAAAATAGTTTTATTTGAGCATTATGAATTGAATTTGAAACAGCATAAAACGATAAACGCCCAATGTATTTCTAGAATTTTCCTCATTTTCCAATTAAGAGTATCTTTTTATAGCACATTAAATGCTGGCTTTAGCGACGGAAAAAGAATGCTATATTAGAATCGTAAACTCTTTATTGTATGTAGTATGTGTTATTTTAATGGCTTTATAACATTTTTAACGTGACGCAAAACGGAATTGTGATGTGACACACATGACAAACATTGGAAAACGGTATTGATTTTGCACGAAATTTGCAAAGATTTTCCCGAAACTTACAACCTTCCACGTATTCCAGACAATAGGGAAATCGAGTAGGTATATTCATTTAGTTGGAAATTAATTGCAAACCCGAAAGGTGTTGGGTACCTATTCAAACAGTAGGTACAACTCACAAAAGGAAATGACGAAAATATTGGTACTATAATTACAAACAACATTTAATAAGGATTGTATATACACAAATTTAATTACGTATAGTTCATTCGTTTGACTTATCCCGATTGATCGATGAATCAAACGCGCACTTGTGTATGATCATCCTTTTCTACATATTGAATACAATGTGTACATTAGTAGCTAACGTATTATTCCAAGAGTGTGATTTTGTATGTCTCTTATTAACTCAAGTAACTGACAAGGATAACATCAACAATAAATTTCGTTCTCTGGTACGTACAGTATTGATACCAACTTAACGTAAATGTCAAATTTACGTGTCATAATACTCATAATGTTGTTTGCAAATAAAAGTTTAATTTAATTTACGTATCGTTCTACGCATGTAAAAGCATATTATTTTCAAGAAAACTTAAAACGTAGTAGATGTATTTTCGTAAGTTATTCTAAAATGTTGCAAAAATGTTGTGAATATTACTTTGTAGGTTAAGACCAAGGAACTCTTCCAAAGAAAGGAAGTAATTGTTCCAATAGTTTTCTACATAAAAGTGGTGGTTCTAAATATTTGACGGCTTCGGGTGCATATAAACGGTGTAAAGAAGTAAAGATCAAAGTATTAGATGCTATGTAAATATCACTGGTCCAACGGTCCCGAATACTGCACTGCTTTTCCGATCTATAACGGCAAAATATTCTACTAACAAATTTGTGAGTTAATGGTTATTTATTTGATTTATTTATAAAGATTGAATTTTTAGAAATTCTGCTAATGATTAGATATGCTTTGAGAAAACATTCAAATTCCAAAATACGGAAGCATAATTTCAATCATCGGTGTTTACATTGTTTGTGTATTTAATGTAATTGAATTATAGTACATTTTATAAACTTATTCGAAGTATCCTTTTAAACAGACTAAACGCATTATAACCAAGTGTTTCTTACTTATTCAGTGCACACCATTATGTAAGAAAATATGACAATTTGTCCATGGCTGTGTTGAAAATAATTTATTTTTATAAAATATAATGTTAATGTACAATAACATAATTAAATAGATTATTATTAAGTTTTTGGAGAAAACTATTTGTTTGCGTTAAGAATTCAATTAAAAACAAGGAATTAAATGTTCACTACACTTCATCTTCTGTGTCTGTGTCATCGTTTGGATTTATAATAATAGGATTCACTTGGACATCGTAAACTTTTTCTTGCTCCCAAGACTTTAGAATTTCGGCTTCTGTATGCTTAATCGTTTTTAACCAAACTGAAGGTGAAACTGTTTCTAACGCTTCTTTCCACATCTGTTTGACATTATCATCCCCATAACCATCTCTTCCAATGTTTTTGTCATAATACGTTTTGCTTATTCCCCATACCATTTCTATTGGGTTAAATTGACAGTGGTAAGGAGGCAAGCGTAAAATTTCATGTCCATGTTCCCTAATGATATTGTCGACCAAATATTGTTTCTCTTCCTTATGTAGCTTTGCTAAATGTAGTAATTCCGTTTTAAATGCTTCTTTTTCATAAGGAATTTTTCTTCCCCTAAGCCACTCTGCAATTTCTTCTTTTTTCCAATTTGTGGTTGGTTGGCGATTGACAATTTGTGAATGGTAAGGAGCATTATCCATAACGATTACAGATGGCCTTGTTAAGTTTGGCAAAAGTTGATTTTTTAACCATTTAACAAAGTTTTCGGCATTCATACAATCGTGATAATCACTGCTTTTATTTGTGGTAGAAAATATCAGGTCTGCTCCCTCCACAAAGCCATCTTCCGTTCCAGCATGTAAAACTATATAACGTTTGCCTTCGCCACCAAGATTCTTAAAGCATTTTGAACTGGAATCTTGCCATATTCTTTTGTTGCTTCCCTTTGCAAATATCCATGTTTCGTCGAGATAAACAAACTGCTTGTAGATATCTTGTTTCATATAAGTGATGTAACTTCTCAAAAATTTTACCCTCAACGATGCTATTGAAGTTTTTTCACAAAGAGCTTTCCTATTGTTTGTTTGCTTGAAAGAAAATCCAATGTCCAACAAAACGTGATAGAGGCTTGTCCTTTTACACTCAACGATACCTTTTTCGTTCATTTTTGTTAAAAGCGTATCTAATGTAACATGTTCACGATTAATGTACATGTTGTAAATTGTATTACGAATTTCACTTTTTTGTTGTTGATCCATGTCTTTTGTTTTTAGACTTTTTCGTTGAGGTTCATTTTCCTTGTTCTCTTCTTGATTTTGATGTCGTCGTAAAGCATTAGAGATGGTTTTGGTATCAATTTTCAAAGCATCGCTAACCCTTGCATGCACTGCTGTTAATGGTGTTAAGGGTCCGTTGTTCTGTTTTTCTTTATTAAAGTATTCCACCAAGTTATGGATCAATTCATCTAGGGTAATTGACCTACGAGGCATGTTGATGTGCTACAAATGAAAACACAAATAATGTCATCTCTTTCATAAAAACGAATTAATGTTTACCTTAAATAAACACTAGAAAGTAATGTGGTTCTGAAAAGAACCGATCTTTTAAAATATTAACTCAAGAAGCAATGGAAAACGAATACAAAGTAAAGAAACCGGCGCGCGTACGTAACCTCAACTCAATCAACAAATAAGCAAATAAAGAAAGGTTGGTATCACTGGTGGTATTTTTGCTTTAAATTACAGACGGCGGTCATTTCGTGATTTAATGCACACATGACGTCATCGGGATAAGTCAAACGAATGAACTATACAATGATGCACTGTTTCTGTAGTAATGCGTAATTACAAGGAATCGCCTTTCAGGCAAAGCGAGATTTTCGTGGTGTGAAATAATTAAGTTGCGTATATACTTAATTAAGTTACACAATTTACAGTATTGTGGATTAAGAGAAATAGTTCTTCACCGCTTCAAGATTGCAATCTACACAGGATTCATTATCGATAACCATAGGAATTTGCATGACACTACCTATGGATATCAGTGGCGAAGGGGGGGGGGGGCTCCATTAACTTAGCCCTTCACATTTTTCTTTTCTTTATATTATGACTTGCAGTGCTTCTCGTTGAGTACCTTTAACTTCAGAAGCGGCAGGTACTTTTTGTACAATTTCCAATAGATCGTTTTCATCATCTGCGTCATCATTTGCATCAGACTTTTCACCATTTTCTGTCATGTCTTCCTTGTTTTCCAGCTCCTCGTCGGGCAAAAAGTGTGCAACGACTACGCAAGGGTAAACACACTTTCCTTGGTTCACACGAAACCTGGGTCGGAACACACTAAATGCGTTAAAACAAATAACGTTTCATACTCCATTTTGAGATCAGCCCACTCCTTCACTAAAGACAACTTTCAGATTGTTCATTTTTGCGAGAAAGGGGTCAGACTCGATCTGTTGAAAATCCACCGTGCCTATAGAGAGAATCCCCTAGATTCCTTGAACGAACCCTTTAACTTGGAAAAAACTTTACTCCTTTTATAAAATGTTTCTTAAATGTCAGTCGGATATTGTCTTTGTAAATATTTTGCTCTGGAACCGCTTTTTGCCTACTTTTGTATCTATCCATAATTACCCCCATTTCGTCCCGTGTGCATCAAATATTTCCATAATTTAAATACACTCCCATTACCCCACTTGAGTCCCCCATACTAGCTGTGCCTTCTGCAGCGAGATGAGATTCGTTTGCTTCACAATTTTAAATTTAATCGGCCTTAAAAACAATAGCACACTATTATTCTTCTTGGTCTACAAATCATTTATCAAATGTAACTTCGCCAAAATTTTCAGATAAATATACTCAATTAATTTAATTTAGCGAAAATTATCTCGTTTGTAGTTCAATAGTACTTTTATGTATTATCAAAAGCTTCTTTTTTTCTCTTCCATTCTGTTATGCATGTCTTAATCACGTTGACAAACATTAATCTTTAAATTTTTAATTCAGTCATCCATAAATTTTAATTTTTTATTACGTGATAAGAAAAATGTGATAATAATTATGTGATTTGTACAATTAGTTCCCCCTTAATTTTCTTTCATTGATTTACTCATATCTCATCATCATCGTCACCAATTTTATGTAATTTAAATGCCTGAAGATGACTCACAGTAGTCGAAACTAGTCGAAATTTTAAATAAAAAAGTATGGGGAACATTTACAATTTAAATATTTACTTATACTTCATATTTCAACCCCATTCGGAGTATAATCTACACCAGAGCATAGATTCTGATAAAATGTCATTTGGTATAATATGTACATTTTAAATCAAAATTGTCATAGTTAGTGCCAAAGTATGACTGCCAAGTAAATCATATATATTATTGTAAAAAAGTGGTTATATTATAATAAGAACATGTAATTCCACTTATTTCTTTATTATTGTAATGGGGTTATTGCTATTATTATAATATCTGAAGGAGTTTCACCACGTAAGTCTATATAAAAATACCTATATTATATAATAATTTCAGTTAGGACTTTCAAATTCCATTGATTAAGTGGAAAATTAAAACAATATGTGGTATGTATAAAGTCATATTTACAGAACCATCGAATGTATATTTTACTAAAATTTGAGAAAACATAAAACGTATAATTTTGGTTTTTAGCAACTATGTATCTTATTTATTTAACTTCCAATGTAAACAGAAGCACAAACATCTCATAATTTGAGTTGTACCACCTCAATTGTGAAGATAAAACTGAAATTAAACCGTATTTAATGCAAACAATACAAAGAACAACATTATTTACCTACGTAAATAGCAACACCTACACTATTCATTCATTTCAGTAGCAGAAACTTGAATTCATATGAAAATTTAATGTACTTATTCACAGGAAATAAACAAAACGCTGAAATAGTTACGTTTATTAAGAGAAACATGATCCCTTGGGGGTTACATGAATTTCTAATCTTGTACGAATAGTACCGATCACCATTCGGATCAAGGAATCTGTTAGACTGACTCACCCCTAAACCAATTACATCGTGTCGTTTAGACAGGTCATGGACCATTAGATATGGATATCTATCAAAAAACGAAAACTACCATTTTTTTCAATTTTTAGGACAAGCTCGTAATTATTGAACGGAAATGATATTTCAGTTTATATTTACCGAATTGGGTATTTTTCGCTTTTTTATCGACATAAGGGTTGATTTATTTGAATGAGGAATAAATTTGGCAATAAGCGAATGTTATGCATAACAAATCACATTGTCGTGACTATAGATCAACATAAAATAAGATCGTCACGCATTTATGAATTTAACAATATATGCACACGAAACATCAAATTCACAGCTCCTCAAAGCTTCTTGCGTTATTTTATGTATAAATTTTGACTCTTCTTAATAATCTCCTCTTACCACTTTCAAAATAATATTTGATCCGTTTACACTACCTTAGTGATTAGATTTCATTTGCTTCAAAAAATAAAATTGTGGTCTATCTAGAACTATTTGCAAAAAAAAACGAGAACCTTATACGGCATACCTACATTTTCACCATTATAGGTAGTAACAAAATCAATATAAATTTAGGATATTCGTATCACTTGTTCTCGATACATTTGTACGACCATTTTTGATATTTTTCTAGAAAAATCACTTGCGACAGTTAAAAACCACGAAAATTATATTTGCTTATAAAAATGTACACGTAGCAAGAAAATAATCCTCCCACTTTAGCAACAAATTCTATTTCCACTAAAACATACAAAAGTTTCTCCAATGTGTATATTATAATTCGAGTTTGTTTAAGTCAAAGTTGTTTTAAAATTTTAGTGAAATGGAAGTTTAATTTAAATAAAACATCCAATTAACTGATATTACTTTTATCTACATTAAAATTACGAAATTTTAAAACCATACCTTAATTTGAATTTTAGCAACAAAAAAATGTGTAAATCTTCACAAAGTAATAATAAATTGGTTAAAAATTGAGTTTCGGGTATACTTACTACATTCTATTTTCGTGACGTACCTACTTACAACAAACTTTCTTATTATGATGTTGTAAACTCGGATTTCATCTGAAAAGT
Source organism: Pyrocoelia pectoralis (assembly GCA_036250285.1). Classification (NCBI taxonomy): domain Eukaryota; kingdom Metazoa; phylum Arthropoda; class Insecta; order Coleoptera; family Lampyridae; genus Pyrocoelia; species Pyrocoelia pectoralis. Next base: position 88,987,954 of record CM070074.1, on the reverse strand, counting down.
TATATTCGTAACGTTCTTTGAAAATAAAATCCTCAATATTTCACAAAGCTTCCATTTTAAGCTTTCAACCGAATACAATGTAATTTACGCTTATATTTTTTAAGGTATCTGAATCTTTTGGTAAGTAATATAAAGTAAATGCTATTAAAGCTGCGTTTAGAAAACTTACGTCACAGTATATTAGTCGTAGCGGTACATCTAAATGTCTGTCAAATTGTGCGGGAAGTGTGCAATTAGGTACACTCATTAATTAGATCAAAATAAACGATTTGACCCGCAGCACCCCTATTTTCAATCTTTAGTTTTCAAAAGTGCCCCGTATTTAGTTTTTCCCATCCCCTAACGATAACTCCTTTGTTTACAACTTTTCGAAAAAAATATATTAGTAAAAGTTTTAGGACTTCTTATAAGGAACATTTTATATAAGGATAGAATTTTCACAAATATCAACCCTTATCGAGATATGTGGAAAAAACTGATTTTTGCAGTTCCATTACAAAATCGGTCATACTTTTCTTGTTTATCGTTTCTCAGAAAAATTATTCAAGTAAAAGATGTAGATATTAAGATGGTCAATATTTTAGATACATATAATATTTTCACAGAAAGCAACCCTTAACAAGTTATTTCGATATTTCTGAAAGTAAGCAACCCTTAAGTATGAAATCGCTCGTATCTTTTTATTTGTAACTTATGAGAAAAAACATGTAAATAAATATTATAGAAAATTATCTTTTGGGTATTTTATGTTGGTATGAAAATTTCTCAAAAGTCAACCCTTAACGAGATATATCGAAAAAACCAGAAACTGTCAATTTTCACATAAAATCGAGCATAACTTTTCTATATTTCACTACAGTGACATTATTGTTATATAATTCGGTAGGTATATGGATATATGCAAACATAGGTCGATTTTTATATCAAGGAAGACATATTTTGATGTTATTTTCTTGTGGGGTGGTTCTCACCTCCAGCGCTTCACAAGGGGTGACATTGAAATTTCGTTGCGGCGCGGCGTATGGTTTCGCTCGGGTGTCGCATCTCCTTTTTAGTCTTCTATTTGGTTGTTCTCACTGAAATACGAGTCGGTGAGATAATACTAACTTGCTGTTAAAGTGCTTACCTTTTATTTTCGCATGTAAAATGTATAAAGGAGATGCGACACCCGAGCGAAACCATACGCGGCGACGCCCGTGACAACGAGCTCGCACACTGAAGGCAAATGTGTTTAAATAAATATTTCAGTATTTTACTTAGCTACTGATAGAAATAAAGTGAAAAAAATGCAAAAATGAAAAAGCCAAGGAATTAGCTTTCCAATGATGTTTCTATCACATGACCCGCCTTCCTATTTGAAATTTCAATGTCACCCCCTGTGAAGCGCTGGAGGTGAGAACCACCCCACAAGAAAATAACATCAAAATATGTATGTCTTCCTTGATATAAAAATCGACCTATTTTTGCATTTTGGGTACAATTAGATTGTTTCTTTTTAATTATATTACCGCGAATAAACCCTACACTTTGTACGTTGAAAATTCCCGCACCAGTGTGATATGGTGCAAAATCACTATGATTTCATGAAATACACTGTAATTGGCTATTATTAATCGCGAAGAAATAATATTAACCATCGTAATTGGAAAAGTTACGAAAACTTTTCTAAAAAGTGCCGAAAGTTTGTTTTTGTCAAAATATCTCGCTAAGGGTGAGTTTTTGTAAAAAAATTATCCCTTACTTATACTTTCTACATCCATATACCTACCGAATTATATAAGAATAATATCACTGTAGTGAAATATAGAAAAGTTATGCTCGATTTTATGTGAAAATTGACAGTTTCTGATTTCTTCGATATATCTCGTTAAGGGTTGACTTTTGAGAAATTTTCATACCAACATAAAATACCCAAAAGATAATTTTCTATAATATTTATTTACATGTTTTTTCTCATAAGTTACAAATAAAAAAGATATGAGCGATTTCATACTTAAGGGTTGCTTACTTTCAGAAATATCGAAATAACTTGTTAAGGGTTGCTTTCTGTGAAAATATTATATGTATCTAAAATATTGACCATCTTAATATCTACATCTTTTACTTGAATAATTTTTCTGAGAAACGATAAACAAGAAAACTATGACCGATTTTGTAATGAAACTGCAAAAATCAGTTTTTTTCCACATATCTCGATAAGGGTTGATATTTGTGAAAATTCTATTCTTATATAAAATGTTCCTTATAAGAATTCCTAAAACTTTTATTAATATATTTTTTTCGAAAAGTTGTAAACAAAGGAGTTATCGTTAGGGGATGGGAAAAACTAAATACGGGGCACTTTTGAAAACTAAGGGTTGAAAATAAGGGTGCTGCGGGTCAAATCGTTTATTTTAATCTAATTAATAAGTGTCCCTAATTTCACACTTCCCACACAATTTAACAGACATTTGCGATTTTCTCGATGTACCGCTACGACTATATAGTTCGTATGTATGCTTATCTCTCCTGAGGTTTCAATTAGGTAAACACATTATTATGTTGAATTATTTATTCTGAAAGGTAACGATGGAGTGGATTAGTGGTTGTAGTGAAGCAGGTAATGCGTAGTTTATGTTTAATTAATTTATAAATTATAGGGAACATTAGAAGTTTAGTCTGATTTAATAAAGCAACAATTCCACATTTGCGCCATTGTTAAACTTAATTATAAGTAGATACTTAAGAGGCGGTACCATCTAAGTGTGAGGGGTAATTGTTTTTGGGGGGTGAGTTGCAGGTAAATTGTTGAAGGTGTATTTATGCTACAATTGCACACCTATTTTCTAGCCAATAATTGGCATAATTACAATGAATTTGAAACTGGTCCACTTCATTGAATTTTCATTTGCTATAGTCTTAATCTGCAATGATTCATTTATAGCTTATACATTAATTCTATGGTAATTATAATGAATGTAAATCTGGTCTACTTTAAATAATTATCTGGAATTTTAATTATACTTACCTATATTATAAATAAAACTTGTAGTTCATATTTTTCGTTATGCAGATTGGCTCAACTATATTTTACATTTATTAGAAATTGCTAAGTAACTGGACTATTTTTGTTGTTCAGATACAATATTTACAATTACAGGGTGGGCCATTGAAAAGGAAACACGTCTGTTTTGGGACACTTAGACCAGTTTCTTAAAAAAACACTCGGACACGTCAATTTTTTATTTTTGGGGGATAACTTTTGAGTTAACCCCCTCGCCCCAGCAACCCCTAACTCAAGAATTTAAATAGGGAAAGGGAGTCAAGCGACCCCTCATTTGAAGCGTCTTTTAATTCTCTATTCGACAGTAGTAATGAAAATTAGTTTTATTCAATTTTTTTTCGCCCCCCATGAAAAGCACCCTCTAGATTAACTAAGGTGGGGGTGTTGTTTAGGAAAAATCCTGAGACACGTCACGTTTGACCTTTTGAACGGCACATTTTGATGTCAACTTTGACTTTGTCAGGTCAACCCCCTAGTCCCAGCAAACCCCTAACTCAAGAATTTAAATTTAAATAGGTAAAGGGAGTCGAGCGTCTTTTAATTCTCTATTCGACAGTATCAATGAAAATTAGTTTTATTCAATTTTTTTTCACCCCCATGGAAATCGCCCTCTAGATTAACTAAGGTTGGGGTGTTGTTTAGGAAAAATCTTAAAACACGCCACCTTTGACCTATTGAACGGCACATTTCAGGATTTTTCCTAAACAACACTCCCACCTTAGTTAATCTAGAGGGTGCTTTTCATGGGGGGGGGGGGGGGGAATTGAATAAAACTAATTTTCATTGATACTGTCGAATAGAGAATTAAAAGAGGGTCGCTCGACACCCTTTCCCTATTTAAATTCTTAAGTTAGGGGTTGCTGGGACTAGGGGTTTGACCTAACAAGGTCAAAATTATTCGTATTCATAATGTATACAATATAATTAATTAATATTTACACGAAATAGTTTATACAAAATTAAAAATTATTGTAACATCGTTGTTTTTTTTTAGTTATAATTGAATCCGGAGATTCTCTAATAGGCATATTTCTAATATCTCGGGGATCTATTAATTCGGGTAAGACGCACTGATAAAGATAATAAAACCCTTAAAATTTGATTATAATTAAATTAATAAATGAAAGTTGTCCAGTAAGTGAAATGAACGATAAATATTGATAATTGTCATAAAAATAATAGTTAAATGGAAAGTTAATTATTTTGTAAAAGCACTAGATCTAATGACAAATATTGAATACAAATAAAATCTGAACAATTAGGTGACCGATTGTAACAAGGCGTGCTTTTCAATAACTTGTACCGCCCGCTGCCAGATGGCAGTATTTTCTTGTACCCTACAGAGTCAGTAGATTAATAGAGTACCGCAACCTCCGCCATTTTTAGTCCTTTCCGCGCTTCACTCACTACACGTTCAGTGAAGTACCTAGATGACGTTTTGACTAAATTTTTCGGAATATAATAAAACAAATACACTTAACGGCACAACAACACGGCATTTTATTAAAAATTACGCACTTTCGTAAGTCTATCTTATGTATATGGACTAAAAATGGCCGCCAGAGCGGCATTTGTCGCGTCAAAGGCTTGCGGTACTCTGTTAATCTACTGACTCTGGTACCCTATACAAGGAAATCCTGGAGCTCTTCTACAGCGGCTACTTTTTAGTATAAAAAGCTAAATTTTAAAATGAAGGTTCATGTGTATATGTTCTACAAATCCTTTGGAATAGATTTTTGAAAAGCATCGTAAATACTCTTTAAACCATCGTAAAGTAACAACGTGATTTTTGGTATAGTTTTGTGGGAAACCCTTAAAACTAATACAATACATAGCTCTATACAGGAAATTAAAGTGTAGAGATGTAATTAAAATTCAGTTAAGCAAAGCTGTGCGTTTATAAATATGGTCTCTAACCTCTCTTCTTAACTACACAATATCGAAAACACCACAAAACGCAATAAAAGTTTATCAAATCGAACGGATTTCGACAGCGGAGCTTCAGCGAACAACAAAATGCAAATTACGAAATTGAGCTATTTATACAATTTAATATGATCTAGTTACGATAAAAGTTCTAAAGGACCTGAATCATCAATGTTCATTAGACGGCTTTTATTTTTGTGACATTTTCATAACAGTGGAATTCATTTTTATTAGGTGTTTTCTTTTTGCATTTTGTGGTAGCTTTAAGTCAGCTCTGTCAATACACACCATTCGTTTTATAAAAATAATTTGACTCAGTTCTCAATAACCCTATTCGTTTTAAAAGCTTTATTTTAAGTTTTATATTAACCTGAGGCAGAAATGTCTTATGACGCAAGGCACTTTAATCACGTGATAATGGTGCATGTGCTCAACCCTGTGGTGATGCAAAAAGAAAACACCTATTATCTACTTGCATGATTATTCATATACATATAGGGCAGGCATGTCAAACTCAAAGTGATGGGTGGGCCAAATTTTGGTTGAAAATTTTGGGCGAAATTTATAGCCCTTAATATAATCGTTGAAAATTATTCCACTTTCAAAAGTAGGTTTATTTTATAGATATTTCTGGGCTTATTATAATTGGCATCGTAAAGCCGCAAGGATAATTATTGTTGGGAGTAGCTTAATTCTTTCTCTTCTTGGATACAGGATCCTGTTGATGCCGTTATACGTATCTGTTTCATCTTATAATCGAAAAGGGACTAGGAATATACAAAAGATCACGATTTATGTTCATATTCAGTATTCGGTATCAAAAGGGAAATGATCGAAAATTTGATCTCTTCTAAAAGGTTTGAAACACACAAGCAATAGATAGAGTACATTATACATCTTTTAAATTTGTTGCATAGGTTGTTAATATCACTTAATGCTTTTACTCACAATATTGGAATTACATTGGAAAACATCTTAATGAACTATTTTGTACAAACTTATAACATTAACAATAATAAGATTTAAATTAATTGTGGTGGGGACTTACAATTCTATCAATTTTATACAATGCGACATAAGATATACTGTCCTGAGTGTAATATTTCTAACAGCAGTAATTAGAGAGATGTTCCTTATGGCTTATGAGAGTTTTCAGTTAAAAAAACTTTCAATATCTTTTGAATTTCCATCTCTTAAAAAATTGAATAAGCAAAGGGGGTCATACACACTTTCAATGCTCTACACCAGTGTTTCTCAACCTTATTTTGCTCACCGCCCACATTGAGAATATGTTTTTTTCTAGAGCTCCCCTAAAGAAGAATGTTTCAATGAGAGCAATGAAAACACATACTTAGTTATATTGAGGAGTATTTCCCTTCTAATGTATTACCATTGAAAGTTATTCAATGGCATTACTGACAAAAAGATGAACAACAGAAACTTTGTTGGAAATAAAGGAGTGGTTGTTGATGGAATAAGAAGCAGGGTGAAGCGGATACATCGAAGCACAAACAACTACTTTTCCAATGTGTTTCCAAGAAATAAAAGCAAGGGTTTAGAGCATTCCTGCTGTTATACATATAATATAACTTCAAAGAAATTCTCGATTCTACCTAAGTACATATAATTGTATTTTTCTCCAACGAAAGTAACAATATGCAAATTTTTTTATAGCAAATTATAGTTACATATTTATTTTTAAATACTTATTAAAGACATACACAAAAATTTAATTAATTCTCTGTTTAATTTCTATCATAAGTTTGATTGGAATTAAACAGTAGGTATGCAGAAGTAGTTCATGAATCGTATTTGAGCATGGGAAGAAACTTCTTCAAGTAGTTTACTATACAAATATAAACATTAATTATTATCTAGTTCTAGACAGCTCCTCGTGGTATTGAAAACCCAATGGAATAAAGAATAACAAGGATCTTTCATTTTCTTCTTCAATAATAAGGAATTGAAAAGAACTACTCGAGATTATTCTGAGTAATCAATAAAAACTAAGGTCTATTCCATCGGATACCTCTTTTCAGCATTGTAAACTTATTAATTAATGTCAACAAATATAGTAAAAGGCAATTTCATTAAAGAAACAACACTGTAAATTGTTTGCAATCCGACAAACCAAAAGTTTGTTTTACCCAACATGAAATTTCCATAAGGTCAATACTCAACACGTTGATGTAGGCGTATAAACAGTAACGTAAATCCTAGTTTGCATAATCTGCAATTAACGGCATGACTTTGAAGCGCTTATAAAAGCAGTAATCCTTAATTTCGCTCGACTCTATTATTTACAAAATAAATATTTATCAAAGTGTATATACCTACTGTGTAAATAGCTTTTCAGTTTTTGTCGTAATATGACGTAGCAACAAGAGTAAAAGAGAAACTGGTCTCTAAATACGAAATGTAACATTAATCTCCAGAAGGGATAATAAAAAAAATGAGAGCTTGGGCAGCTACGAAATACAAAGTAATTTTCGCAAATTTCGCTCATACGTCAACGTAATCCGCCGTTGTGTAATTTATTGTAGAATCTTTAGGTTTCTCTGATTGTACATTTCATTGACTATAACAAGACGTAGGTAGTTGTTATATTTTTGTCGGTCAGCAATCAATCACGAAACAATAGAGAACCGATTGACCACTATGCTTTAAGTGAAACTTTTTTCATTAACTTTTTGCAGTTGAAGAAAATCAAGCATTCGAGCATTTATGGCCATTTCTTTTAGGAGATATTTCAAGTTTATACTGGGTGATTCGGGAGGAAATGGAAATATTTTAAAGATATGTCCAGGAAGCTACAATAAGCTCATATGTTTAAATCCGATTTTCATTTGCTTCAGAGATAATTAGGTTTTTCTTTTTAAAAAGTTAAATAAACTCCAAAAGAAACAATTTATTAATAAATGAAGTGATGTTTTAAATAAAAACGCTGGATTTCTACAGTTAATACCAAATGGAGACGCTATAATACATCATTTAAGTATTATCTATAGAAATAGAAAATAGAAAATTCGCTCCAATTATCTTAAGCGATGTTGAAAGAAATTTTTCTTAATACAAACATGTTTTATCAACAGAAGGAAGTTTACTTTTGAAACTTTATTACATCATATGGCCATCCAATATAATCCTTTATTATATTTGAATAAATCTTATTTCATTTAATATTAAATAAACCGTGATTTTCTGTCAATATTGTACAGACGAATTTATTGTAATCTTTATTATTTACAAAATCATATTTCTTCAATCGTACATTTTTGTACATAAAGTTTGAAACATTTTTGTTGCATATTGCACGCATATTTTGAGATTTTTTTAAAGCACAACTATTCGAACCCTACACTGACTTATAGGTTTTATTCGGACGATGGAAAATAGTCTTCTCATTCACTCGTTTCAGTAGAGAAAAGTTTTTTATTCTTGTGTGGCCTACTTTTTTTGTTATAAGACTGCTTTAGGGATAATGCAAAAATGACAGACATCCGAATTTCTTACGTTCGATAAGGAACGTAACTTTGAAGTTGAAGTAAACCCCCTTACAATCTATCTAACCTACATGAAAGCCTTTGAATTAGAATGCTTTATACCCGAGCGACGCTTATAGGAGTAAAAGTCAAAGGGCACGTATTTACAATTTGAGTTTTATAACAGATAATTACCTTATTATTTTGCTATTTTTCTAAAGTTATATTTTATAATTTAGGTGGGATTCTCCATGCCTACGCTAAAAGACTTCGTTTGTTATAAAATACTGCTCTCATAAAACTTTCATCTGTTCAATCTCAATTCCAAGCTATTACAGAAAACAGTATCCGTCACATTGGTAATACATATTAAAATTTATTTTATTTTAACGCTATAATCGATACACATCTCGAATCACGTCTTTGTTAGACACTTCTTCTATTTCTGTATAAGTACCTCTAAATTTTTTCCTTTTCATGTAAGCATTTAAATTTTCTTTATTCCTTTTTACCTATTCAAAGATATAAAAAAGGTATTAAATTTCTGTATCTACCTATTGAAAAATTCCAAAAAGGAGTCTGCTTTTACTGAATTTTTAAATCCTCATATTTCAAAGAAGCGTATGTTAAATAATTTGCTTCTCTAACAACTCGCCAAAATGCGTAGTACGAATAATAATAATAACTGCGAAAATGAAGCGATGATGATCAAAAGCACAACGATTCAAAGCGCGCATTGAACTCTTTTTCTCTCACATTGCCACAGGCTTTCAAACGTGGATTAGCATTAGAAACCTGGATTTCGTTTGGATCATGAATTGAAATGCGTATTTTAACAATATATTCAAAGGTTAGTACAGCAATGCTTGCGGAAAGAACGCTGAAATATGCTAGTGGAGAGTTCAAGAATAATTGTTTCGTTTCCTTACGATTGATTATTTGATTTTAATGTTAAACTAACTGTTGCCAGCGACTTCGTCCGCGTAGACTTCGGTTACAACGGTAAGTAACATCCGTCTCTGGAAAGTAACTCACGTCGCTCCTTGGCTTTCCATCACCGAAAGTCCAAACACCAATTTTTATGGATTTAACTTAAAACATGACGGATTTCAGTACAAAGTGTCATCCCCTATTTTACCCCTTTAGAGGTTCAATTTCGAATTTGTCTACATCATAAAAGGAACCTCTGTGCAAAATTTCAGCTATCTAGGTCCAAGGGTATGAGCTGGGCGTTGGTGAGTCAGTGAGTCAGGACTTTTCTTTTTATATAAATAGATGTATTATGCTTATGTATGATTACACAGATTTATGTGTTATAAGAGCCTGTTCCAGTTATACAGTATTGGGTTATTTACAGTATTATGGGTCTTCCTTCTATTTACTCACTTTCTTAATACTATTTCATCTCACCGCTTCCATTTTCACTTCTGCATTCACCAGTATTCTTTTTCATTAGACTCGCAATAATAATCAATCACTTGAACTGCAAGAAGCTTTGAAGAACGGACGCGAGGTGAGAGATAAAGAAAGTGAGGATGAATCCAAAGATACTGGAAAGAATACTGAATAGTGTAATAGTAGAGATATAAAAAAATATTTGAAAGTGAAAAGGCGGTTAGAAAGGTACAACACAAAAAGAGTTAAGCGCATTTTAATCGAAGTAGCAAAAGAGAAAAAGTAAAAGTAGAAAGTAGGAACAGCAATTTTGAAAAGCGACAAAATGTTCAATGGTTCTAACATATGAACAGACAAATAAGTCCAAGAAGAGAAAACTATTGGTCGAGCAAATGAAGGAGGCGAAGACAGATGGGCAAAGTAACGCATTAAAACACCTCCATTATTCAAGTGATGCAAAAGTTTACTTTTTTTAGACTTGTTGCTTTTAGACCACACTTTTGGAGGTTAACCTTGATTTGCGAAAGTTTCAAATATTCCATTATAATAGAAGTGTTCGTACGTATCGTCCAATAATTGTATTAAAAGCAAGGGTCACATTGACTTTAACAATTACACCACTATCGCTTCTCTAACACTCATTATATTAAATAACGTTAAAAACCAGCTATTAAATAATTAATTAAACACACAAAAACCAGTACAAACACGCCTGTACACGGCCATGCTAAGCCAAATTGCTAGTCTTACTGAGTGTTTACTTACTGTGTATTGTTTGCTATGTTTTGATTTTCCTTCCGGACCTCTACAATCCAACAGTGTAATTTCTACTGGTTCGTAATAATATTGTACTAAACCAATTCTTGTGTGCAGATTCATATTATTAAAGGTTTGAATACACGTTTCTGTTGATTTTATTTTGACAAAAAATTATGAAAACTGTACTACAACCAAAGAGTATATTATAACGTTACACGTGTTGGATGAAAACGTTGTATAAAACGTGTTTCACGATACAACAAATTTACATTTAAATTAGCTAAAGGGTTATATGTATGGTTTACGAATGTTTTAAAAGCGACTTTTTCCTCGTTTTCCGTCATACTTAAACCATCAAAATTTATTTGCGTAGGTATATAAACCAATTTGTTAATTTTCAAGCGAGTTGTTTAAATACGCCGGATTTACATTTTACTGCTTCTCGCTGCGAGATATTTCTTTTTGAATATTATACAGTACATGAGATGTTTACTTAAACGTTAACGATAACGACACAAAAATAATTTATTTACTTCCTTGCCGAAATGTACCGAAATCATCCATTCGAATAAGTTTTGCTTTTGTCTTGATTTTTTTGGATAGTGATGCATACAAATTCTCTTTTTAATGTACAATTAAATTAAATTCCTCATCTGTTCTTAAAGTTTACCAAATAACTTTTTGGTATCCTTTAGTTCTGATTCGCAGCAGACATGATCTGTCCACTGTTGCTTTAAAAGACTATTGGTTACCTTCCCTTCGAACAAACCAGAAACTCTTATTTGTTGATGGACAAATTGTATTTCCGAAACCGTCCTAATCACTAGGTACTAATTGAAAATATAAGGGGTTATTATTACAATAGACATATGGTATTTCATATTCCATTATGAATGAATTATTGTGAAAGAAACTATGAAAATGACATATTATGGGTTTTCATAGTTCTTTACTTACATAGAGACCCTTCAGAATTTCTATGATCCAGGTTTTTTCGGGTTATCATCGATAAAAATTGAATAATAGATATTTTTTCGTGCATACCAAATCGTATACAATACTGTGATCAAAAAATACCTATGGTAAAATTATTTACAACTTTTAAAATCTTTATTTATTCTTCTAAAACTATTTCATCGCTTTCAAAGTACTCGCCTCCCGATACAATACACTTACACCAACGTTTTTTCCAATTCTGTATCGTGGTGCAAAAACCAAGAATTGTCTGCCCATAATTCTGGCCTCTTTTTTCGAATAGCTTCATGTAAACGTTGCATAACGCTCAAATAATATTCCTTGTTAACAGTTTGGCCCGGGCGGCGCTGCGGAAGGAATTCATAATGCACTACACCACGATAATCGATGAAAACTGTTAACATGACCTTGATTTTTTTAACGACTTTGACGCAATCTTTTCGGTCTTGACCTTTTACACGGTATTCGCTTGATTGGTCGGTTGTTTCCGGGTCATATGCATAGATCCAAGTCTCATCTCCAGTTATGGTGCATTTTCATTTTATTCCGATAGTTAGAAAGCATTGTTTCACAGAGATATGTAAGGTCCATCGCTAACGCAGGTGGTTCTAGCTTGTTCACAAAATGGGGTAACCAATATTCTAGTAACAGGATAAGGATAAGATCCAAATGGTGCTTAAAACCTTCCCAACAAATTAAAAAATTATTTATTATATAAAACTTGATGCGACATGTTTCGGTAAAATTGTTATTACCATCTTCAGGCGACAACTAAAATCGGATGTAACAGTAATATAGCCTTAAAATGTGAAATACTTACATAATACAAAGAACAAATTAAAATTAAAAGAAGTTTATTAGAGACGTCTCAAGAAAGATTCAAGGGAAGAAAAATTGATAAAATATCCCAAAGTTGGCGTGCCATCCTGTAATAAAGTTAGGTTAGGGTAAGTTCGTTGAAAGGAAAATACTTACGGGATAAAAGGGGGGTGAAATCCAAGCGGTGGAAAACATCGAAACCGCAAATCGGCAAAATAAAATTAAAGATGGAAGCAGAATAAATCAAAACTTAAATCGAAGACTAAAAGCGAACAGGCGCAACATGAAAGCAACAGCAAACAGGGGCGTCATTTAGGAGGGTCAGGGTAGGGCAGTTGACCCCCCCTGGAATTACTACTACCAAAAAAAGGTACGTTAAATTTATAAAACTGACAATCACGCCTCCTTTTACTATGGTTGCCCCCCCCCCCCCCCCCCCCCCCCCGTGAAATACTGAAATGACGCCGCTGACAGCAAACCAAACCAAGGTAGGAAATTGCAATTACAAGAAAATGACAAGCAACAATGAAATACGAGGGAGCAACAAATAAAGGAATTACATGAGCGTATTGAAATTAATGTTGATCATTTCATTAAGCAGATCTGAGGGATTCAACTGGGTTATGATCTCTTTATTTTCTAGTAAATTCATACGAATACCCTTACTGCAAAAATGTAAAAGACTGTAATTAGTTTTTGGGTCGAATGAGTGTCCTTTCTCCAAAATTTGGTTCGCGAAGGCGGATTTAGTGTAAATATTATTGTTTTTAATACATGAGAAATGTTCGGCGAGCCGCTTGCTAAATTTGGCACGCCAACCTTGGGATATTTTATCAATTTTTCTTCCCTTGCACTGTTGAGACGTGTCTAATAAACTTCTTTTAATTTTAATTTGTTCTTTGTATTATGTAAGTATTTCACATTTTAAGGCTATATTACTGTTACATCCGATTTTAGTTGTCGCCTGAAGATGGTAATAACAATTTTACCGAAACATGTCGCATCAAGTTTTATATAATAAATAATTTTTTAATTTGTAGGGAAGGTTTTAAGCACCATTTGTATCTTATCCTTATCCTGTTACTAGAACATTGTTCCACAGACTTCAACGCAACATTGTTTTTCCAAAAAATTAAATATTTTTGCACCAAACGAGATTTCACTTTGCTCAGGCAAAAAACATCTTTCAAAATGGTCTGCACTGAGCCAAATGAGATGTTAACAGTATCAGCGAGGTCTCTAATTGTTAATCTACGATCCTTGAGCACTAAATCTTTGATTTTCTTGACGTGTTGTTCATCAGTTGACGTTGATGGTCGTCCAGGGCTATTTTTATCTTCAGCACTTCTTTGAATTGTTTGTACCACTTGTAAACATTTTTTGTGACATAGCCTGGTCACCAAAGGCCTTCTGCAACATTCTCAACGTTTCTGCAGCAGAAATTTCATTCCCAAACAAAATGTAATGCAACTTCTTTGGTCAATAAAATCAGACATTGTAAAAATCGCTAAATTAACTTTTTGTTGTTCACTAAACACGTGCGCAACTATTGTCAAATGAAATTTGGTATATAATTTATTCATTCCCAGACAACGTTTCATCTCCTTGAGGCTTTTTCAAGTCTAATAATATTTCTCTAATTTCATATTCCTTTTAGACTTGAAAAAGCCTCAAGGAGGTGAAACGTTGTCTGGGAATGAATAAATTATATTATATTGGCAGAAATTAACCCTTATTTAACTACATAATAACAGTCATGCCGTTCTTACCACCTACATACAGGCATAAGTAGGTATGGTTTATGGTATAAATATATAAACAAAGGGTAAACGGTTTTTGACAGTTTTATAGGTAGGTAGGTACCTACTCTAAAAGCCGAATCGATGTTTGAAATGTGAAATGTTTTCAAAATGGCGCCACTTCGGTAAATGCTGAAATGGTTATTTTAAACGGCAACCACATGTCAATATTTGCAACTTGCGGTTTTTAAGCGATTTTCACTTTTTTAAAACATTGTCGGATGCAGAAGGTACTTTGAGACTTGAAAACCGTTATGGCAGGCGAGATTTCACTAACGGGTAGGGGAAGAATGGGGATTTCTTTAGGTATACGTAAAAACGTTATGAGTGTGTTACCTTCTATAGTCTATACTATAGTCTGCTTCTGGAGTTTTCACATTCAAATCACGAAACGTCATTTTAAAATGCTTCTCTGGTAGTGTTTTGCTGCAATTCCATTTTAAAAGTAGGTACACAAATCACATTTTCGTTAAAAGTTACCGTCAGTCCAATTAGCATTAGTCTTGTATGTCTTTGTTGGAATTCAAAAAGTTTTACAAGATTAACTACCGTACAGGTAATCTACGCCCAGCTTCTCATTAATTAATTAATTAATGACCATTCAAATTTCGTATTATTCTTTTGTAATAGGAAGAGAGATTTTTAATAAGAGAAAATAGATCTATTTTTGTCAAAAAAATTCATTCAGCTAATGACATCATTTAATTTTAAACAACCTAAATTATTACGATAGCATCTCTCCGTTCATCAAAGTATAATATATAATTCATCCAACTTCTTGATTTAAACCCACGTCTTTTACTAAGATCATCAAAGAAACTTCAGATTTCATTTCAAATTTGTTGAAAATTCACACAGTCCTTCGTTCGCGTTTTCCATTAACCTAAATTCGATCAATGTTATCTTCTTACTAAAATAACATGACAAATTTGGTAACGCCGATGTTTATTTCTAATCGTTACTTGGTTATAATTAAATTTACGTGTTACTAAATAAACGAGCACCTTCAGGCATTTCGTTCTAATTAATTAAGTATACATTTCATTTATTTTGTTTCGAGGATACCTACGTGCTAACAAGTTTATTATTATTATTCTCTCGCATTATTCCAGGTTATTTGCACGACGCCCACGCATTCAGTGGAAAGAGTTTGATATGATTATGTTTTGTTACTGCAGCTAGTAAAAAGGAAGTGTTTACCTACAAATATAAAATACAATTACGCACAAAACCTAATTATAACCAATTTATTACAATGTTGAGAAGTAGAAAATTAAGTCGTTCGCATGATGGTTTGATTACCAGCGCAATGAAATACGTTACTCGCAAAATTTCTTACTGAGTACCGATTAACCTGAGGGGAGATAAAAATCAATATATGACAAAATTGTGGCTTTTACAACTAAAAGCCAAACTTAGGAGATGTAAAGGTAAGAGAAAATTGAAAAACTAACACACTCTTCCATAGTACGATATTACTTTTATTTGCGACTAAAGTGTTTTTGTATCGCTCACTCATTAACTTATTATGACATAGACAGTGTTTGCGGATAAACACTATGAAAGTGAATTAGGTATATCAAAATAAGCTCTCTGAAAAGATTAGGTAATATAGCGTTATTATTTACTAGAGACGTAACCTAGATCGTGAGAGGCTCAACAATTATTAGTTATAACCTATTATTTGTATTTAGCACCTATCCTACTTTGGTGCATATCCGCAAATATAATCGCAATTTGGAATTTACCAATTAACTACAAGAGCGGTTAAAGCTGGAAAGAAAAAAAAACGCTCTGTTAATACTAACGTTGAGTGAACGTTTGTCACTCAACTGTTACACAACAAATCTAGAGCATCGAGATCCATGTCCATTGTTGTTTTCGAGTTACATACTACTTTTAATGGAAACCATGTGGCCACGACAGTATAACTGAAATAGCATCTGTTAGTTGACCTTTACACGAGCTTGACGCTCAATATATTATGTATTGAGATTATTTACAAATGTAACGTTTGCTTACTTAAACTCAAGTAAACATTTTTAGTAAGTATATAAAATCCTCTCCATATACTTTTCTGTTATAACTTTTCAATGATATTCGGTAAAAAGATTTAAGTAAATGAAAGAAAATTCTTGATCATGATCCTTTTATTGCCCATTTTACCCATTTTAGTTCCTAAAACATTAATTATATTAAGTGGGGGTCGGCTAATATAGCATTACAATATGCACATGTAGAGGGTTCAAATAGTTGAGCCAGTTTGTACTTGTGTCAAGCGTCAAATTCGAAAAATAAAACTATACAGGGTTTTTCAACTAAGAGTAGCCACCCTTTATAACTTCTAAAAAATCTAAATTTGAAAAATCGGCGATACCCGTCTATAATAATATCGAGGGGGACACTTTTTGACATAAGCTTGAGATTTCATACCTTAACCCCCTGGGTCCCACAAACATACCCTCAATTTTTTTAACCCTACATCGCGTAATGTATCATATTTGCTACATCTAAATATAACTTAACTTATTTTATTAAAGAAATGCTTTTATGACTTATAACATTATGTAGCTGATCTGCTACACCTTTAAGTCCAGTGCAATAACGTCCATAATCGTAAATACCAATATTTATATAATTAAGGAGCAGCAGATCGCAGTAGCTGCGCATGCTGTATCATTTCTGCTACAAAACGGATTATATGGCTTCCAAAAGATATTTATCTGAGAAAGGGTTTGAATGGTACGCTGAACATATCTTAAACAGTGAAGACGGATTAGAAGATGATGGATCGGATTTAGAATCAGAAAATTCAGATACTGATTTATTAGATTATGTAAATATTGAGAATATTCCGATACACTGGTTAGAATTTTTATAGTGTAAGCTGTAAGACACTTTGTATCTGATGTGATACAACGAACATTTTGAAAAATATATATGTTCGAATGTTCCTACATTTTTTTAAACATTTTTTCCAACTTCTAGACATCATTTTTCACGTAAATCTATTTTTTTGAGGTAAAAGACAAAATCGCGTGATGTAGGGATGGCAACATGGGTCATGTGATACGTCATTTGAAAGGTTATTTTATATTTTGAATTACTGCGTTTAAAATTTTAAAATCGTTCAAATGGTTTGTGAGATATTTTAATTTAAAGTTTTAGAGAACTGATATAAATTTACTTCAAAATGTTCTTTATTTTTTTATTTAATTTTATCGGAAAGGTAATTTGATACGAAATTCATTGTATTAAACTTTTTTTTATTTACATGAAAATAAAACTTAAAATAAATTAAAAAGTCAGTAATATTTTCATATTATATTATTATAACGACAAATTATATCAGTTCTCTAAAACTTTAAATTAAAATATCTCACAAACCATTTGAACGATTTTAAAATTTTAAACGCAGTAATTCAAAATATAAAATAACCTTTCAAATGACGTATCACATGACCCATGTTCCCATTTAAAAAAATTGAGGGTAGGTATGTTTGTGGGACCCAGGGGGTTAAGGTATGAAATCTAAAGCTTATGTCAAAAAGTGTCCCCCCCCCCCGATTTTTCAAATTTTGATTTTTTTAGAAGTTATAAAGGGTGGCTACTCTTAATTGAAAAACCATGTATGTGTCCAGGATAAGGAGGGCCACTATGGGGATTTCGGAAACGGTAAGAGATATAGTTTAGATTAAATAGGAGAAAAGGTGGGCAATTTTCAGTTTAGTAAAATGCCACTTTTAAACTGACGAAATTCCGAACCGTTCCGAAGTTATGCGACAAAAAGCGAATTTTCAGGATTTCGTTTACGACAAATTGTTACTTTGTGGTTGATGTTAAATAAAAAGTAAAAGAACCTTCTACAGGTACTTTTTAACGTTCTTTAACATGACATGCTTGAATGCAGAATAAAAATCTCTACTAATATTATGTATAAAAAATCAGGACCGTATTTAAAAAAACAAAGATTATGATGGTTACTAGAAAACGAAACGTCGGATTCTAATTTGCCGCACACCATGTTAAAGAACGTTAAAAAGTACCTGTAGAAGGTTCTTTTACTTATTATTTAACATCAACCACAATTTGTCGTAAACGATATTCTGAAAATTCGCTTTTTGTCGCACACCTTTAATCAAAAATTTTAGCTAAGAAAAGTCATTTGTTTCCATGAGTTCTAACTGCGATTTTGGGTGTTACAACTTAATATTAACACCCTGTATACTATATGTATACTATACCCCACGTTGTTCTAACTTAGACCATGTTATACAGCTTGCACCAGTGCAGTCTCTATTTCAAGTTAATACGGAATTCCAATTAATCATTAAAATAACACTGCAAGTTATGGTTGGAAACAAGATTATAACCCCTATTATACTTTTTAGGAGTTTTTCCTACTCCTTCCTCACTTCGCTACCTCATTTTTTATTATTTTATTACATAAGAAATGATTATTTATTATACTTTGTCTATGAATATTAAGCAACATTTAATAGAAATAATAGCGTACAACTATTTTAATTTGATATTTTGATCCTCTTCAGTTGACAGTAAACATCAGTTGCTAATAAAAAACTGCCAGTGACGTTTCGTAATACATATTTGGAATCCAGCAAACAAATTTTAAACGTACATACATAATTTATTGTATATTTTATTTAATTTTATACAGTTTTCTAATTAAGAAATAAGAAATTTAGCTATTGTACATTTCGGTTTTCTCCCTATTTAATTTAAATAATAGTTTTTCACGAGCCCAATATCACAATTACGAAATTTGATCGCCACCAAATAATTGAGAAGAATGATATCAAATTTCTCATTCCGAAGTCGGTGAGTAATGATACTCGCACTGTTGTGTTCAATAGGTACGTGAATAGTATAAAATACTATTATGTATGTACTTTACAACGTTGAAACGTTTAATTATTTTGTATGAGTAGAAAAAAAAATGTCTTGAAATGCTAAATAAACGCTACACTGTAATTTACTTTAGGTAGTTCAAAAGTTTATTTTTAGAACATCTCTCAATCTTGAAAGGGCTAGGGCACATTTTAACTTTTCCAGTTACCTATCCTACATACAAGTTTTACTGCGAGATGAAATGATCGTCTATAAACTAGTAAAAATTATTTAACATTTAATAGCAACGTTAACTTACATTTTTATGTAATAAAAACTGCTATTACTGTAGTTCTTTCAGATAGTAATTTCTCAGTATTTTTATTTTACCTAAGATAACAATTTCTTTTATAAAAAAGGTTAAAACAGTCACAATGGCTTTATAAGGAACTAGCTTTTGCCGGCGACTTCGTCCGCGTACACTTCGATTACAACGGTAAGTACTCTAAATCCGTCCCTGGAAGGTACCTTGGGTTTCCATTTACATCTTTGCCAATTTTGATTCAAATCGATTTATATTATAATACGTAATACGGCCCTTTTGCAACAAATTTCGTTCAAAATCAGCACATCGAGAAATAAAACGCTCTTTTGTTTATGATAATCTTCAATTTTGTTGCTCTGCTGCCAATGATTGAATAGTTATGATTTTTTACTGAATGTTGATTTCGGTGACAATTTTTTAAAAACATTTATTTTCTCCTAAATGAGTTGACTTAAGTAGGTGAAAGTCCAAACAAAGTTGGTTTAGATTCGAATATGGATTTTAAAAATATAAAAATCTATAGGGTATTTCATTTAAAATGCGGGCCGCAAAATATTTTTTCCATTACGAATTTTTGGAAAGAGGTCAAACCATCACTGCAACCTTCATTAACAACGTTTATCCATTGATACGAGTCGCTCTTCGAGCGATGTTATTAAACACAAACTGCAGCGAGGTTACCATACGAAACACAAAGATCAACTCCATATATCAAAACAACAGAGAGTAATCATATTTAAAATACAAAATAATGAAGCAAAACTTGCTAGAAAAAAATACTCCTACGCAACACCCAAAAGACATTGTATGACCTGAACCAGTGTCGGTCTGGCGGCCCTTTGGGCCCTCGGCTGGCAATGTTCGAGGGCCCCCTTCCTCCGATAAAAAATAAATAGTGATCTTCCCACCAAAAAACTTTACTTTCAAATTTCGACCCCTGAATAGTTTCAAATTTCAACTTATAATTTCAACCAAAAATGTTAGAAATAAATTATATAATGAAAGAATACTGCCAATTAAAAAAACACTAAATCACTACATAAGTGAAGTCCATTCACTCCCAAGAAAAACTAAATGTAAACACAATGACGCGGTATTCATGTGATCGATAGAAAACATTGAACAGGGCCGGATTAAAAGTTAAATACATTGATCAAAATATCATCAAATAATCAAAATAGACCAATAAGAACCGTGCTGTCTCCCTGGAAACGACTGTTCACGCGTCTGTATGTATTTGTTTTAGTTTTTCTTGGGAGTGAATGGACTGTAGTTACTAGTAAACATGATAAAATATAAATTAGATGGGCCTCATAACTAATAAAGTTTTAAAGAAATTGATCAAAATAATAATTTTTTTTAGTTCTTTACTGCTATCTGCTGCCGATGACTAATTTTTCGGCGCATGATCAATCGCGCGCGTTCGTTCAACCTTCTCTTCTCTATTGCCAGTAGGGGAAGAGAAGGTTGAACGAAACATAAACATTTGATTAAGTAAATACTATTTTTAAGGTGACTCAATAACTCTAAATTTTCCTCGATATCTTGCGAAATTTTTCTCAATATCCTTCCTAATTGTTCTCACTATTTTTCGAAAATTTTCTCCATATTTTTCTAAATTTTTTCCCCATACTTTTAATATGGGCTCGCTGGGCCCCCTTCGCACCGTCGGGCCCCCGGGCCTTCGGCGATCGCCGACCAGCCGACCTGGCGAGACCGACACTGACCTGAACGTTACCAAGTTTACAGATAAATTTGGTGTCCTTTCTTATTTTATACAAATTATACACATAAGAATGTCTATGAGTTCTAAACTTCTCTTAATGGCTAATATTTAGTTAAACAAAGATGGTTTTCTTTTTATGCACGTATTGAAATAGCACACGCATTCAGTCAAGATCATGTCCATAATATGAAGAAACCTTCCCAGTGACATACCTTACAGTATTAAAGTACATCTCGGTTTTGATTACGAGATCTATACATACTTGCATTTGAATTGTGCTCTAGGAAGAACGTTGTACTTACCTGCTTTTATTATAAGTAGAAAGGTTAATTTCCAAGCTCGAAAATGTTCTTTTGTTCTAGTGTGAATGCTTTTTTATTGTTTTCTTTTTGTTACAACATCAACAGAATTGCAAAATTTGTGGGTTTCGCCATTTTCTTCGCACAAATAAGTACAACTAACACTAGTAGAGTAGGTAAGCAATCGGATAGTGAAGAGTTAAAAAAAATAGGAAACCTGAAAGAAAATGTATTTTCAGCAATATATTCTGACAATTTTCATACCAGTTGAAATCAGGTTGTACTGTACGTAAAGATTTGGCTTGACTGTCTGTTATTGTGACGTATTTCAAATGAAAATTCAAAATATAAATTTCGATGTAGATACGATGATTTGGTAGTAAGAAAATGCAGCGTTCCCCTGCTTTGTATGTGACATATGTATATGTATTACGAATATCTCAACTGACAAATGAACGAAACCTATTCACTATTAACAAAGTATTACAGGAAGTGGATTGGAGAAGTAAGAGTGTATGTAATAGGGTAGTCGAAATAGTAGTAAATGGGCAATTGAGACATAATTTTAGCATATTGCTGTTATAATATGAGCAATGCATAAAATATGAGAATAGTCCGCACATCTAAAACTTTTTTAGTCTTCGTGTAGAAAACAGTCTTCAATTCGCCATGGATATAATCTTATAATGATTCCAAAGAGGATTTGCACATTTCGTAAACATTTCAAAGTTAATTATTGTGAATTAGTTCTTAAAGCGACACCAAACCGACAATTGTTCCGAAAATACAGTGATTTTTTATTTTCACTAGTTGAAGGTTTGCAATATCGAGAAAGGATAAGGGATGCCACCAATGTACCCATTAACCTTTCCCCTCTCCCCCAATAGCAAAATAAGTTTTCTATTCACAGGAAACGTACAGTTGGAATATCAAGATCACCCGTGACTCATCATCTGCGAATTCCTATCATACCAATTTGTAATGAAGAATATACTTAGCAATTAGCTTACAACAGAGCTGTGTTTGTCCTTATAAATCAGTTCCAGTGGTTCGAATCATGCCAAAGTAAAAATTTTTTATTACGTAATTTTTTGAATCATTTAACTTAAGGATCAAAAAGTACATATTGCATAATGTCTACATTCCCGATACGTTAGAGCCGGGCAACCATACCTACTAGTATAAATTTATAAAAACGAAACCTTATCGGTCTCCAAAGTATCAAATATTCTACTTTATAAAAGGCTTTTAATTACTGCATAATATTCGTTGAAAAAGGTTAATTAACATAAATAAGTATTCTTCACTTACCTGAAAACGCAGATAGCAATGGAAACGTTTGCGAATACTGATACAACAAATATTATCGTAAGTACAGTAACTTCAGCAGCGACTGCAGATATCATCCTTTCTCCAAAAGCGCTGAAGTATGTAAAAAAATATCGTTCGCCCCAACCGCTTTCAGTGTCATTTCCGAGTACATAAGATGAATTCCAAGAATCTGCCATCTTTGTGTTCATTCTGGAAAGTAAAAAACAGGTGGTTACACATTTTCGTTACGCCAAGCAAGAGAACACGTTTCATTATGTTAAACTCATTAGTTGGTAATAGAAGTACTAACAGCTAGATTTTCAAGTAAGTATTAACCACATCTCTTCGGTAACCGAAAAATTTAGAAGTGAGTAGTTGTACAGTGCAAAGTTTCCATATGGATGTTTGTTGCTACGATAGTTCGCTTACCTTTTTTATGTAATTTATGTTATGTACTTTATTCGCTTCTTCTTTTATTTATTGAATCCAAAAAATTTGTGATAAAAAACGCGTCCCAAAAACTTCAAGAGCACAGCTAGTAAACGATCACGATTTCTCTAGGACTACAAGCAAATTAGAGTTCTACCTATAAGAATATGTACCTTGGCAAAACATTTTAAAAGAAATATCGAGAGAAATATGAACAAAGTGGTATCCGAAACAGGGGAAAATTCCAACTAATACAGCAGTTAACCATATTTCAAAAATCAGAAATGCCCTCTGAATGTAATTATGGTAAAATCACCCCAATGCTCAATTTGATCCTTGAAATCGAAATCATTTTTCGCCTAATTGTGCAGTAAATTTCTCAATCTTTCTTCGTCTGCGTTTAACCCACTAAAAAACAATCTTTATAAAGATTTAAGCTCAAATTATAATCCGAAACTGATAAATAGACATCAGGTTACTTTTTATAAATAAACTTAAAATAACGTTTTTGGTTACGTATTATACTTAAGTTATATTTTGTAGTATGTAAGGAGAATTTTATTGGGGATTAAGACCTGTCGTTGTCACTTGATAAGAATTTTTTATTTATTTGTCAATATTTCGCCCGTTAGATACAAGCTTCCTCAGGACAATAAAGATTATTTGAATTAAACCGACAATTATGAAGGATATTAAAACGAACAGTTTTATAGCATCTCATTTGGTTTCATAAAACGTAGTATGTATATTTTTTTTAATAATAATTGAAACCTACTGAAGTTATTAATTAAGGTAAAAGCACAGAATAAAGATTTATTCTGTGGTAAAAGGGTGATTCCTTGCCAAATTCTTCATTTTATTATTACAATTGCATTTAGCACGTTTTTAATAATTTTTATTTTGAATTTGATATTAAATAAATTCCATTTGTTTATTAATTTGGTATTACTTGAAAAAGCCATGAAATTGGCGAAACGTCGTACTTATAGTTCATTCGTTTGACTTATCCCGATTGATCGATGAATCAAACGCGCACTTGTGTATGATCATCCTTTTCTACATATTGAATACAATGTGTATATTAGTAGCTAACGTATTATTCCAAGAGTGTGATTTTGTATGTCTCTTATTAACTCAAGTAACTGACAAGGATAACATCAACAATAAATTTCGTTCTCTGGTACGTACAGTATTGATACCAACTTAACGTAAATGTCAAATTTACGTGTCATAATACTCATAATGTTGTTTGCAAATAAAAGTTTAATTTAATTTACGTATCGTTCTACGCATGTAAAAGCATATTATTTTCAAGAAAACTTAAAACGTAGTAGATGTATTTTCGTAAGTTATTCTAAAATGTTGTGAATATTACTTTGTAGGTTAAGACCAATGAACTCTTCCAAAGAAAGGAAGTAAAAGTGGTGGTTCTAAATATTTGACGGCTTCGGGTGCATATAAACGGTGTAAAGAAGTAAAGATCAAAGTATTAGATGCTATGTAAATATCACTGGTCCAACGGTCCCGAATACTGCACTGCTTTTCCGATCTATAACGGCAAAATATTCTACTAACAAATTTGTGAGTTAATGGTTATTTATTTGATTTATTTATAAAGATTGAATTTTTAGAAATTCTGCTAATGATTAGATATGCTTTGAGAAAACATTCAAATTCCAAAATACGGAAGCATAATTTCAATCATCGGTGTTTACATTGTTTGTGTATTTAACGTAATTGAATTATAGTACATTTTATAAACTTATTCGAAGTATCCTTTTAAACACACTAAACGCATTATAACCAAGTGTTTCTTACTTATTCAGTGCACACCATTATGTAAGAAAATATGACAATTTGTCCATGACTGTGTTGAAAATAATTTATTTTTATAAAATATAATGTTAATGTACAATAACATAATTAAATAGATTATTATTAAGTTTTTGGAGAAAACTATTTGTTTGCGTTAAGAATTCAATTAAAAACAAGAAATTAAATGTTCACTACACTTCATCTTCTGTGTCTGTGTCATCGTTTGGATTTATAATAATAGGATTCACTTGGGCATCGTAAACTTTTTCTTGCTCCCAAGACTTTAGAATTTCGGCTCCTGTATGCTTAATCGTTTTTAACCAAACTGAAGGTGAAACTGTTTCTAACGCTTCTTTCCACATCTGTTTGACATTATCATCCCCATAACCATCTCTTCCAATGTTTTTGTCATAATACGTTTTGCTTATTCCCCATATCATTTCTATTGGGTTAAATTGACAGTGGTAAGGAGGCAAGCGTAAAATTTCATGTCCATGTTCCCTAATAATATTGTCGACCAAATATTGTTTCTCTTCCTTATGTAGCTTTGCTAAATGTAGTAATTCCGTTTTAAATGCTTCTTTTTCATAAGGAATTTTTCTTCCCCTAAGCCACTCTGCAATTTCTTCTTTTTTCCAATTTGTGGTTGGTTGGCGATTGACAATTTGTGAATGGTAAGGAGCATTATCCATAACGATTACAGATGGCCTTGTTAAGTTTGGCAAAAGTTGATTTTTTAACCATTTAACAAAGTTTTCGGCATTCATACAATCGTGATAATCACTGCTTTTATTTGTGGTAGAAAATATCAGGTCTGCTCCCTCCACAAAGCCATCTTCCGTTCCAGCATGTAAAACTATATAACGTTTGCCTTCGCCACCAAGATTCTTAAAGCATTTTGAACTGGAATCTTGCCATATTCTTTTGTTGCTTCCCTTTGCAAATATCCATGTTTCGTCGAGATAAACAAACTGCTTGTAGATATCTTGTTTCATATAAGTGATGTAACTTCTCAAAAATTTTACCCTCAACGATGCTATTGAAGTTTTTTCACAAAGAGCTTTCCTATTGTTTGTTTGCTTGAAAGAAAATCCAATGTCCAACAAAACGTGATAGAGGCTTGTCCTTTTACACTCAACGATACCTTTTTCGTTCATTTTTGTTAAAAGCGTATCTAATGTAACATGTTCACGATTAATGTACATGTTGTAAATTGTATTACGAATTTCACTTTTTTGTTGTTGATCCATGTCTTTTGTTTTTAGACTTTTTCGTTGAGGTTCATTTTCCTTGTTCTCTTCTTGATTTTGATGTCGTCGTAAAGCATTAGAGATGGTTTTGGTATCAATTTTCAAAGTATCGCTAACCCTTGCATGCACTGCTGTTAATGGTGTTAAGGGTCCGTTGTTCTGTTTTTCTTTATTAAAGTATTCCACCAAGTTATGGATCAATTCATCTACGGTAATTGACCTACGAGGCATGTTGATGTGGTACAAATGAAAACACAAATAATGTCATCTCTTTCATAAAAACGAATTAATGTTTACCTTAAATAAACACTAGAAAGTAATGTGGTTCTGAAAAGAACCGATCTTTTAAAATATTAACTCAAGAAGCAATGGAAAACGAATACAAAGTAAAGAAACCGGCGCGCGTACGTAACCTCAACTCAATCAACAAATAATCAAATAAAGAAAGGTTGGTATCACTGGTGGTATTTTTGCTTTAAATTACAGACGGCGGTCATTTCGTGATTTAATGCACACATGACGTCATCGGGATAAGTCAAACGAATGAACTATAAAATGTAATTGTAATAATAAAATGAAGAATTTGGCAAGCCCTTTTACCTTAATTAATAACAATCAAGTGCCGTAATCAAATCAATATTACTGAAACTACTGAAGTTATGTGGCGTTTAGTGGACACTCAGGGTTTGACTATCCCAATTCATCGACGAATGACGATGAAGTCAATTTGCTCGTTCACTAAAGGTACTCCCTACACGTATACGTATTTATAAATTCCAAAGCCTTCCAAAACATCTAATTTGGATTTTATATTACAAAAATGTAAAAATTTGATCTTATGTAAACTCATGGGGTAGTTTGACCTATTTATGTGTTTATGTTTATAACGAACATGTTTTTGTATCTAATACCGAAATTACGAATTGTTTGACTTATGTATATCGAAAGTTCAATTCGTGATGTCTTGTGTTTTGTCTTTATCGTAGCATTGAAAAGATATTTGGAAATGCTAGAGTTGGTTTTTAAAGTCAATTTTATGGGTTTTGGGTTTTTGTATTAATTTTGACAATTTTTTAGGATACATTGCCAAATTATGAGTGGGAAATGTATTTAATATTCTCTTTCTTAGTTTCAGTAATTTATTTGCTTCTGCTGAATAAGAATCTGCCTCCTGAGAGAGAAATAACGACATTGGGTGGCTCCCGAGCAACGTATCACAGTCAGGAGACTTCAAATACCATGAAATATGAAAGAAGAGCTATTATTTAAACCTGAATCAATGCCGGATTACTTTTCCCCATCTTCAAGTTATTTTATATGTTAGCTATTTGCATTGTAAATTTTGTTTACGCTGACGTTTGTAGGCCATTTCGATGAGAAGTTATGCGACTTGAAGGTGGCCTATGTACTGAAAACCTAAATACAGCTGGATGGTGACAAGAATTTTGGGAATTGTAATGTCAGTATGTGTGAGTCTTCTAAAAATTTTGAAGTCAAGCTTATTTTAATATTCAGATCTAAAAATTTGATCGATCTATCTTTTTCAATTCGTAGTGTAAAATTGTTGTTGAGATTTAATCTGCTTATCTTCTCCAAAAATTCATCAATTAAACGTAAAGCAATTTTGATATACACAGAGATTAAATAATTTGATTAATAGTAATCTTTTGACCAACTCTATGTTACTTACTAATAAATCGAAATTTTTGAAAATATACCACTAATATCAAAACCTAACAAGGATAACTATTAGACTGTAATTTTGTTAGTAAATTGTGGAAAAGGGCAAAATTTGTAACCTTTGTTTAGAAATGGTTTTTCTTTATTACTAAACTGAACATCTGAAAGGTTTACAAATCGTGGATTCAAATTTTGTTTAGCCAACCATGACACATGGTGTCAACACATGTCGAGTTAGTTACATTTAAAATTATTGTTTTTATTATTACGTATGGAATTACCAAAAAATACAGTTTTATAAACATATATTTTTTTAGCCTTCATGAATGTTGGTAAAATTGCAGGAGGTAGAAGAATAATGGGCTAATTTTTAGTTTTTGGTATCTATGTAAATATCGAGTTGTTTTTCATTTATTAGATTTAAAAGAAACAATTAATGACGTTGATTTTATGAAAAAGCCCACGTTGATGGCACGAAACGTCAATAATTGTTTCTTTTAATCTAAAAAATGAAAAACTCGTTATTTATACCAAAAACTAAAAATTGGCCTATTATTCTTCTACCACCTGCAAAAAATGCACTGATATCCGTTTCTACATTTTCCAATTGCGTAAATTTTTTGTTTGTTAGACGATGTCCGTTTTCTCTGGATTAGCAGACGCAACCACTTGCTGGTTTCAAAAGCTCAAATCCTGCGTTATTATATCCTATTTGAGGAAACAACTGAAGAAATTGCAATTTTGATCAGAGGACTATTAAAAACACCGACTTGGTTCATTCAACGAAAGCGAAACGAGTTGTGGATTTATTAAAAATCGTTTTACTAAAACAAACAAGCTGCGTATCTATTACCGCTTCTGATACTTATCTTCCTTTAGGTCTTTTTTGTTAATAGAGTAAACAATTTTATAACGGAGCTCATAAAGATTAACACTAAGACTTAATCTATTTACAACGAAACGTTTTATTACAAGCAATTAAATTGAATTATTTCGCTAATCAACCATAAAGTTAGATCAGAATTTAAGTACATTCGGTTAATCGTCTATATTGTCTTAATTATTATTCGCGGAAAGGGGGTCGACGGGACGTGGCTTTTACAAATTGGGATCAAATACACCGAGGCTTCTCAAACAAATACATTATCTAAAATGTGATCAGCGTTGGTTTTATCAACGTCATTTAATTTAATGAACATAATAGTGTATAGTATTTAGTATGTTCACTTTTTAACAGCAACTTCAAATTTATATTGTATAGATATATGTATTAGTAGGACTAATCGTTACTTGATTTCGATCCGTGCGATTAGTTAACCAGGCTTGGCCTGAGTATCGATAACAATCGAAGTACATAATAATAATAATAATAACAAATTGAAACTCTGTTGCATACACAACATAACATTATAGAAAGTCCATTACCAACACACAACACTTCAACAATCACTCATGTAACACCTCTGACTCGTTCTCATGCACTCAAACGTAAACACACAATATACTCACAGTATCAGAATTCGCAATTAACACAAAACACAAACAACACATTACCCACTCGAATGCAACCTATGCGTCGAGCTAAACAACAAAAAACGCTTACACAATAACCATAACACTTTTTCAAAACATACATATTATGTTCATTTTTTCTTTTCTATAAAAAGTCACTAAGTCACGAATAAGTGACGCCAACGGAGAAGCCTAGGAATATAGGGTCTCTTTTTGTTATTGATGCGCGACGCTGCGTTCATGTTAATGCCTTCGCGGAAAGAGGGTCGACGGGACGTGGCTTTTACAAATTGGGATCAAATACACCGAGGCTTCTCAAACAAATACATTATCTAAAATGTGATCACTGATCAGCGTTGGTTTTATCAACGTCATTTAATTTAATGAACATAATATGTGTATAGTATTTAGTATGTTCACTTTTTAACAGCAACTTCAAATTTATATTGTATAGATATATGTATTAGTAGGACTAATCGTTACTTGATTTCGATCCGTGCGATTAGTTAACCAGGCTTGGCCTGAGTATCGATAACAATCGAAGTACATAATAATAATAATATATATTTGCCCAACAGATCAAGACAATCCTAAAATAGGACAAAAGTATTTACAACACAATAAATCAGTACATACATATAGAAACAGAAAAATCTCACACAATGGTTACAAATATAATATAAATATAAATTCATTGTATTAGTACAACTATTCACAGAATATAATATATGCATTTATTAATTGCTGAATTGTGCATATGTTTATATCACACACATCAGAAATTTTATTATATAGCGTGCACATAGTGTAAATAGGCGATCTCATAAGAACATTAGTGCGTGGTATTTGGGTATAGAACACGCAGGAGTTACGTAGAGCAAAAGAAGGCGTCCAAAAATTCAAATAGCTCAGCAACTCCGCACAATCAATCGTATTATGGAGCATCCCACGCAAAAATTTGAGATAACACAAATTTCGTCTAATAGCCAGAGATTTAAAGTTAAAACTACGGAGTAATACTTCATAATCCGACCCTCTCTCAGGATAGACTCCAGTGGTGCGGAAAATAAGAAATTTCAAAAATCTTTTTTGGACTGCTTCTAAGTTGTCTTTGTATTTGTTGTAGTATGGGCTCCAAATAAGTACACCATATTCTAATTTAGATCGAATCAATGCATAAAATAGCGTTTTCAAAGCAATTATATTCGTAAATGTTCTACAGCTTCTTATAATAAACCCAAGTAACTTAATACTAGATCTAATAATGGCATTTAAATGATCATTAAAATTGAGTTTTGAGTCAAAAATAATGCCGAGATCCTTCACACGATTACTTCTCTCCAGCAAAATGGAGTTTATTGTGTAGGGATACATTATCCAATTTAATTTACGCGTGTAGCTAACAATTCTACATTTCGATATGTTTAAGGATACATTGTTACGAGTGCACCATTGAAAGACTTTATCAAGTTCATTCTGAACAAAGATACAATCACTGATTGTATAAACAGAAGAATAAATTTTTAAATCATCAGCAAACAATAATTTCTTTGCGTTAATGACATACGGTAGTTCATTTACAAATAGTGTGAACAGCAGTGGGCCGAGATTTGATCCTTGCGGTACTCCTGAAGGAACGAGAAAATTTTCTGACCATGCATTATTAAAAGATACGAATTGTATTCGATTTTCGAGATATGAAGCAAACAGTTTTATTAACGGTTCACTAAACCCAAAGTTATATAGTTTGCGAATGAGTATTGTGTGGTCGATTCTGTCGAAAACCTTTGCAAAGTCTGTATATATTACATCCACCTGCTCGTGCGAATCGATCACATTTGAGATAAATTGAGTAATGCATGCCAAATTGGTGACAGTGGATCTATTATGAATAAAACCATGTTGATATGGTGAAAAATATCGAGAAAGCAGAGGATAAATCTTGGAATAAAGTGACATTTCAAAAAGTTTCGAGAAATTGGATAAAATGCTTATCGGCATGTAGTTCCTGATGTCAGACGAATCGCCTGATTTTAAAACTGGACAAATACGTGCTACTTTCCATTCGTTAGGATACGTTGCGGTGGCTATGGATAGATTAAAAATATACTGCAACGGTTTCAGAGGCGGATTTACGAATTTGCCGCCCCTAGGCTGGAAATATTTTGCCGCCCCTCATCTACGATTATTTTCGCTTTTTGTTTCTACTGCCGTTAAAAAAATATTTAATATACATACTCTACTCACAAACTAAAATATTGTATTTTCAACCAACTTCAAAAAGTTGGTTACTAAATTCGTCCCGATGCCTGTGCCTGTGCCTTGCGCGATGTTACAGGGTTTAGAAAGCTGGAAGGGGTGGCATCTTTATAGGGAATTCTTTGCAGATTCCAAATCTTTGGTAAATTTTTTGATCGGACCACCCGTTCACCGTCGGGACGCCATTAAAGTCAAAATATATACCCTTGAATATCTCGAGAACGACACATCCAATTACAAAAAGAAAAAAACACGTTTCCTTTATTTTTGAAACCGATTGAGTCATGATACGTAAACATCACCCTCACCTCCTCCTGTGGGGTGCAGCGGGAGTGAGTTTTGAAAACTTAAATGGGAAGACCTATTTTTTATTGCACTTTTGGATTCTCCATAAAAAACTATTCTCAAATTGACCCTTCTTAGGAGTGGAACGGGGGAAAATTGCACATGTCCTCAGAAGAACGATCTGTGATTTACTATAATTGTCCGCCACCCTCTCCGCTCTCATCTCCCTTAAGGGTGGAAAGAAAAACAATGGCTCATTTGGTGCTTGTGTCTGGAGGGGGGGGGGGGGGGGGGGTTGTATAGATATATATTTTATATCGTATATGCCATAATTAATTACAGATTTGAAATTGGTTGAAATTAGAATTCTATGAGAATTCGTGTCTTTTGATATTTGTTTCAAATGATTTGAATTTTTCTATATGTTATTTTATTATTTAAATTTACATTAACTCCAACATTTGCCGCCCCCTAAAATGTGCCGCCCTAGGCTATAGCCTTTCTAGCCTTATGGTAAATCCGACCCTGAACGGTTTAGTAAATATTTCGGAGTAACCTTTAATGAAGAAACTGGGCAGTTGATCAGGACCAGATGTCATGCTGTACTTTAATTTATTTATAGACTCTATTATATTTCGTTCAGATGAATAGATATATGTATAGTTTAGAAAGTATCGTAAATTTTCAGACTTTTCTAGTAACCAGTCTTGCCAACCTCAGAAAAGTTACTAGAATCTCGTGACTTTTTGGGTCAGAAGTGCCATAGTATATCTACTGTTATGGACTACATACTTATATTTTTTTGTAATATTCACTCGAAAGTTATAGCTTTGACGATTACGATGGAAATGGAAAGTTGGAAAACAAAATGAAAAACTAATAAATGTAATGTGACATAAATACGTTTAACGGCAGCGATAGATAATAAGAGAGACGGATTTTATGTTAGGTACTTAATTTTTATCATTTAAATCAACAAATATTTTAAAATTAAGAATTTAATATAATTTTCATAATTTCATCATACGATGAAATTCGTGAACGTGATTGCAATGAAAAACCCTCATATCAGTCATATCATAAGGTTCATTTTTGGAAACCATTTAAACCATTTACACTAAGTCTTTGAATTCTCCCAATTTGTAATTACATAATTCTTTTGAAATCTACGTGTGGATCATGCGGAATGTTTAATCTGTCCTCCCTATACATATATAAATAATTTTAATTGATGACCCACGCGTTCATTAACCGGTAAAAGATAGTATAGGTGAAAACACGTCTCGCTGTAAAAACACAGCATACAGTTCGTTTATATACTGTGGTAAAAACGTAAACCAGCAACTTCATTACTTTTGAAGAGACTTATGAGACCTCAGAGATTGCTGGCCATGTAATGTCTATAAATACTCATTATGTACAGTTCGTTATAGGGTAAGAGTTGACCTATTTAATTTTGCAAAATACGCACAACTATTTTTTTATAAACGTGCTTGTTTTAAAATCAGTTTACAACAAAAACACAAAAGGTGTGACGTGATTGTTCGAATCAATATTTCGCGATGCATCAGTTGCAATTTATTTTTATCCCAAGTGCGAGCACTCGCTGCTTCACCCCTTCTTCAGAGAAATCACGTTCTATACAATTTTTACATAGATAAATCGAGCGGTTTATTTCGAGCTTGTTTAAATTCCAACAGCTACTTCGAATAGTACCTATTGATAATAAAAATATATTCTTTGTAAGCATGACTGACGTGATATTTGATTTATAACCATGAGACAACTCTTCGCATAAATTGACTTGGGTGACCAGTCAATTTAAATAGTTTTCGATGACATTTTATGTAATATAAATTGAAATCCTTTCTACACTCGCAGTCGCAACGGGGATAAAACACGCATGTGTTCATTGGTTCTTTTCTTAATGTTTAAAACCGCGAACAAATCGTATCCACAAAGTTAGTGCGATATCTCAGTACCTCATGTCGTGTTAATGCACGCGCCATTATCCCTTTGCAAATTGATCTGGACGGCGCAAGTTTCTATTTTTATCAGTCTTAATGATAATTTTTAAGTCACATAGGTCAGAACACAAAATTATTAGCGGAAAGGGTAGGTATGTGAGCAAGATTATAAATAAAAGAAACAAGGCGATTTCCAATGAAAACGTTTTGTGGTAATCCGCTAACATTTGGTCCAATCGAGCCGAATTAATCCAAGTATCAGCTGCGCAGAGGAGAGAAATGAGAGAAACGTTTGTCAAGAGAGTTTCCTTTACTATTTTCCATTAACAAATTGATTATCATTAAGAATGAGAGTATCATCTGATTCAGTACAGTTCAAGATGGCGGAAAGCAATATAAAATGTCAAAAGGGTCAAGCCAAGGGAGTGATCACTAGAAATCGAAATATTTTAAGCAGCATTGATTTAGACTCAATTGACACTGAAATTGTTAATAAAATCGAATATCGTTATCATTTAAAAATTTATGGCGCTTCAAAACGTTCTTCAAGGGTTTGTTAAGGATTCTGAAAAACAAGGAAAGTGAGGAATTTGGATCAGAATATGTGTCGTTAGTTTCTGAATTAAAAGAGGCATTGCGCATATTCGCGGTTAATAATAATTGATAATCACATTCAAGCCAATGTAGACTTTCCAAATTTGGAGAAAGGAACACATGTTTTATTACGACGATTATTTGATACAGTTACAAAAAATTTGAAAGCACTCATTAATTCTTGAGACACACTTTTAATTTATTTATTTTACATAAATTTGAGTCTGAAACTTTTCGAGAATAGGAACGTTGTAGTACAAAAAGTGAGTTTGTGAATCCCCCAAGGGGCAGTAAATTAAAAAGTATTTTTAGATTTAAGATGTGACTTTTTAGAGAAAATTGAAGCTAATTGGTATCAAAGTAAAGTTCAAGTTACTGGTGTACGAAATAGCAATAATCGTACGTTAAGTTCGTTAATTCAAGAATATTAAGTTGCTTTTATTGTAAAAATATTTATAAATGTGAAAACTTTTGAAATTACATCCCACAATAAGAGACTCCTTCGCGCTGTAATCATAAGTTCACCTTGTTCAATTTGTCACAAATTACACAATACTTTACTGCATGTAAGTGATTGTGAGCCGTTATTAATAAATAATAGTACTCCAGATGGCCTCGACACTAATTGCATCGGGCTCGGAAAGAGGTTTTAAATTCTCTGGTTCACAAAATAACAACATTTTTCCAACCTGCGCATTCCCCACTACAGACCTCTCATGACCATGAACGGGTACATGTAAATACTTACCTGGGACTAATTTGGGATGAGCGGCTGCCGTGGAAAAGACACGTGGAGAATGTCAAGACCAAAGCCTTCTGAGCGCTAAATCTGATCAAAGGTATCGCACACAAAATGAGGCGCACACAGGAACGAACTTCTCTATCTTTACAAATCCTTGGTGTTATCTAAATTGGACTACGGATCAATTGTATACGACTCGACAGCAAAGTCAACTCTAGATTCCTTAAACCCTGTCAACAATGCAGGCACAAGATACGCCATCGGGCCTTCTTACACCACCCCGAGAGAACAGACGATGATTACGAGACTCAGACTGGGACATACAAAATAAACATCATCGTATGTTTTAAAAGGTGACGCGCCTGCCTCCTAGGTGCAACAAATGTCAGGATAACTTAACGGTACGACTAGTGGAATGCCCACGGATCCAGCATATACCTAAGGAACTAATATGAGATTGGAAACAAGGAAATGAGAGACAATGGTTCCCAAACCAATTTTGTATCCAAAAAACTAACTGTGAAGTTAAATTTCAAGCTAAAACTCATCAACCATTCGGTTGTTGGTGAATAATAATATGTCACCAATTTTGAAATATTTTCTACGTTAATACATACTTACTCAAGTTTATTTTCGTGTTTTACCAACAGTTTCCTTCAAAAGGGAAACGCTGTCAACACAGATACCTTGTGAAGGAATATATTTCATAATTACCGAAATATAAATTCCTATAACCTATAGTAAGGGGTAAAAGCTTTCACTCTAACAGTAAGCAATATTTTTGCAAAAGCCCTTTTGAACATTAAAAAGAAATGACGAGATATTTAAAAATTAGGGAAAGATTTCTTGCCACATTCCACATTAGTCAAGTGATAAGTACAACTTTTAATTACACAATACTTGAATTATTTATACCTAAGTTTAAATTTGATCATGGTATTAACTTAAAGTTTTAACGTTTAAACCATACCCAACCTTATTTATTTCAAGTTTCAAAAATCTAAAAATACATAATCCGTTGTAAAGAGATTTACGAGTTTCTACACTTATCAAAATAACAAGCATTAGTCCTAATTTGATAGTTGGTTTTATCATGCTACTAGAAATGACTCTGCAACTAAAATTGTCGCCGATGTCGATGTTGTGTCCACAGAGAAAAATGCAGTGAAGTGTCCCTTGTACACTTGTCAGCGATGTGGGTACCGTCGGTGTAGTGTCCCTATTTTGCAATATAGACCATTAGTCCATACGCTAGGTAACATCCTGTGTTTTTCAGAGGTCCACGACTTATTTTTGTGGCATTATGCTGTCTGAGACGTACATATTTAGTATCATTTGGTTAACAGGCCCAAAAATGGCCACTTTGGATTTAAACAGGGTGGTCATGTTTTAAAACTAAAAATATGGTATTCGCATACAAATGTTCTTCATTTACTCAAGATGTGAGTTTGTATGTGTTGTCAGCGTGGAATAGAATTTACA
This sequence comes from Pyrocoelia pectoralis, assembly GCA_036250285.1. Classification (NCBI taxonomy): domain Eukaryota; kingdom Metazoa; phylum Arthropoda; class Insecta; order Coleoptera; family Lampyridae; genus Pyrocoelia; species Pyrocoelia pectoralis. The sequence goes on along the minus strand of CM070074.1, from coordinate 88,951,232 downwards.
ATATGTATATCTATAAAATATTTATGTCATTGGTATTATAGACGGTGGTGCAAAATATATACAGGGTGGGCCATTGAAAAGGAAACACACCTGTTTTGGGACACTTAGACCAGTTTCTTAAAAAAACGCTCGGACACGTCGATTTTTTATTTTTGGGGGACTACTTTTGATGTCAAATTTGATATTGTCAGGTCAACCCCCTAGCCCCAGCAACCCCTAACTCAAGAATTTAAATAGGGAAAGGGGTCGAGCGACCCCTCATTTGAAGCGTCTTTTAATTCTCTATTCGACAGTATGAATGAAAATTAGTTTCATTCAATTTTTTTTCGCCCCCATGAAAAGTACCCTCAAGATTAACTAAGATGGGGGCGTTGTTTAGAAAAAATCCTGAAACACGCAACCTTTGACCTTTTGAACGGCACATTTCAGGATGTTCCCCCCCCCCCACCCACCTTAGTTAATCTAGAGGGTGCTTTTCATGGGGGCGAAAAAAATAGTGAATGAAACTAATTTTCATTCATACTGCCGAATAGAGAATTAAAAGACGCTTCAAATGAGGGGGTCGCTCGATACCCCTTCCCTATTTAAATTCTTGAGTTAGGGGTTGTTGGGGCTAGGGGGTTGACCTGATAATGTCAAATTTGCATCAAAATGTGCCGTTGCCTTTGCGAAAGATGTCAAGGCGGTCTTACCGTCCGACATATAATTATAGAGTGCCAAAATTTAGAAGAGGCGAAACGAGTCACTCCATTCAAGGCAAGTCAATGCGAGATATTCTCAACTACAACCCGCAAGGCGCAAAGAAAATTATTGCATTTTTGGAGGAGTGTCACCTCCTGAACAAGATATAATACATATACATATAGATTTAAAAAAGTGAAGAATTCTAATGCCTGAGTTCGAAAAGTGCTAATAGCCTCAGTTCGATTGCCCTTTCAGATGTACGTGTAACAGTTATGCTAGTAAAATGTATTTCAAACAAGACTATTCATTTTGACCTTTAGCAAAACTGCCGAAAAATTTTACTTGCTTGTATAATCTGCACTAGTCAAATGGTAGAGTTGGAAGAATATTACACAATTCTGAACCGTGACGTTCAGTGTGTGTGAAGCTCTCAAGTTCTCAAGCATTAAAAATAAAAATAAGTTCGTGTTGAGCATCGTGCGTCGTGATGGGACAAACAGTATTGCCACATTAAGTATGACATATTTAAACAAGTATCAAAAGGCGCAAATTCTTATAGAATTCTAATTTCAACCAACTTCAAATCTGTAACTAATTATGGCATATACTATATACATAACTACCCCTCACCTCAACACAAGCACCCGGGATTCTGCACAAATGAGTCATTGTTTTTCTTTCCACCCTCAAGGGAAATGGGAGCGGAGAGGGTGACGGACAATTTGTAAATCACGAAAAAATGTTGGAGGAAAAAAAGTAAAAAAAGATCGTTTTTCTCTCCCTTTCCACCCCCAAAAAAGGGGTTGCAGTTGGGGGTGAAATTTGCAATTTGAGAATAGTTTTTTATGGAGAATCAAAAACTGCAATAAAAAGTAGGTGCTCCCATTTAAGTTTTCAAAACTCACCCCCGCTCCACCCCACAAGGGGGCGAGGGTGATGTTTATGTATATAATGACTCAATAGGTTTCAAAAAATAAAAGAAACGTGTTTTTCCTTTTTGTAATTGGGTGTGTCGTTCTCGAGATATTCAAGGGGGTATATTTTGACTTTAATGGCGTCCCGACGGCGAACGGGTGATCCGATAAAAAAATTTACCAGAGATTTGGAATCAGTAAAGAATTTCCTATAAGATGATACCACTTCCAGCTTTCTAAACCCTGTAACATCGACCAATGCACATACACAAGACGCACAGACACACAGACATCCGCACGAATTTAGTAAACAACTTTTTGAAGTTGGTTGAATATATGGGCAACTTTGCATTCCTATTTATTTTGAGTTTTGTGACCTAGAATTTATTTTAATTGCAGTTAATTGTAAAAATGATAGAATTAGACCTATGTTTACCCTGTAAAAGGGCTTAAAAAAGAAGTGACCATTTTCAAGGGTGTTAACCTGAAAAATCTTGTATCGTAAACCTTAAAATTGACTCTGCAAGTGAGTTATGCCGTGGACCTTGAAAAAAATACAGAACGATAGCTAGCGTCTGTATTACATCAACAAATCGTGTCGGCGCGGCGTTGTGGGCATTCGGCTACTGTCCCGGCTCCATTCTATCAGTATGAGATAATCAAAGCATGAATATATTTCGCGAATTTTTAATGAAGGTTTCTGTTGCAAATGAAGGTGTATGGACATTATTTTCAAATGACTGGAGTAAATTGGCGCGGTACATTCGTCTAATAGTACAGGGAGCCCTAGCGGGAATTTTGCGCGTTACTCGAGCGCGTCAGAAAATCATATGGGGAGAAACCTTGCACTCTGTAATGTACCGCTACCATATATGAACCCTTAATATAAGGGCGTGCGTTGAGGGCAGCCGATCATATTAGTTAAAAAAAATCGACCCTCAGAAAAACTCGAGCGCGTCAGATTAAGACAAGGTAAGTTAAGTACATGCATCAGAACAGTGTATATTTCAAGAATCTGACGATTTGAACCTGACATAAGAAAGTTTTAAAAAAAACGTCACCTCGAAATATTCGAGCTCGATTGAATTTTTTTTTATTTTGAAGGAAATCCTTTAAGGATTACGGAAAAATATAATTAAAAACAAAAAAAAAACAGAAAAAAACAAAAAAAAATTTTTTTTCAAATTGTCAGATTACCAAAATTCCTTCATATAATTGTCAGATTATCATTTAGAACGACTAGTACATGAAAGCTGAACCGTCTGTATAAAAATCTGAGGAGCTCGAGTATTTCAAGGCCACTTTTTTTACATTTTCAAAAATCGATCATGACTTTTGGTCGCGTTCAAATCGTCAGTCATTTGAATAGGACTTGTTTTTGAGTTCACTTAACATTCCCTCTGAATATCTGACACGCTCGAATACCTAACTTTGTTTTTTCTACCGCTTTCTACGGCCACCCCTAATAACTAATCGTCAGATTAATATCTCTCGGTTATCAGAAAGACATAGTGCGTATACACTATGAATGTTTGACGCGCTCGAGTATTTCCAAGTGACTGTTTTTTTTTACATTTTTGAAAATTTGTACACGCTCGCCCTCCACAAAAATGGCAAAGTAACACAAACTTTTTTTTCGTTTTAGGACCTAATCTTCACAATCCAATAAGTCCCCATGACGCTTTAGTAACTACAGATTTAGCATCCCCTGCTTCCCTACTATAAGGTTGGGAATTCTTGCTTTGGTTTGATTTTTCCCATTCTATTGCTGTCGATTTGTCAAATTTAAAACTCATTGTAAGTATAAAAATTAACAAAGGGCAAATTAATATAGTATTAGGAAGTTTTGTCTTGTTTGGCCAAAACCAATTATAAAAATATTATAACGTACAAAAGTATAACTGTAGGTAGGTACTGTAATTTGTACGCACTTTTCATTCAGAAAGAACATCAAAAATTTGCTCTTCGTGTTAAAAATCGTTTATATTGAAACAGAAGGAACATAAATTCTGAAGCTGATACACACAATGCATTGTTTATTTTTTTATACGATCTATAAACTTCCAAGTGCAATTAAACTAAAAATATCTAATTTTAATTTCGATATAAATTTTTAACGGATTCTTAAAGCCGTTTATTTTTTAATGTTGAAATAAAAATAGTCGATAAATAAACACTTTTTAACATAAATTTATTTTTACACATTTACTTACTAATTTTTTTAATAAATTAGTTTTCATATAACAGATTAAAATTGGAACAAACTACAGAACGAGACTCTAGTAGTTTACCGGAAACGCAATAATTTGACAACATATTGTTTATATACTGGGCACATACGAACTTAACCATGAGTTATAGCATTGAATAAAGAAGTTCACTCAACGGTTATAGTGAAGATAAATGATCGTAGTATTAGTGATGGCGCTTTGCCAAATTTGTCATGTCATTAAATTGAAACATACGCATTATGTTTATATGTAAACGCCAAAGAGACAATAGAATTTTGAGTCGGAAAGTTCTTTAAACCACTTTTTAAATGCAGTACGACAGATTTTGAAAAATGTATAAAAGTTTCTAATCATTTCTCCAAACCAAAAATAATTTAATTAACATCATTTATTACAATATCATTTATAAAACCATTAGACTGGCGATTAAGCTTTTAAATTTTAGGGGTGCATTTATGTAGAAATATGTAGAACAAGAAAATCCACAAAATGTGCTAAAAAAATTAAACGTAACTTACTTTATTTGCACATAATCAATACATGTTAAAAAATGATGGTAGATTCTCGCGTAATTAAACTATTGCAAAGTTCCCTGAGTACGTAAAACGTCGCCCAGAGTAGCGTCGGTGCCGATCTGAAAGCTCTTTCACGTCGCGAACACAACTGCCGTAGATTTACATTGTAATCAACTACTGTTGAAAGATACATCGCACATGTGTAATGCAAAGCTTGCTTCACCTTACATAGAACCTACATCATAGATATTATATAAGGATATCTATGGCGTTTTACGTACCTAGTCTTTAGTCATTGTTTTATCTAGAATCGTGAATGCAATAGTCTACATTAATTAGGATGAGCAGCGTTCGTGGAAAACCTACGTAATTCAATCAATTACTGAAGTTTTCTAAAGGTATACCGTATTATAAAGTTTTTCAAACATGTTAGAAACTTACCAGATCAGATCTAGTTCTGACGTTTTTCAGGTGTTAACCGTTCTAAAATGAAAGAAACGTCTAGTTTTCAGTTTCAAATAATTAATGATTATAGAGCATAATATAGATAATTTAGAACAGGAGATGGATTGGTTGGACAAAGTTAGTTGCAATTCCTGTAATGTTGGCACTTAACGGGGAAACAAGGCAATACTGGGTTCACCCAATTAACTTAAATAGAAGTATTTGGGAGCATTCTACGTCCTTGTTAAAACAAAGCGTATTAAAGGAAACGAATTCATATTTACACTCAAAACATAGTTGACGATAGATATTTAATAACACTTCCAAGATGGATACTATAACTGTTGACAATAGACAATTTCCGTTAACTAATAAAGTAATACGTCTAGGTTAGTGTAACCAATAGTTTCAGCGGCCTTACTGAAAAGGTTTAGAAAATGCTGAATTAAGTAATATTATTGTTCAAAGAGGTTTTCTAAAGTGAAATTTGGTAATACTTATGAGATCCGTCTAGTATTCTTCTCCGGTTTCCTGTAATCTAAATATTTTACACTAATTTTCAGTAAGTAATGGATATTATGCAAAAATTTTCTAAAATGTGTTATAATCATAATGGTTTATTCTGATGCACTGAGATAAAGTATAGCACATCGTAAATTAAACGTGATTATTACGACGGCTGTGCTACTGTTATCAGATCACGTATTTCTCTAAGAAATGTAAATTCCCCCCGGTCACCGTCATGAGAATAACAAAATAGTAGATATCATCAGATCCGAAGCGCAGTCCCGGATTAAGGGGAGGGGAGGGGGCTGCAGCCCTGGGCTCCTATATTGAATAAAATCGTACCTTTTATAACATAAAAATGTTTGTGACAACTTCCACTTTGCTGTGATAGTTTTATATGGATAGATATCTCTTATAGGTATATGTGTGGAACTTTTTCCCATACATAAAATTTTTTAACTTAAAAACAGGAGTAATAAAAAGACGTTCATGAAAAAATATACATTTACATATTGTTATAACTTATAACTAAAGTCAGTGTTTTTTTTCTGATGAAGGGCATTGAATCTACTTGAGGGTGCAATATTCGCCATTGCGTCATCAAATATGTTGATATTATTCATGAAATCCGCCTATTCCGAATTCCCGCTAAACCGAACAGGGTTCGGTCCAGGGCCGTGTGTAGCGGACGGCCATTTCGTGCCCCACGTAAAGGCGCCATACGAGAGGGGTGCCGCAATATAATAACAATAACACTTCGTATACAACTCACGAATGATGGATGCATTTTTCAATGATAAATATTCCATTAGAGTAGATAACATTTCCTACAATTTGCATATATTTGTCTTAATTCCTATCACATTAAAACCGCTGCTAGAGCGCACTAAAAAATGACTACATTTTATGAAAAACGCCGCAATATGAACTTTATATGCCCACAATATGAATGCGTTCAGTGAGTTTGGGAGTTAAATACGAAAAAGAACAAGTGGAAGGGCTACAAGAAAAATATCGGAAATAGGTATTGGGGCTAGATAAGGAAACTCCAGAGTATATTATAAAAGAGAAAGTACAAGAAGAAAAATAAGAGTAGAGGCGGAAAGCAGGGCAATAAAGTAAGAGTGGTAAGAGGAAGAAATGAGAGAAAGAACGGAATGCTGTAAGGAGATAATAGAGGGAGAGTTAATTACGGACAAGATAGTAAAGAAGAATATTACAAAAGAACGGGTACTCGAAGGAAGAAGTAAAGAGATTAAGAGAAGAAAGAGTGAGGGTAAGAGAGGGCATCATATGAAGAGACAATAGGAAAATACAAAGGCAAGAGAGAGATGGACAAAAATAAATACAATGTAAGCTGTAGGATTATTAAGGGAGAAGGAATGCCAGAATATCTGAAAGGGGAAAGGAAAAAAAGGATAGCAGGGTTCAGATGCTGTAATGAAGAGTTGGGTAATTAATAAGTATTGGAGAAGAATGGAATTGCAGACTATATGGAGACGGGATGGAGAATATGACGCATATGTTAAAAGAGTGTAGTGAGTTAAAGGAGTATGACAGGAGGAAGAAATATTAGATGAAAAGGGATGAAGAGCGGAGTGGATAAAATAAACTTGGAAAAGGAGAAAACAGATAATGGGTGATGAGACAAAAGGGAAGAAGATAGAGTATTAAGAGAGGAAAATGTAGATATGTATAAATGTAGGTAAATAGTGAAAAAGTTGTATAAATCACGAATGCTTTGCAACACGTATACCGTGTGACAAGTTTCAAAGCGGGACATAGCCGAATAGCATGGGAAATCACATATTTGCAGTTTGCTGCTCACCAATTATATCTACAAGAATGGTAATGATGTCTATTGAAAGAGCATTATTTTCTGAGCCTGTTTATAACAAATATTTGGTATACATATTTTCTAATTCACTGCTTTTTAGGAAAATATAATTTTCAAAAGTTAAAAATATGAGTAGCCATGACATGTCAAATTCGAATAATTTTGAATATTATCAAATCAAACATTTTCAATTATGTAATATGGCATTTTCCTGAAAAATTAAACCATGAATAATGATAGATAATAATAGTTATTATAACAAGGAACGAGTGTTTAAATAGGCAACAGGTCTAAAAATTAATATTAAACATTATTTGAATTTGACATGTCATGGCTGCTCATACTTTTTAACTTTTGAAAATTATTTTTTAATTAAAAAAGCAGTGAATTAGTAAGTATACCAAACAATTTGGTATAAACAGGCTCAGAAAATAATGCTCTTTCGATAGACATCATTACCGTTCGTGTAGATGAAACTGGTGAGCAACAAACTGCAAATATGTGATTTCCCATGCTATTCGGCTATGTCCCGCTTTGAAACTTGCCACACGGTATAAAGAAATAAAGATAACAAGTGCAAAAATTTGAGAATTTTTCGTGATTCCTGAAGTTAGCTCACCTCTCACGAGGTGGTAAAGTTGACAATCGGATTCAGCAATCAAAAATACATATAACACAGTTGAGAAAAAATTCATAATTTTTTCCCTGGGGAAAAACCTACGGTTGAACTGAATGGATTTTCTGAATGAAATGGGGATATATTTCTGATACACTTTCAAAGCACGAAAATTCGCAACCCGTTTAAAGAATTTTCAAACTTGGGAATCGACTCAACTTTAAGTTGAAGAGGGGCGCCAAAATCAACTTTGCACGAAGGCTCTTTGACCACTAGAAACGGCCCTGTTTCGGTCCTAATTAGTTCGGGGTTTTACTATTTACAAGGACCCTGACCATCAAAATTAACTGGAATTGATAGACAAAATACTTAAATAATTACCCAGAAAAGTACTGCTACTAATATAAAAGTTATTTAGTTATTTTTAGGGAATAGCTAATTGCAAACTATAATATATAACTGAAAGGTATATTTAAAAACGATGACGAAAACAACATATTCCCATCTTGCACTGGTAAACGTCCAAATGGCATGTGAAGTCCTACCACTGCAAAACGTCATGCCACCCATGGTGAAACCGATAGTTCTATTAAACATTTGCATTTTGTTGATTTACCAGTTGAAGCTCAATTTGAACCTTGTGATATACAGGTAAATCCAAACAGGGTTGCAATATGTTGTACCTACACAGAGTGTAAAATGCTTATAAACAATACTTTTATTTCAACGGTATTGAAGATACAGCGTGGTTTATTTTAAGAGAAAAATGCTTAAATGATTTATAACAATTTTCACAGGACACATGCACAACTGTTTTGAGGATACAGCTATGCGTTGTAGCGTTAGACAGGGTATTCATGACCACACTTATGGAAATCACTTGAGTTTTTATATGCAACTCAAATAACACCATGGTATATTTATTACGTAGAGTATAATCCAGTTGTATGGACACAGGGTGTTCCAACGATCTGGGGGGTGTAAAGTTCTATGGGTCTAAGATTAATTACTGTTCCCGACTTATTTTATGTATGAAAATAAGTCAATCAAGTAGGCTCTTGTTCCGCCCCCCTATCTATTCCTAAGGGTTTTTGAATTACATATTTAGAGATACGGCCTACAAAATAAATTAAGACAATGTCATAATTCAAAAAAACAAAAACAAAAAGAAAACATTGCTAATTACAATATAACTGTAATAGTGATAATGATGGTTCTTTAGGATTTTTCGTATGCAACTAATACTTAAACTCATCTTCAACAATGGGTCTTGCTCTGTCTAGGTAATTGTCTTGTAGCGTACAAAGCTTTGAGTGTTTTAACAAATTCGATGTAGTGTTGGATGGTAGATTCGCGACAAACGCGTGGCGCGATTCTGTCCATTTCACCATACATAACAATTAGATTCCAAAAATCTTAATGTGCAAAACCATTACGGGCGAAATTTCAATTATCGAATTAGTCTCACTTGGTTTGTCTGGTCAACTACTAAAGAAACATGGTAACAATGCAATGAAATGTGAATAAGTCAGAAACTAATAAATATAATTAATTAATTTAATTTTTAAGTCCAAGTTAACAATAGTGATTGTTAGTATTCGTCAAAAAAAATACATTAAAGTTATATAAACACAAAAATTATAAAAAACAAACAGTAAATAAATACATTTATTTACATTTACATCAGTTTACACACAAACAGTACACATATCCAGAATCTAACATAGGTGATAAAAGGTTCATTTAGATATTTTACAGGTTTAGTGATAAGTACATTTTAAATCTTATAAATAGCTTACATATCTTTCATGATTTGTACAAATTCATCAATGTAATATATAGCATTTTTTCCTAATATTTGTTTTAGTTGTTTCTTGAATTCTGTATTTTGCAGGTTTATAAAGTGATCCGGTAGAAGATTATACAGAGACCAACCGGCTACTATGGGTGATTTCAAATAAAACTGATGTTTAGGCCTATTTTTTAAATATATTTTATTACGACATCGCGTAGAGTACGTATGAATTTATAGGTATAGGAACTTATAATATCAAAATACATATGCCCATTTTGATTGTCTAACAAATGCGATGGTAAGAAAGTGGTTATTTCATTAAATAAAAATGAGTTTTAGTCTTTGAATTTTCTTAAATTTGGAGCCCCATAGGTGAGTCGTACACGGCTTAAATTTTTTTAAGGGGTGTTGAAAGCCCTATTTTCCCTCTACGCGCTGGTAAAACCTGGGTTGCCATAACTACAACGGTTTTCAAGTAATGAATTCTCAAGGTACCGTCTGTACCCGCCATTTTTTTAAATTTACTTCCGGCATTTCCGGAAAATATTTTACATCGTAACCTCCAAATCTTTAAAAACCTACCTATAGCACTTTCCCAGAAACTTGTAACTAAAGCTCCCAAGAAATACGTATAGAACATTAACAGGTACGTATTTTATTGCTAGAAGAAAATTGATAAATATCAAATTGATGCGATCATTTGAGTATAAAAAGGAAACTTCAAGCAAAAGGTTGTGCTATTATTAAAAACATTGAATGTTTGTATTTATGAGTAACTTTACCCGATGCGACGGGTTTTTACCTCGAAAATTTTTACAAATCCGGTAAGTTCAATACTAATCTCCCCGGCCATAATTTATTATTGTTTACGTTCACTGTATGGTTGTGAATAACATTTTACATTTTTGACACGTTTATGTTTACCACATAAGCAATGCATCTCATGAAAATATGTTGCAGAAAATCAGAAGTCGCTGAATACAAGAATGCTCAGTAATCCTTTACTGATCTCTTTGTATAATATACTCTTAGTCTTTTTGAGAAAGATAACCCCTTCTTTATAGAATCGAGTCGTTTCCAGAGATCCAGAGATATTTTTTCGTAAGAAAAACTACAGACTTAAAAAAATTATATTTTACTTTTAGATAGAAGATGATAGAAGATATCGAATTTTTGCATTTTAAAAGATTGCGTAGATGATGGGTTAATGAAACCATTTAAATTAAATGGCTTCCGTTTTCGATGCGGAATAACGAGAGCAATTCAAAAAATTAATTGTTACATCTTAAAAGAGGATGTAAGTATACCTAATTAAGAAATTAAGCTTTTTAGGTAAATTAGAGAAAAGCGGAAAAATTTGTTAAGTGGGTTGAAAGGCATTAATAAGGTCGACTTGATTTTGGATAGTTAGTTGCTCTACAGCCGTTTAGTATAGTATAGTGTAACACCCACAGTGCGGTGTACGTGTCTCTAACCACAAATTGAAGATTCCGTCGTTCACCCCATCTTCTTCTGACTCTCATACGACCGTCGTGGAAGTCTAAACAAAATCTAGATTCGTCACTAAAGACAACACGACACCATTCAAGATTCCAAGGAGATATTTCATTACACAATTGTGACCGTTGCTGACAATATTCATTCTTCACCAAATCATTATTGATCACCAATCGGCCGTGTAACGGAAAATCGGTCTGCAAATGTCATCTTGACGCTGATTTGTTCTTCTTGAAGCCCGAGTGAAATAATCTAGAAACTATTTTGCAATAAAATGGGTATAAGTAACATCAAATTAACAACGTCATTAAGAAGAGAAACGTTCATCAACACACGACTAGCAAAGATAACGAACATGATGACAGAAAACTACTAGTATGTTACCTTATATTTAAAGGCGGTCCTGACAAAACTGCCAAAAGATTCCCAAAGGATGAGTTCAAAGTAATTTTTAAAGCATATAAAACCTTATCACAGTTGTCGCGGACTCCCAAAGACATTATTCCTGGGAAGATTCAATGTTGTGACTTTACAAAATCGTATGTGGGACAAAATATAGAAGAATATCTGCTACAGCTGCTGACCATAAGTTAGCCGTTAAAAACACATCCTCGTTACTGAGCACATATAACGTTGAAGTGGACACTAGATTGACATTGACAACGTCAAACTACTCCATCCAGCCAATACATTCGAAAAAAGAATCGTCCCAGAAGTAATTGAGATAGAGAAGAGGCCAAATTCTGTCAACAAACGAAGATACCCTCTATTTTGATCTTTAAAGACTTAAAGAACGATATCTCCGAAACGGTGAGACTTTGAATGGAACTATTGGTAATTATTTAATTGTCGTCTAATGATTATTAATGATATTATTATTATTAGTGATTACTTGGTCGATATGGGACGTAAACAAAAAGAGTAGAACTGCACACGGACAAAATCCATATATGACCTTAACAGAAATACGATTATATTATATCTATATATACAGGGTGGGCCAACGAAAAGGTAACAGGCGAGTTTCTGGCTAGAAAAAATTTTTTTTTTGGAGAAACTCAAAGACACGTCAATTTTTCCATCAAGGGGACAACTTTTGCTACGAATTTCAACTTGAAGTGATTTCATCCCTTAGCGCTGTGAGAACAACCCCTAAAATTTAAATAGGGATGATGGAGCAAGTGATACATCATTTGAAAGGTCTTTCTGATTTCAGTGCACTAGTTTTTTTTATATATTTTGTATTTTTAACCAAAAAAATTGAAGTTCCAAAATGGAAAATGAGGAAAGAGGCATTTAAAAACTCAAAAAAGCTCGGACAGGTCAATTGTTTTTTTCTTAGAGACGCTAGGTACTTTTACTACTATTTGACAACATTGTTTCACTCCTTGGGAACAGGGTAAACAAATAAATAAATAAAAACAAGGGTTAATTTTTTCTTCTGCTAATTAATAAAACAAGTTTATGAAAATTCAAACTTAATTTAATAAATGGTCGAAGTGCCTGCCTTCAGCTTCCATGCAATAGTACAAATTTTCATTAAATCGTTCCCGTACATTTTGCAACATTTCAGGTGTGATCAGGCGGCATTCATTACGGTCACGTAACTCCTCCAAAGATTCCGAACCAGCGGAAAAACCTTTACTCTTTACATGACCCCATAAAAAAATCTAATGGGGTGAGATCAGGAGGAACCATTTAATCAAAACCTGTATTATTATTATTACATGGAAGCTGAAGGCAGACACTTCGAACATTTATTAAAGTAAGAGTTGAATTTGCATAAACTGGTTTTATTAATTAGCACAAGAAAGAATTAACGCTTGTTTTTATTTAAAAATGTAAGGGTTGTTTACCCTGTACCCAAGGGGTGAAACAATGTTCTCCAACAGCAGTAAAAGTACCTAGCTTCTCTAGGAAAAAAACAATAAAATTGACCTGTCCGAGCTTATTTGAGTTTTTAAATGCCTCAATCTCTTTCCTCATTTTCCATTTTGGAACTTCAATTTTTTTGGTTAAAAATAAAAAATATATAAAAAAAACTAGTGCACTGAAATCAGAAAAGAAAGGCCTTTCAAATGAGGTATCACTTGCCTCATCATCCCTATTTAAATTTTAGTGGTTGTTCTCACAGCGCTAAGGGATGAAATCACTTCAAGTTGAAATTCATAGCAAAAGTTGTCCCCCTTAATGTAAAAATTGACGTGCTTTGCGTTTCTCAAAAAAAAATTTTCTCTAGCCACAAACTCGTCTGTTACCTACCTTTTCAGTGGCCCACCCTGTGTATAAAACCAATTTATTGTTGAGTATACTTTATTATTCAAAATTTTTAGTTTTTATCGTGAATTTATTAAAAATATCATTATTTATCCGGCAGTACAGCAGGGTTCACAATCTATACAACTATTGAAAGTTAAGGCTCCTAAGGAGAGCTCTGCAGTTCATATTGGTAAAATGGCCATTTTGGACGTAATCATCTAACAAAAATTTAAAAAACGATGCATAGGTCAAATTCTATGTAGAATAGTGATCAATTCCTCAAAACCTTTTGGTTTCAAATTAAATATTTAAGTTACAACCTTGGTCGAAAGTTTTGAAGGAGCTACTCATTTACGCAACTTTCGACCAAGATTGTAACTTAAATATTTAATTTGAAACCAGAAGATTTACATTAATTGATCACTATGCTACATAGAATTTGACCTATGCATCGTTTTTTAATTTTTGTTAGATGATTACGTCCAAAATGGCCATTTTATGACGATTTTAGCAATATGAATTGCAGAGCTCTCCTTAGGAGCCTTAAGCAACGCTTAGCCCAGTCAGTATTTGAATGGGTGGGCTGTTCACTAGAACGAGGGAAATGAGTGCAGTGTACTTGTACGAACGGACTCCGTCTTCCAGATTTCGTGTACATATTCGCTCTGTGGGTCTGTTTGTTCGGCACCCCCACGCCATAAGCTAACAGCTCACAGAGCCTCTCACGTGTTATTTGTCATAAAAATAAATAATCACCCCTCGTAGGCCAATTACTTGCGCGTATTTATTTTCTAATCTTGCGTACTTGTGCCATCTACAGTTGAATATTAAATATACAACAAGGGTCCTGTAATTTTACGTTTACACTCCAAATCTGATAAATGTATTGTTAGATTAGCCGATAGATGTCATCAAGTACGATTGGATCGTTTTGTGAATAAAGGTCTCTGCCAATAACAACTTATAAACGCTACTGTAAGAAATTTGCTCTTTTTAATTAATTTTATTCTAGTTCATGATAAATAGTTGTTAATTAGTACATAATAAATCCGTGCTGTGTCATATGTGATACTAATTTTTATAACGGGTAGTATAAATACAAATTGATTATAATTATCATAGAAAAAACTGTAATTTTACCTCTCACATTATAGTATGAACCCCGAAGTGTATATATACTAAAAACGAATATAGTGTTTTTGGGAGGTCCGATGCTTCTCGAGATACCAATCTTACCAATGTTTCTATTCACAATACTGATTACTTACTTGATTTGACACTCGTAGGGGTGACTGTGGCCTCCTTTTTGTATTTTTTTTATAAAGGAAAGAGTGATTTGAAATACCGAGATATTAAATCTGAAAAGGATCCAAACTCAAACATTTCAGAAAAATAGGTACCTATATATTTTCAAACAATAAATTATGAAAAAATCTGATAACGCAAACAAAAGATGCCTATTAGGACTTAAATAATAATGTTTTCTGTTTTCCTTTTTTCTGCCTCTTCTGTTTATAATCGTAGATTTGGATGCTTTACGGTTAGGGTTAGTTACTGTCCTCTTCGCTCTTCTTTTTAATGTGTGGTGCAATAATGAACCGCTTTCATCTCATTCAGTTTGGATTAAGCTATGTATTTGAATAATGTATAATGGCTTAATTGTCCCAGATGAAGTGGATGGTCCTGGTTCTGTATCGGTAAAAACATGCCTCTTAAAAGGAAATATACCCCTCACAGTCAAACCTTCCACAGTTATTTCTCCTGTTTGACACTTGCCTATTCTAATTACTTTGTAAAATAGAATTTAGGAAGCCTGTGCTTCAAATGAAGTACCTACAACCAAAGACTATCCTTCTCCCTAGTGCACGTAAAATACTTAATAAAATTTTGACGTTTGCTTTACTTAAATGCTTTGCTAAACGGAAATACTTTTCGTCTCGACATTTTGTTACTATGCCAAATTCACTCAAAATATTTCCTAGCAAAACATTTTTGTAGAAACGTCAAAATTTTGTCGACTATTTTTATTTTACGTGCACTAGGGATATTACTGTTGAAAATACACCGAGAGCATATCGTATGCTTCCTCGTTAGTATAAGCAAAGACTATCCTTCCCCATAGTCTTTGGTATAAGACATTATTTTTAACAGTAGAAACGAAAAACTAAACCATAAATACCTACTGTAAATAATATATTTGAAACAAGTTTGACACAAGTTTTCATCACTCTTTTATAATTTATTATTACTAAACGAAACCGTGTCTTTTCGAAAACTGCTTCATGCATCGCTTCGAATGCCTAAATAAAAAATAAACACAAAAAAAGAATTATTGGTAAAGGTACAATAAATCAATGTTATTAAAAAAAATTCGTTAATAAAAATGACGTAGTGAACAATTACCAGAAAAAGACATTTTTCGTCATATCTCGAAAACGACAAGTTTCGCAAGTATCTTAGAATATTTAAGTTACACAAAACCGACGTGAAAGAACGATATCCTTCCATTTAAAATTTTTGAGAAAATGTAGAAAAACAACTTCAGTTGGAGATAACCCCCTCTAGAAATTGTATTACTTAAACGATTATTGTCAATTATAATTTATTAAGTTAATATAAACCCAGAATCTGCATTGAATGCCCTTTCAAATAAGCAAATAATGAATGATTATCAAATCGGATAAAAATTGTAGAAGTTACAGTGGTTTTTGTTTCGTAAAGTTTGGTTGCGCCCCCTGGCTTTATTATTTTTAAATATTAAAAAATGTTTTAAACAAAAATTGTTTGAAATGAACTAAGCTTTAAAAAAACTTATTGTAAATTGTAGCTTAATAGGGAACTTCCACTGAAAAAAACAATTTATTTTTAGTGTTTGTCGTAGCAGTTGTTTGCGGTTGTTTTTATAGTTTAAAAATATTTTCATTGAATTTCTCATGCCTGATTTAGTTATAAAATGTTTTATACCATTAAGTTGACACTTGACACTTGACAAATATTGCCGGTGGCCATCCATAATGGAAGGGCCTGTATACATACAGGCTGATTGGCTGATTCACGTAGCCCGTTCGTTAGAAACTTTTTGACTTCCCACTATCTTAGCCCAATGAAATTTGGTAAAGTTCGATCCACAAGAGTTGGCGTTCACGTCATAGCTTTCCGAATGAATGCACGACGTTCCTTTTAAACCATCATTAAAGCTTAATGCATGTTTGTGATAAAGATGGCAATACAGTTTGCATGTGTTTTAAGTAAAGACATGCGTATAGGTGATCGCCAGTGAAAATAAGAGAGAAGTGAGTATGTCCGTATGTCCAACAGCTGACTTCAATCAACGCTTCAACTTATAATTGTACGGATTCTGATTTGACTTCTATCTGTCAATGTCAAATTTATTAATTATTTATAATCTCATCTAATCCAATCGCAGCAGACGTTAATATTTTGATTGCACTATTCCGCATTTAGCTTTACTAAGCTGGTAACAAAGACTTTGCTGGTAAGCTCTAACTAATATTTTAAGATACATTTCATACATAATGGATTAATTAAACACGTAAAACATTACTAAAGTTCGATCCACGAGAGTTGGCGTTCACGTCATAGGTTTCCGAATGAATGCACGACATTCCCTTTAAACAATCATTAAAGCTTAATACATGTTTGTGATAAAGATGGCAATATAGTTTGCATGTGTTTTAAGTAAAGACGTGCGTATAGATGATCGCCAGTGAAAATGAGAGAGAAGTGAGTATGTCCGTATGTTCAACAGCTGACTTCAATCAACACTATCTGTCAATGTCAAATTTATTCATTATTTATAAACATTTGTAACATTAGTGCCAAACGTACCGCCCAGAGAACGAGTTCAATCGCAGCAGACGTTAATATGTTTATTGCACTTATTAGAATTCCGCATTTAACTTACTAAGCTCTAATTAATTTTTTAAGATACGTTTTATACGTAATGGATTAATTAAACACGTAAAATATTACTATGACAATTTTAAAGTAGCACAAGCAACTACCTGTGGGTAATTAAAGTATTATTTGCAACACTGCCTTGTTACGATTTGGCAGATTTCATTCCCGACGTCATTATTTCTTGACTTCAAATTTTAATCTTAATACATACAATTACAAGTAATGACGTGCACGCCAACTCTCCTGGATCCAATTATACTACAATTTTAAAGTAGTACAAGCAACTACCTGTGGGTAATTAAAGTATTAATTGCAACACTGCTTTGTTACGATTTGGCAGATTTCATTCCTGACGTCATTATTTCTTAAATATGTAAAAGACGCTCAATTGACTTCAAATTTTAATCTTAATACATACAATTACAAGTAATGACGTGCACGCCAACTCTCCTGGATACAATTATATGAGAATATAATCGACCATTCTAAATCCAACTAAAATATTTTCAAGATGACGGCACTTCCGGAAATACCGGAAGTAGCTACCAACTTCCTTATTTTAAATGAAACTCCCAAATTTCCATTGCATTTCTGCAAATATTGATCGTATAGGGGCCGCTTTAAGCATGGATAGTTATTAACGCACACCTGGTTATATTGGTTTCTATGTCACTTTTGTAAGTAGATAAGCCCTGAAAATTTTTAAAAATTAATCTGCAACACCCCGTATATCAAAAACCAGTTTTTTTGCGATTTTTAGCCAATTTTGCACCTTTGAAGCCCTGTACCTCGGTGACTGTGGGCTCGAAAATATGTTTGACTAGTGTAAAATATAGAAAATTTAACGCTCTACAAAAGTGAATAGAGTGGTTTATGGTTTAGGACACAAGGGAAAAGTTATAGAGGAGAAGCTAAAAAAAATCGTGGTTTTTCGGTCCCTCTCAAAATTCCACAGAGAAATTTTGTTCGATAAATCGGATGGAGCACTACCTCTACCATACCCAGGGGTGGGTAAACGGTAAAATGATTTTCAAAAAGCATTTAGAATGGAAAATATAAGATAGGTTAGTTCTACATATTTAAAATACAAAATAGAAATAGAATTGACCGTTGTTATTTAAAATACAAAATGAAAAATAGGCATTTCAAATAAGTTTTTAAATAAAAAATGCATTTCATGTATTTTTATTGTCTTGTGAAACCAAACGCAATTTAAAAAAGCATCATTAACTGCCGATGAGAGTGATAGATAATCTTTAAACCTATTTTGCAAGCTGTTTAATAATGTTGTCACAAGAAGAGAGCAAAATTTAAAATATTTTCCCTAATTTAAAAGTTTTTAAAATTTTATGTAAGCGAATTAAATGTGGAAGAAGCTCTCCATAATATGTATGCCTCGAACCTTACAATAGGTCATTTCCATCTCGTCATCAAAATGGCGTCGGCTCAGCTGATCTGGAGGGCAACAAAAAAATGTTTACACTGTTTACAGTAGAATCGTATATGGTAAAGTGAATAAAGTGAACTTTTTATCGTCGTTTTAGTATATATTTAAGTTAGTGTATAAGTGAATTTTGTTTAGATTGTAAATATTTTCTCTCATGCTGTTATTGGAACAATGAACAACTGCACAATTATGAAGCACTAAAAGGTTATTAAACCATTCATAAATGGACTCCTAGTGTTTTAAATACTTACTTTTCTGAAGTAGTACTTCGAAATAATTAGTATAGTATGATTAAAATAAATACAAAGTACAAATTAACAAGCATAACCTTAATAAAGCATCGGCTGTCAGTATTTGTTTACCTCCAGATCAGCTGTGTTTCCATGCGCTGTGACGTCACATGGAAATGATCTATTGATCTTAAAGTTTCAGTAATAGGTCGTAATTATTATACAACAGATGTTCAATAGTTAATCCTCAATAGCATGTTTCGTTATACGCATACTGTTGGAGACGTCACCCCGTCGCTGAATAGCACACAACAGGTCGGTACTACTTCTACGCGGAGGTGGAAAATAAAAGAATTATCTCAGTTACTGTTACTTGAAAGCAATGAACTGTATTGAATATTGAAAGTAAATTCTTTTTGCTGAAAGTCTGAAATATTACCCCATTTTTTAAGTTGGCAATGTTGGGCTCTGGGAGCGGTGAAGTTGGCTACGAAATGAAAGAACCACCTGGCAACACTGGCTGAAATTACAAATAAGTAATAACCGTCGCTATATTCACACACGTATCTATCCACACAAGAAAAACTGTTTAAATAAGAAAATTTTTATAATTTTATCTTTTTTTCCAATTCGTATATAAATAGTGGTATAAAAATGGTGCTTGAAAGTACCATGATATGGTAAGTAAAGCGGTAATAAGTGTTTATCGAATTTATAACCTCAACTTATAATGACATTGCAATATCTTTATTCCTTTGTTTTTGTATTAGTGTTGATAACAGCGATTACATGCGTAATGGGGACTTCTTGCCAACGAGGTTGCAGGCCCAACAAGATGCAGTTAATGTAGTTTGCCATTCGAAAACTCGTTCGAATCCCGAAAATAATGTAGGTTTACTTACGTTGGCCAAGTAAGCATCTGTTCAATAGTTTATTACTTTTGTTAGACCGCTCAATTCGTAGTGTTGAAGTTCTGGCAACGTTAACTAGCGATGTAGGACGTATATTATCCAAATTGCATGCAGTGCTTCCTGACGGGAACATCAATCTTCACACCGGTATTAGAATTGCGCATGTAATTACGTATATAGTAGATAAACATTTCTCCGTACAACAATTTTATTTTAGTTAGCGTTGAAACATCGTCAGGGAAAAAATCACAAAATGCGCATAGTCGTCTTTGTGGGTAGTCCCGTCGTCGCAGAAGAAAAGGAATTAGTCAAATTAGCTAAAAAATTAAAAAAGGAAAAGGTGAATGTTGACGTAATTAGTTTTGGGGAAGATTCTGTTAATGCGGAAGTACTCACAACGTTCATTAACACATTAAACGGAAAGGTTTGTGGCGTTTGTCTTTTTATATGTTATAAAAGTGTTGTTATGTAGGACGGTACCGGTAGTCACTTGGTGACTGTTCCGCCGGGTCCTCATTTATCAGACGCCCTTATATCATCGCCAATAATTCAAGGAGAGGACGGTACCGGAGGTGCAGGCCTTGGCGCTTCTGCCTTTGAATTTGGGATTGATCCTAACGAAGATCCTGAGCTGGCTTTGGTAAATTCGTGGTATTGACGAATTCTTAGGAATTATTAAATTTCCGTAGGCACTACGCGTTTCAATGGAAGAGCAACGTCAACGTCAAGAAGATGAAGCTAGAAGAGCCAAAGAAGCTTTTGCAGCAGACGGCGCGGTTAAAGCAACTCCGATCAGAGAGGAACCTAACGAGGAGGCTTTATTGGAAAGAGCTTTGGCAATGTCGATGGAAGAAGGAGAAGTGGTTTCAAGTAGTGTCGCACCACCAGTCGATTTTGCTAATATGACTGAAGAAGAGCAAATTGCTTTTGCTATGCAAATGTCAATGCAAGATGCCCGTAAGTTTATAATTAAACAAATTATACTGTGTAAAACTTTTCATTGTAGAGGAGTCTAGTGCTTCTAAGAAGAAAGAGGAACCCATGGAAGTTGATGGCGATGAAGATTATTCAGAAGTCATGAACGATCCCGCTTTCTTACAAAGTGTGTTAGAAAATTTACCTGGAGTTGATCCACAGTCTGAGGCTATTCGTCAGGCAGTTGGTAATCTTAAAGATAAAAAGAAAGAAGATAAAGATGATAAGCAACAAAAGAAGTAAATTTTACTATTATATAATTTCTGTAATTTTAAATTACTCTCCCTGTTGTGTTAATTTAATAAGCTTCTTTAATAAATTTCTTAGTTTATCCACTACAGTTTTACTATTTATAAAGTTATGTGTGTAACAAGCATTACCACCAAATTAGGTACTTGTAACTCATGCTTGTTGATATTTTATTTTATATTTTTATACAATACATAAGTAATAACATTTATTATAAACTACAGAAGAGTTATATTAATAGAGGGATAGAGTTTGCCTAATAATCCCTGTATGATTGTATAATAATTAATATTTGAAAACTAAATGTTTTTAATGTGTTCTTTTGTTAATTCAAACTCTTGAGTACATTCCACTACAATCAACCAGAGCCACACCAACCACAGCAGTTGTGCAACAAAACATCGCATGGGCATGGATAGTTCTGACCCACGAAAGAGAAGAAAATCCTGGTGGCATGAGAGACTATTGCGCCCACAAACTTTAATAAAGCAAAAAACAGGGGTAGGGGATGATACCGAACTACGGCAAAACAAGGCTGATGGAAGAGGTACTGCTCGGAAATTGAAAAAATTACAGAAAGTGCCAGACTACAAAGGAACAGGGGGTAGAACCTTGAAGAAAATTGCGGGTAGTTGGAGCTTCTGTTTCAATTACACTCTCCGGAATTAAAGATCTTGACTAAAACTGACGGAGGTGTAACTCCGCATTCTGTTTTGGCCTGTAAGATAGTGAATCTAACCAAAATTAGGTGGGCAGTGAAGGATTTCCATCCGTATAAATCTCCAGAGATGGATTGAATTTTCCCTGCTCTACTTGTAGTAGGCCTTGACTTGTTATTCTCCACCGGTCTCCACTATTAAGGGCAAATATTGCCCTAGGATACATACCTACGGTGTGAAAGGCGTATAAAGTTCTATTCATACCAAAACCTGGGCGAAACTCAGATGCCCAACCCTAATCTTTTAGACGCATCAGTCTAAAGTACTTTCTTGTAAAACCATTGGAGGAACTCATTGAGAAACACATTAGGGACAAGGAGATGGGGCTTTATCCACCCTGTGAATTTGCCATCCACAGGGTAGTGGACATAACCAAAAGGAGGGTGCTCCTAGGGTCGTTTTTGGATATAGAAACTACACACCATGCTAAAACATAATGCGATTAAGTAACGCAGCCTATACCACAATTGGCTATGCCGATGACAGTGATTTGTGTTATGTGGCAGGTTTGAAGAAGCTGTATCAGCTATGATGCATTAAATCTAGTGGAACATGGTGCATAGAAGAAGGCTTGTCTGTCAATCCAATAAATACGAACCTCATTCTTTTCTCAAGAAGAAAAAGGCTGTGTAAACTAAAAGACAGCACCAAGCTACAAGTAGTGGGGGGAGGTGTAAATACTTGGAAATAACGTTAGACCAAGGACTGACTGCAATTCAAGAATTACTTAAGAAGTGCAATGAGCCAAGAGAAGTTATTTTCTGTGTCAGTTTTATCGATTGCAGCTGAAATAGCAGCTGCATTAAATTGCGACGACATAATCATGTAACCGTTCGGTGAGACCGAAAGGCAAAAATTTCGTCTATTGTAAATTTTTGCTTTTTATGTGATTGATTAGTTACAATACACTCATACCTAGTAAGTATTTATGGGTAATTCATTTGACTTTGTACTTTTTTTTACAAATGAGAATGATTCTCTCGATACTGATGTCGCCGATGTCCACGTTTGATCTGTCTTCACCTCCGCTCTGTATATGGAAACACCCTATATAGACTAACTCATTATACCAACTGCCAACAAACATGGGAAAATTACAATTTTTCCGTTGGCATTACATAAATCAAGTTTCCAAAACATGGACATTAAATTTTCCGAAAAACAATCTTTCGGAAAAATAATTATAAGATACACCGATCGTGAGCTTATTTCTTAATAATTTCCACAGTGTCTCACGGAAAAATGGTAAGTTGATAGGTTATTTGCGTAACTGTAACAGCACAGTTTTATCTTAAATCAGGGATCTGTTGGTGAAGACTCTTGTTATGATGGGGATGGTAAAGAATCTTCTACTTCTGACGATGACGAAAATTCGTCTTCATTGGCACAGGTAAACTTATAAGATCTCTCATTTTCATACATAGCACTCTGATTTGATTGTATCAAATTATAAGTACCAAACATCCTTTTTACAATGAGCAAATAAAAGTATATTATAGAAATATGTAAGTATGTATATCAGTGTGAATCTATAATAAAAACAACACCGCATTACATATTCATAACTTTTTTTTATTATTTATTTGTTATTATATGTATACAGTTATATAATGTTTTAACAAAAGATTCGATTCTAACGTACCTAACTACGTAGAACCACCCAACCACCACTTATGATGTCTACATAAACAATTTATTTTCTCCATACAATTCGCCGACCACTTTCCTTCTATCTAACACCTCTTTCATCAAATCCTCTCTTTCCCCTAGTAAGTGCTTCTTGCTTCTCCCTTCCCTCTGCAGCTCTTCACACTCCACCACCATGTGCCACCAACTCTCATATCCTTCCCTACACAACCTGCACCTTCTTTCTTACTCCTCCCTCCAGCACTTATTGCCATTTTCCTCATTCCCACACCTACACCGTGCTATTATGGGTTTCATTGAATGCACCGTGATCACCAATTGTGGGTTTCATTCAATGCACAGATGAATGCAAATGATAAGTTTTTAATAATAATAATAACTATTAATCACTCACGCGGGTAGAGATTTCGACTTATGTACGAACACGTTTGGGAGCAGCAGGCAAATGGCTTGCGATATGTATATTATATTCTAGGTGGGGCAGATGGCGCCACACTATCATTCTCTTCACCGCTAAGCTTTTCCCTCCCCTTAAGTATTCCGGCATTTTTTTCGTCACCAACTCTCTATACCCTTCATTATATCTTCCTTTCCCTATTTTCGCTCTTCTCTCCTGCGTTTGGGTGTCCTCATCCCTTGTTACTATTTCCTCCACTATGTTTCTCCCTTGTTCCCGTTTCCTCTCCACTTCCTCCCTTTCATAACTTAAGGTTGACCTTTTCTATGGATATTTTAATATCTGTGATTAAAGATTGTAAAACGAGCAATGGTTCCAAGTGTTATATATTATTTGTTTGTTTCTTTACGTCACACCGTACATCATTGAAAAAGACACACAGTGGCGGATCTAAAATTTTGTCAAGGTACTTGAAAATTAAAGAATATAAACCTCTATTTAATACATTATAAAATAACTCGTCAGTCTTGGGGCATACACGATCTTAGCCACATTTTTAATATCCTTAATGTAAAAAAAACTCCTTTCTTTTTGCGACAGATATCGACAGTATAACCAGAGTTGTTAAATGTTTAGTAATGGGTGGATGTCAATGAGTGCGTCTACAGCTGTTTTACAGGCAGTCTCTTTACAAATAGTTTTCTTGAATAATTGTGAGCACCTTTAAGCACAGCTTACATGTCATGTCGTTCAAAAATTAAAACTAAGTAAGAGAAATTTTCAGGAAATGATAATATCAAAAGTTAATAATATTGATGAACTCTGTGAAGAAAGACATGTCAAACATGGTGCGTCACAAGGTAGCAATCTTAGCCCAATATTGTTTTTAATTAACATAAAATAATATATTTAGGAATATAAAAATTGGGTGCATAATTATTATTAGAGCTCGGATACTTAGGCAAGTGCCTATTTTTTAATTTTATAGGCCAGATAAAAGGGTTTCTTCACGTTTGAAGTGTTTTTACATCAAGAAACAAATTTTTTTAAATGCCTACTGTACTTATTTTCATTTTATAGAATAAGCGCCTATATTTTACCTTTCCTCATTTTATACGCCTATTTGGCTTATGTAAACTGCCTAAAATGCTTATTTTTTCGTATTTTCCATAAATTTGATTATTTAAGTTTACGGCAGTTCCCAAACAGCTTAAAAGTTTTGCGAACAATAACAACAACTTTCTAATCTCTGGTCATTTGACACAGCAGTCCTAGGAATTGCGGATTAAATGGTTTCTTGGAATATTTAAACATGAAGGGTGTTTCTACAATCATTGCCAATGACACTCGGTAGGGTAAGGTACTGGTTACAAGGGACCCTAAGTGGAGGGATCATTCTCATCGCATAAATTAATTTTATCCGATAGATAACAGAGCTTGTCTGAAAATTCACTGGAACAGCTATTAATTGGTTACTGTAAAGCAAAAAACGTAAATTAGTTATTGTTAGATATTAATTTAATATAAATAAACACTAATTTTTACTGTTTTCTTTCTCATTTTAATACTGTTCAAACGTAGAATGAAAATATATTACGGTTAATTAGAAATCACCCAATTAATAGACCCCAAGTTATTGGGTTTAATCCTGTATACTGCCTATATGAGTGCCTAAAATGCTGCCTATCCTGCCTAGATAAATGCCTAAATATACACTTTAAAGCGCCTAGATGCCTGCTTATTTTAACATTTTTTAGTGCCTAAACATCCGAGCTTTAATGATCAACTGTTTGCTAAACCCGAAAAAAAAACACCATGCGGAAAATTAGTAATGTAAAAATTATGCTTACCTACGATTGTAACAAAATGAGATGTCATTGTGACCCAGAGAACATAAGCAACATTTTCCTTTACTGTCCTCCTCGTTACTTTGTAATTCTCATAGACGTCTTCACTCTTCATTTGCAAATAATTTTTCCACAGTCTTTTTCGTCTTAATAACATTTTTAATTTCTTCTCTCCACCAGCTTGTTCTCTTCTTAGTTCCTCCTATTGTATTTGTTAAAGCGTTGTAGGTAATTTTCTTGACTTTATCCCACATGTCAATGTCTTCTGTATATCTCTTGTGATCTGTTTTGCATACTCCTCTCTTACTTGTTGGTCTTGCAGTTTGGAGTTTTGTATCACCAGGCCATCCTGTATGCAAAAATCTATTACTTAGTTTCTCTCCATTCTCGTTACTTGTATTCTGTCCATATCTTCCCATTGCTCCCTGTCTCTCTACAATCTCATTCCCAAGTTTTCCATTAAAAACTCCCATCATTATAGTGGGGTTAACAGCCTCTTATAGCATTTTGTAGTTCATGCCAGAATTGTTCCTTTTCCTGCTTCGCATCATTCTCGCCAGGTCTATATGCTATTATTATTTGTTTCCTTGTTGTAGTTTGGATCTTTCTTTTATTTAACGTTAGGTCATCATTTATATACACTTTCTGATCTAAATTACGAAGTTTACTCTTGCATTGCATCACTATACTCTTTTCTCCTTTACTATTTAGTGCAACCAGGCACGTATTTTTCGGCTTGCAGGTTTCTGACCATTTCTGCTTTCAATACTACTAGATCCCTCTTCACGAATTCTTCTATTTCTCTCTTTAGTACCTATTTTTAGGTTGGTTGCTGTCACTCTTAATCCTTGTATGACTATGTATATTCTATCTCCTTGTGTTCATTTTGGTACTCAATATTGTTATATTATGATGTTGAAATGTGTTAGGCAGTTAAATTAATTTGTTATTTTTACAATACATACACTTGTTTTGAGCTAAATAACTAACTTAGAATTACTGTGTGCGTGTTAATGTTTCCAATGTATTTACATTAGTGATGTTATTTACAGTCAGTGGAAGATGCGCTCGAGAATTTTAGAGATAAGTGGAAGAAAGAACTTGAAATGTATAAGAACCGTGAATATAAGAAAGTGAAGGAACCATCTCAAGCAGAAGATGATACCGAGAGTGTGGTATAACTTTTATAGAGATATAGAGTCATATGTTCTTATTTTAAGCTGATTTTAGGCCAAGAGGCTGTTCTTAAATGGTGCAGAAATGGAACGATCCGGTCAATTATATGAGGCCATTCAATTTTACAGACGTGCCGTACAGCTTGTACCAGATATTGAATTTCGACTTCATACCAGAGCCAAAAATGTTTCGATAGAACACGAAACCGAAGAGACACTTAAAGGTATTTACCTTCCATCTTGTAAACAAAACAATGACAATAATGATTTAAGATGTCATTCGCGCTGAGGTATATGAAGACCAGAATAACAGTTGCGACGATGATAAAGAAATAAAAGATTTATATAACCACATCCAACGTAAAATGATTAAAAGTCCCTTTATGTGTATACCTGCCAATGAACAAAAGGTTATTATTTACTTAACAAATGCTCAATTTGAAGCAGTCGACTGATTTCAGGTTACACATATATCCGCTTTACCCCTGGAAATTTTGTTGTACATTTTTCGTTGGGTTGTATCAAATGAAATAGATATGAGGTCATTAGAGATATGTTCATTTGTATGCCGTGGATTTTATTTGTGCTGCAGAGATTCGGAAATATGGCGCTTAGCTTGTGCAAGGTGTAGTATAACCATAAATGAGTTAACAACTGTATACTCTGCTATAGGATATGGGGTATAAATGTTACGTTACCAAGAAACTGTGCGTCGTGGAGACAAATGTTTATCGAAAGTGCCAGATTATCTTTCAACGGATGTTATATTGGCAAAACCACCTATATTCGTTCGGGAGAAAACAGTTTTCAAGATCAGTTTTATCGGCCTTGGCATATCGTCGCTTATTATCGTTATTTACGGTATTTCATTTACATATTTTATAATAATATGTAGTCACATTCAGTTTTCAGATTTTTTCCTGACGGTATGGTTCTAATGCTAACATCTCCCGATGAACCCGCTGTATGTGTGGGACAGTTAAAGTATAGAGCATACAAAAATCCGACGATATTATCCGGACATTATTGGCTTAAAGATGATAAAGTAACTATTATTGTGTATCGGAATGAGAAACCAAAAAACAATTTTGGTTATAAACGAAATAAAAAGCGGGACGTCATTCCAGATAATCATCAAGAAACTTTTCATTTGGTACGCTTAAAGAGCTTAAATAATTAACTAATTTTATTAGAATATTTATTCTGAAAATAATTTCCTTATTTTACTCTCTGGGTTAGCTGATTGCCATAAACAAATTTAAGCAGAGGAAGATTCATAAATTGAGATACATTGTTTATAGGAAGGAGATACTCTTCATGATTAATCATGGGATGATCTAACTTCATTAGGAAATAACTATTAAAAACTACTTGATTTAATGTAAAATTTATTTATACGAATGTAGCATACTGATGTGATTAGTAATCTGTTAATTCGTTAATTAATTAACACTAAGTGAAGAGAATGATAACTTCAGATGTTTTGTGAGAAACAGTGCCAATTTGAAACAATTTCTTATGAGACTTATTGTATAGGTACAGAGACAAGAAATTAGTGATTAATATCATTTCAAAAACAACCATGTGGCATATGTGCTCAAACTGTAGCATATAGTCACGGCAATCCTAAAAGCGTTGCACGTGACATATGACGTAAATACACTACCAATGTAATACTAATTTTTCAGATTGTCATTAAAGGTAATATTCGAGGGTGAAATAATTCTACAAGTTGGCAGCATCATAAATAAAATTACATAGTTGCAACCAAGGATATCTGTCATTTATTGTCTTCCATTTCGTATTTTATTCTATTTCGTTTTAATCCATATGACAACACTATTGACATGTACATAAAACTCGTGACGTGCAACGCTTTTTGGTTTGCCCCAACTTTATGACATTTTCAAAATATTAAGGAAGGTTTATTTCATAAAACATACTAAAACTTAATGCGATTTAAATGGACTGTTTAGCTTTTATGTAGATTTGAAGTTAGTTAGTTATTTAAATGTAGTATTTATACAATATTTGTATAAATATTTATACAATATTTGTATAAATACGCATACAATACGTTAAGTTAATTTCTGAATATTTTATGATTCTAAAAACTAGGAATTCTGTTGCATAATAATCCCTCAGATGATAACCCGAAATATGAGATAGCTGCTTGTATTATAACTTACATATCTTGTCGAAATCAGTGTAATACATGTAACTTTTTAGGAGATGCAAATTCAAGATTATAAAAACCAGAGGCATATTCGTTTAGCATGGACTGGATATTCTGTGTATACACGTTACAAGAATGGAGTCGAAAATACATGCCATTTTGATTTGATTGGAAATCGATTTCCACCTTTATGGTTTTCACGAGTTAAAAGCTATACAACGGAGTCTTATAGTCCATTGTAATATGATTGTTATATTTGTGAGCACCTAAATTAATGTTACCAAATAACTTTAAAATATAAATATTAAATTTTTTTAATAGATATGGTACAAAATAATTATTTTGCTACTACTTTAAAAACAAATGTACAAAAATATACCCACCATTTAAAGTATAATTTTATAATTATAACAAATATTTTTAAGAGTAAAATAATGGTGCATTTTTTTAATATTTTTGATGATGTACATGTTAAAAGTTGTTTATTTAATAACAAAGATAAATTATTTTGAACTCAGTGTTTTTATTTAATCTTTACAACGATTTACTTCATCTCCTATAAGAATATTGTATTACAGACATAAAAGTATGTGGTGAGAAGAATCAGGTGCGCAGCTATAGATAATTTTCGGAGGGCGTCCAACATGAGAGTTTGTCAGGTCGAGTCAACTATCCCCAATTCAGTAAAAAGAAAATTTACGGCTGACCATATGATTTACTATCTAGTGCAGAATGTAAACTTATTTCGGGGAGGGTTCAACCCCCATATATACGCCATTGAGAAGAATTAGGCCTACCGCGCACTAGGCAGCCTGGCTGTAGCAGCCAGGCTGCGGCAGTCACCTGGCTGCCGTGTAATCATATGCATTCAACGGCTGCTGCAGCCAAGAATTCTTGGCCGCTTCGTGTGCGGGTTCCACTAGCAATCATATGTTGGGTTGGCTGCTACAGCCAGGCTGCCTAGTGCGCGGCAGGCCTTAAGGTTTTATTTCACATATGGCCTACTTTTACTAATTTACCAATAAATACAGAAACAACGACTACCAACGATTTGTAGATCACTACATAGTTATATTGATGATGGGTTGTATTCTACAGTTACAACAGTGGTCATTCAATTTTCTATAGCAGAAAAAGCGAGAAGTAGAACACAAGTGAGCCTGGAAATGTTCCACTCAGGTAAAATGTATTACCACAGCCAATATTATTGGGAAAAAGTAAATGAACCTTACCAAGGGTTGAGGCACATTTTTGTGGGTTTATCCATAGACACCTGCAAATGCAACCATTCTTAGTTGATAAAATTGGGCATTATCGAATGGGGATGATGTGGTGGTCATGGCGAGAACAGGGTCAGAAATGAAGGAAATGATAAAGACGGTAAAGGAACAGTTCTTAGAAAAGGGAGACCTAAAAGTGTACACGTGAAAAAAAATAAAATGGGTAGTGGTCTAAAAAGGTGAGGGGGTTAGAGGAAGGGAGGAATTGTGATGGGAAAATTCGACTCTCATACGACCATCGTTCATGCCTAAACAAAATCTAGATTCGTCACTATAACGACCACATGACGCCATTCAGGATTCCAATTCCATTTCCCCATATCAACTTGTTAAAAAAATAATGTTAAATAACAATGAAAAAGAACAATTAATTGTACGAAAAACAAAAGAATTATTACTTAATGTGGGCCCACTACCTATAGCTTCAATAAAAAATTCCAATTCCTTCTTGGTGTTGCAATTTCTATTTCCCTATTGTCACTCAGTGTATTATTGGTACGCATTTCCATCTTTAATGGCGATTATTTTTATTCAAGGAAGTAACTATGAATAAACAACAAGTAATTGTTCATCGTTTAATGAAGCTTTCTCTTATAATGTACATGAAACAATTGCAACGATTTTGAAATCACTGAACTATTTGTAAAATATTTCACTACACACCAATCAGTCAAAAAATAGATCAGTTTTGCAAAATTTATACTACCTACTTACTTACTAAAGTTATACACACAAACCAGTAATCATCAGTTAAAATGAATATAAATATTGTTGCACTTAATTCTATCTAGGATTGCAAAGTACTTCTTTCAAACTACTGTCCATCTGTAGTTCTCTCACAGTTACAGTGATGTTTTAGTTCTTGTCGAAATATTTAAAAAACGTTAGCCGTAAAATTTTGGTGTTACTTATCCGTCACAAACAACTTAGACACTATGCAGTTTTAAATCTATAATCTGTAAGTGTTCAATATGCAGGCCATAACATTGACTATTGTCTATCACTTCTTTAACCATGGCATCAGTTGTATAAATTTGTTATTTCATATGGAAAAAAGTTCGGTAGGTAGGTAGTGAATTATTCATACTTACTGCTGGAAAACAAATACATATTAAGTTTTTGTACTACAGTTGAACAAAGAAATGACACAAAGGAACACATGGTTAATAGTTACATATATATAAGT
Organism: Pyrocoelia pectoralis; assembly: GCA_036250285.1. Taxonomy (NCBI): domain Eukaryota; kingdom Metazoa; phylum Arthropoda; class Insecta; order Coleoptera; family Lampyridae; genus Pyrocoelia; species Pyrocoelia pectoralis. The sequence continues at coordinate 88,919,773 of CM070074.1, read as the reverse complement.
ACTCTTGGAATATACTAATTACAAAATATTGGATTAACTAACAGTTGAACAATAGATACATTTTGTTTCAATCACAAGAACATTTCTTAGGCCTGTTTGAAATCCGAATTATTATTCATTTTGCAATCCTATTATTATTTATTACTACAAGAAAATTTGTGAGTATTTTATCGGAAGATTAAAAATTACTTTATTAATTCACGCTACAACGATAATAAAGGAAAGCTAAAAATTTTAATTTTAGGTATGTACATGCATATTGCTTCAAGTTTTAAAATATTGTAGAGTTGGTCAGAATTTTTTACTATGCAATTCTGCACCTGTATATCACAATAAAACTTGTCTACAAGTGTTGTAAGTCTATCACCACAGGCAGATATGTTTAGCAAGCTATTGGAAAATTTAAAAAAACTTAATTCTAGTATAATATTGCTACTACAATTTACATAATACGTAATTATATTTATGCGATTTTAATATGAAATACTCCCTAAATAACCAACAGTGAAGCTTTTAAAATCACACAAGAAGAATCAATAATATAATTCCATCATATAGAAATAAATCCTTCAGATTACTTTCTACAAGATTGTTATATGTTTTCTTTTTGTACAATGAACACAAAAAATTAACTTGTATTACCTACGTAGGTACTGGGATGAAGTTTTTTGTTAAATTGAATATATATAATATATTCCTCTCAGTTCAAAAATTTCTTACTGCACTAATATTAATTACGAACAAAACTTTCAGAACGATATTATATATTGCTATTAAAATGTACCATTCTTCAGTTTGCCAAACATACCAAAACTAAATGACCAACTCTTTAATCGTAGCTATAGGTATCAACTAGAGTATTGACTATCATTTAATTGAGAAGAAATTCAAATAAAATCACACTCAAACGATTATACCTTTAGATATGGCTAATTTGTACTACACTATTATTAAGTCTAAATACAATTTTGGTTAGTGTTCCATACAATCAGGCAAGCCTCGGTTAATTTGTGGTGAGTACTGAATTGTCTTCATAGAAGTAGGTATCGTAATATATTGTCGAGTATATGGAACACAAAGATCACGTAAAATCTCTTTTTTTCTCTTCCCGCGCTAAAAAATGAGTGAATATTTATAGCATGTACGGATGTGCGTTATTTGTGGAAGAGATTGTTATCGCATTCAATTTACTAAACTTCTAATGGTTATAATGGAAGTCTAAAAATACGAAAATTCAATTATTCAACAAGATTAGGCAAACGTTTTTCTGATTAAATTCTAGTTTAGGTAACTAAATCAAAGCATAGGCTTGCATTTTACTTGGTCCATCCATGCTAGGTCCCTCATCGTCGCGACATGCATGGAATATACTGCCGTCACGACAAGAATGTGCATTATGTTGTGGGAGTTGAAATATATATCTACACAGCCCGGAAACCACCTTTCAGGAATATGTAACGCACCAATCGCAGCTCCTATCAGAGATATTAAATCCTTTAAGAAACAAAAATGTACAAGTAAATAATATTATAAGTAATTAAATAAGCAGACCTGTAAAACAAGGTGGGTTCGTGCTGTCGGATCTCCCCCACCGAAATTATATATTCGAAATGTGCACAATATAAGTCGCATGCAGAACGGAAGTAGAAAACACAATCGTCTGTCCCACGGTGATATAGCGATCATTGCCTACAAATACGTATATTTAGAGTCTTGTACAACCCCATGTAAGACTTACAGTTTCAGTTTTGAAAACAATGAAGTATATTTACTTATTTCTTTTACATTTTAAAGGTAGACAAACATTGCTTTTAAACATTTTTTTTAAATATTACAATATCCTCAGTTCTACAAATGTTTAGATATCTTTATGAATCAGAAGTCTTTCTCCTCGGAAATGTACCTATTACCTATATACTAGATACTTACACTTTTTGGAAACCCAGAAAATGGAAATATTATAAGTTGTGGAACAAATTGTGTGATTGTGAAGATCTACTGCACTTCAAAAGACGTGTGTACTAATTATATTGCATATCTCATAACTCAGAACATATTGAATTAATAATTTACATGGGATGGTAATTTTTCATATGGCAGATATATAGGTAGGTACTGCTCAAGATAAATATTTACGTAAGGGTTGCAAGTTGCAAGATGTAATTTACTATGATTACATGTAATAATTAGAAATGTATAGGTATATTCTAACTTTCAGCGCGTTTTTCATTAAGACACTATGTGTGTATCTACGACCATTTTTAGTTAAATTAGTTATAGTGCAACAGATTATGGGCCCAAAATAGTCTGCTAATTAAAAGAAAAACAAAAGCGTAACTGCTGATTAAAAAATATTACACTGATGGAAAAGGATATTGAGTCGGTTGAAAAACTAACTGGAATGGAAAATGATGGTAAGGTATGTGGAAATTTCAGATTTTAGTACCTACCTAATGTTAAAGCACAAGTTTTAGAGGTTCTGTGGAAATGATACCTGATGACGCAAGTACAGAGACGAGAAAATGAAATGGAAACGAAGTGATGCAAAAGCACAGCGTTTAATACATAGTAGGTATATGGTTAAAGTTTCATTTTATGTCGATAACAAAGATCAAATAGAAGTAATTCAAAATAGATGGGTAAGTAGAGTCTGGTTCAACATCTCATACGGCAAATGAACACACAGGGATTTGATGAATCCTCAAGGAAATTGCAGTAGCAAGAAAGGGGGAAACAAAGCCTTAGGTAGAGTTAATGGTTTGTGATTACTAAGCTTCGGTATTGTTTTTTAAATTAAAGAGGAGCTGGTAGTACCTAATTCGTTTTGTGTGCAACACAATTTCTTAAAAGACAAAATATGATTTTTTGGTACTTAAGGCAGAACCATACTTATCCAACAGTACTCCTCATAAGGCAATGTGACGCGACGATTATTTGATAGGTATACAATTTTCCATAAGAATGTATCATACCATTGTACTTATATACACTGATCATACTTACAATATGTATCGCAAATCGCAACGCCACCCCACATGGAGGATTCGCTGATGAACTACTCTCTCCCTGGTTCCGTTATTAGCCCCTATAATCTGGACGAAACATTGACGATCCTAGCATATACTGCACAGCAACCATCCTATTCTTCAAATTTAAACTTTTTACCGTTCACCAAAATATTTATCTTGTGTAATAATTGATTAAATATACTAAGAAAAATTACTTAAATTAAAATTTAAAAATAAAAAAAAAAGATTTGTTTGATTTTTATTAAAGCATGAACATATCCTCGCGCACTAGGCAGCCTGGCAGTAGCAGCCTAAATATTGAGCAGCCAGACCATGGTCAGTGGTGACTCCTACATCGATATTGCTAAGAAATTCAATTATGGGTACTGATACTCGTATGCGAGCTTGTATAATTCCAGAAGAAAAATTGGTAATTGTTTTTCGAAATATTTGGCTGCTACGTCAAATGCGCGGATACGGAAGGCAGCCATATTACATTTGCTTGTTGATTCCGGCTGCGCATAACCAACTGGTTGCGGTGTAATCATGTGCATTCTAACGGCTGCTGCAGCCAAGAATTTTTGGCCGCTTCGTGCGCGGGCTCCACTATAGCAATCATTATGTTGGACTGGCTGCTACAGCCAGGCTGCCTAGTGCGTGAAGGCCCTAATTCTCCACCCGAAACTAATTTTTTGTTTTTTCAAAATATTAAATAGAATATCAAAATCTGCTGACTATTTAAGTTAATTTCACGAATACACACATATATTATACTTTTTACAATGCTCTATATACACTTAACAGCCTCAATTGCTTCGTCAATTTCTTTCTGAACTAAAACATTGCCTTGTCTGTTATTTTTGTATCATACTCTAATGATCTACCATAGCATACGGAGAAAATGAAGAGAATGTTGCATCCTGTTGTCAAGTAGGGTTGCATGGCATCTCAATCGGCACCGGGTAAGGATGCATACCCAAGGAGCAATGCAATGTTGAACCGATATTGGTTGAATATTGTCATTTATTGGCGCGATATAGTAGCCCAATAATGGACCAATCTTGGAAATGCAACAATGAATAATAATGGCGCAATATTGCAATACAATGTTGGTACTGTATTGAAAACGATCACAATGCAATATTTCTGAGACTTGGTAGGTACAATATTGTCCATAAATATAGGTACAATGTTGATATTAATATTGGTTTAATATTGATTTGCAATATAAATACCATATTTTTACGTCACTTTAAGACTTTTAGAACGTTAGTTACGACCGTTATAGGTCGTCACCCAAGTATATGCATAATGCAATTATCAATGCAAACAATTATTTAAGCATCCGTACAAAAAAAGGGAAAAACTACATTTTTACGTAGAACTGTAATTTTAATTATTTAACTTAATTTTTGAACCAACCCGTTTTTACCTGAACTGAAAGTTGACGATTTTAGTAGGGTAAGTACAGTGAACTCTGTATGTATAGAGTTCACTGGGTAAGTATTATACTTGCTTGAAAGTTTCCCTTAACCGGATTCGAACCTTTATCGGATGGGTTCCGGTTCCGAAGGCCGACATTCTACCGCTACGCTGATGTGACACATACGTACTTCTCATTTCATTCTTCATAACTTAGCGCTGTTTCGCGTTATATTAATAGTTTAAATTATGTTTGAAAAAATACATAAAAGAAATGTTAGTCACCGGGAATTCATAAATGATAAGCCATCGTCATCTATAAATTCTATAAGAGAGTACATCTACCTACTATTGAATAATTAGGTACGACTAACGTAACTGATAGTTTTTACGCAAAAAGCTTTGGAAAAAACCGAAATTTAAGAAATTACAATAACTGTGAAGTGAACTCAGTGAACTCCAGTAGAGTTCATTGAGTCAATTGCCAACTTGGTGAGAAAGAAAATTATCAATATCAATAAAATCTATTACTCACTCATATCAGACGTCATAATGACATCTCATAAGTGACGTGTATGTACCGGGTGGCCAAATAAGCGAGGTAAGCGGCTGTATCTCAGGACCTGCTCATCTGACAACAATGGAATTTTTTTTATTATTATAAATGTGGCCATAAAAAAACTCTGGAAATTATTTTCGAGTTCCTAGGATGGCCGCTAGGGGGCGTATTTGGTATAATAGTTCATAAAAGCTTAATTTTCTCGCTTAAAGTCCCAATGAAGTGGGCCTGAAAATATTGTCATGGCAATCTACGATCATTTTCGAATAAAAACCTTACATCAATTTTTTTGACAACTGTCAAATAAAGTGGTGGGGGAAGGTTTTACCCTGAAAAAGAAAAATGCATGTAGTGTCAGTTTGGCTTGGCCGATTTTACTGAAACAACTTTTGATTAAAAGAGCATTTTTTGAAGTATTTTTCTATAAAAATAAAACAACAATATATTTTTCCATTGTACTGCGAGAGGGCGTTGATTTATAACTTACCTTATTTCTTTAAATATCTCTAAAAAGTTAAATGAAATCATATATTTTTTCTTACGATAATAAGTAGAGCACAAAAAACTAAAAAAAATAGTGAAAACCGCAAAACGATATCTCTATTTATAACGAAGGTATTAACAAAAATGTTTAAATATCGTTTTGCGGTTTTCACTATTTTTTTTAGTTTTTTGTGCTCTACTTATTATCGTAAGAAAAAATATATGATTTCATTTAACTTTTTAGAGATATTTAAAGAAATAAGGTAAGTTATAAATCAACGCCCTCTCGCAGTACAATGGAAAAATATATTGTTGTTTTATTTTTATAGAAAAATACTTCCAAAAATGCTCTTTTAATCAAAAGTTGTTTCAGTAAAATCGGCCAAGCCAAACTGACACTACATGCATTTTTCTTTTTCAGGGTAAAACCTTCCCCCACCACTTTATTTGACAGTTGTCAAAAAAATTGATGTAAGGTTTTTTATTCGAAAATGATCGTAGATTGCCATGACAATATTTTCAGGCCCACTTCATTGGGACTTTAAGCGAGAAAATTAAGCTTTTATGAACTATTATACCAAATACGCCCCCTAGCGACCATCGTAGGAACTCGAAAATAATTTCCAGAGTTTTTTTATGGCCACATTTATAATAATAAAAAAGATTCCATTGTTGTCAGATGAGCAGGTCCTGAGATACAGCCGCTTACCTCGCTTATTTGGCCACCCGGTACATTCTTATGAAATTTTGCAATTATGTGGGAAAACAATATTAACCCAACACTGTGAACCGAGATTGGATTAATCTAGCCAATCTAGGAAATGTTAGACGGGTACAATATTGGTGCATTATATCGTTATACGTACATCCAATATTGGCACTATGTAACCAATGTTAAATTGCGCCAATATTGGCATAATATTGAATTCATTACACTACGTTTTTCTTATAAAATGTAGTAATTACGTGGAAAAACAATATTGGTCCTACACATTAAGAACTAAGATTGGATCAATCTAGAAAATGTTAAGAGCGTGTAATATTGGTACATTATATACAAGCAATATGGGCACTATATAATAAATATTAAATTGCGCCAATATTGGCTGAATATTGAATTTATTATACCATGTTTTTCTTATAAAATTTATAGTAATTACGTGGAAAAACAATATTGGTCCCATATTGAGAACCGAGATTGTATCAATCTAGGAAAGATTAAAGCGGTACAATATTGGTGCGTTACATACAACCAATAGTGGCACTATATAATAAATGTTAAATTGCGCCAATATTGGCATAATATTGAATTCATTGCACCACGTTTTTCTTATAAAATGTAGTAATTACGTGGAAAAACAATATTGGTCCTACATTAAGAACTAAGATTGGACCAATCTAGAAAATATTAGAGCGTGTAATATTGGTACATTATATACAAACAATATTGGCACTATATAATAAATATTTAATTGCGCCAATATTGGCTGAATATTGAATTCATTACATCATTTTTTTCTAATAAAATTTAGCAATTATGTGGGAAATCAATATTGGTCCCACATTGAGAACCGAGATTGGGTCAATCTGGGAAATCTTAGAACGGTACAATATTGATGCGTTATATACAACCAATATTGGCACTATGCAATAAATGCCAACTTGCGCCAATATTGGCACAATATTGCTTATATTGTACCAGCATTTACTTGTGAAAAGTAGCAAGTACGTCGAAAAACAATATTGGTTCAATGTTATGAAGTGATATTGGGTCAATCTACAAAATGCTATAATGGGTCAATATTGGCTCAACATTTTGAATATTGAACCAATATTACCGTGTTTCAACTTTGGATTTGCAACATTGGGCCAATATTGGTGGAATATAAACAATGTTGGCCAATATTCCAATATTGGTGCAATGTGATACCAAGCATTTGCCAATATTCATTGCTACTTGGGTACCTGCTTTTAACCTATTGCTATATTTACACTCTCTGTATATTATTATTCCATTGCATTACTTCGGTATACCTATGTTTATAAAATCATTTCATAGTAATTTAATTGACCGAGGAAATGAATACGTTTCATTGTTTAATTAGGCAATCAATATATTAAAGGAATTTCCACTAGCGGATCAACTTACTTTGTACAAACCCCACAGACTAAAAAGACAGTACGATGATACACTCAACCACTTCAATAATCGAGGAAGACAGTAGGTGGTGGCCATAACCATCGGCATTGCTCCTAAAATGAAAAGTCTTGTTATCCTTGATCTATTTAGTAGGTAGGTACCTAAGTGTCGCACACTTGTTAGAAGTGAACTAATTATAGTTTGTATGTAAATAGAATTATGACTAAACTTTGTAGGTATCACGTTCATATTCAATACAATAATAATAAGCTATTAGGGTTACTTTAATGGGAAATAAATGGATCAAACAGTTTGATTAATTGCTTACATTTACTACTATTTAGGTAAATGTCAATCAATATCAGTTTACCTTTCCAGTATGTAAAATTATTGGAAATGATGGAAGGAGAGATGCATTTTAAATAATATCAAAAACTGGTTTAAAATATGAGCTCCTCAAATGATATTTGACAATTTTAAAAACCTCATAGATGCTCTTACAGTAGAAATAAAAGTAATTTAACAAAACCAATTTTTATTTTGATTTGCTACATTTGATAGATCATTTCATAGAAAGGGTGGTTTATCTTTCCGCTACGTCTCCGTAACGGCTAAAAATGCAGAAGTAGCTCCAATGTTGTCGAAATTTGGAATAAATATTCATAACATAATTCAGATGCATGGTAAGTTCCATTGAGGAGAGAAAGGGGGTGAACATATATTGAACATGAACATCATTTGTGCTAAAGCTGTATTATAGAGAATTAAAAAAATACAAGAGCCTATATGTTTAATAGTCAAGCAAATATATCTACTTACCGAAACATTGACATATCCAAATACCAAACATATCCAGTGAGAGCAGTCGGTAATAAATCTTTTCTCCTCGTTCCAAATTCATAAAGAGATGATATACGAAACTACCCACCCATGGACTTATACTTCCAACAATGTGGCACCATGTCAGGAAGCGCAAATCTGGTTGTATCCATCGTTTCATATCAGGGATGGTTAATAAAATGTAAACAATAGGTATACCTATAAAAAATAGGTAAGTGTAGTAACATAACACAATAATTTCTTTACAAATTACTAGAATGTGGCACGAAATAATTTGCCTGCTATACATCGGTGTCAATAATGTTACCAAACTTGTAATTTTAACTTAATTAATAAATACCTACGTACATAAAAATAATTAAGTTCATTCCCACACAAAATAGGATCAAGGTGTACCGTTATTGAAAGGACATAGGTAAACCCCGGACCCAAACTGGGAATTGATTGGTAAAATACGGACGCGGATTCGCTTGTGTGTTTTCCCTGTCGGCATTCATATACGCCTTCGCTCGTCTGAATTATAACGTCCCACACTTTATACGCAAGAAGCTTTTTTTAATAAAACAAAATCAATGTACAGAACATTTTATAAAAGTATCTATATGAATTTCTTCGTTTTATTGGTAGTCGATTATTTGAAAATTATTATCGCACTGTGCGATAATTTTTAATTCAATATCTACGGCTGGAAGAACTGGAGGCTCTTGTGGCCGTTGATCTAGTTTACTACACGATAAACCACAATACAAAATTTAACAAATCGAACGCGTTTCAACAGCGAAGAACTTATAACAGATTAGAAAAGTAAGCTATTTTTATACTGTAAGTGACAATAGTTATAGTGAAAGTTTACAAGATCTGATAAGCCTAAAGGACCTAAATCATCGCATCATTCGTCAGAAAGTGTTTGTTTTTCTAAATTTCTAAACGTTCTTAACAATCGATTTCATTCTTATTATTTACTTGCTCAACTAAGGAAATAATATTTTATATATAATTATGTAGGTGTGGCAACGGTAGATTTACCGTAACGATTGTATTTGAGGTGAGCCAAAAGTGCTCTTTAAAATGAAGTTTAAGTGATCTTTCATAGTTTTCCCAATATATACTTGATTACAATCTTTACAATAACTGATTTAATTTTCTAAATTCTCTAGTTAAGTATCTTTGAGGAAATATTAACAGAGGATTGTATTGTGTATTGACCAGATTCTAGCCCACTGATTCTGCGAGTCTTTTTAAGCGCATTCCAATTAAAATTTTGATGTATGTACCTATATAACACATCCGCGGAAAATTCCAAATATTTGTTGCAGGAGGTTCTGCGATTCCATTTACTTTAAAAAAAGTGGTACATAGAACTAAATACCTTAATGAAGTTGAACGCCAATAGGTAATGAGGTCCTCTTCATTTTCTTCCTGCTGATAAAGGTGCTACATGCTACCGTTATAGTCAATAGCGAAGAATATCACAACATTACTAAATTTTAAAGATTAGGTATAAGAAGAAAACATAAGCGATCAACAATTCGTTATTTTTGGATGACAAAGAAAGAACTAACACCTAGGAAAAAAGCTCACGGGTTTCCAAATGAACTTCCAAAAATTTGTTAAGATAATTGACCTCTAAGACCAATAGTGCATTTAAGTAATTCATCTGATCTACGCATGAACGTCCCGTAATACATAGTAGGTACCATATTCACCATTCTATAATGGCACATTTTCATGTATTGGACTGTTCTATCTAATCTGTCTAGTTATTCCTTCTGTGAGGTAATGCTAGACGTTTCAAATATTCTCATAAACAAGCCCGCCTTGCGTAAAAACATCGTCAACGTACCTACTAGTCAAGAGACTAAAATCATAAGATCATGCAGCGGATATATGCAAACAGCGGTAGGTACATTATCTTAGTGTAGAAAGTCAATGATTATCTACATCATTGCTGTTTTGATATTATGTACCTAGCTATCATCCTATAATAGTAGGTACTTCCAGTGTTTCCAAGTTTAACAAGTTTTGTAATGTTTTTTTAAATATTATTAACTGAAAAGATCATGAGGTCGATCGATCTCCATAAATGAACAAATTGAATCTGTTCAATAAGTCTAAGAGTTGAAAAGTTGAATATGATTTTGATCAATCGAGAATGTAACGTTGAACACAAAGTTCACTTGCTAGTAAGTGGTCAAAATGTTAAAGCATCTTCGCCACTTATCTATCTGAATTTAGTTCAGCGCAAAACCTCGCATAGAATTAAGAACAATCAGCTGTAAAGTTTCTGCAATTGCTAAAAATTAAAAACTAAATAGTTTGGGCTATATGACTTCGAGTTCTAAATTCATTTAATCTAAATGTGAAAGGTTATGCAATAAAAGTAATGTAGGGCACCAGGTAAAAATTATCTACATCTTTAGGGTAATCATGCGTATACATATACGGGCATTAATTATTTAGAATGTAATATGCACTACCATTTGCTTAAACACGCACTTTACTAGTTTTTGTTTGAATTTACCTACTGTCGGCTTTGTACACGCATAAAATTCAATTTGAGGAAGATATAGCTAAATGCCGTTTTCCCTACACACACATGCTATTGATTTAGAAATAATAAGTTATCCAAATAATTCCCCGGCAGTAGGTTCATAACTGCTTGAGTTATGAACCTACTTTGTCTTTTACAATTGATATAAGTATAAATAATTGTGGCATTCAATCGGATAATGAAATATATTTATACTACGACTATCTATCAATGTAGGCCATCACTAATATTAATAATATTAATTGAAAATTTTTAATGAGGTAATACACTAATAGATTGTTCTTTATATTTTTTACACTTTTGCTCTACTCCGCTCCCCAGCTATCAACCTATCAATAATAATTACAATAAATATCTGATCGCTGCTGGAATTTCAGATTAACCTGTCTGAAAAACGTAAATGAAAAAAGATTGAATTGTTACCTATGCAACCTAATTATATAGTTCAGTTAAAATTAAATACAGTGTTTCTTGGACTAATAACATTTATAGAATTAAAAGGTCTTGACAAGATTATGTAATTTAAATTCTTGGTCGATGCAACTAATGTATTTAATTACCTATCTCGAATTTTCTTCTGTTTATTATATCATATCACATATTATGTACCTATTCGTAGTAATAGTGGCGGTAGTTGAAAAAAAATTTGATCAAAACTAGGATACAGCGGATAAAGTAGGGCACTAAGGGTTTGTAAAACGTATAATCTTACCATGAGTAAAAATATTGATAGTTTCATTATGCAGATAAAATAGGCTGTTTAAACATCCCCATACGGATAAGAGAGGCCGATATCCTGTAAATATGTAGGGGTTGAATTGTAGATGCTTTGGCATATCCTTCCAATGAAGAAGGTCTTCATTTTTTTCCGCGACCAAGAAGTGTTCCTTATTTTCTTGGGGTTGTACCTCTTGAAATCGTTGACGTACAGCAGAAGCACCATTTTCACCGTTACGCATTGCTGTAGATAGTATAAAATTTAAAAAGCCATGTGTTATTTGTCACCGCAGCATCGTGCATAACACGCGCGTTTGTGAGACGCCGACGCCGTACTATGCACTGTTAGTGAGATGACGCATTCCCTTGAATGGCGAACTTGTTATTGATTGTCGCACCTATGGCGGTAGATTTCAACTTTGGTTTCTTATCGTATAACTTAAATCTTCAAACAATACCTAAGTATATGCATCTTTCCATGATCAAACAAATAACAATGTTGAGTTCTTATATAAAATTGTTTCCATGTGAATTTCTTCTAATTTTCATTTCTTCCCTTAAATTTTGTCGCACTTTCTAACGGCACTTACGTTTAGATTTGAAAATTCTTTCAAATTAATATTATACATAGTACGTAATTGGGGTCATATTATATGCATATTAGGACATCACCGTTTTCAAAAGGTTTCCCTTACATTTCCAGAAGCCTTTCAAGGGAGTAAATTGAATAAACGTCAATAAACCCAATATTGTCTATGAATATTTATATCTAAAGTAATATACTAATAGCAATAGCTATTATTTGAGGGTTTATGGGTAGGTTGCATACCATTGATGTACCCAGTGAACTCTATAATATAACTGGAATGCGTACGCTATATAGCAAGAAACGGTCGAGAAAGTTAGAATAGTGCAGTTGCTGCGGAGTGGGTTCTATCTTTGTCTGTCCTTAATGCTTTTATGAGATATCATTCAGTAATAATTTGAAATTGTAGTTTTCAACAGGAAACTTTTTAATTAGGAAAATAAATAATGTCTATGCGTCTTTTTACTAATATTTAGTTTAAGGTTTGTGTGATTTTAAGTAATTAAATAATTATGTTGTACATTTTTAACACAAAATTTAAAAAAATACTACAATATGACATTACAGATGAGCCAAATTCAATAATGTTTAATAAAATCTTGCATGTTGTTGATGCGCTTTTCTCTTCTTCTTAATTTCTGCTGCAATATTTTGACCTTCCTAGACATTTTCAATTCTAACGCATTTTTCTTTAGTTTACGAGGAGAAATACCTACTTGTGCTACTGCTTAGTTGAAATCAATTTCCGTATTACCTACTATTTAACTCTTGAAAGATAATATCCACAAATTAAGAATCTGCACAATTGAACAATTTTCATCTACTTAGTACCTTTAATGAAGAAGTTCTTTCATGGCGGATTAAATTTCTGCGACATTTACATGTCTTAAGCAAATGCGTCTTTTTTAAAAGTTTTCGATATGAATGACGACTCCAAATAACTATGAACTGTGAAATGTTCACTTACATAAAGGTAACTAATAGCATAACTTATCTTATCTGTGCTAATAGTATTACAATAAATTGGGTTTAAAGTTGAACAAACGAACAGCTTCTATTCACAATTTTAAAAATAACAACTCGCTTTATTGGAAATCTGTAAACACAAACGTTAGGTATCTACTTTAGTTATTTTGAAATAGTAGAATATGAAAGCGAAATTGCTTTGGTAGTTAAATTACATAATTTAAAGGTAAAAATACTACTAAATGCACAAAAAGATATATTACTTAGCGTACTCATCTTATGAAATCGGATATTTGAATTGGGATTCCATTCATTATTACAACCATAAGTACCTACAACAATGTTTTACCATGTTAAACAAACTTTATTTGCATTAAACAAAAGGATTATAAAATAATTATTTATAAACTGCTTCTGTTCGGGGTTATTTCACTAATACAACTGATGAGTAGAAGCAGGACAACATCCCCCGCCACAGCAACTTACTCATTCTAACATCGACGACCGCTTTTCGACACCGAATTTACACAAGCGTACGCGTTCCAGTTATATTATACAGTTCACTGGATGTACCTTATCACAAATTACATTAACAACTTTCTATTATCAAGTTTCAATTTACTATAACTTGATCAAAAATGTTAAGTGCTGTGAACGTGAAGCTTCCAGTTGACCAAGATAGTAATTTGCTATGCTTTGCAATGCTAAATCAATCTCCCATATAATAGGTACCTACCTAAACTGTGAAGATTGCTAAAATTGTATATCTTTACAAATCTGGTGGGCTCAAAGCAATAAAAAATTACCGTCCAATAGTAAGTGATTCTAGAAATCATTGCAAAGTGCCTATCGATGCAAATAATCGATTTCTTGTATTTAAACCACTCAATACTGTCAATAAATCAGTATGATTTCAAACAAAATGCGTGTAGTACCTACTCCCGATATGACTTTACCTTTTAGATAAGGGTAAAAAACGTATGGACTTTTTTGCAGACCCATCGAAAGCGTTTGGCGATGTTGATCATGCAATCTTGTTAGAATAAGGTATAAGACACGAATGCGAAAAATTACTAAAATCATATTTAAACCAAGGATAGTTTGTTCATGTTGATGATACATATAGAACCACAGATAAGTAATAGAACTCTAATCTTTGCTTGTGAGTCATAAGGGAGTTCCTCACGCGAATGAACTTGGCCCCTTGTTATTCATATTGTGTATAAATAACATAGATCAAGTGATTCCAACCAAACTCTCATGTGGCGGTTCCAGATGACATAATACAAACCTACGTTGGTGTACTCCTCGAAATAGAACTATGCTGATTTCTCCAAATTCGGAGACCTTCTTACGGAGTTGTTGAGTGGGATGGTTAATGAAACTTCAAGTACCTACTTCATTAGACTTAGCCGATGTTTCAACTGGTAAGGATCCAGTCTTTTTCAAGGTTCTGAAGAATTAGTAGCTCCAACACTGACAAGCTACTAATGCGCTCTACTAATTCTTCAGAACCTTGAATTTATAGATTATGAAACAGGCTAAAGAGATATGGTAATGAAGGTAAAGAAGAAGAACTTACATACTTAACCCTTTCCGTACGGTTGTCGTGTATACGCGACACTGAAGAATTGTGCCGCACGGGCGGCTGTCGTGTATACATGACAGTATATTTACTGTCTTCCTGGACGGCTGTCGGTACGTATACGACATAAATTATATACTTTACACACAGACTGCTGTCGTATACGTTCCGTCACTAAAGCACTTTCTACTCAGGCGGCTGTCGGGTATAGCCGACACCGTCGATCATAGACGACATCCGGCGATGCGGTAAGTTCGGTTGGTATTCCGCCAGTATTGCTTAAAATGTCGTCAGAAGCGCATGCTGGTCCCTCTAGGACCTCTGAACGGTGCAATATTTTTCATTTTGATAATTAAAACATAAATTTTTCTAAAATCGTATACGTTTTTATTGTTTTACTACTAAATAACGCAAGATTCCGTAGTGACGGAAATAGACGACAGCCGCCTGTGAGGCACGGAAAAAACTCCCGTCTGTGTGGAAGTAAAACTCCGCCGATGTTGCCGTACGGAAAGGGTTAAGATGAAAGAGACGAAAACCAAATTGAGAGAGGAAAAAAAAGAAAGCATGGATGATGGTGAGGATATAGGTCTGCAACAACATGCGATTTAAAAAAGAGGAATGTACTAAACAAACCACAGTATTTAGAAAGATTATAGTATGCTTAATGCAGTTCCTTTGGAAGAAAACCTACCTTACAACGAAGCAGGGCCGTGCCAAGGGGGTGGCGAGAAAGGCTCCCGCCAGGGGCGCAGACGAGGTGAGGGCGCCGGCGAGGGCCGGAATCAACCGCGCGCGCACTCTCCACTTTCATTCCTCTAGTATCATCCAGGAGGTTGGAGCGTTTGTGTTAAATTTACTATGCTTTACTAATAGCGTTTTCCACTGAGCTGCTTTTTAGAACGCACTCAGTTCGCACCAACACCGAACGCGTACGAGTTGCTCTGCACCGGAACCGCTCTTGCACTGACTACTAACCACAGTTCTAAAAACTTGCACTGAGAGCACTTCCAGTGCAGTAACGAAATCTCAGCGGAACGCATTACCCTCGTACGGTGCGCACCGAAAAAGACAGTGGAATACGCTGCCCTGGATCAGGGCAGTTTTAGTGCACACCAGTGCAGTCAGTGGAAAACGCTATAAGATGCGTATCCTAACATTGAAATAGCATTAAGCATATTTCTAAGTATGCCAGTGAGCGTAGCATCTTGCGAACGTAGTTTCAGTAAATTAAAGCTGATAAAAAAATTCTTACGGTCGAGTATGGGTGAAAGCAGATTCTCAAATTTAGCTATCTTGTCCATAGAATACAACATAGCATCAAAGCTTGACTTCGATGGGATAATCAACGAGTTTGCTTTGCTTAAGCAAGAAAAGTAAATCTATAACTAAAACGAGGTAGCTGAGGTAGCTCGTAGCTGTATTTTTATAACACTCGGAACTACTTTTCTTCTTTCATTTTCAAACATTTTTGGTAAATACTTAAGACTACATGTATATTTTAAAAATCAATTTATAAAAATACGTTTTTTTAAATACGTCGTTTTGATTAACCTTCCATTATAAAATTTATTTGTCTTAATTTACCAAATATTTATTGATTCTATATGGAGAAATTTGTTGGAAGCTAAAGTAAGTTTTTAAGGGGGGAGATATCAGATAAGGGCGCAACTTAGGCCGTTCTGCCAGGGGCGCAAGACCATCTTGGCACGGCACTGCAACGAAGCAATAAGGGGACCAAAAATAGATAGAATATTGGAAACAAGCAATGGAAGAAGAAATTAGAGCCCTCAATGAGAGTTGACCATCCAAAGAATGAAAGAGAAGTTGATTCAAAGTGAATTCCACCTTAGTTGTGTAAATTCAACAAATCAATTTCTATCCAAAATAATTCAAAATGGAACACCTTGGTATAAGCAAAGATTATATACTCTTTGGTATAAGTATAATATCGAACTATTTGTGTAATTCCCCCTCCCAAGTTATTAAAATTTAATAATAATTATTGAATTTTTTTGCTTTCTGTTTGTCAATATCATGTTTAAAAATGCACGATCATCATGAAGGAAGTGTGGTGGAGCACCATCATACTGGTAGATGAAGTTATCACTGTCGGTCTCCAGCCGCGACATGAACTAATTTTCCAACATGTCCAGATACAAGTGCCCTGTAACATTCTGCTCGTCGAGGCGGTAGACTTTGAATTGTGAAACTGTACAGAACACACTAACTTTTGGGGAGTCGCGAATGTCCTGCACGATAGTGTGGGTATTTTTTGTGCCCCAGATTCACACATTGTGTCTGTTTACTTTGCCATTCACCAAAGAAAGTTGCTTCATCACTGAAGACAAGCTTCTCAAAAAAACAATCTTCTTCCATAAACTGTTGAATTTGTGTACAAAATTCAAAACGACTCATTTTGTCATTGGGCGTAAGGGCTTGTAGCAATTGTAACTGGTAAAGCTTCTGCTTCAATCTTTTCCGCAAAAACTTCCAAACGGTCGGTTGAGGAATGTTGAGCCTCATCTGCTCGCTTTATGCGTTGACTTCTATGGGCTACTCACCCGCACGCTCTCAACTGTTTCTTCACTCACTGGAGGATGACTCGTTGATTTCCCTTTACAGGAGGCATTCTCTGTTGCTTTGAATTGAGCGTACCACCGCCGAATAGAGTTGGGACTCGGCGTAGCTTTCTCAAACTTCCTTCTGAAGTGTCATTGCACTACTGTTATGACAGATTGATGTGAATGAAAATCAAGCACAACAAACGCTGTCTTCTCACGTGGATAACTGCGGCGGTCTCTCGGTTGAAAGCTAAAACACGATTCCTAGAAAATAACAAGAGAGAAACTCGTAAGTTGCTCTATGTATCTGTAAAGTTTCGTGATTATGTCAAATAATACAGCGTTAATAAATTCACTAAATTGCTCCAATCATTTGCAATTGCCCTGTATAATGCAATTTTTTTTGTTACCACTTGAAGAATTTATGTTGTAAAAGTTTTGTATAAATCCACTATAATAAAGTTTGTATTTGTATAACGTTTGAAACGTTTGCTGAGGGACCATGTTGTATTTTTTAGTTGTGACGTTATGATACAAGTTTGTATATTTTTTAATCACTCAAAGTGATAATGTAGTTTAAAAAATGTTTTATCTTTAATAAAAAGATCTGAAATATTGAGTGTGGTACGTTTTCAAATTTACACACGGTAAATGAACAAAGATTCAAGATTCAATAAAACTACTGGCGACATCTATTAGATATGTATTCATTAAGCCAACACCAATCATAATGATTGCACCTGTATACTTTTCCGAACGAAGTTTGTTACTAATAACCTTCAAACAAAAATGTCACTAGTGTAAACGATGCAACTTCAAGTATGTTACGATTTTTAATTAACCCAATAATTATGAATAAATATTTGTTTGTTATTAATTTTCTATGTGAGTTTTGTGTTAATTTTAAACGTTTTTAACTTAAATTCGGTCGTTTGTTTTACATTTTTTAACGTTTCAATAGTTTTTTTAACCAATACCTACCGATGTACAATAACATAACATTGTTAACCTAATATGGGACAAACAGCAAGTGGAATACCAAGTAAGTATTAAAAATGCAACACTCTATAAAGCAGTTACAGATATAAATCACAGTAAACAGTAAACTTTTGCTACAACTTCATGTTTTATTATCAATGTTTTAAAATTAGATCTTCAACTTCAATTATCCAATTTACTCATTAAAGTCAAAAGGTCGTGACTTTATGTTAGTACTGTAACCAACGACCTTAAGACCTTTAGAGCTAATTGCCTTAATGACACCCAATCTTAACAATTTAAGTGTAAAACTAGATTTGCTGATACATAAGTTCTTCGTCTACATCCTCGATATTTAAGAAATTTCTATTGCTATTTACTTAATAATATAGCTCGATCTTTAATTGGTCAAGTATTTTAAAGGTGTTCGTTATTCACCCACTAGTTTTTGTTCTGCTCGTCTAAGAATACCCACGTTGATTAAGTCAACTTCCTGAGGCTTAATTTCTCATGATTCTTACAAACTAACGTATTTTAGCTTTAATAATTATCTCCTTACTTACTTAGTTAATGAAAGAACATCCTGTTTGTGTCAGAATACTGCATTATTAATTATTACCTACGATTAGGGGTAAAATTGTCTACAAAAAGGATCGAAACTAAGAGCTGAGCGGACATCAATGTGTTGCAAACATCCAGGTAATTTTGCAAATTTGATAATTTGTTGAATACTACCTTTCTAGATGTTTGTTATTGATATAGAACGATCAGAAATTTAGTTTAGAAGAATTTTCAGTTTAAAGACAGAAAACTTTTAATTCCCATCTACGGTCGATTAGTGCAGTCTATATACTTACTAGCCATTTAAAAATGATAATCCATTGCCTCTTCTTGAAACTAGGTATATAAATATACAAAGTTCCATACAAATGGAGCCAACCAAATCTCAAATCATTAAAAAGGACATTAAGTGCATGACATTGTAGATAATATACAAGGTATCCCATTAGTGCGAGGAACCGAGGAAGTCCAATATTTCATTCTGTATCATACATACGAATCAAAAAATGTTTCAAATAAAAGTTGTAGGATACGAAGCATTGCATATTTGTAAAATATTTATAAACATACAGCGTGCTTCGAATAATCGTGGCTCCATGCCGACTTGTTTTTTTAAATGGAACACCCTATATTTGATATCATATTCCGATTGCTCTCTTAAAATGCCCAATGTCCATATTTTTGTTTTTTGTTTTAAATGCAGCGTTCCCAAGTTATGAATTTTTTTCATGATTTTTGTGAAAAAACCACGGTCTGATTAAAAAATGCTTAGGCTCATTCACTTTTAAAATTTTGAGTCTATTTCTGGTACACAAATTAGTAAAGGTCGTTCCTTAGTGAATATACAAATATTTATCGATTTAATTATACAGGGTGTTTTGCAATCATTCGTAAAATTTTGTAAATTTCGAATAGGAAAAATTTTGTTATTTATGGAACACCCTGTATATTATTATGTATGTCGATAACGCTTTTCAATCTCTCCAATTTATGTCTGTACTATGTGTGTTCTAAAACTAGTAGTTTTTACTGGTAAGTATTCCATTTAAAATTACAAAGCTTTTTCTATTCGAATTTTATAAAACTTTACGAATTATTGCAAACACCCTGTATAATTAAATCGATAAATATTTAGATATTCACTAAGAAACGACCTTTCCTAATGTGTGTAAGTACCAAAAATTGACTCAAAATTTTAAAACTGAACAAGACTAAGCATTTTTCAATCTGATTATGTTTTTCACGAAAAAAATGCATAACTTCATTCAAAACAAAAAACAAAAATATGAACATAGACTACCATTTTAAGAGAGCAATCGGAATATAACATCAAATATAGGGCGTTCCATTTAAAAAAACTAGTCGGCACGGAACCACGATTATTCGAAGCACCCTGTATGTATATAAATATTTTACAAATATGCAATTGTTCGTATCCTACAACTTTTATTTGAAACAATTTTTTATCCGTATGATATAGAATGAAATATTGCAGACTTCCTCACATTAATGGGCTACCCTGTATGTAACAAGGAGGAAACCACTCAAAAAATCTGTACATGTATTGTCCATTATGTTGTCTTTTTTGTAATAAGTTGTAAATAAAATTTTTGTAAGTACTTAATGCCAGAATAATGTGCCTGAAGTGGACTTGGAATTTCGAAACGAAAACTATTGCTGCATTTAATTTTGCTCACGTTATGCCCAGTACTTGCTTCGTTTGCACATCTCCCCTTAACCCATGAGTCAGTAGTCGAATTCCATGGTGTGGCACTTCCATTAGCGAATTCTAAGAAAACATAGGTCATAATTTTGCCCCAGTTAATAGTTATGCTCCGTTTTGCCCAGTACTTCTTTTGTTTTGGCCAGCCTCAGATAACCCATGAGTCAATAGCCGAATTTCTAAGGTGTGGCACTTGATGTGGCACCTCCATGAGCGATATCGAAGAAATAACGTAGACCATTATTTTGCCCAAGTTATGCCCAGTTTTGTCCAACCAAAGAAAAGTTTTGCCCACGAATATGAATCACAAAATGGCAACCATGATTTCAGACACTGAAATATGAAAAAAATCACAATAATTATTAGGGCATAAAATTGAAAAACTTATGGGGAATTCCAGACAGTTCCGCTGACGAGTTTACAAAAAATAAACGTTGCTTAATTTTGTCCCAGTTATGTCCAGTACTTGCTTCATTTTGACCACCTCCCCTTGACCCATGAGTCAAAAGTTAATGTTTTATGGTGGGCTTCACAAGCGAATTTGAACAAATAATATACCTACGCCATTATTTTGCTCAGTGGTAGTTGTTTAATTTGTCCACCTTTCCCCGACTCATGAAGCAATAGTCACATTCCCATGATGGGCACTCCCACGAGCGAAATTGAAAAAATAACATACGCGATTATTTTGTGTAAGTTATACCCAATTTTCCCACCTCCCCCTGGTAGGTACATGAGTCAATGAGTCAATAGTCAAATTTCTATGGTGGGCACTCCCATGAGCGAGTTTGAAAAAATAACATACTCCGTTATTACGCCCAAGTTATGCCCAATTTTTCCCAACCAAGGAAAATTTTCGCTCACGAAAACGAGGGGCACAAAATGGCAACCATGATTTCAGGCATTGAAAAATTGCACAAATATTGCAAATAAATTAGCATGTTTGAACAAATAACATACGCCATTATTTTGCTCAGTGGCAGTTGTTTAATTTGCTCCTCTTTCCCTGACTCATGAAGCAATAGTCACATTCCCATGATGGGCACTCCCACGAGCGAAATTGAAAAAATAACATACGCGATTATTTTGTCCAAATATCTGAGTCTGAAACTCTGAATACTTTTAGTTTTGCCCAGATTTACCTAAGAAAAATGTATGCTCTAGCCACAAATGAGAATCAGTGAGTTACAATTTTAAAGCTTAACTGTCATATCACTTGCCGAGGGGTCATCCACTGTTCAAAATCACGTACAGGTATTGAAAAATTGACAAAAAATTTCACTATTGAAAGTACTGACACGTATTGCAAAGTATTGACAAGTATTGCAAATTATTGACGACAATTAACAACCACTCCGTAGTATTGGGTAGTATTGACGAATAATACAAGTACTGATAAGTACTGTAAAGTATTGCCCGATAATATAGGGTGGTCTTGCGAGGCGCATCGGACGTTGTTTAAAGTATATTAAAAGAACCATAAATGACAGTTTCGGTCTTAACTCATTATTTAAAGGCCTTCCAAAATGACATTGCAAATATGTATTCACTTACGGTAGGTATCGGAAAAAAATGACATGAATTTTGAGTTTTATATGGCTCGTTCAACGATTTTTCTAATTTTCGTTCGATACAATACGAGAAGAAGCGAGGAAAGTGTTGTAGCCCATCAGAAATGGCCTTCATTACTTTTGGATGGCTGCAATGGTTTCCTGCGTCTCATATCGGAGGAAAAAATTTTAAAATCCTTGCAAACATACAGAAATGTCGGCCGGAAAATGAACTCGTTGACACCCGGTATACCTGTCTATAAAATTAACGAATGGAATAAAAAAACAGAAACAATGTTTATTAAACGTTTAATATGAAATTTGTTGATGTGTACTCGAGGGGTTGACCACTAAGAAAAATTAAGTACACCACATTTACATTTACCACATTTACAAAACATTTACCACATTTACCTCATTTACAAAACATTTACCTCATTTACAAAACATTTACCTCATTTCCAAAATATTTACTTCATTTACAAACATTTACCACATTTACAATACATTTACTTCATTTACCACATTTTTTACTACATTAACCACATTTACGAGACTTTTCACACTTCCACAGTAGTGTATACATTTCGCAATATTTTCAACGGACATTTACTCAGTATGTAAGTTTCACGACATTTCCAAGAGATTTACCTATTAATAGCCAATTAGTGGTTTTTTTAAAAGATGTTCTTTTTAATCTTCCATCAGCTTCTCTTATTTGTTCGAATCTGTTAACTAAACTCCAAGATGTATCAAATATGTACCATAACAACCTTGTATGAGGGGGCACTAATATAGTTATGCCTAAAGTATTACAATCATTTATGGCATCCTCTAAAGCTTGTGTGCATATACAGTCCTTTTCTAAAGGAAGATGAAACCACGGTCACGGATTCGTAGTAGATCTATTCAAAAATTTTGTACGAATCCGCATCGCCTTTAAAAGTCTTGTATCCCCATCTGCGGAAAATTGCAGTATTTTGATACCAAATTTTTTTTCTTCATTTTTTGTCATGTTCCATCTACAATGGCATCTTCATTGGTAAAGCACTTATCTGTTCCGAATACATTTAAACAAAAAAAGGGGGATCCATCGATTGGGCATTGGGCCATTACGACGTAGGCACATTCCGCTCTCATTTCGTTAAGAATATAACTTGGAATTTTTCTAACAGAAATTGCTCGAAATAATTTTTTTCGCCATGCCACTTCGTGAGGAATTACAAATCCAGTAATCCTTATAACTGTTTGAGTCATATTCAATTCTGTCTGTGATTTTAGTAGCACCCCTTCCTCAACATTAGATTTGCCAATAGAACGGGTTATAGTTGTTATTTATTTATTTATTTATTTTATTTCAAACGGGACACGTCCAAACTAGAAAAACATGTACAATGAAATACATAATATACATAAAATTATTTCAAATGTGATTTAAATAATTTCACATTTATTTTTAATTGTTTCGAAAATTCGTGACCATTTATCTGTTGTAATATCACAATCAGCACATAGTATATTAAAATTATTACAAATAATATTTAAAGGACTCTATCCTGTTTCGTTTCGTCATCATCCAGTTTCCGTTTTCCTAATTCAAGTTCAACTGAGTATTACACTGAGGGGTGGTGTCAAGTAGTGGTGTATTTTTGATGTTCTCACATATCGCTATAAGTAGTTTTCGGTGGCCAATTAACAGTTGAATTTTTTTTGGATTATGTCTATGTTGGGGTCCATAATAATCTTCAAATTTATTTCTTTCAATTAAATCAGGTAAATCGTTTCTTGCGAAACGTACTATGTATTTCTTCTACATCATTTTCACTCATAGTCCGGGAGCCGGCCGCCATTTTTGCCATCAATTAGTATACTTTTTATACTTCATGAGCGGCTTTATTTTAACGAGACGCTAAACTTTTTCCTCTGCGAAAATGTTCGCAAATGGGTCCTACGGTGGTGCGCAGGGAAAAAACACGTTGATTTGGAAATTATAAAAAATTAATGAATATCATGGGAAAACTGCCCAATTAATTTGTAGGACAAAGTGGGCATTTAATTATGCAAATATTTACTAAGCTACAGAAAAAAAATCAGCTTGATATTCATTATTTTTGTTAATGTAGTAATATCTACACTACATGTATCTGAGATGGGGACACTCTTGATGGACTCATTTTTGTTGTAGAGTTAGCTAAAAAATTAAGTAATAGGTATTAATGAATTTTTTTGTAATTACCACACCAACGTGTTTTACCACTGCGCACCCCGTAGGACCCATTTGCGAAAATTTGTTTGGCGTCTCGTTAAAATAAAGCCGCTTACGAAGTATAAAAAGTATACTAATTGATTGTAAAAAAGGTGGCCGCCTCCCGGACTATCATATTTGAAAATGCTAATCTGTTATCAAACCAGATATTTTCATTAAGTTTTTAATAAATGAAGGTAGTGTATTTGTATTTTTTGAGTATCTTAATTTCAAAGAAATCTTTGTGATTCTCTTGGGAATGTTTGCATATAAAATATTGTTAATATTCATTCGACTGCTGGCATGCCAAATGCTTAGCTCGTTTACAAGGTATTTAGAAAAATGCGTATTCAGTCAACACAATTCACAAGCGAGCTCACAAGCCACGGATCACCGATTCCTTTTACTGCATTTACAAAACGTTTGGAACATTTACTACATTTCCACATCATTTCCAACATTTGCTACATTTCCAATACATTTACAGAACATTTCCTACATTTACAGAACATTTCCTACATTTACAAAACATTTACAACATTTACAAAATATTTACCACATTTACACAACATTTCCTGTTTTGTACACTACATTTACCAAGTGGTCAACCCCTCGTGTGTACTTATAGAAATTCTCGACAAATAATTCACATTTTCCTGAATTGCTTGTATTTTAGTTCTCGAGTACGAAGTAAAAGGGAAGTATTGTATTAGTGTTCCAAAAAAAAATTGACCTATGGAAATTTTTACATATCTTTGCGTTTCTGAATACGTAGATTCATAATATGAAATAGTATATTAAAGTATAAGTGGATAAACAGGTCTTTAAAACACACGCGAGTTTCCAAGCACGACGGCGCAGCCGAGTGCTTGAAATAGAGCATGTGTTTTAAAGACCATTTATCCACGAATACTTTACGCTATTTTTTTTATTGGTTCACTTTGAAATCTGGTATTAAAGTGGAAATAAGAACTAATAATGTGAAATGGTTGAATTCGTATGTGAAATCAGTAGACCTTTCGTTGTCATGGAAATGAGAAAAATGGAAATTAATTTGCAATCTGTCATTTTAATTGACGTAACAAAGTACTCCTGTCAGATCAATAACCAATAGAATTCACGTTTTTCAAATTTGTTGATGTTGGCATGGCAACTTTAAAACACGCGCGTTTTAAAAAGTGCGATTTAAACACGCTGGGCCGTGGTTTAAAAGGCTAAAATGGGACACCAATTAAAAAAAAAAAATTTTCCGTCTGTCGTCTGTAGTCTGTCCGTACACATTCCTTGCAACGCTCTAAACTCAGAAGCTATTAAAGTTATCGAAATGCGGTTTTCGCCAATCGATTGCATTCGGGCCAAGGACGAAAATGCTGATATTACCTTTAATGACGTCACTTCCGGTATAAGCTAAAATGGCGCACTCATTTTTTTTATAAGATAAATTTGCAGTTTTTTTATGTAGTTTAAAAGAGTAGATATTTCTTTTTCAATTGAGCAATATACAATATTGTGCTATACTTATTTTCTGAAAAGTGTTAAAAAAATCATTTTTAAAAAATGACTGCAACGCTCTATACTCAGAAACTATGTATTAAAGTTATCGAAATGCGGTTTTCGCCAATAGATTGCATTCGGGGCAAGGGCGAAAATGCTAATATGTATTACCTTTGATGAGGTCACTTCCGGTATAAGCTAAAATGGCGGTAAGTACTCATTTGTTTTTATAAGATAAAATTGTAGCTCTTTATGTTGTTTAAGAGTATTTTTTTCTGAATTCAGCAATATAATTGTGCTATATTTATATTTTGAAAAAAGTGTTAATACGAGGGAAGTCTCGTGCCAACTTGCCAGAATTTTTTTATTAATAACACTTTTTTCATATCGGTTTAGCTTAAAAGGGCCATTTCCTGTTGGATGTAATGGTCCGTGAATTACAAACTGTTTTTCTACAATTTGTATGTCTTCTCTAGTTGGCTATAGGTTTCATCGACATCTTCTTTTAGAAACTTAATTTTGCAACTGTCATCACTGCAGATTAGGACCCTCCCGATGTACCATTGTTGGTCAAAGTAGACTGCATAGTATGCTTCACACTTAACAGCGATGTCGGATGTAGAAATCTCTTTTTCCTCTTCGCTTTCCGAAAACTCTTCTTTCACTATAGATACCTTCTTCAGACGTTTCAGAGTCTGAAGAAGTTATCGTATTTTTCCGTTCTGGTGGTTTTGAAGCAGAACCCATATTTCTTACGCGCAATGTTTGAGCACGTTTTAACTGATTAAAAGTTATTTACGTTTTCTTCATTTACATGTACGAATGTAAGCAATATTTTGTTGTGTTACAATGAAGACTTTTATAAATGTGTTTAACTTAGTGTTTATCTAAGGAAGGTATTAACTAATAAGTTGCCCATGTGTGCATTAATGCAGTCCGGACTGTGGGAACATCCGGATTACCGCAGATTCGGATTATCGCGACACTTTAGTAGTGTACCATAATAATTATCTCACCTGGAAGTACATGGCTCCTTTCTAATACCACACTTAAACTATTCGATTACTGACCACCGACGCACACTTATGCAAACATATGCAAGACTGATGACTGATTATAAAATAAATACGCAATTAACGCCGGGTTAGGCTAAATAGCGAATAGGTATGTGACGGCCCGACCTCTGCAACGAGTTGAGATGAACTAACAATATAAGAATTGCATGTGTGAATATAAATGTATTGTCAAATCTAAAAATGTCCTACTCATATTTTAAGATTATTGAAAACTATTGAGATGAATTGAAAAAAAATTTACACGTAATGACGTTTATTGATATGTATTGAAGCGTATTGACGCGTATTGTCACGTATTGACAAGTACCGAGAGTATTGACGACTACTGACAGATATTGTTGAGTACTGACCAGTACTGATGATCAAGTTGTACAGGTATTGACACTAGTGGATGACCCCTCGTCACTTGCGATATTTGCTGACAGCAACCTACTTGCAAAAATCAACAACTTCTTCATAATTAAGTACAATAGTTTTTCCGGAAAATCTCAGTAACTATTCAGAATTGACCATACAAATTGCATATCAGTGGAAAGCTTATAAAAAACTTAATCGGCTCGTGAACAAAAATACAGGGCGTTCCATTTATAAAAAAAGAGTTATTCGACTTTTTGCGTTTCAGCACACCCTGTATAGTGTGTGCATACATGGACCAAAAGTTGACTATTTATTAAAAATCCAAGTTATTCTAAAATTTTCTGTGGCAAGTTTGTCGAAAAACATCCATGGCCTACTGGACAGTGATGCATCAAATCTGAGCCTTGTTTCGAACAAAACGTTGAATAACGCCGAAACGGAGAGAGCTAGACCCATAGTGACCTATACAAAGTGCCATTATTTTTTCATGTAAAAACTAATAATATAGAAATATACAGGGCGTCCCATTTAAAAAAACAACTTTGGTTTACCACCCTGCATAGGAACATTCTGTATATAATGAAAATATTTTTGTGCAGTATAAGTGTGCTTACTTGGCGGTGTCGATATCTTGAATAGCAAAAAAGTTATGGACCAATTACACAGCCCTGGGTCACCCTGTATACGTACGGTGTTCCATCCAGAAAAACAAGTGTAGGGTTAGTGCTCCAAAATGGACCATGCTGTACCTATATACAAAAATATTTTTACAAGATGCTCCTCGTTGTTGACTACCATAATCTGTTATAAGAATTTTTTTAATCCAGCAGTATAGGCGTAACCTTCCACCCCCAAACCGTTAAGACACTCGATATGTGATATACTTTTGTGCCCCTGCCCTGAAAATATTTTTTATGTTAAACATAAAATACTAAAAATCTCTGTGTCGATATCATTGTTAATAAAGACACTATCGTCCAGGAGGGTAGGTAACCCTACGCCGCCCTGTATAATACGTCTTCTTTATTGTAATG
Source organism: Pyrocoelia pectoralis (assembly GCA_036250285.1). Lineage (NCBI taxonomy): Eukaryota > Metazoa > Arthropoda > Insecta > Coleoptera > Lampyridae > Pyrocoelia > Pyrocoelia pectoralis. The sequence continues at coordinate 88,891,334 of CM070074.1, read as the reverse complement.
TCTATTATTTTTATGCGAACAAACCACACGTGAGTTTATGGTCGCAACTGTATAGATTTCGCTTATTTGTTTTTGAGTTTATAACGTTTAAAAAATTGTATTCTTTTTAAGATGCCATTTTATTTTGTCTTCTGAAACATACCTGATGGTTGTTTATTTTTAAATTACAGAAGAAAACTTACAAGCTGTTGCACATGTGCTTTGAAACATTTACAAGCTCCCACATGACGTTATTCTTTTGTTTTTTATACATTTTCTCGTATTAATTTCGTGAATTATCAAGATACTACTAGTTTTTAAACTATATAATTGTTTTTTTGGAGCCATGTTGCTTATTTAATCGTTTAGATACACAAAAAAAGACTAATTATAAGTATATATTTTATTCCATGACGATGAACGAGCGCTGTAGTTTACGCTCTATTCTGTATCTATACAAATGAACTATTTTCATAGCTACGACAGTGTTTATCAAAACTACAATTTCAATGTGTATTGTAGTATACACAATAATTATTGACTGTTGAGATGATTTGCTTTGAAATTTTTTATTTCCTTTAATACACATTAACGCATGTAAACAGTTTTAGTTGGAATCATTATGTACAATAGGTACTTGACATAAACCACTTTGTTCATCAATTCAAACATGCCCCTTGGTTAATATCCCTTTCGGAATTTGGAACCTTGGAATTGACAATTTATTAGTGGATCATAAATAATTTACATTCTAATTTAAGAAGAGTATAATTTTTTTGATTTTTAATGATATTGATGTGCTAGGCAATAAATTCGTGCCATTTTTTGGAACTATAATTGGACATTGTCTAATGTTTGGGTCCAAAAACACTTACATATTACAATCTATTTTTGATTATTGTTTAACGATAGAAGCTTCTTAACGTTCTTTAAAGATGTGGAGGTTTAGGTTTAATTTTTTCTCTTAAATTCATAATATATACCTACCAAAAAATTGAATTCAGGCGTGAAACATAATCACCTACAACCGATTTATTTTGGAACTAAAAGCTATTAAAAGAGAACTTTATCAAAAGGAAAATCTTTATAGTGACAGACAGCAAAGCAGCGATTGTAGCAATAGACTCATATGTGGTAAATTCAGGGCTAGTCCTTGAATGCACACAAATGCTGAACGCACTAGGTAAGTACAACTCAGTCACACTAGTGTGGGCACCTGGGAACGCGGGAATCGCAGGTAACCAGGTTGCTGACGATCTTGCGAGAATGGCAAGAGCAAAACCATTCATAGGACCCGAACCGGCTTGTGGGATTACTTATAACACAGCCAAAAAGGAGATTCAGGCAATACTCACGAAAGAGCATTGCAGACATTGGTCGAAAATCCCAGGACAAAGTCATTCCAAGATCTTCCTGGAAATCCCAAACGGAGACCTAGCTACGTCCATCTTAAAGTTAAGCAGGACGAAGATAAAACTGCAGCAGAAATGGTCACGGGCCACTGTCGCCGGAACAAACACCTGCACAACATGGGGCTGACCGAAAGCTCGACATGCAGGGGTTGTGGTGAGCCAGATGAAACGCCCTATCACGTCATTTGCCAACGTGAGGCATTCATAAAGGCAAGAGAACACCTACTTAGAAATGAAAAGATTACACAAGAGGAAGTAACGAAGATTCGCCCTACTAAAATCCTGGACTTTGTGAAAGATACAGGTATTCTTGAAGGGTAGACAATACCGGGGATCTTGGACACAGTGTATATTAATGATTTATTTATTCGTAATGTTATTGTCTAATTGTTTAATGGTTGTATTATATGTACTTATATTATTTATACATGTCGATATTATTTTACACTGAACTGGTTTTAAAATATGCTTCTCTCTCTCTCTCTCTCTCTCTCTCTCTCTCTCTCATCAATTTTATACACTATCATAGACATTGGAAAATATAGATCGATCAATCAAGTTTTTTAATTTGAATGTTAAACACAAGTGGGAACGCACCGCCTAACCATACCAATCGAAATTCCAAACTTTTGACCAACGTGCCGAAGTAATATCAGAAAATTAACACTTTACATTAATCTCGACATTAATACTTTTCCATCAAAAGAATCCGAATTCGAAGTCAAAATTTCACTTACCCTCACTACGATGTTGATCACTTCACAGATTTTCACGATTATATTTATTTATTTATATTATGGGCCGAGATCTAGGAACAGCGCCTCTACGCGCATCAACTGCTTTGGTTATTAGCACTGTTTATAGATTTATATGTAGATGATTAATTAACTGATGACATCGCTGTCAGTATTCTGCTTTTTAAATATAATGAAATTTATAATTTGTTGAAGACTTTTATTGATTATTTACGTTTATGTTGATTATACAACGGATTCCGATAGACTGACTTTTATTAAGGAATGAATGTTGGTTATACAAGAATACGAACAACCGCCTTGTCCACTTCAAGGTCTGCGAGTATTGTTTTCTTAATTACATTTGGCGAGGGATAAAGCAGGATATTTTGAATAATAATAGAAATGATCAATAACGGGTATTTATTCTAAGAGAAAGTTAAACATAGCTGTTTAGAAGCTTTTGAATAAATAACAAATTGGTTCGCCATTATTTCACATTCATGGATTCATGATTTAACAAAAATTACCAACCTTTAAGCTTCTTTGGTGTTGTATGCCTAGGTTTTTAGCTATTTCCCAAGACCGTGAAGTGAACACTTTACAATGTCCAATCTTGCAGAGCACTGTACCGATATCTAAACAATTTATTCTTATTAGTCTTGCTAGTTGAACCTTGTTTTCATGTTATGTGGAAAGAGGGTTAATTGCATGTCGTTCTTTTTTTGTATTTTTGATGAAGATTCCTTTAATGTTATCTTGATAACATTTGTTTAATTTTAATATGTCACTATCTATTATCCTTCATAATGACTGTATAGTGTGTCGAAACGCGTGGGGTTATATTTAAAATAATAATTATATTATACACTGTGTCCCAATTTCGATGCTCACCATTGGTATCTCGGTTATTAGAAGACGTAGGGCAACGGTTAAATGGGGCAAGTTTTGTAGAATTTAATACTCACGACAAATATCATTTCAAATTTGACCTAACTTTTTTAATTTTTAAAATATTTAGAAAAAACCAAAATTTGCCGATTTTCATTTTCCTCAATAACTCTTTAACGCTTAATCTGACCTCTTTTAAAGTTTTACATTATTCAGACACTTTTTTAAGACACATTATTTGATATAATCAGAAGCCCCCGATTGTCATTTGTTTTTAAGTTATTAGTGCTATCTTTTGTTTTTCATATGGCGGCCATATTGGATTTTTGGTTGGTTAGATAGCCTTTAAAAAGAGCTTTTCAACGATGTATAACATGCCTGAAAAATATTTAGTTATAGTTTGTCCCACGAGAACTCGGGTGTGACTCATTAGTTATTTCTGTGTGAATTAACGCAAATTATCTGCGATTGATTTTTTGACGATTTATGGGTAAGCGACATTGTAAAGCAAATAGAATTTGCGTTAATTCACGCAACAATAACTAATGAGTTACACCCGAGTTCTCGTGGGACAAACTATAACTAAATATTTTTCAGGCATGTTATACATCGTTGAAAAGCTCTTTTTAAAGGCTATCTAACCAACCAAAAATCCAATATGGCCGCCATATGAAAAACAAAAGATAGCACTAATAACTTAAAAACAAATGACAATCGGGGGCTTCTGATTATATCAAATAATGTGTCTTAAAAAAGTGTCTGAATAATGTAAAACTTTAAAAGAGGTCAGATTACGCGTTAAAGAGTTATTGAGGAAAATGAAAATCGGCAAATTTTGGTTTTTTCTAAATATTTTAAAAATTAAAAAAGTTAGGTCAAATTTGAAATGATATTTGTCGTGAGTATTAAATTCTACAAAACTTTCCCCATTTAACCGTTGCCCTACGTCTTCTAATAACCGAGATACCAATGGTGAGCATCGAAATTGGGACACAGTGTATATGTATTTTAATTACAACAGAGTCAATTATATAACTTTATTTATTAAATGTACAAATATTTCGGCAGCGTTTGCTGCCTTTGTCAGTGTGACATTAATTAATTAAATAATAAATTAATAAAAGAAGACAGTCAAACGATATTTAATTCTATAAAATAATAATTATATATAATTAATTCAATAACATAAGTTTAGAGAAAATTAATTAAATACCTATCACCCCCATATCATATATTAAAAGTAAAATCAGCATAAATGCATATTTTAGTTTCATTAATTAACCTTTTTTATAAAATGCAAAATTAACTCTTGACGTTAATGGCGTTTTGCAATTTATTCAATCAAAGCGCGCCCCGTAACATGTTAAATTTAACGATAATACAATCAATTGGGCTTCAATTCAATCTAAATTTAAATAGCGATACGAAAGGGTAAATATCGGACATCTGTTTTTCAACCCTTAAATTTCGGATTTACAAATTCTCGCACGAAACTAAAATTTGAGTTGTATACATTTTTGTTAAGAAAATTTATAGCGAAAGCTCACCAGGTGAGTTTAATTTAGGGGGTTTCAAATAAACATTGAGGGTGAAACTGGATGTACACTTTTATCCAGGTGCTTTTATACATACAGAGAATGTAAGCAAACCTGATACTTATATTTACCAAGTACAGGGACTTTCAATTTTTAATCAAGTGATACACTGTTAAATGTGTTGGGATTCATGCAGGCATCAGTTTCCAGGTAGGTGAGATAAAATGAATGAAGTTCCTCTAATAGGGAGTATTATAATATCCGGGTGAGAGCAGGGAAGTATTGTTAATGATAGATGCAGATGCTTCAAAAATGAAACGGAAGCCAGACGATAGGGTGATTATTAAAACGTATTGAGAGCAATGACATCATATTACTTATTACTGAGATGAAATTTATTTATGTATATTGGTCCAGTATTAATTAGCACTGATGATTGTGACCAAAGTGGACGAAACGCGGACTTGTGATACCTAACTTGTATCTTGCGAATTTGATTGAAGGCATGCGGTTTTCATGTGGGGTTTAAATGTTTGCATGAATGTTTATAACGGGAGCAGACGCGTGTCCGGCAGCTGTCGACCAGACCTTGTTGTATTTTGGAGGGTGCTGCTGAAAACCAAAGACCTCGGTTTAATCAAATTCGTAACTTCCGTTTTGTGTGAAGCTGCAAATACATAAAAGTCTCTCATTACAACAATCCTTCGTTGTTTGTTTTTAACAGATCTTAACGGACAGATTATTTTTGCCAATCGTCACAGTATTGAAAACGTTAAGCACGATCCGTTTGGTTATTAAAGACGTAGATAGTACCTACCTCGGTATACCTGTTTAGCAATTGTTGACACTTATACAATTAGTAACAGACAATAGCCCTTAATTCGGATTTAAGACCCTTGTAATAGTAGTGTAAGGTGTGTTTTATATAACTCTAAAGTTACAAAATAATTGACGATAGATTTTACTTTTAAATTCATACATAACAGGTCACAAAAATGTGTTTAAAGTCCAAGACAGTTTTGTTTTACCCCAAAATTGACCATAACCATGTTTTTGAGCAAATATGGCTATATCTGTGTCAGTGTATCCAAATGTAAGCCAACGCATTTCAACACTACGTGTAACAGGGAAAGTGTCACATACGTATTTTTGAATACAGGATTATTATCCTTTACGTTTATGTAAATGTTTGGAAACCATTAATAATTAAGTACGTGGAAAGGTTATTTGGCACTTCTATCAGCTCAGAAATGAAATTGACATATTTCTTGCCGCTCAAATTTGGAAATTGTCATTTTTCTCTGATCTAGTAAACTGTACGAATTTAAAAGATTATAGGGGGTGATAAAGAGATATTGAAGCTACTTCCTTTGGTAACTTTTGTTGGCAAACGTGGAGTTAGGGATGGTGGTGGCAGGTCTTCCACCACGTTATCAGGAGGAACAATAATAAGTGATTTAATTAAAAACAAACTGCTTCAAGAGAATAGAAAGAGAGCAGTTGAAAAAAAACATTGTTCATGTGATGCAGTCTTCACTATAGTAGTAATCACAATAAAGACATAAAGGTTGCACGTGAAGAAAGTAACAGAGCTAAAAAGGAGGTGAAATGCTTCAACTGCGGTGAAGTTGGGCATAAAAAGTATATCTGTAAAAAAGAGGTCAAAGTAAACCAAAATAGCAAGTAAAGGGGGAAAAGGGTAAATGGTCGTTGTTAACTGCATTAGCCAGTACTGTAAAAATATCCAGTGATATACAGAGTGGTTTGGCTTGCAATGTCGAGACGATATTTCCTAAACTAATAACATTAGGAAAAAACATTTAAATTGAAAGCTATTGAGTATTACGTATTCTATACAGGGTATACCACGGAAACCGTTCATTAGAAGTTTCTGGGGTCCCTTACTACTTATGAATTTGAAACTTTCAGGTTAAGGATAACCCATAGCCTTCTTTTGTTCTAAAATATTGTCGATGTTGTACAACTTCCGGAAAGACCGGAAATCGCCATTCATCTTCTTATGTTAAATGGAACACCCTGTATATTATTTCATTTTTGGATTATACAATCGATTCTGCGTTAATCTGTATTAGATTATCCTATACCTATCTTCAACTGTTTTTGAGATATTATGATTTTTCTGAAAAATTTGCGCTTTGCGGAGGTATGTTTAATAGCCCACCTTTTGCTCTTCTTTGAACGCAAAACATTCATACTTTACAAACACGAAGTAAAACCATAAGGGTTCACAAAATGCATTTGCAAACTTATCACAGATTATACAGGGCGTTCAAAATTAGTGGCAAAGTTAAAAAACTTCAAACACCAAAAAGTCATTTTTTTCAAATCGAACACCCTGTATATTTTTATATATTTGGAAGGCGATTTAATTTACGCATCGATAAACTATAGGTATCCCTATACCTATCATTAGCGGTTTTGTAGTTATGAACACTTTTTATCTAATATTGATTAAAACTGCACTTAAAACCTATGCACATTTGAAAGTAGGCTGTGAGTATGGCAACAGGAAAAACAATTACTTTTACAAAATGAATTTAATGATCTTATTTATACAACAAACAAATAAAAATGACTTTAATGGGTATAGAATACATTCAAAATATCAGTATTGGAATATGTTTGCTTTAATGAGCATGACATCCAGATAAACATTCGTTTGCCTAATCATACTAATAATAATAATAATAATAATAATTGAACATAATATACATGCACCCTGGATCATTTCGGAAAGTACACGTACACAGCACATAATACCAATGCATAAAACATAATAATAATAATAATAATAATAAGTCTAATCAAAAATTTTTGGAAATGAATAAATTTGACAGAAGATTTTGACAGATGCAATATTCACACAAAATGCATCGTTTTTATAAAATTTGGATGAATTTAACTGTTTTCTAACTGGTCTTCTGAAGAAATATGTTTCAATTTCATTTGAACAGCTAAATTGCTTAATGTTAAGAAACGGGTCGTGACATCACAGGTATTCTCACAATGTCATTCGAATTTATATGTTTTAGATATATTTAATTATCGTTTAATCATTAACTAATTGGATAAATCTGTATCTACTTGATACCTACATCTGCATTTGAAAATGGAAACAGTTTACATACTGGATAAAAGTTAATTTGTTGGTGTATCATACTAAATGTATTAAGGTAGAAATTTCACTAAACAATTAGGTACTAATTGAAATATTTGAAGGTAAGAATTTTCCAATATCTTAAAATTTAAGTAAATCTTTATGACGCTTTTATATTGCACATTTTATGCACTATACACATTACACTTACACTAACACAACATGTAGGAGAATATTCGCTTATGTGAATATTTGGGGAGTGACGCCCTCACGTGATCTTAGTCATCCCATTTTATTAATGAAAATGGAGCGTAAGGAAATAAGCCTCGGAAAACAGCCGCTACCTGAGGATCGTCAGGGCACGTCTAGAGCCACCGCTGGACGTTGCAGTATGCGGACCGGTGGTGATGGGGAGGTGATCAGGCGGCCACCCATCGGGAAACCCGAAACAAGTACAGCCGATAGAAGATTAAGAAGAAGAAGAAGTACGACAAACGAAGAACAGACTCAAGATGAAGAAGAGACCTTTGTACCTGCTTCTCAACTGCTAACGGATGGGACCAGTTCAAAGGAGTCTACCAGACGGCGTATGAAATGGACCGAGGAGATGAATCGATTCATTTTGCGTACGTACCTGGAAGTAACGAAGATAGAAACGGACAAAACTATGTATAGGGACAAGATTCACACAGCATTCACAACACAATACCCAAATCTTTCACATTTAACACAACAACGCATAGCAGACCAACGCAGGGTAATTATAAAAAACACGCTTCTTTCAGTAGAAACACAAGAACAAATTAAACACGAAGTAGAAAGGTTTTTAAACATAAATAACACTATCAACACCCAACAAAACACATTAGGTACACCTAATAACAATCATCATCCAACACTTATGACACAGCAAAGTACATTAGATACACAAGATAACGATGTAGATAATAACTCCCAACACTCACACGAAACACTTAAATTAAAAATTCAAACAGAATTTGATACTGCACTTACAGAATTCACAAACATAGATCCATCACAAAGATATAGAATACCGAAACAAAAAGACACTAACAAGTTACACAAAATCACTCAAATATTAAACACCGATATTTTACCCAATTATATTACAAACAACATATCACTACATCAATTACACCTAATTGTGTACTGCGGTGCTGTTGCAGCGTCAAGGTGTAACGGCTCCAAGGTCATAATATCAACACAACACCACATCACAAAGAAAACAACACTTCCGGCCTGGGAGAAGCGTCTAATGAATCGTGTAGATGAAATTAGACGTGACTTAGGTCGAATTACACAATACATACAAGGCACAACCTCTTCCAAACTAACACGCCAGGTACACAACATCATTAGAAAACTAAACACACACAGTTCACGAGAACCAAACACGAATTACAATGAACACAAAGATACACTCACACAAAAACTTTCAGTATACACAAACAGATTGAGACGGTATAGGGAAGCGGCAAATAGAAAACGTCATAACACACAATTTAAATACAACGAAAAACTATTTTATAGATCACTAACACAACAAAACACTCAACAAAAATACTCATTACCCACATTAGAATCTCTAGAGCACTACTGGTCCGATTTGTGGTCCAAAAACATTGAACATAATATACATGCACCCTGGATCATTTCGGAAAGTACACGTACACAGCACATAATACCAATGCATGATACACAAATCACTTTAGAAGATATCACCAACTCTATCAAACACCTACACAACTGGAAAAGTCCAGGCATAGATAACATTCATAATTTTTGGTGGAAATATTTCACCTGTACACATATACACCTCGCACAACACTTCACAACAATATTAGATGCACCACACACTACACCACCATTCTTCACACAGGGAATCACTTATATGCTTCCAAAAGATAACAATACACACGATGCCTCTAAATATAGACCCATTACATGCCTTCCCACTATATATAAAATTCTAACATCATGCATTACACATAAAATATACACACACTGCACTAACAACAACATTTTATTTGAGGAACAAAAGGGTTGTACCAAGTATTCCAGAGGCTGTAAAGAACAGCTCATTATAGACTCTGTAATACTTGAACAATCTAGACTCAATAAAAGAAACATACACACAGCTTACATTGACTACAAAAAAGCATTTGATTCAGTACCTCACTCTTGGTTACAAAAAATACTATCGCTGTACAAAATTAGCAACAACATCACACAATTTCTCACTCACATAATGTCATGTTGGAACACCACCCTAACACTTACACTAAATGATACCCAACTCATCACAAACACAATACAAATTAAGAGGGGCATCTTTCAGGGTGACTCCTTGAGCCCACTTTGGTTTTGTCTTTCTCTTAATCCCCTTTCACACATGCTGAATAACACAAATTTTGGTTATAACTTAAAACACAATCACGAAATACATCACAACGTTACACATCTATTTTATATGGATGATCTTAAATTATACGCCTCTACAAGCACAAAACTCAACCATTTATTACATATCACTGAAACATTTTCACATGATATACACATGGAGTTTGGTATTGACAAATGCAAAACACAACACATCACTGCTGGTAAGAGAGAATTTGTGGATTTTGAGCTCGAACATGGTGACCATATAAGATCCATGGACGAGAATGAAACTTACAAGTATCTTGGTTTTCAGCAAAACACACACATAAAACATACACAAATAAAACGAAATCTAATCACACAATATTTACACAGATTACGCAGTATACTTAAAACACAACTACACGGTAGAAACACTGTCGAAGCTATTAACACATACGCTACACCGGCCCTTACTTATTCCTTTGGAATAATAAAGTGGACCAATACAGATTTAGAACAGGTACAGCGAAACACACGTGCATTACTCACTAAACACCGAATACATCATCCGCACGCCTCAACAGTAAGACTATACCTTCCTCGTTCACGAGGAGGTAGAGGCTTAACAGACATAGCCCTGTTACACCAAACACAAATACACAAACTACGAGAATACTTTTATAACAAATCACACATTTCAGCGCTACACAAAACAGTCACACTTGCAGACAAATCTTACACACCCTTAAATATGAGTAATAGAAACATCACACCACCAATGAGTAGAGATACGTACATCACACATAACATACAAACTTGGACACAAAAGACTTTACACGGACGATATCCACAGGAAATTAACGAAGACTGTGTTGATATTATAGCAACGCATGCTTGGTTAACCAAATGTGATATTTTCCCAGAGTCAGAGGGTTTCATGTTTGCCATACAAGATCAGGACATTTACACACGAAATTACAGAAAACACATAATTAAAGATAGGACAATTACACATGATCTTTGTAGACAATGCTCGCAAAGACCAGAAACAATACAACACCAACACATTATATCAGCATGTACACGTCTAGCACAAACGGAATACAAACACAGACACGATCAGGTAGCTAAGATAATACACCAAAAACTCGTCACAAAACATAACCTTTCTACTGATAACACACCCTATTACAAATATACACCGCAAGTTGTACTTGAAAACACCACACACAAACTATATTGGGATAGGACACTACTCACAGATAAAACTGTATATAACAATAGGCCAGATATAACACTTATAGATAAAACACAAAAAATCATATACATAATAGATATTGCAGTTCCCAACACAAACAATTTAGCCAATACACACGCAGAGAAACATCGGAAATACACTGATATAGCTCAGGAACTTAAAGCGCAATGGAGAATGGGAACTGCTCTTACAGTGCCCATTGTTCTTAGTGCAACCGGAGTTATACCAAAAACAATACATCACAGTTTGCACATTTTAGGGTTAGATAAGAACATATACATACAATTACAAAAGGCAGTCATTATCAACACTTGTCACATAGTTAGAAAATTTCTAAACATAACGGAAGATACCGCACATCACTCAGAACCACATCACACACTTTCAACTAATACCATTCAAACACAAAATGAAACACAACACTCAATCCTCCTTTCACAAATTGAAACTCTGTTGCATACACAACATAACATTATAGAAAGTCCATTACCAACACACAACACTTCAACAATCACTCATGTAACACCTCTGACTCGTTCTCATGCACTCAAACGTAAACACACAATATACTCACAGTATCAGAATTCGCAATTAACACAAAACACAAACAACACATTACCCACTCGAGTGCAACCTATGCGTCGAGCTAAACAACAAAAAACGCTTACACAATAATCATAACACTTTTTCAAATCATACATATTATGTTCATTTTTTTCTTTTCTATAAAAAGTCACTAAGTCACGAATAAGTGACGCCAACGGAGAAGCCTAGGAATATAGGGTCTCTTTTTGTTATTGATGCGCGACGCTGCGTTCATGTTAATGCCTTCGCGGAAAGAGGGTCGACGGGACGTGGCTTTTACAAATTGGGATCAAATACACCGAGGCTTCTCAAACAAATACATTATCTAAAATGTGATCAGCGTTGGTTTTATCAACGTCATTTAATTTAATGAACATAATATGTGTATAGTATTTAGTATGTTCAGTTTTTAACAGCAACTTCAAATTTATATTGTATAGATATATGTATTAGTAGGACTAATCGTTACTTGATTTCGATCCGTGCGATTAGTTAACCAGGCTTGGCCTGAGTATCGATAGCAATCGAAGTACATACATAATAATAATAATAATACTTACTTGATTCCGATCCGTGCGGTTAGTTAACCAGACTTGGCCTAAGTATCGATAAAAACCGAAGTATAATAAAAATATCTTTTATTGAGAGCAAACTATTAAATTACATAAGATTGTTCAAAATACGTTAAAACTGCACATTTGTTCTCAAAAGGAGTGAGTTCAGGTGTCTACAAAAAAAGTAGAGACCTGTTCTTCCACTCAACCCTGTTAGACGTTCATTACCGTATTTTATTTTCGCATACTCACAGCCTACTTTCAAATGTGCATAAGTTTTAAGTGCAGTTTTAATCAATATTAGATAAAAAGTGTTATAACTACAAAACCGCTAAAGATAGGTATAGGGATGCCTATAGTTTATCGATGCGTAAACTAAATCGCTTTCCAAATATGTAAAAATATACGGGGTGTTCCATTTGAAAAAAATGACTTTTTGGTGTTTGAAGTTTTTTAACTTTGCCACTAATTTTGAACGCCCTGTATAATCTGTGATAAGTTTGCAAATGCATTTTGTGAACCCTTATGGTTTTACTTCGTGTTTGTAAAGTATGAATGTTTTGCGTTCAAAGAAGAGCAAAAGGTGGGCTATTAAACATACCTCCGCAAAGCGCAAATTTTTCAAAAAAATCATAATATCTCAAAAACAGTTGAAGATAGGTATAGGATAATCTAATACAGATTAACGCAGAATCGATTGTATAATCCAAAAATGCAATAATATACAGGGTGTTCCATTTAACGTAAGAAGATGAACGGCGATTTCCGGTCTTTCCGGAAGTTGTACAACATCGACAATATTTTAGAACAAAAGAAGGCTATGGGTTATCCTTAACCTGAAAGTTTCAAATTCATAAGTAGTAAGGGACCCCAGAAACTTCTAATGAACGGTTTCCGTGGTATACCCTGTATTATAGGGCAAAAAACATTTTTTTTGTTGAGCCATTTTTGGTAAACAAAAAAAAAATTTTTAAATAGCAACAATTTTTTTTATAATTTCAAAAAGACAAAATTTTTCTGAATTCAAGAATGTATAAATTTCAAATTTTGATATGAAATTTATTTGATTAAGCTATTGTTTAAGAGTCCATCACCAGTTGGAATTGAAACTGATTTCATGGGTGTTGCTACTCGCTGTATACATAAAATTTAAATAAAACATTGTTGTATAAACACAAAAAAGGTGTCAATGGATAGAGGAAGGTTTATTGTAGGGCTCTCCTGATAGGGATTTTTAAATTTTTCACAAAGTTTTTTGTAAAATTTGTTTGAAGTTAATATTCATTCAATTTCACGAATATTTTACTAGAAATACGAACAAAAATGGAAAATTCTAATACACGAGAGCCCTACAAGAACCTTTCCTCTTTGCAATGACATATTTTGTATTTCGATAAAACTATTTATTATCCAAATTTTATGTATAGGTATTTCTAAACCCATGCAAGCGCTAAAATTTGCATAGTGCGTTGATAAACTTTGTAAAAAATTAAAAAATCCCTATCGGAAGGGCCCTACAAGTTGTTGTGGTTATACAACAATGTATTATTTCAATTTTATGTATATACATGAAAACCAATTCAATCAGTATCAATTCCAATATTGGTGATAGACCCTTAAGAGTGAAGTATAAGGGACGAATGAAACAAAAGTTTTAAAGAATGAATTGTGAATTCCAGAACAGGAAGAAAAACAAACGGTAATCATAACCGTAAATACCAATCAAAAACGTGAAAAAGGAATATTTATCTGAAGGAGATATTACAGAAATTGAAGAAAACGGTGCGTCAGGCGGATATTGAAAAGGTCCACAAGTCACAGCCCACCAAAAGTGGATACCTTGATTTCAAATTTTTCGTTTTTGAGGTGCCCACTAGGGGGATCTGCAGTTGATTACAACTACAATCATCCAAGATAAATTAGAAAGTGTCATGACCAACAAATTTGGTCGTTTGTCAGTTCGCGCTTTTTATTGGTTTTCTGTATGTGTTGTGGAAACACACTCCATAATGAGGTTTATTTACTGCGTTACCAAGGAAGTATGTGAGTTAAAAATAGACATACTGAGGAATTCTTAGTAAGGGCAGTGAAAGTTAGGACGTCTTTTTGAGTTTGAAACATACCTTTATCAAAACCAGCGATGCTGCTGAACCCTATCGGATACATTAAAAAGTACACTTTTACTGGTATACATTATGTAGCTGTCTAAGGGGGAAGGATAGTCTTTGCTAAAACGTAAAAGTTTCACCAAAGATTTTCGAATAATTCTCATTTGTGTTGATGAAATATGGAAGAAGGGCAAGAATGCTTGTGAGATAACGAGCAGCAGCAGTATATGACTTGCCAGCACGGTTCTCGTACATAATTACAGATTAGGGACATTCAATATTTCAGCGTTGCATACACTAAACATCTTAACGAGTACCTATTAATTACTTTATTAATTTTGATTAGATGCATTTTCAGCTGTTCTTGAACTGCAGCCTGCAAGGTGTATTAAGCGTTTTGAAAAAGGAAGCGAACGAATTAAGAGTAATCTTAAAAGATGCGGGACATTAACTATAACCGCAGCTGCGTAGTGTGAATGTGAATACTACACCTAAACGTAATAATAAAAGTACCTACACGATGTGATAAAATTTTACTTGTGCAAAAATTCGAGTAACCTACAAATGAAATTTGTTCCGAGCGAAGACAGCTGAAGCTTGAACATCAACATATTAAGAATGTAACAAAGGCCAATATAACGCTATAGCATTAATATTAAGATACACCTGTCGAATATCAAGTGCGTACAATTTAACAGGTGTCGAACACAAAGTTGTCAATTTCATGATAGGTACCTATTTATGTTAAATAAAACAAATAAAATGGCGTTCACTAAACTCGGTGTCAATAATTTCCAACTGTCAATACATTGAACTATTTACGGGACGTTACGCTATCGTATTTCCCAGTGCTAAAGTTTTGATTTCTTTTTTAATTTTTTACAAAGACGGACACTACGTCTTTGGATAGGTTTTTTGGTATCCCTTATAATAGTGTGCCCAACGACGCCACGCCAGTATATTTCTGAAAATGTTGACACAGGAGTTATCCAAAGAGAGCCCGTTTCAGCTAAAATATTTTCAGTTTCATACAACTTCTGGTTGTACCTGAAAGTGATACAAACTCGGTTATTTTAAACAGAACGTGCTAGTTTCTATTGAAATTTTTTTTTCTTTAAACCGTCAAAATATTAAGTAGGTCATTGTTCGACTGAGTGGTAAGCGCCAATGTTTGACATTTTCGCTAGAGCAGATTTTACTTTTCCTTTTCCTGTCTCCGGAGGGAAAAGTGTTGTTATGGAAACACAACAATTTAATTTTCATTTATTCATAATACTTTTCACCGGATTTCGACGGTCCGAGGCACGATACTGATGCCTCATTTGCTTCAACGGCAATTTCGGGCGGCATGCATTGCATTCTAAAACCAACTAATTTATAGCAACTATCTTTTTAGTGATTTAATTACCTAAGTTACTTCTTTCTTATTAAAAATGACCAACTGAGAAGTAATTTGTTCACCCCTTCCGACCACTTCGCAAAAAATACGAGCGATTGACCAGTTATTATCAGGATTTGTGTAAATAAAACCTGTGACTTACACAATATTTGTAAACTGTTCACAAAATTCATATATGGTGTTCAGAAATGGGCGTCAAAGTTCTCTATCTCGAAACTTTTTAATGGGAACTCTCGAGGGAACACCCTTTTTCTCTTTATATAAGTAGGAGTGATTATACATCCCTGTGTTTAAAACAGACTGTTTTTGTAGAAACTTGCTGCAATTAAAAAAAATTAAATTATCAGATGGGTTTGGTTTTTTTAACAGAACCATCAAGAAAAAACAGCTTTCGTATTAGCAAAGAAAAATTATAAATAAATGTGATATTTAAGCGTAGTAAAAGTGTTTAGGGTTCAGTAATGAAGATTACTTCAATTTGTTATAGTAACCGGGTTATAGGTTTCATTGTCGTTCCCTAATAATCCCAGAAAAATAGCAGCTATCGATCTCCAAAAGAGCCAAATTGTCTTGAGATATTTCCCATCTACACTGTTATTGTTAGGATCTAAGGAATCTGTAATGGCCAAAAATCATGCAAAATCTTTTAACTATAGGCGATTACGACGGATTTATGAAAATCAATTTCATGACATTTTCTATATACCTAAGTATGTAATGATTTCTGATGCCTCTCAATGTGCAGACTTTTTGGGTCACCTTGTACGGACTATCGCTGAAAACTGGGTACCTCAGACTTTTTTAATACCTATTTTATATAATTATCTTCGTTTTGCGCCAAAACATTTATCTTCATCACAAACATGCTTAACTTGAATGTCGTTCACCTATAATAATAATTATTGTTTACGAAATGCAAATCTGATTATAAATGTCTACTTAACAGTAACCAAAGGTCAATTATGTCTTTAGTATCATGCGCAAGTAGATTTATAAAATATCACCCTTGAATTTTCATTAGTTATAATTGAAAACCTACAACAGTTAGTCAAGTATAAGTATAGTAGAGAACGATTTATTGTTCTCTATTTCTAATTCCAAACGTGATACATTTTAGATTATTGCACTAAAGAAAGTGCAAATGTTTGAAGACATGGATCCCTCTCAAAAAGACATTATGTAACATGGGGAAGCTGTTATTTTTAACTAAATTGGATTACCTACATGAATTACTAATTAATGTAACATTTAAAAAAATATTTTAAACAATTTTCGGTTTATTAAGATGAAGAAAACACACCCGTTGTCCACCTGCCTCGTGCATCTCCTGGAGGAAGGCAGGTGACGGCATCTGACGAACGACATATGTTGCTAGACTATATTATTTTATTTGTGACCCCCCATCTAATTTATTTGCATTAAATAATCGATTACTGTTTTGCGATATATTAGAACTGAAATAAGCATCCCACTACTTCGCACTTCTTACTCGAATTTTTACAATGTTCGTCTTTAGGATTCGTATAAGAATAACGGGCGTAGTTTGAAATGTCAGTTTCATCTTCGTAATTTTTCATGTTTTGTGAATTTTTTCAAAGGACACACGTGAGACACTTATGGTTAATAATGGAATAAAAGGCTGGTCAGTAACGGTAAGGTGTAGGTATAGGTACGTAATTGTTTGTGTCTTCAAGATAGCTACGTAATAGCAAACAGCTGATCGTTGTTGTTAAATTTCTTCCCATGGGATCAGCAGGTAGACAGGTAATATCCCCAAATGTTCTTAAAAAAAATTATTTGAGCTTTTATAAACGATCATCAGGAGGTAGTTTTTACGTAAGCTTAGGTAAGAATCGAACAGCTGTTGGACAATGAATGACATTTTCTTAAAATTTATATTTTTAGAAGTTTTGTTGTATTTTTGTTATTCACACCGTTAATTAAAAGAATAAGAGATACGATAGAGGCAATACTCATTTTGTACGAGTATAACAAAATGCAACAAAGAATATCCCTAGTTACTGAATGCCGATGGTGGAGGGGTTGTCTAAGATATAAATAGTTAAATACCCTCGAAACCATATACTTAAGTCTTAAGTATATGCTTGAAACGAGTTCCGAAACGCAAATTTCTTTTTATGCGTTGGTAGACCATGAATTAGATGCAAAAATTATCCAATGAGGAATTAATTCCATGTCAAGAATAGTTTATTTTTGTAATCTCTTCATTTATGTTTGAATATGATTATCCTAGGTGTTTTCCTCAGTATAGGTGAGCTTTGGTGAGGGGTTGTCTAAGATATAAATACCCTTGAAACGAGTTCCGAAACGCAAATTTATTTTTCTGCGTTGGTAGACCAGGAATTATAGATGCAAAAATTATCAAATGAGGAATTAATTCCATGTCAAGAAGGGTTTATTTTTTAATCCCTTCATTTATGTTTCAATATGATTATAGATTATCGGTTTTCTTCTGCAGTGTAGGTGAGATTTGGTTATAATGGGGGAAAATGTGCCCCAAAACGGAGTACTTTTCGATTGTACATGTGTTCCAGAATAGTAGTTTTTTTAAAATCGGCCAGAAAGTAGTACTTTCCGGTTTATTTTTAGGTCAGAAAATCTCATTTTGTTGGACCGAGCCAGAAAGTTATTGTGATAGTCCGGTAAAAGGTTTTACCGGACTCATTTTTACTTTCCGGCCTAGAACGGTCAATTGTTCTACCCGTTTCTGGCCGATTAAAAAAAAATATTGTACGTAATACGTAGTTTACGTAACAAGTCCCGAAAGTGATCTTTTACTGGACAAGTAGGCAAATTACAGGACGAGCCGCAGGCGAGTCCAGTAAAAGCACTTTTGGGACGTATTACGTACAATATTTTTTTTAAAAATCGGCCAGAAACGGGTAGAACAATTGACCGTTCTAGGCCGGAAAGTAAAAATGAGTCCGGTAAAACCTTTTACCGGACTATCACAATAACTTTCTGGCTCGGTCCGACAAAATGAGATTTTCTGACCTAAAAATAAACCGGAAAGTACTACTTTCTGGCCGATTTTTAAAAAAAATTATTAAATCGTCAGTTATTCGAAAACGTGTCTGTGTGGTCTATATAAGTTATAGAACATAAATTCTACATAAAAGCGCATTACTAAACTAAGCACAGTTCGCGTGTATAATACCTAACCTTAAAATAAAAGAGATCATGTATTTCATTTCACAACAACGGTGTTTGATTTGTTCTATCCCTTCTGTGATTTACTGATTTGGCAGAATGGCAAAGCGTTTCAATCCATTCTCAATGAATAAGAATATGTGGATTACCTCTAGACACATTACAAAAAAGTCGCCACTTTTGTAATATTTGATGGTTATCCTTTTTTGTGAATAAAAATTTTGAGCAATACCAGGGCTGGCGTTAAGGCATGAGGCGAAGAGGCGGCACCTTCAGAGGGCGCCAAATTCCTTCTTTTAAAAATAATAAAAGCAAAGAAAAAAGCGTCTGTTAACAATTTCCCATAAACATCCACATAGAGGTTTATATGTTTGTAATTGAATTATTAGAATATTACATTTGGTGAAAGAGATGCAAAGGAATTCAGATTCATCAACAGTTTTTTATCGTTTCTTGTTCGGTTTTTAATTGTATGTATATACAGGCCGTTTCATTATGGATGGCCACCGGCAATATCTTCAAAATCAAAGGTCTTAATTTAATGGGATAAAAAATTTTATAACTAAATCAGGCATGAGAAATTCAATGAAAATATTTTTAAACTATAAAAACAACCGCAAGAGGGCGTAACTGCTACGACAAACATTAAAAATCGTTTTTTTCAGTGGAAATGCCTTACTAAGCTACAATTTAAAATAAGTTTTTTTAAAGCTTAGTTCATTTCAAACAACTTTTGTTTAAAAGATTTTTTGATGTTTCAAATAATAAAGCCAGGGGGCGCGGTCAAACCTTACGAAACAAAAACCACTGTAACTTCTATAATTTTTAGCCGATTTGAATGAATTTTTGCTTATTTGAAAGGGCATTCAACGCAGATTCTGGGCTTATAATCATACTTGACAATAATCGTTTAATACATTTGATAGAGGTGGTTATCTTCAACTGCAGTGGTTTTTCCAAATTTTCTCTAAAATTTTAAATGGAAGGATATCATTCTTTTGTGTTGGTTTTGTAGAACTTTAATGGTCTAAGATACTGGCGAAAACCCCGTATTGATATATCTCTTGTCGTTTTCGAGATATGACCAAAAATGTCTTTTTCTGGTAATTTTTCACTACCCCATTTTTATTAACGTCAAATTTTAACTGAAATAATTTTTCTTAAATCAAATTTATTTATTTTACCTTTACCAATAAATTCTTTTTTTGTGTTTATTTTTTATTTTATTTTAAATGGCATTTTAATGGCAAATAATGTGGTTTCAGCATGATGGATGCCTAGCACATTTTTCTCAAATTGTTAGAATCTTTTTGGATAACACATCTCTTTGACTTTTATTTCTGAGGAAGAATAAAGGGAATTGTTTACCAAACACCACCCACAACACGGTAAGATATAATAAATCCAATAAATGATGCTATTTGCTAGCTTGCCCTGATCTACAATCGCGGAAGCAGTCTTTAATACAAAACGTTTTTCTTTGAATAATGACGGCAAACAATTTGAACATTTGATATAATTCAACTTATGTTTTTTTTGTTTTTTGCTTACTAGTCCAAGTTTGTTTTCAAATATAAGTGTTTGTGTTCCGAGAGATTTCCTTAATTTTCAATTAAAAAAAAAACAGATAATTACTTAAACATAATAAATTACACGGCCATCTAAGATATTGACAATATTAAAAACGAAGTAGTGAAAAATTTCCAGAAAAAGACATTTTTGGTCATATCGCGAAAGCGACAGGAGATATCATCACGGCGTTTTCGCCAGTATCTTAGACCATTAAAGTTCTACAAAACCAACACAAAAGATTGATATCCTTCCATTTAAAATTTTAGAGAAAATTTGGAAAAACAACTTCAGTTGAAAATAACCGCCTCTATCAAATGTATTAAACGATTATTGTCAAGTATGATTATAAGCCCAGAATCTGCGTTGAATGCCCTTTCAAATAAGCAAAAATTTATTCAAATCGGCTAAAAATTATAGAAGTTACAGTGGTTTTTGTTTCGTAAGGTTTGGCCGCGCCCCCTGGCTTTATTATTTGAAACATCAAAAAATCTTTTAAACAAAAGTTGTTTGAAATGAACTAAGCTTTAAAAAAACTTATTTTAAATTGTAGCTTAGTAAGGCATTTCCACTAAAAAAAAACGATTTTTAATGTTTGTCGTAGCAGTTACGCCCTCTTGCGGTTGTTTTTATAGTTTAAAAATATTTTCATTGAATTTATCATGCCTGATTTAGTTATAAAATTTTTTATCCCATTAAATTAAGACCTTTGGTTTTGAAGATATTGCCGGTGGCCATCCAAAATGGAACGGCCTGTATATGTATATCTGCTTCATTTGCGAGGTTCTTTCGTGTTCTGACCAAATATTTTATCCAAGTAACGGAAACCTTTTAAAAATGTCAGAATTTTCAAAATTTGTTCTTGTTGTAATTAGTCTAGTGTCCAGTCAACGAACGATTGAAATCGAAATGTTTAATTACCCCTGCAAACCGGATATTTAGATTTAGGTAATACCTCAGGTGCTAACTCTAAATTTGCAGGAAAATTACATTCGATGCAAAAATAAATTTCCTTTAAATAGATGTACCATGTTCCTATACCTACAATCAATGATTACAGAGTTATTTACATTTTTCTATTCAAATTAATAATAATTACATACTTTACAAAACATGGTTGGCTTTGAAAATTTTCAAAAAATTTTTATTCAATTGTTTCGCTATTACCGCTTTGGAATCCTCAGTTGTAGTACGCCTTTAAGATGACAGTTCGGGAAATTCGTTGTTACGTCGGAAATGCCGTATCAAAATTATCATTATAATGATTTATTCCGACGTAAAATCTTCTTCCTCTCTACAACTTTTATAACTGAAACTTTTTCGATATTATACCGTTTTTTATCAATTTTTCACGTTACCCCGACGTGTTTTTTCCTGCAAATTTGGATTTAGTACCTGGGGTATTACCTAAATCTAAATATCCGGTTTGCAGGGGTAATTAAACATTTCGATTTCAGCCGTTCTGGATTAAAAGTTTCGGGAAATAATAATTTAAAAAATGGAAGCTGCAAAGTATTATTGTATAATCTTAGATTCTACCCCAGATTCTAGCCGTTCTGAGCAAGAATGTGTGTATACTGTATAGTCAATATGCATTGTTGCCAATGAGCAACTATATACCCCAATGAGTCTTTTATTAACTTTCTACCAGTTGAATCGGGAAGCTATAAAACTTTTTTCATTAATTCAAGAACTTTTTGTTTTCTTCTCTTCTTCTACACAGCGTTGAGCGACATTAAAGAGACACGGTGTTTGTGCAACTCGCTGGGAAAGTAGAATAAAAGCAATCAAACTCTTAAGATATGATTTGGTATGTAAATAAGTATACCTATATACGAATCCCTCACGGAAATTTCTAGGGGAATCTAATGATGATGACATCAAAAATAAAAGTACGAGGGCTGTTTTTTTTTCAACCTCCGATTGGCCGGAGGTTGAAAAAAACAGCCGTCGTATATCATTACCGGAAAAAATTTCAAGCTTCAAATTCATCTCTAGCGCAATTTTAGTTGCTATTTTAACAAAGGTCAATGTTGCAGTTACAAAGTCCATAGTATGAATATTTTGGAATGTGTAGAAATGTTATAATCAACATATTACCATTTTTCTAAAAGAATATTATGTAAACGGATTTAAGCAAATATTATGTAGTTGCAGAGCAATTACCGAGGAAATGGAAATAGGTATCTCCTGAATTTGAACACACAAAACGAGTAAATTATTTTTAAAAATAATAATAATTTATTTACCATTTTTGATACACTGTAGGTACCCTATGTATGGCATGGGTACGTCGTATTACAGCTCAAATAATCATAACATTTTACAATTGAGGACCCAAGATCAGAATCATACATTTTTGTTGAAATAACTCATGTTGAAGATTTAAAATTTTAAAAAGCAAATGTCTGTTATTGAAATATTCCTCACATGTGTAATGATTATATACTTACCTTACCCTATTATATAGGGGGTAGGGATGGACTCGGGCCCGGGCTTTCGGGCCGGCCCGGCCCGAGCCCGGCCCGATTTCGGGCTCGAATCCGGGTCGGGCCACCATAATTTTAACCGGGCCGGGCTTCGGGCCGGGCCATACTTTTTCCGGGCCGGGCCGGGCCAAAGAGCTCGGGCTTTTCGGGCCATTCGGGCTTTTCGGGCCGGCCCGAAATCAATACACCTAGTATAACGAGAAGGATTATGTGTTCAAAGTTTAGTGCGCATCATTGCTAACATTGTTATCGTTGTAATTACGATTTCGATTAAATGATCAAATTAGTCGTATTGTTTACGTGAAAGCAGAGAAATAAATAAACAATTGTTTATCGGATTTGTTTATGATAGGTACCCAATAACAAAAACTCTGTGTCCAAGATAAGGAGGGCCACTATGGGGATTTCGGAAACGGTAAGAGATAGAGTTTCGGTTAAATGGGAGAAAAGTTGAGCAATTTTGAGTTTAGTAAAATGGAATTTTTAAACTGACGAAATTCCGAACCGTTCCGAAGTTATGCGACAAAAAGCGAATTTTCAGGATTTCGATTCTGACAAATTGTTACTTTGCCGTTGATGTTAAAAAGTAAAAGAAGCTTCTACAGGTACCTTTTAACGTTCTTTAACATGCCATACAGAAAATTGGAATCCGACGCTTCGTTTTCAAGTACCTAACCATCATCAACTTTGTCAAAATCTAAGTATGAATTAGTATCCCTCCCAATAACATTGAAACTGAATATTATTCATAAATGGGCTTTTGCTAACTGTACTTTCTCATCAAATTAATGAAATGACATTTGAATTTTATATTTTGAATACACATTTTATAACCAAGTAATTACAAACAATCAACAGCACAAAAATGAACAGATAACATTTGATGAAAAGAAAATTTAAACCAATAATTAAAAAAAATTATAATAAATGCTCGAAAAGCCCTCCCTCGTCCTCCAATCGTAAATAGCATCTTCTAACTGTAGAATCCAAAGCATTCTTTAACATTGCAGGTGTTACAGTTTGGAATGCGTTAAGTACAAACCTTCGGAGTTCTTCTTCTATTCCAAAGATATCTTTGTAAACATAATTTCTTATTTTGGTGTTAAGCTCCACAATGGAGACCTTCTGAAGGAGTTGTCAAGTGGTAACCCCAAAGTCAATTACGAGGAGCTTCACCTACGCATAATTTTCTTATGTAGGTATCCCCAAAGAAAAAAATCTTGCGGGGTTACATCGGAAGAACGAGCTGGCCAGGGTATTCCAGAAATGGTGCTTAAAACTCTTTCGGCAAACCTATTTGAAAGGTAATCCTTAACCACCTGTGAATTGTGCGCAAGTGCACCATCCTGCTGAAACCAACAATTGCGTACTACGGCTTAGGGTAAAATATCAAGAGCGTCTTCAAAAGTAGAATCTAGTAAACTTAAGTAAACTAGTAAAATAAGTATGAAATCGTAATTAAACCATAAAGTATGATACATGCTTGAATGCAGAATAAAAAGCTCTTCTAATATTATGTACAAAAAACAGGACCGTATTTAAAAAAGCAAAGTATTTCGTCAGTATAAAAATGGCATTTTACTAAACTCAAAATTGCCCAACGTTTCTTTCATTTAACCGAAACTCTATATCTTACCGTTTCCGAAATCCCATAGTGGCCCTCCTTATCTTTGACACAGTGTACAGTCCCTTTGTTGCTAAAAGTCGGGCCGCGGCCCGGCCCGGCCCGAAGCCCGCCTCGATTTCGGGCCGGGCTTCGGGTCGGGCTGTGCTATTTTTCTTCGGGCCGGGCTTCGGGCCGGGCCAGACGTTTTTAAGTTCGGGCCGGGCCGGGCTTGCCTCAAAGCCCGGCCCGGCCCGGCCCGAGTCCATCACTAATAGGGGGGCAACACGGTTTTGTCTCATGTGGAAAAATTCGAAGCCGTGGCGGAGATAGACAAAACATGTATGTCCGCGACATTAGTTTCGCGTGTATGGAAACAATAAACTCAAAAGTTTGATTTTCGATAGTGAACGATATCTCCGATACCTACGGTGCGACTTTGAACAAACAAAGCGGTAGGTACATAGGTATTTAATTGTCGTCCAATAGGTAATCTATACGAAAAAATTTTTATTCGATAGAATTTCGAGAATTTTTTTCTTTATAATAAAGTCTATTTTTTTCCGAAAAAAGTTAAGAATATGTTAATTTATTCCATAAACGATCGATCAAAATTTAAAGTAGAGAAAATTTACGAAAGACATCTGTAAGTGGCTCTTTTATACGATAATTGGTAAAAACGAAAAATAAATGTTTTCCGTTAATGAACGATATCTCTGAAACGGAAATTTTACACCCTCGGTTTTTGACGCCCCCGATGCTTTGCGTCTTGAGCCGGCTCTGCTATTACGGGAAAACATTATTTCGGGTTAGTTTCCAATCTTCAGAGTAAGAAAAGTAACATTGGTATTTCCAATCAATAATCATTTTTACAATAATGTCTGTGCGATAATAAAATAATTTTCGAAAATAATACTTACATCTACCTATTTAATGAATTTGGTTTTGAATCCGATTATCGTTCTTCAAGGGGGCGCGGGCGGTTGAAAATTTTAAGTTTATATGTTCGTTCAGATAATTAAAACGGCGGTAATGTACTACGTGTATAGTTAATTAATATTCTGAAAATTGGGGAAATGCGTATAGGTACCGATAAACGTAAAGGTATTACATCTGTCGTTGCCGGCTGCAAGCAAAGACATCAGGCGTGTGGCACTAACTCTCTTTCTATTGGTTTGTGGCTCGTGGCTGCAGCTGCTTTTACTCCCACTACAATTTTACCAAAAACTCTACAACGCTCACCTTCTCTAGAAATATTGGCTCAGTTCGACAAGAGACGCCCAACGTAGCGCATTTATTTTCCATTTCGAACTCGCTTATTTACCTTTTCCCTCATTTTTTTGTAATCGGTTTACTTCTATTTTGCATGGATTCAGTGTTGTGTCTGAAAACAGTATCAAAAGTGCGAAAGGTGCTTGATGGGGATATCCGAAAATAATTGTAACTGCAAAGCAGACAAGGTCAAGGAAAACGATTCATTTCCATCCCTTAAAGGGAAAATGAAGGTGCTTAAGAAGATAAAACGTCGCATGGGTTTAGGTTTGTATTTTTTTTTATTATTAAACGTGATTATTTCTCCCTTGAACACTTATCACACATCCTTCCGGTTCGAAATTGATTTGAGACAAGTAAAATACTCCATTGTTCGCAATTCACGCTTTGTTACTTGCGTAAGTTGTGCTTATAACAATAGTAATTAGATATAAACTTCCTGTTTGCTGAAGAGGCATAATGTACGTAACAGTACTTATTTTTTTGGATGCTTAACCATGCGATTTTCGATTTCGTGCGCTTTTTTTATACAACCGTCCTCGCTTTCTCGAACCAAAATTCTGTTGTATTCAGTGCGGAAACGATTTTTAATTTCTCACGAGGTGCGTAAACACAAGCCGGATCGATTAATACTAAGAAGTAATGTTATGAAGTATGTACACGTGATTTGTACATTTACTGTAACTCACGTACTCGTACGCTAATTGCGTGTATCTAAAATTCTCTTTGTATAAGTACCATGATCGTGTGTAACCACGAAGAACGTTACCTAAATGTTAAGTATCCGACCACGATTCTTCAAGTTCCCACGGTACGGTAGCTCTCAGCCTTTCTAAGTTATTTATTAAAACGGAATAGACACGTCAGGTAACCATTTCTTCATCGAATTCCGCGTGTTGAAAAAAGATGGAATGCGTGTTACAAAATCAACACCAATTCGATACCATTTCCAACGTTATGATTACCTTTTATTCATCATACCCATCGTTGCCTCGATGCTAATTTATTACTCTCGAAAATATTACTCTGTTTTTCATTTTATTATTAATTCAGCTATAATAATTGGCATTTATTGATAGGTCATCGAAGTCTCATGCACTCCTGACTAATCGCGTGGTTATTCCATTCACAAATAAGAGATATGATCTGGAATTTTTATTGCATTTGTCAAAAATTCACCACATTCACACCTCCCAATTTCAATATCAATCTTCATTTCAATTTGAGCGTTTAATGAAATGTTCTTTGACATTTATCATAACGATTCTATTTACATCCCCCTCTGATGCTTTGTTGTACGAATATAATACAAATTCCGCACTAACTTCTTGTTTGCAAAATCAATTTCCAATATCCGTGTGAAATTTCCACGTCATAAATCGAGCTTCGTTCAACACGAACAACGTATAAAGAAGATATGTTTTCAATTTCTTTAACGTAAAAGTACCATTATAAAAAAACGGATTGTTCGAAAAAATGCTGGGAAATAAGCGAATTTAAATAGCTCTGAACCAGAAATTACCCCCAATGTTCAGCAGAAAACTACAAGAGAAATTTTCTTCCAAACGAGATCGTTTTATTGTAAATTATGTATACGATTCCCATAAAATGAAAATTCATTGTGGTTTTAGTTCTAGAAGGGTGTCCTGGGTGTCCAAAATGTTCCTTGATTAAATACGATTAAGATTCATTCTGGATTATTGTAACTGAACTTACTTACGTAATAATAAAGAATTATTATAATATAACTACCTAATAATAAAGTATTTTGTTAAATTGTGCCTATAGCGCTGATCATTCAACTTATTTACAACCGTGCTTGTATTACCGCTATTACCTACTATGAGAATTAACACAAAACGTTTATAAAGCTTTGATAACCTCACAATACCTACTTACCTACTGCTCATAATGCAATTTGTGTCGCAAATGTGAAAACCACAAACGGGACATTTTGTTCAGTTTTACTATAGTTGCCCCCTCTTGTAACATACTGAAATGACGCCGCTGACAATTGTTCAATAGAAATACGTTTGAGCGGTATATCTATGGCAAGGGAATTCATTTATTTGTTGTAATATCACGATGGTTCAAAACAAATTTCAATTCAGCATTTATAGAATACCCATACCGATAATACTATTCCATGGAACAGCAACACCTCAATTGGGCATAAACTAACAGCTTTGCATTCGCTTCTGGATAAAATTGTAGAAATTCCCATGCACAAGTTTGATTATTCAATTGTTTAATTTAATAAATAGGGGTGGCAAAGGGGTAGTATTAACACCTTTTAAAAACCTACAAAAGTCTTCATGGAAAAATGTTGAACCTTTTTAGTGAAAGATTAAGGCGCTTCTATAGGTACAATTGTGCATGCAACTTCAATGTTAACTAAAAATCGATCTTCTCCTACAGTTTTGAACCTAGAATCATAAATGAGGGCGCATTTTGAAGATAATTTTATAATAACCAACATAGTGCCATCCAAAATTGATTATAAGTCCTTGAAAGTTAGTAATTAATTAGTTAATTAGAAGAAAAGTGAGGCAACATGAGTCTAGCAATTTTTTCAGTTTTAGGACTTTAAAATTAATTTTGGACGGCACTATTTTCTTTCTTATTGATTCATCTCCAAAATGAGCTATCATTTGCGATTCTATGTTCAAAACTGAAGAAGAAGATCGATAATACATTTTCTCTGTAGTCATACGCGCCATTTTTGAATTTGATTTACATGTGTAAATTGAAGTTGTGTTTCTTTTAATTATTCAAGTTTTTTAAAAAACTACAAGTTTAGCAATAGCATAACGCTAAAACTTTATTTACTTTTGGTGCCTCAGAGCTATAGAACCCCCTTAAACAATTTTGTTACTTTTTAACACTTTGCATAGTACTAATAGATAAATTAGACGAAATCGACTTATTTTCATCTCTAGAGTTATGGGCAGCCCATAAAAATCTTATCAGGTTAGGTAAGTGTAGAAAAAAGTTAAAAAGTGGTTTTTATGCACAATTAGAGAAGAAAGTGGTGGTTTGTCAATCGAGCTAAAATATTAACACACAATACACTTTCTTGTTGTGTTTTACAGATAATTTTTGTAAAAATACACGGACATACTACCTAAGAAAGCTCATATAGACGACGACACAAATGAGAGTCATATAAACTTGGTTAATTTGTGGTCATGTTGGCGAAAAACACTTGACACAGTATACTAAATTATGGCAATAATATAATAAAACAACATTACCTTTTAAAGAAATTGAACTTTAAACCATTTATAACTTGTAATGAACTTCAAAACGTACCTATTTGCGTTACATATTTAGCCCCATAAAATATCCATAATATTAATGTGTTTCTTTGACTAATAATTATGGCAATGTCTCTAAAGATGAAAACGCAAGTTTACTGGATATACCTCATCCTTGTTTATAATAAACAAGGATATAATGAAGAAAATGAGGGAAAGAGGACATTTTGATTTGAAATTATCTCGGTTTTATCAACCATTAACCTGGGGACTTCACGATTTGATATTGTCCCGATTCCCTATCAAAAGCATTTAGTAAAGTACTTAAATCTGGGAAATTTTTTTATAATCATCAGATAGTAATATGGAAAAACTATACGTACATACAGGGTGTCTCACGGTGGCCACCCATTAGAATATTTCAGAAACTGCTGTGATCTGAATTTTGAAAATTTGAGTAATGGGGTTTTCGGGCATGGCCACTTCCGGTTTTTCCGGAAATGACACCAACTTTGTTATTTTAAATGTAACACCCTATATTTTATTTCTATTTTGGATTCTACGTAAAATTTTAGGTGGACTTTCATCAAGTTTTCGTATTCCTAAAATTAACCGTTTCCGAGATATTTAATTTTTTTACGTCGTTCGAAAGAGAATGAAATTGTGCATCAGACTACGACGAAACATACAGGGTGTTCCATTTGAAAAAACGAACTTATGATAATTTGAAATTAACTAAACTCGGCATTCAATTTCCACCACCCTGTATGCAATTAAGCCACTTTGAAAGTATGGATGGGAAGCTTAGGGGTCCAACTATCTCTCGTATGAATATGGTCCCTTATTCCTTCTTGCTGTAGAATTTACATGGTTTTAAGCTAGATAGTGTTTCTTTTAATTTTTATTAAAAAAATTAAATATCTCGGAAACGGTTAATTTTAGGAATACGAAAACTTGATGAAAGTCCACCTAAAATTTTACGTAGAATCCAAAATAGAAATAAAATATAGGGTGTTACATTTAAAATAACAAAGTTGGTATCATTTCCGGAAAAACCGGAAGTGTTACGTAGACGCCATTATTTTATTTGAGGAGGCCATGCCCGAAAACCCCATTAACCAAATTTTCAAAATTCAGATCATAGTAGTTTCTGAAATATTCTAATGGGTGGTCACCGTGAGACACGCTGTACAAATTTAAAAAGTTTGAACGTAAATCAATGGTTTCTTGTTATTGAAGGAACAATCGCTTCGAAACTGTAATACGCTTTCTTCTCTATAGCTCTCGTATCTATGCGATGTTTGGCATCTTAAAGATCCATTGATGAGGGATGGAATACCATCAGTTGAGACAAAATTCTAGTAAGGAAAGTGCTAATAAACAAAGCAGTTGATTCGCGTAGAAATGCTTGATGGAAATCCGCCCCAGAAATCTCAGATTTCGACACGCAGTGTAAATATCTACAATTAATTAGCCTACGACTTATTTTGAGAAACGCGCATCCATGTTTGTAAACATCAACTATGATGTTTGTACATCTATGCCTGCCATAAAAATAATAAATGTCTATACAAAATTATTATTATTTCATAACTGAAGTTGGATGGATGACGGCGTGAAAGTGAAGAGTTTATAAAGCATTGCTTACTTGGGAATAGTTCAATACAAACATTTCGACAAAAGTTCACCTTATTTATACTGAGATCAAATGAACACGCATACAGTATGTAGGCATGATACTTGTATCATGGTATGTAGGGACATACATAGAAATATTCTACACGCCCGCCTGAAATCTGCTCCTGCCGCCGCGCCGTTTTCGTTCCTTGGTCCGCATCGAAATACTTTTTGCAGAGGTCTTCAGATGCAAGATTCGATTTGTTTCAACAATAAAATCAATCAATTCAAACCCTGTTTTTGAGCACTGAGTTTTCCTTACAAACTATCGTACCTATGTGTTCCCGTCACGTGATATGCAATCCTTTCTGAATACTGACGGTCTTACAATCACGATCCAGAGACTGTTATAGTCTCTGTCACGATCAAATACGTAAATTCCTATAATAGGCGGTTTCGAATTTATTGCAAAAGACTTTTCTGTGTAAGGTCATCAGTAATCTGTAAAAGTTGTATTAATTAGCTGTTAATCTAATTTATATATACGTATACGTAATTTAATTATTGGGCAACGCACTTCTAAAAACACATAAACATCTACTAAAGTAATATAAAATCAAATTTCGTTTACCTACTGTACTTTTTAAATGGGCATCAGCAACTATGCTTAGGTATCGTAGGAACAATAAAAGTTATGATTCTCTTCTAATACAAGAAAAAGTGATGTTGAAAGTAGCTTTTTATATGGATAGGTACATGATTTGAATGTCGTACTTCTATATTATGTAAAAAATCATTGTGAATCAATTACCTATTATATACTTCTTTCTATTTTATATGTGTAGTTTGTTTGAGTAAAATGATCTCTTTCGAAAAACAGAAAACGATATTATTATGTAATGAAAGAAAGTAAATATTTAAATTTATATAAATATTTTATTTTGGCAATGACATTTACCTTTGTTACGCAAGGAACATGGTTTCTTATAAAATCCTAGCATTTGCGTTAACTTTTGTGAATTTATAAACAATGTGTAGGTAGGTAGGTATAGTTCATTCGTTTGACTTATCCCGATGACGTCATGTGTGCATTAAATCACGAAATGACCGCCGTCTGTAATTTATAGCAAAAATACCACCAGTGATACCAACCTTTCTTTATTTGCTTATTTGTTGATTGAGTTGAGGTTACGTACGCGCGCCGGTTTCTTTACTTTGTATTCGTTTTCCATTGCTTCTTGAGTTAATATTTTAAAAGATCGGTTCTTTTCAGAACCACTTTACTTTCTAGTGTTTATTTAAGGTAAACATTAATTCGTTTTTATGAAAGAGATGACATTATTTGTGTTTTCATTTGTAGCACATCAACATGCCTCGTAGGTCAATTACCGTAGATGAATTGATCCATAACTTGGTGGAATACTTTAATAAAGAAAAACAGAACAACGGACCCTTAACACCATTAACAGCAGTGCATGCAAGGGTTAGCGATGCTTTGAAAATTGATACCAAAACCATCTCTAATGCTTTACGACGACATCAAAATCAAGAAGAGAACAAGGAAAATGAACCTCAACGAAAAAGTCTAAAAACAAAAGACATGGATCAACAACAAAAAAGTGAAATTCGTAATACAATTTACAACATGTACATTAATCGTGAACATGTTACATTAGATACGCTTTTAACAAAAATGAACGAAAAAGGTATCGTTGAGTGTAAAAGGACAAGCCTCTATCACGTTTTGTTGGACATTGGATTTTCTTTCAAGCAAACAAACAATAGGAAAGCTCTTTGTGAAAAAACTTCAATAGCATCGTTGAGGGTAAAATTTTTGAGAAGTTACATCACTTATATGAAACAAGATATCTACAAGCAGTTTGTTTATCTCGACGAAACATGGATATTTGCAAAGGGAAGCAACAAAAGAATATGGCAAGATTCCAGTTCAAAATGCTTTAAGAATCTTGGTGGCGAAGGCAAACGTTATATAGTTTTACATGCTGGAACGGAAGATGGCTTTGTGGAGGGAGCAGACCTGATATTTTCTACCACAAATAAAAGCAGTGATTATCACGATTGTATGAATGCCGAAAACTTTGTTAAATGGTTAAAAAATCAACTTTTGCCAAACTTAACAAGGCCATCTGTAATCGTTATGGATAATGCTCCTTACCATTCACAAATTGTCAATCGCCAACCAACCACAAAAAGAAGAAATTGCAGAGTGGCTTAGGGGAAGAAAAATTCCTTATGAAAAAGAAGCATTTAAAACGGAATTACTACATTTAGCAAAGCTACATAAGGAAGAGAAACAATATTTGGTCGACAATATTATTAGGGAACATGGACATGAAATTTTACGCTTGCCTCCTTACCACTGTCAATTTAACCCAATAGAAATGGTATGGGGAATAAGCAAAACGAATTATGACAAAAACATTGGAAGAGATGGTTATGGGGATGATAATGTCAAACAGATGTGGAAAGAAGCGTTAGAAACAGTTTCACCTTCAGTTTGGTTAAAAACGATTAAGCATACAGAAGCCGAAATTCTAAAGTCTTGGGAGCAAGAAAAAGTTTACGATGTCCAAGTGAATCCTATTATTATAAATCCAAACGATGACTCAGACACAGAAGATGAAGTGTAGTGAACATTTAATTTCTTGTTTTTAATTGAATTCTTAACGCAAACAAATAGTTTTCTCCAAAAACTTAATAATAATCTATTTAATTATGTTATTGTACATTAACATTATATTTATAAAAATAAATTATTTTCAACACAGTCATGGACAAATTGTCATATTTTCTTACATAATGGTGTGCACTGAATAAGTAAGAAACACTTGGTTATAATGCGTTTAGTGTGTTTAAAAGGATACTTCGAATAAGTTTATAAAATGTACTATAATTCAATTACATTAAATACACAAACAATGTAAACACCGATGATTGAAATTATGCTTCCGTATTTTGGAATTTGAATGTTTTCTCAAAGCATATCTAATCATTAGCAGAATTTCTAAAAATTCAATCTTTATAAATAAATCAAATAAATAATCATTAACTCACAAATTTGTTAGTAGAATATTTTGCCGTTATAGATCGGAAAAGCAGTGCAGTATTCGGGACCGTTGGACCAGTGATATTTAAGTACATAGTATCTAATACTTTGATCTTTACTTCTTTACACCGTTTATATGCACCCGAAGCCGTCAAATATTTAGAACCACCACTTTTATGTAGAAAACTATTGGAACAATTACTTCCTTTCTTTGGAAGAGTTCATTGGTCTTAACCTACAAAGTAATATTCACAACATTTTTGCAACATTTTAGAATAACTTACGAAAATACATCTACTACGTTTTAAGTTTTCTTGAAAATAATATGCTTTTACATGCGTAGAACGATACGTAAATTAAATTAAACTTTTATTTGCAAACAACATTATGAGTATTATGACACGTAAATTTGACATTTACGTTAAGTTGGTATCAATACTGTACGTACCAGAGAACGAAATTTATTGTTGATGTTATCCTTGTCAGTTACTTGAGTTAATAAGAGACATACAAAATCACACTCTTGGAATAATACGTTAGCTACTAATGTACACATTGTATTCAATATGTAGAAAAGGATGATCATACACAAGTGCGCGTTTGATTCATCGATCAATCGGGATAAGTCAAACGAATGAACTATACATTAAATTGTACCCATTCTGATAGATACAGTGTAAAATACTAATTTAACATGTGATGGTTTTTAAATACGAGTTACCTTGAGTTATTATGGTAAAAACCTTTTATAGTGGTGTTAGTTTATAAGAGTTCGAGATTTGTTTGCCGTTAAGTTTAATACGAGACCTATAGATACCATCTACAAATACTACTTATACAAAAACATGTATGTACAAAAATTAGGAGACCAATTAAGACCATTCTAAAGGAATGACATGAGAAAGACTGCTGGTCAAAGGAAAGCCAACGCCTCCCAAGAAAGCTTTCCAACGAAAATCTACTGAAATTCGGCAAGAAGGACTTTTACTAACGAGACATTGTCGAATGAACAGCTAAGTACCTTCATAGAATGGACCCGATGTATAAGGGTTTGTGAGTGGGAAGAGAACACCACACTTCATATATTGCGTCTAACAACATCTTAAGATTGATGGGTTCCATATCGTTGGAAAAATTGTTTCTCTAAATGGGGTAAAACGCAACAGTTGAAATGAAACTCACTCAGCCTTCCCCATGATTCATTTAATACGACAATTGTTGAAAAAGTAACGTTGAAAAATTATTTGTTGAAGTTAAATAAATTACATTAAAAATACGACATGTTTCGACATTACGTCATCTTCAGGCTAGAATACATATTATGAGTCTAAATCACTAACTAAGTTGGTTAACAATACTTACTACGATTAATTAGCAGTGCAGGTAAAAATATGATATGAGGGCGAACGAAGTGAAACGAAAAATTACTTAAATATTAAAAAGATCCATCCCCCAACGGCAACACTAGAAGGTAAGATTAGATTAGCAATACTGACCAAATTTACCACTTACGCCACAATTGTTTGATGGGAAATTGGAGAGCGAAAGTTAGAATTCCTATAAGTTAAAATTTACAAAGAACCATGCTAAAAAACTTGGAAATTAGGATAAGAAATAAACACCTGTTGCGATACTTACGGGAGTTTGATTTTTCCCGTAAGTATCGCAACAGGTGTTTATTTCTTATCCTAATTTCCAAGTTTTTTAGCATGGTTCTTTGTAAATTTTAACTTATAGGAATTCTAACTTTCGCTCTCCAATTTCCCATCAAACAATTGTGGCGTAAGTGGTAAATTTGGTCAGTATTGCTAATCTAATCTTACCTTCTAGTGTTGCCGTTGGGGGATGGATCTTTTTAATATTTAAGTAATTTTTCGTTTCACTTCGTTCGCCCTCATATCATATTTTTACCTGCACTGCTAATTAATCGTAGTAAGTATTGTTAACCAACTTAGTTAGTGATTTAGACTCATAATATGTATTCTAGCCTGAAGATGACGTAATGTCGAAACATGTCGTATTTTTAATGTAATTTATTTAACTTCAACAAATAATTTTTCAACGTTACTTTTTCAACAATTGTCGTATTAAATGAATCATGGGGAAGGCTGAGTGAGTTTCATTTCAACTGTAACATCTTAAGACGCAGGTCCGTTTGCGAAAGATATTTAGAGCATGTCTCCCTTAGAAGGACTCTAAAGGTTTTTGAGGGCAGACTCTGAGAGAGTAAATTTAAAACTGGAGGGTACAATAGACCCCTTGTCCACACTCTACAGTACCACCCCTAAGAGAAATAGTAATTTGAAGTTTTGTTTCATTTTTAGAGAGCATTAAGTTTCACTGCTCACAATAATTATATACATACAGTGTGTTTCATAAATACCTATACCGACAAACTTTTAGGAGTGGTAGGGAACATTGAGTTGCCTCCAAAATGTTGTTTTAATGTAATTCATTGGGTTGGTAACTTTAATACACATTGACCTAGTACAACTTTTAGTTATTCCAATATGTATTAAACAGAATAATTAAACCCTTAGATACGTTGAGAGAAATATCCTTATGCAGTAAATATGATGTAAGTTCTTTTGAGCTCACGTATGAAGTTCAAATCATGCGAGTTTGCGTGCGTGACTACCATGTGAACATCGCTGAAATTCTTATTAAAGTTTCGAAGTTACTAAACAACAAAAAATATACACCAAATCTCTGGATATTTCTCATCCGAAAAGCACAAAAAGGCATCTTTTAATTACATCCTTTGCGATTTTTCAACAATAAAAATAGTTGTATCTTAGTAGGAGGCCCTGGGGATTGCCAGCTGTCGCAGAAAGCCTCTGGAGATAAAGGATACACATGGCCCATAATGCTCTCTTGTGTAATATCATATCACCCACACATCACTTTGCACTAACAATACACATCGATATGTAGATGTAGAATAAAATGGCTTAATGTATATACACAAAACCGTTGCGAATTTTAACATGAGGGGACGAAGTTACCGGTCGAGGGGTTTTATGAAAAACTCACAAAGGATATTGCTGAATAGTCTGCCTTTCTATAATACATTGCTCTACTGTATACTTGTGAGAATCGGTTTTAATATTGGATTAAATGGAGAGTGTGGTTACTGACCTGAAATATACTGATATTTCATATTTTTTCTATTGACTTTTGTAGAAACAAAATTATTGGTGCATAATGTAAAGTGCTTTTTAATGGATATAAATAACGCTAAAGATTTAGAATATCAATTTTCATTGCTACCGTATTGTTTCTACTGAAATAAGGTGCCATTAATCATTATAGCTATGTTGCCATCTGTATAGAAATAAATTTCATTTAAGCACACATAGAGGTGTAAACATTCATTTAAACCATTGAATAAAGAAGTAGGATTTAAACGTAATCACTTTGTATCGTTTTTGCGACTTTTATTTATGTTTGGAAATTTTTTGTGCAAGTAGGTATAGTTACGCCAAAAGAGCGAACTCCTATACATTTAGGTATAATAAAATGCCTTAATTGCCACTGACGTTAAGTTAGTCGTAGGTAGATTAACTTGTGTTGTATTTACAGAAAGCACCTGGTATCTAACATCCACAGCAATAAAACAACTTAAATTTTACTTAAAATTAATAGAATATCGAAGTACAAAGAATAATAATAATAATAATAGGTCTTTATTCACATTCACAACGAAGTTCAGCATTTACCTGTTTATAATGGTACAGTAAGGTCAAAACATGAAATCTTTAAAATATATTTAGCTAGTTTCTGACGCTGCAACAGGTAAGAGCATGCATTATTTTTAAATGAACAAATATTTCGTTGCTTTACGGTTTGAGGAAATGAATTTGTAAAGGGTTGTAGCAACATATAAAACTTAATGCGCAAAGCTATGGGTTTTGTGTGATTTTCAGTGACATTTAGTAAGTCAGTGATGCTGATGTAATAAGGTCTAAAAACCAAATTGATATGGGAGGTAATACGTGTGCAAATCTGAAGCTTCATTTATGTGCCTTCTACCACTTCTACATACCTAGTGTTATATTTTCTATACTTCTGTTCCCTCGTTTATAATTTTATCATTTTAAAGTTGTTTGGAAGTCTTATGCAATGATTTATATTAAAATAACGCAATTTGAAATGTGAAAGTGGTAATACATATCTATTAAAAAATTAGATATGGGAAAATGTCTCGTTCTAAATACTTGAAAATGATTTCGTGTGTCTACTAGAATGGCAATTACACGCACATTACACATATATTTTGAAGAATAATCGTATATACTTTCTCCTAAATACGTTTTTTTAGGAAACGTTTGTTTCATTTTATTCACAAGAACGTATTAATTTGCACATATTTTGAAAACAAATGAATGTGATATTATATGTCGCTTCACATTATTATTACTAACAGTTCATCGAATTGGTATAATTTAAAAACTGTTGAACGTATGAACGCTTAAACACATTAAAAAAGATAGTGTCTGGTGTTCGTATAATTTTTGTTCGTCTGAATGGAATTTAGACCGAAAGGATGAAGCACACGCTATTGGCAAAGACTCACGATGCTAAAAAACTCGTGCAAAGAATTGTTTAAAAATACTAGTAATTAGATAACTTCGGTAATGTAAGTTTAGGTAAAATTAACTATAAAAAAACAGTAGGTACAGATTATTGCAGAATCATAGTACGGAAATGCGATATAAATGATCGTCAACCATGCGAAATTTCTACGTTTCGAAACTAATACAAATTTTCGTCAAGTTTCTATAATTTGATTAAAGTCATTGACCTCCTAGGCGTGCCTCGGTAATTTCCTCGAGCATTAGAAAATTGCATATGAATTTTTCTATGCATTTAGGTTAGATAAATATTTAGGCAAACTAAAAAAGTTAAACTAAGTGTATATTTTGGTTAAAATTGTGAAGTCATCTGCTTTTTTTTATTATAAACTGTTAAATGTGTCCGTTTTAGCCGTTAAATTCCGCATGAATTATATCTTACAGTGTTTTTCTTAGTTTTGGCAACGACATTGCATTGCATTTACTCGCATTTAGGTACTTATATTTATCTCGAAATCGGTTGAAATTGTTAATATTCAATTTAAACGTCAACACATCATTGAAACCACGAACTTACTGTATCCATCTTAATTAATATCTATACAAATATAATACAATGAAAAATCCCCTCATTTTGTATTGTTATAGTTAAGCACCTTCAACAATGGCTCTACATGTGGATGTGAAGCTATAATTTATCTCTCTCTTTCTTCTGTTCACTTTAGAAACTTCTTGAGGAAATCATCAGGAATGAGACAGTAATTTTCAACCCATTAAATGAATCGACTGAATTAATTATGGTTTTCTAGGTTTATTATACAATTTATTATGAAAAGAGTGTGTTGACATTATGTTCGATTTCTAGTAGTGGCCTAAAATAGTGCAGTAAATATAAACCCGGAAAA
Organism: Pyrocoelia pectoralis; assembly: GCA_036250285.1. Classification (NCBI taxonomy): domain Eukaryota; kingdom Metazoa; phylum Arthropoda; class Insecta; order Coleoptera; family Lampyridae; genus Pyrocoelia; species Pyrocoelia pectoralis. Next base: position 88,851,852 of record CM070074.1, on the reverse strand, counting down.
ATAAACTTATTCAGGGACAGCAATACACAAAAAGCATTAAATCCTCCATTTGTGGTCGTTATAAAATTAAAGCTGCCACCTAATTGAGGAATTCTAAGCATAGTTTTTGTTACTCGAGTTACTCAATCACGGTACGCTCTATACGTGAAACTTGGAAGCGATCTATTTCTGATCATCCGACTATTTCAGTCCGATTATTCTTAAAGATCTCAATGTGGTTTGGTACCTATTTGTACTGAGAGAAGCTCCCCAAACATGTCCGTGAAGTTAGCCCCTCAGATTCCGAATTTGTATTCAATTTGTTGCTTACCAATTAGTATCTAATTTCTCGAAACAGGGTTGGAAAAAAAACCCTCCCGGGTTTCTTAAACCCAACAAATCACCTGTATCAATAATCAGTCGAAATTACAACTCTATCTCTAATTCATTAATTGTTCAATTGAATCAATCTCTGAATTCGTTCTAGGTCACCAATAACCTCCTTTTTGCTCACCTTTTATTTTTATTTATTTTATTTTAGTTTATTCTTTAATATAGTTATGTATAATACAAAAATTATTATTTAGTTATTTTTAGTTACACTGCTATGTACAATTGTGTACCAAAATATATCACAAACAACATATCACTACATTAATAAATTACACCTAATTGTGTGCTGTGTCGCTGTTGCAGCTACAAGATGTAACGGCTTCAAAATTGCACCAGTCAACAAAGCAAACAACAAGGTACAACTTTTTCCAAACTAACACCTCAGGTCCGCAATATCATTATAAAACGAAACTTACACAGTTCACGCCAACAAAACACGAATTACAATGAACACAAAGATACACTCACACAAAAACTTTCAGTATAGGTACACAAACAGATTAAGGCTGTATAGGAAAGCGGCAAATAGAAAACGTCATAACGTAATTTAAATACAATGGAAAACTCTTTTATAGATCACTAACATAACAAAATACAGAACAAAAATACTATTACCTACATTAGAATCTCTGGAGCACTACCGGTCCGATTTGTGAGCCAAAAACATCATGTCCGGAACGGAAATAGACGTACACAACACATAGTACCAATGAATGATACAGAAAACACTTTAGAACACATCACCAACTCAATCAGACACCTACACAACTGGAAAAGTTCAGGCATAGATAACATACATAATTTTTGCTGTAATTGTTTCACCTGCAGACACATACACCTCGCACAGCACTTCATAACAATAGTAGACGCACCACACACTACCCCATCAAGGGAATCACTTCCAAAAGAAAACAATACACACGTGACACGATCCCTCTAAATATCGACCCATTAGAACATATGCCTTCCCACTATAGTATAATATTCTAACATCATACATTACCTACACACAGTGGCGGATTAACCATTAAGCACAATAAGCACGTGCTTAGGGCACCAGGGATAAAGGGGCACCTGAGAATGTTGTGTAACAGGCCTCAGATCGTAGACAGTGACTCTCATCACTAGAGGGCTGATTAATATGCACATAAAAAGTCACGTATATGCGCATATATATGCACCAAATATGTTAAAGATATGCAGTCAGTTTGTTAAAATATGCAACATTATATGCAAAATATGCGTACCAAGAAATAATAAACAACCTGTATTAAACAAAAACTGTTATGTGAAAAAGGTTCTTAATGAAATTAAAAAATTAAGTAATTAAAATAATAATAATGTATATGTGTAATATTAACTACAAATAATCTTACGATCAGTTGGAGAATTAAACATATTATTCTGATCATCGCTTTCTGCCTATACCATAATTTACAATAAGGTTTTTTCCAAATTGTTTAAATTAAATCCTTGTCGCGTATCAGATAAAATACATCCCCGTTCGATCAAGTGGATGTAGGGACGCGACTGAAAAATATCGGTAAGAAATGCAAGGCAGCTCCATCTAAATCTCGATATGACTGAATGCTACGCGCGAAATTATAGCAGTGACGCTTCTCTTACCTTCCACAGGAATTTTTAAAGGTTTTCTTTTTTAGATTTTAATATTTTATTTAAAAAGTTTCATTTACTGTGCTCGTTTGAGGAGATGAGAGAATTTTTTTTTAAGTAAAATGTCAGATTTATTTAGAAATGCACAAGTTATGCAATAATATACACATTTTACAAAAATATGAACATTGCTGCAAATATATGCAAAATATGCAAAATTAAATTGGTGTCATATAACTCGCATTAATGTGATTCACCTAGATACGGAAGGGTACTTTTACAGCATCAATATTCAACAATATGCATTTTGCATATAATCCGCCCTCTACTCATCACCATACAACTTCTTCTGTGTTTTGTCATTAGTGTGTATTTTTGTGTTGGCGGTTTTAACATTCGCACTCTCTATCAGGTGTGCTATTATTAGAACATTTTAATAACCTACAATTTATATCGGGTCTACCAGAAAGTTCTGTCCGTTTATGGAATAAAACAAAATTAAATTTTCTTACCATCAATAAACTTTATTGAATAATTGCCATTATTATTATGTTTTAATTAAAATGTTTCAAACTTGTTGTAATAGAAGCGGAGATAACTTTCCGGTACACCTAATATATTTACTCGCAAATTGCCACGGAATATTTCTCATTTCTTTTAGAACGAGATGAAACGTGTTCAGTTAAGTGGTGCGCAAAAACGAAAACTGTCCAAAGAGAAACAGACATAGACTTTAGACATAGTCTCCAAAACGGTAATTTATTAATATCTGCAGTGGGGCACCAATGTTTTTAAGTGCTTAGGGCACCTGAAGGTGTTAATCCGGCCCTGCCTACACATGAAATATACACATACTGCACTAATAACAACATATTATTTGGCAACACTATCAAAGATATGTTAACACGTATGCTACACCTATCCTTACTTATTGGAGTTCGGAATAATAAGGTGGACCAATACAGATTTAGACCAGGTAGAGAGAAACACACACGTACATGACTCACAGTTAAGACTTCCTCGTTCACAAGGAGGTAGAGGCTTAACAGATATAACCTTCTTACACATGCAGACAAATCTTATCGCAATTTAAGAACAATCGGTTCAAGTTGAACCAGTAACTGAGTTTAGCAAGGATGTCACAAGCCAGTCTTTCAACATCATCCAAGGTTTTACCGGAGCAGCGCAAGAAGAAAGTGCGAAGGTAGAAAGAATTCCAGAACATTTGAAAAAATGTAATAAATCCAAAATAGATATCGTTTCTTCTACTTCTACTAGTCCTACTCCCACCAGTGATCATGGACAGGATGCAAGAATACGTTCATCACCATTTCATAATTCATCCACACGTAAACCTAAAGGTAGACGTCAAGCTCAACAGAATGTAGACATTGTTACATTGCTCGACGATACCTATATTGATATTGAGAAAATCTGGTCTAATACCAGTAATGACCCTATAACAGCAGTTTCAATACATATCTACTGGTACAAATTAATTCTTATTTGACGCAATTGACCGAGGATCCGAGAAGAAGACAGCTCAGGGTTTTGTCAAGAATTTGTGGAATAGGGAATGCAGAGGATAGCTGAACACTGAACAATACAACAAAGAAGTGTTTTGTATAGTAAAAGACAATCAAAATAAAATGAAGAGAAATATTGAAGAAAGTAACCCTCAATTGATCACATTATCACATAATTATTACAATTTTAACCCTTCCCTATATTTTGAGACATTCGTGAAGTTAACTGCCAGAATAAAAATAAAGTGAAAATTGTTACATGATGTCACTTACTAACATTTAAAAAAATATTGTTCGTCAATGTGGCCCGAGAAGTTAGCCACACCATAGTTTTTTTTTTAATTAAGAGAGACCGATTGATTACAAATTCTGGCAACTTCATTACAAGCACAAAACATCCTACAAGTTCTTACAAATGACTGACTAATTAATGACGTTACTAAAATTTTGATATTGCAAGCCTAAAATAAATTCGAAAACTCACTTACAAATTTAGATCTTTAGCTTATTAATAACTTACTAATTAGTATTAAGGAACAAATTGAATACTTATTTCGGAATTTGAGAGGCTAAATTCATGTCTAGTATATCCCCCAAAAGTCATTATTATTATCTATTATAATAAAACTTAGGGAGGTTCTTTGCTTTTCTTTGTACGTAATAGGTATAAGTATAACTACATTATATTACACGTTTTATGTCTTATTCTCCTTTTTCGAATTGTCGAAATCGAAAGTTGAAAGGTTTATGGGCAGCACAGACCGTTCATACAGTTTTCTTATGTTAATTTTTGATTACGTGCTTAAACATTATTAAAGGAACTAAACTTACGTTGAACATGTATAATCGATACTTTTATGCTGCTTCAATCATAGTCGTATCGAAGGGGTTAAGAAGGGCGAGCGTTTCTGAATTTATAATACGATCACGAACAAAATCAAAAAATGTCACCACTATACAATTATGAAGAAATATGGTTTACATTTCTCTTTTTAATTGTTTGTATTTTGGAAAGATATTTGTTAATTTTGTTCATCCATGAACGTCTTGTAACTGCCACTTTAAAGAATGCCGTTTGCAAAAACGGCACGTGTTCGCAGTAAAAACACACGTGCACAACCCACACCCTCTTGACGTGTGTATATATATATAATTATACGTCGAAGACACATGGCGACAATTTGTGAGACATTCCATCCACACGAATCTGTTGGTAACGTACCAGTTATTAGAATAAAAAAAATAATTAATCATCTTTTTTCTTACAAAGTACCTAGTCAATTGCTGTGTCCGTGTATCCGGCCACACATCCTCCGGTTCTTCGGACCGTTGATGTTTGAAAAACCACACGCTTCGAGGATTCCTCAATTAATATACACCTCCACTTACTCAACAATTTAAATATGAATATCCGACTTGATCAACTTCTTTTTTTTAAATCAAACATTCATTTTCACAGGTCTAATAATTTCCTTATTACTCCGACAGGTCAATAAATCTTTCAACATCTTTGTGAAACGTAAAAGTTCCCACGTTTCGGACTCGTCACACTGGATTTTGATTGCTTTTATGTAACTGTACTAAATTTGTTATTATCTAGTAAACGGTGAATTTCAGTTCAAATTTAATCTTAAATAATACTGTTTTTTTCCGTATCCGATCAATGAATTTTTAATTCATTGAAGAGTTAATCTAAATATACGTAGTAAATAGTTTTGCTTTAGCTCACTTTTAAGGTTTTAAATTAACCGGATGTGGGAAATGTAAAAATTCAATCGATCGCCGAAATCTTACCACAGTGGACGTTTATTTATAGCCTTTTTCCCTTTGACGCCCAAATGTTACCAATTTTATTTCGCAATTAGTTTTTGATAGAAAAATAAACTAGACGAAATAGTACAATGGGCGATCTAGCCTTTGGGAATTTTCATCTCCTTAGGGTGAATAGCTGTGGAAACTTGAACACTTGACATAACCGCCCCCCCCTTAACTATAATAGTATAAATACATAAACATCCCCCTGTTTCTATGACGCATAACCACAGAGACCATCAGCATTACTAGATATTATAAAACCTCCCTCACGTTAATGCGCTTAGGATTGTGATAATATTCCCTTTATGTAATTAAATGACGGTATTTTATCTAGAAAACTAGACATGTGCTAAGTGTTCCCAAAGAAGGAATCGATTCATTTCGTTTTGGTATTTTTTTTTTAATTCTTTTTGTTGTAAAGGAGGATGTGATACTTAACGCACATGGGTTAAGGTATCTTTTTCAAACGGATCTAAGGTTCTTGCTTATTGTACATCCGTGATTTACGCTATTTCCGGTTTGTTACCGGATATACGAGGGATTTTCCCCACCTTTCCTTATAATGTTACAATTACGCAATGGGGATGAAAGCGTAACGTAACCGGGTTTCATTAACATTGAACATAATTTTTATGCGATCCATACATACATTTTGGCATATTATTATAGGACAATCGCCGAATTTTATTACAGACTAATACCTAAGGGTGAAAACCATTCATTAAAGACAGCTGTGGGCTTCCCCTGAACATATTGCAGATATACAAGGTGCACCTGGACTTATTTTTATTGTGTGTTTGAGAATCAAGGAGCGTTTTCCCTATGAAAAATTCTATAAACGCAATTGCATACGAAATGTATAAATTAGTCACTACCTGATTCTTATTTGGGCCAATTACAGCGAATCCTTTGTTACTTTCGGTTAAAAGTAGCTTTGCTTGGTTGCAGATCATGATTAATCGCAACAGTTGATTGTTTATTGTATTTTCCAGGGCTTCGCAAAATGATTATTCTACCTACATTTGTTAAAATAAGGAGGAGAAACTCTCGTGTGTTGGTCAAGATCCAAGTCCTATCCATTCTTCTTTGTGGAATAATACAAATTTAAAATTATTAACTATTTTAGACAAGGTATATTGCAAACCTATAACTAAGTTTAATCTTATCACATTATACTAATTGCAGGCGCCTTTCATTTAATTTAGTTTTTGATTCGTCCATTTATTGTCGTATTTTGTTTTACATTGTGAAGATTTTATCCATCTTTGTCATTGGACATTGGACGACTACCATTCTCGATTCAGAAGCTGATCCGTTCAATTTTGATTATTATATTGGATACATTGTCTGCAGGTGATGTTTTAATTCTATTTTTTCTTTTTCTGGAGTCAATTGACAAATCCTTTACATGCCTTTTTTTATTAATCAGAATGTACAAGTTGGAACTTGCGTGGTGGATAAAAGCTTGATAGGTATGTAAATTACGTAGGAGGATGATACCTAGGTCCACCCTTTGTACTACCCCCTACCGGACACACCGAGCCACAGAATGTACTGGTCACCCATTCAAGTACTGACCAAGAGCGCGAGTTGCTTAACTGTCAATACTTGCATGGATTGTGACCATACATTTTACCGTAAGTACTGCCGGCCGCTTGATAGGTATTTGTAGTTTCATAAGCAATATAAAACATTTTATTATTAATTAATCAGAGAATGTTTATGAAATCTGGCTAAATTGTAGTAGATATTTATAGCGAAAGGTATCCTGACGAATTTAGGCAGATGTCCCCGGCGCCCTTATTTATTTCTCTGTAGAGGGGGTGAATCGGATGCACCTTTTGTAGACATAGGTATAACCATTGAGAATTGAAAATAATGTTTATTTAAGAAAATCTATTTGTTAAATAAAAATCGTGGTTATTTACTATCTTATCAAACAAGTATAAATTTCATTTATTTTCTAACCCATTTCGAAATTCAATATGCAAAATTGTAGGTATTTCGTATATTAAAATGCGAGCAATAGCTTACTTTTGACTTTATTTGCAGTTTCAAGATCAAGTTCACATGGAGGCGGCACAAATAATTTACCACCCCTATTATTTCACAATGTCCACGGTGATAACATAAGAATCTCGCGCGATGGAACAGTTGCAAGACGTGTTGAAAGTTTTTGCAAAGGGATAGCTTTCAGTTCACGTCCAGTTAAAGTTAACGAAAAGGTAAGTGTATCATAACAATTTGTGAATTTTGTTCATGTGTATATTATTTTAGGTCTGCATCAAATTTCTCGAAATATCTAATAATTGGAGTGGAGTCATACGTTTTGGTTTCACTTACAACGATCCAAGTACTCTTAGATATGGTCTTCCTAAGTATGCTTGTCCAGATCTTACAAACAAGTCGGGATATTGGGCGAAGGCACTTGCTGAACGATTTTGTAGTCAAAATACTCTTCTTTTTTACTATGTGACATCAGCCGGCGATGTGCATTTCGGCATTAATGGTGAAGAAAAGGGCATATTCTTTGGAGGTGTCGAAACTAGGGGACCTCTTTGGGCACTGATTGACGTTTATGGCAACTCCACAGCTATCGAATTTGTGGACATTCGTCACCAATTAAACAATAATCGTCGCAATCTTGCGCTCAACAGCTGTGACACTACTCCCGAAGAAATTGATCGCATCGTATATCCTATGCAAGGTCTTAATATCCATCGGGATGAAGAAGTCAACTTACCACCTTTACGCTATCATCCTTCGTCAAACTTTGCACCCGTCTCTCTCCATCGCACTAGGGGCCGTAATGTGAGATTTAATAGTAATCGCAGCATCGCTTCTAGAATTGATACAGAATTTTGTCAAGGGTACGTTTTTACACCGCGACCGCTTAATCTAGGAGAACGAATTGTTATACAAATCATATCGACGGAACCAATGTTCGAAGGTTACTTAGGTTTGGGATTAACCTCGTGCGATCCCGCTAATCTACAATCCTCCGATCTACCCGACGATTCCAACTTTCTACTGGATCGTCCAGAATATTGGGTCATTAGTAAAGATTTCGCTCGGCATTTAAATCGCGGAGACGAAATCAGTTTTTGGATAGCCCCTAATGGTGAAGTACAAATTAGTAAGAATGGCGGAAGCTCTTCCGTAGTTATACATGTTGATCAAACCCTACGTCTATGGGCGTTCTTCGATATCTACGGTTCAACGCAACGTATACGTGTACTCAGCAGCCCACCGTCTCCTGTTCGTAACACGGAACGACGCATAGTAACATCGGATTCGGTGAATGGAATCGCGGTTTTATCCGTAATTTTGCCATCAAACCATACAAATGTCATTAGTCCACCAGCAGTGTCTGCAAATGCTCATCATTCATCACAAAATTCTGTTCATAGTCAAAATAATAATAATCACGCTAGTCATTGCTTGGTTGCACCTGTACCACAATCATCTTCGCAACCACACGCATCCATTGTTGCACCTATACCGACCGGAACAATGTTGTCGGGTTATAGCAACACTTACATTGAGGTAAACTTACATTCTTGTAATTTAAAGCAGTTTATACGCAACATTTTTTTTTACAGCCAATTTCTGCGAATAGTGCATATTCAACACTGCAAGCTCGAGCTGATCATGAACGATTAGGAATTGGTGGTGCCGGTACGGAGTGTACAATTTGTTACGAACATCCAATAGATTCAGTGTTATACATGTGCGGACACATGTGCATGTGCTATGAATGTGCTTTGCAACAGTGGCGAGGAAAAGGTGGTGGACACTGTCCCTTGTGCAGAGCGATAATCAGAGATGTTATACGCACTTATAAATCATGAGTTCGATAGAATAATGCCTAAATATTTCTTTGCTGGGATATTATTGTGCATTTCCAACAATGTGTTTCGTTAATGGAATGAATGTAATATTTTTTTAAATGAATGTTTCCAAGTTTTGTAAAATGTTAGAGCGAAAAGCATGTTTCACTTGTTACGCATCATCAATTTTGGTTTTTTTTTTTAAAAAAAAAGAGAAAAACTAAAACCTCATATAACTGACGTTATTAAGAAGTGCTTCCACTTTACGATTACTGCCTACAAAGAGATAGTTTAGTATGCGTTACAATAGTTAAAGACTGATACGGTTTGTTTGTTGTAACTTCTGTAACGACTCACCTGTTAATTACTTGTATAAGTTTATCATTGATCGAAGTTTACATTTACCAAAGAAGCCACTAAAGTGTATTTTAAGGAGTAACTACTCCAATATGGTGAAAAAAGTTAGTCAACAATACTGAAATAGTCAACTGCCATGGCAGTTTAAACAATTATTTATTTAATTTATCGTAATTTTTTTAATTGTTAGTATATTTTAAGTGACAAAAATGGGCATTCGATGATTAGGCTAGGCCATGTTAACATTCCTTAAATCTGTTATAATGCCAGTGTTTTTTGTTTAATTTTTAGGATTGGTCATTCATAATACTAATTAGCCCCAATTGTAATCGCTCAATTATTTTACGCTCAATTTTCTTTTACACTTTTGGGTAAGAGGATTACAAGGTGGGAGCTTGAAAGAATTATAGTTTCTAGTCATAAGAATGTACTGATACTAGAATCGTATTTAGTTTGCTACAAATTCTTGATGTAAATAAATAAAGATGTTATATATTGTCTCATAAATTTTGTTTCATTACATAGATTTTCCACCAAGCTGTAAGTTTGACGAAAACTTAGAAATTAAAATTACCAGTTGCAGAGATAAATGTTGCAGGTTTCTTTAATTTTACCTGAAGTCATGTATATTGCGATCATATAAGTATATTGCGAAAGTTATCAGAGAATTTTCAAACCTTACGGCATTTTTAGTACATGTATGCAACCAACATTACAGCAGTTACGCTGATTCCTATGGCGTTGACTCTCTTTAAATTTAATGCTCTATACCCAAACTAATTTCTCTTGGTGAAAAGTTAGTAGACATGGATACAAATAAAACGCCGTTTTTTGTTTGTTTCTAAATTCCAAATGGCGCCCAATATAGCAATTCTCCAAGTTTTTTCATTATATCAAAGGGTATTTTTAATTGTTTGATCTTTCCAGGTTAGTTTGTTATCTAAATACTTGGCTGTTGTGGTATGTGTGTGCCATTAAGGTTTACTGTCGAGCATGGGTCTTTTCTAAGCGTAAAGGTGACGTGCACAGACTTTCTGCGTTTCCCTAACCATATTTGCAGTTCATTTAAATGATTTCTCAGATAATTGGCGGCTGCTATTTGTGGGTCTTAGTTCCGGGTTTCGGCATAAGTAAGATTTCTGCTGTTTTAAGTTGTTTAGGCAAGTAGTTAACACGTAAGATTGCGTTAAATATGTACAACATTGCCATTGGAAGTGTAACTCCTTTCCTTGGGAGTTCTTTTATCATTTTTGGTATTAGTATATCCTAGTGCTGGCAAAAATTTCGAACGAATCGATTAATCGATTCGTTCGAACACGATTAATGAACGATTTCCATAGGCACAGAAATCGATTAATCGCGATTTTCGATTAATCGCGATTTTCGATTAATCGCGATTTTCGATTAATCGCGATTCTCGATTAATCGAGATTTTCGATTTCGATTAAATAATTAAATATATTCAAGTGGAAATTTTAGAATGTTTTATACGGCCGTAGGGTGTAGACCCAATAAAGATTCAATAGTTCAAAGAGTTTTAAAGGCGGCGTCGGCGCTATGTAGTGACAAAGTACTGGCAAAAATGTCGAACGAATCGATTAATCGATTCGTTCGAACACGATTAGTGAACGATTTCCATAGACACAGAAATCGATTAATCGCGATTTTCGATTAATCGCGATTTCGATTAATCGCGATTTTCGATTAATCGCAATTTTCGATTAATTGCGATTTCGATTAATCGCGATTTTCGATTAATCGCGATTTTGGACTAATCTGCGATTAATCGATTTTTTCGATTTTCGATTTTTCCAGAAATCGATTAATCGATTTCCGATTTTCACAATTTTTGCCAGCACTAGTATATCCATCCTTGGTGGTTTTTTGATATTTAACTGGACGATTTCTTCTCGAACTTCTCTTTGAGTAAATATTGGGATCGGTCGAATGTTCTCCGATGGTTTCCTGCATCGCATGGGCTTGGTAGAATCTTGTAGAGAATGTTACACAGACGACGAGGCGGCACAACACATACTTTGTGCGTGTCCCGCACTTGTCCAACTGAGACGATCCATCCATGGGGGTATCCTGGCCAGACGTGGCTACGATTAGAGCCGCTTCTCCTTCCAGCATCCTCAGGTTCATCTCACGTGTGGGATGGCTTGAGTGACGTTACGGGGTAGGACGACTCTAGTCAGAGTACATAGGGCCAACTTGTGGTCTAAGTACGCCTGGACTATGTCCACTCTCCTATCGTGATCCAGATTGTGGGGTGTAAACACTTTTACAAGATGTTCTATGATTCCATTCCATTTTCATTTCGTAAAGGTGGCACTGACATTTTGGGTTCCTTTATCAATTTTATCAGTCTCCATATACTGTTATTGTCAAATTTACTTAGACTGATAAGGTATATTGTTGGAATGAGTTGTCTTTTAAGTTGTTTTAGTTTTGCTTTAAGTTTATTACCTACTGGCGCGATTGTTGTTTGTTCCATCCGCTGGCATGTGGCTTCTTTGCCACAACTCTACGTTTTTCAGCTATATTAGGTAGATCTGTGAGTGCGTGATCACCTTGCGCCAGTGTCTTAAGATTTATCTTGAGGTTTGTTAGACGTTCGATCCATATTCGCTCCATTTTGTTCTTGCAAGATCCGAAATCTTACGCACATTCGTGGGCCAATAGGTCGAAGTTCCTGACGGTAGATACGATGAGTAGCGCTTTTTTAGTAGGTAACAGTTTATACCTACAGTTCTCTCCCTTTTTGTGGTATCATTCGTGATCCCCAGAGAGTGTGTTGCACTAGCGATAAATTCCCTAAAATTTTCTTTTTAATATTGTGTCGAGGTGGGCAGTACACTGATGCTACCGTTAACTTATAAGGAAAAATTATTGGAGTGAACAACTGTGGTAGAGTAGTTTCAAAATCTCGTGGCATCTCGAGTGCCACGATATTTTGAAACTAGGTACTCTATTAGGTCGTATATATGGCTCCACTGCACCGTTACTTACCATACAGATCACACAGATTAAGGTTCACCAGAGATCATGCTCATTGAACTATCGATGACTGGAAGAGAGCTTTGTTCACAGATATAACCAGTGTAAGATATTCAGACCGTCGTAATAGCGTATGGCGGAATCCTGAAGAAATGTTTCGTGCCATGACAATTTTGCAATATGATATACCAGAGACCTCCCCGCTTTTTACAGACTAGTGTTGCATTCGATTACACAGCCCACACCTGCCCAGTTCACAGTCGCACTCTCAAACACTCTTAAGCTTAACGCGCACTAGCCTGTCACGTTCCGTCACGACACGGACCGTCAAAAAAAGGTCAGGATTAAATACACTGAATTAAATCATGCAGCGCGCACTTGTCCGTCCCGTCGCCTTCCATAAGCTACGTGAGAACAATCCGTCGACGGCCGTCAACGTGACGGAACGTGACGGCTGACGGGCTAGTGCGCGTTAAGCTTGAAGCATCATTATGTGACTCCTAGTCCCATCCCAAAGATGGTGACGTGTGGTGGGCCGTCATGGGTGTCATCTCGATCCCGCAGATTTACTCAGCCTAAAATATAAAATGCAGATATTGTTAGACGAACTTTATAAGGTGGTCTCAACACTGATAACGTTGAAGCCTTGAAGGGATAAAAAAGATCGAGTTACCCACAATTGCGTTCGTGCCATATTCACATTTTAACAACTTTCATCTTTCGCACCATCAATGTTATAAATGGCTCCAACCCTTTCTTCCCTTTTGAGATGGACACGCTGTTCTCTCTTGGTTTCTTTTCTTCATTGTACCACCAACATTGAAAAGTAATAACCTCTTGCACACTGTTTAACGACATAGAAACGCGTAAGGTGGGCGTTTAGGAATTTCAAGGAGAACTGCAGCGATATAGTTACGCTGAACGTTATCCAGATTGCGTACCTAGGTCTTCATGCTAATTCCTTTATAAACGTGGAAAGCCGTTTAGGGAGGACGGATCGAAATCGCCAGAGGCCTGCTCAAAATGAAGAAGTTGTTGAAAGATAGCCTATAAACACTGAGCATTTACAATGTAAATAGACGTACAAATAACTTCGTCTAAAAGTTGTTCCCACTCCTAAGTCTCTCCAAAGAATTTATCACTGGTATAGAAGCAACAGCACGTCCTTTGTTAGCAACAATCGTTTTATTTCCGTAGAGTGTTGTCGTGCGAGGTTTAAATTATTTCTGTACTTTATAAATCTCAATATAAAACGTTTTTGTGTATTTTTAATTTTGTAAAATATCCAAGAATTTGTTTACCTACTATTCATGTTATTCCCGTAATTCTGTTACGAACATATTACATTTTGCAAATTCTTATAATTACCTGCTTCATTTACTTTTTTGTGGTGCAGATGTCCATGTCATCCAAAATCTAAAGTTTTCAATTTTGTAAACGATAAGGACCTTAACCTACAATTCCCCTCAAAGAGACGGACTTAAACAAATTAATAATAATATTACTCAATAGGATAATGGAAAATAATTCGTGTACTATTAGTAATAGTTACTAAAGTAAACTTAAGTACTGCCAAAAAACACACTGTTGATATGTGCGGCCATGTGGGTACTACAAACATACAACAAATATCGTTTCTCATTGTTTATTTTTAACTAATTCGAATTGATCTAAGTGGTACGTAAAAATCATGCAAAATTAATGCAATATGTACCTACACACATAGTCTAAATGATAAATACATCATCGCATGGGATTTGACGTTTAAGTTCTAATATGGCTATTTGCCAAATATTGAGAAACTATGTACATATTAATAATATTTTTAACTTTAGTCACTTTTATTACATGGCGGATGAATTGTTTATTTATGCTGTAGAAAATTCACCTAAAAACAAAAAAAATAATTTCCTCGAAATGACAATAATATAACAATTTCAATTTTTTTTGCAATAAATTTTTATCGATGATGTTGCAAATATTTCACGTATCAATGACCTTAAACGTGAAAACCGAAAACCAATAAAAACCCCACCGTCTACGCCTACATGAAGTATGGTTACTAGGTTAATCAGTCGTCTCGACGCCAGTTTAACTTAGTGACTTGGGGAAGTGGTTTACACCAATCAACACTATCGCTTATCAGGTACATTTCTATTCAATTTTCTCATTTGTCTAAACGTCACGTGATTCGCAAATTACCTACCAATAATTAAACTGAAACGGTATAATATCCCAAAACTAATTTAAGAAAATGTGCAGAAGTGTAGCAATTTCTACAAATTTTAGAAGTTATTTTTGTTAGCTATTTTAAGCAACATTTTCGTATCAAATGTAGGTATCTATTTATAATTTTGAAACATTTTTTTTATTAAGGTACGATTTTGCACATTTTTGTTTAAGGGCTATTTTTATAATGATAATGAATTATTGCCGAAATATACACTTAAAACACTTTAAAACCCTCATCTAAACCTTTTGTTAACATTAAATTCATTTTCAACTTCATATTAAAGACCGATTGCTGGAAAGGGGCACTTGACGCTTAAGAATATGGTAATTTTACGCATTAAAAACGTGAAAAGTAGTCTTCCAAGAAGAAAACAAAAACATCGTAACTCCAAGATTGAAAATAGGCAAAATGTGTAGGTAATAACGCCCTTTCAGAAAATTGAATTTTTGAAAAATTGGAGCGTATCATGTTATACACACAGAACAGCATTAAATTCCCTACAGAGACACGATTGGTGAAACGTATTTGTTTAAAATAATAACTAATAATCAAAATTATAACAATCTCGCTCTATTTGTATTACTTGTATACGGAGTGTCTTAGGGAAAACAGTCCACCCTAAAAATCTTTGTATAGGTACAAATTGTCTAGCCAAAAACGGTGAGACACATCAAATGACATACGTTTTTCTCGCTTCATCTCCCTACCTCCAGAGCTACTCCATGAAATTTTTCAAAATGGAATAAAAGGGGTAGAGTGATATCTTCATTCTCCACATGAATATGTTTTTGTTTTTCATTTTTATGGATTCGTTCTCGAGAAAGGATGAACGTTAACTTTGTTTTCTATAATTTGTATATCGATTAATATTTACCTACGTTATATTTCATAAGTGTAAAAGTTGTATTCGATTAAGTGACCTTTTAATCCACTTAAATCTATTATTACTCTAAAAGGGGCGATTCGTATTTGGTTCCAGTTTTAATTTCACCCGCTCGGGATGTTTGTACCCTTAAAAAAGTTTACGATCTTCTCCAGGTAATAATGTTTTTTCCTCACATAACCTGTGCCTTAAAGTGGCACAACATATATGGACACATTGGCTATGCTTCACGCTCATCTGTGCCTTTAAAACACTGCCCGCCCGTTAACAAACATGTTATAACTGTTATAAGATATAGGTAAGTATGTTTTCCTTGCCAAATTTCAATACATTTTCCTTCTTTGGTTGGATGGTATCAATAGTAGAGCCTTCAATTGCCTTTGACCAGGAGTGTAGTTGTTTCAATATTCTTCTTATCATCACTTTATGGTTTATATTTTTCTCCTCACCGTTTCATGTGCAATTACATGCCGTTTGGGGGTCTTATAAAAGGTATTTCTCAATCGTCTTTGGCTACCCAGTTGGGGGATGTCCGACTACTCCCATTATCTTTACTTTTTGTATTTTGGTAGCTGGCTAAGATTTTGGATGCACTTGACTCTTGTGTCTCCAATACCTTTACCGTAGGTGTGGATTGAACAGATGTCTGGAATACTGCTGCGTTTTGCCCCAGGCTGTAATAATAGTCGGCTTCCATCAGTATTTTATCGTTCCCTCACACGTCTCTTGTCAGTACGCTTAAGTACGGTGCAATTTCCTTCATTAGATTATTTCTTTTCTCAAAACATCTTTAACCTGCATGCAACGCCTTCGCCTTGGCCATCAAGTTAGGGCCAGTTGTATAAAGTCTAGTTGAGTTCAACCGGCGGTTAGTGTAAAATTGAGTCGCACAATTTAGAGCTGACGTTTGGCCTAGGGTTGATCTGACGATTTTAGTATAAAACCCGTATGGGTTGGTAAATGGGTGGTAAAACCGTCAGTCCAACCCTAGATCGGACGTCAACCCTAGTTTGCATGAACTCACTTTTACACTAACCACCCGTTGAACTCAACAAGACTTTTATACAACTGGCCCTAAGAGGTATGCCTACGTTTATAAGGCTCTCCATGGCAGCTGTTGGCATTGTTCTGTGTTCTGGCGACTTCTTGTTTTCTTCAAATGGCGTTTTGAATATCAATTGAATTTTGTAGTTGCGAGGTTTTCAGTAAATATAGCATATTTAAATATTTTTTAATCAGAGTTTAAAAAAAGTGTGGACGGCTTGTGGTAGGGATGTCAAAATTGGTGACGGCAGTATAATAACAGCTGAAGCTATTGGTGAAGTTCGAGTTCAAGTGTATAGTGGGTGGACTGGATTGATTTTTCCCAATGTTTTATATGTAAAAGGTCAACCCTTTTTCAATCAGTGCCGTTATGCAACGGGGACTAAAAGTAAGTTCTGATAAATTAGGTTGTCGAGGAAACTGTTGCGCAATTGGTTGCAGAAACCATTTTCAAGTAAATTTGAATCATTTTACACAGTCGTCCTTGATTTTGGATCGCATTTTAGTTTAATTTAATTAGATGTCAAAATAAGAAGCTCGCTGTACAATTCATTTTTCGTTTCAAGAGCTAGCAGATAAGGAATTTGTTGCTGGAAAATGCAACAACAATCCATTATTTACAGCCAGAAACAACGCAATGTTGTACAGAACGGCGCAAACAAAGACCAGTGGCATTTGGGAAGGTAATTTATCAAATTTCTAAAGCTGGTTCAGTTCTATACTTCACGAAATTAGCTAGAATGAAAACGGTTATCAGTACCAGAGCTTTAGTCGCAATGTAAATGTAAGTAAGACAAGTATAAGAAGAATCCTTCACAAATATCATGTACAATTATCACAAGAAATGAGTGAAATTTCTGTATATTTGCTATGGAAAACTTAATGAGAATAGAAACTTTTTGAATATCTTTTTATCTTGTGGTAATAGGTGAACGCACTTTTGTTACATACAATCTTTAAATGATAGGATTGACCTAAATTTACCTCTTGTTTATTTCGAATTTATTTGAGCAGCTCTGGTATAAATTTGTTTAAATTTTTAATTTAGCGACACCCAAGTAGGGTACTTGTTAGCTAACCGGTAATGCTATCGGATCAAAATCGAGACGAAAAGGTAGAACACTATAATGGAGAACAGACATGGTTTTCACTACGTTTTCCGTCTTGATTATTAAATGAGAGTGATTTTGACAAATTTGGTGATATCCCGAATATAGCGTGGCCCGTTTTGAATGACCTATACGTGGGGATATTATCCAAATAGTAAGAGATATAAGGGCGATTAAATAGAAAAAAAGGTAGGTCCTTTTTCTATGTCCATAAAATAATTCCTCTACATTTTCAGAAATCTGCTTTGTACAGTACATTTGTTAAACATTTGGATAATTAATTTGTTATTAGAAATAAAAGAACAAAATTTTTAGAAATGAAGTAATAAAATTGCCTTTACCGCTCACAAAAATTTGTATAGTTTCTGATTCTTATCATTTAGTAATCTTTTTTGCCGTATTTCCGTAGTAAGAATTTCAAAAAAATTCAAAAATTGCAAAGTTATCGTAATTCTCCAAAGAAAATGAATGTTTCCAACTAATAATTACAAAGGAGAATATCGGGAATATGGCACCTACATGGACAGAATGTTATAATTTTGTAATTGTGAGCCGTATTGTAGTGGCCGGACATATTTAACACATTATATGCTATACCTATGTTTGTTCTCAACAATTGCTGTTATCAATGTTTGAAGATTATGTTCTTTAGATGGAATTTTAAAAGTATTTGATTATTTAATTAAAACAATCTTTGACTCCGCCTAACGAATGAAAATTGTTTTGACAATTTAGAAAGAATTGCCCCGGGTATAGAATAACTTACTTTATGTTTTGTTGGTGACTAGTTAAGTATACTGTATAGTGTAATCATCATAATAAATACAGCTTTATAATTGTTTATAAGACCTTCAGTATATTTTCGCTGGTTTTTGTGTATGCTAAAACCAAGGCTTCTTGGTCTTCACTGTACATATTATTAAATTTATAACGTAAAGTATGCGTTATATTACTTATATTTAAGCAAAAAGGCTTAAACATTTGCCTTTCAATAGAATAACGATATTAATGTGTCTTTTACATAATTACATCCACACAAAATTATATTTTTGACAAACTTCCCCATACTGAGGAATTTTTGTTGGTGATATGTCGCGTATTGCCAATGATAATTAATAATAATTATTCCTTAACCGCGTAGGCAAATTATAAAAATTAAAAAACAAGATGATGGGTTCGTTGCTTTCACGTAAATATCTCTACTAATTTTAAATTGAAATCTACTCTCCGTCGATAATAATAATCCACGAGATATGACTGGGTGCATTCACACACGTTCCCCATAGTCATTACTCATTACGCATTAAAGAAGCTAAAAAAAGAATTACATATTAATTTTTACATAAACATGTTAACCGATGATATTTTTTGCGTCGGAAGATTTTTTTAATTTTCTTTTTCTTATTTTAGATATACGGGCTGTGTTTATTTGAATTGGAAACAAACACTTAAAAGCTTTTAAATTGCAATATGGCTGGACAGTATGGTAAATTGGTAAATAAACAATTCAATTCGCCAATTAATCTTTACTCGGAAAATAATATACGAGAAGTTCTGGGTAGAGAATCGCACATGTTATCCAATGGAGCAGTTGGGTATGTATTATCGTACGTATTGTAACATTTTCATATACAAAATGAACCATTTCGCCATAATGGAAAATGAAAATAATAAAGAAGAAGACAGATTTAGATAATAGTATTAAATTACGTCGATTTATTTAATTTTGAGTTTTGAGGTGATCGTTTTTGCTCTCTGATTCACGACGTTCATGAGAGTAGTGCCGGTTTTTAATAATTTCAGCATGGTCTAAATGTTTATTTCGACAAATGTATAATCAACATTACTTATTGATTGAGGAACACATACTTCATCTACGACAACCAACCTTGTAAGGAAATATAGAAAGAGCACCAATGGGATCCGAAGTAAAACGAGGCTTGAGAATGACAAGTGAGATCTTGCTGAAACGTTACGGTTTCAACGCTGACCCATATCAGCACCAATGAAATGTATCCCCCTGGGATGAGACAAAAGTTTGAATGAGTCCAGTAAACGGATATAAATATCAAATGTTTGAAATAAGAATCCCCCACGACAAGTCGAAACTTCATCCTACTGCACCATTTATGCAAGGAAATCAAACGTGAAAGGGCTTTGCATTCTACACGTCGATCCAGTTGTTATTAGCAATTTTCACAACTATCCCATTAAAAAGAAACTGAAAACATAAATACAAAAAATAGTTACATTTGAAACAAACAAACCGCAAAATATTCCAACTATTACGACCTCAGTTTACTACCTTAAATTAGCAAGCAAGTGAATAAATAGCAACGTAGCCATTTCTAAATAAAGTTTGATTTTCGAGAAGGTGCGTGTACGTCATAGACATTTTACCTAGTTACAATTGTTGTCAACAATATAATAACAATGGTAACTAAGAAAAATGCGTATTACGTACACGCATCTTCTCAAAAATCAAACTTTATAATAAAAAACTATACCACCATATATAACTATCAAAATAATTTTGGAAACTTGTCTTTTGAACTACTGCCAAAACTGTAATTCCCAAAATAGCGGACTAAAATCACAATTTGACTATATCCTGCATGTATATTGTAATTAAGCGTTCGTTTACACTGTCATAATCTTGCCTTTAAGTACCTAAATGAAGATTTTTGCCAAAAGCAAACAAATGTTTTTTTGTTATTCATTGATGGCTTTAATAAGATATCTGTAAAAACAAGGTCGAAAATATAAGGTTCGAGAAAAAGGTTATTTTTGAGCCAGTAACTTGTACTAAAATTAAGAATGTTAATAACGTTTATGCAATTTAATTTATGTCATCTAAAATATTGCACGTTGCATTAGGTACAGAGATATGTTTGGCTTACTATCAAAAAATTCACATATATGTAATTTGATTTATATTAGTGGGATAATCAAATGCTTTAATGGGTTCAAATACCAATTTTTATGGATTTAACTTAAAAAACGACGGATTTCCATACAAAAGCTTCATCTCCTATTTTACCCCCTTCGGGGACGGGTTGAATTTCGGAGAATCCTGAAACAGGTCTATCTTAATTTCTAACCGAAAGGCCATGTAAAGTCGGATTCACCGTATGCATCAATGCAGACGCTCGGTATGTCGTAACTAATAAATAATAATTCCTACTGTCAATTTTTGTGTAATCTGTCAATCCAGTTCGATCAGCTGCATTGAACTATACGCTAATCGCTATACGCATAGCGTACAGTTCAATGGATCGGCTGTTTTAACGCACGGACATACGTTTCATTGCTTGCACATAAAATAAACGGAACGACATACGTTTCTCAATTGCATTTTACTGATACTTTTATTTACAGAAACAGAAAACAATGTCACGTCGATTATCATACTGTATTGCAATGAGTCATACCTAAAACCCGGTGAATCCAACTATAGTTTGTCCCACGAGAGCTCGAGTGTGACTCATACCTAAAAACTATCCGAACGATATAAATTAAAACGTTTGTCTTAGTTGTCTTCTATAGGGCATTTTAATCTTCTAACCTCAAATGTACCAAAATATAAATTTAGTGTACTCTTATTTACCTGAACTATCCATGTTAACGGTAAATTTGATCCACCGCGATCGTGTTCGTTCTCAAAATATTTGAGTAAGTACGTTTATTAGCATAATCTGCGATTGACTTTTTAACGATTTATTGCTAAGCGACATTATAAAGCAAATATAGGTTAACAATAACAATCAATTTGACAGTTAACAGCTGACACTACGATACATACTCAACGTACGTTTATGTAATTTACAATGCCAATGTTAGAAGATATATTTTTTATATTCGCTCTCTTTTCCATTAGGTACTTTTTGTAAGTATGACAAAGACAACCTAATAATTTGCGTTAATTCACACACCAATAACTAATGAGTCACACTCGAGCTCTCGTGGGACAAACTATATACCAATTTTTATCGATTTAACTTAAAAAATGACGGATTTCCATACAAAATGTCATCCCATATTTTACCCCCTTAGGAGTTGAATTTCAAAAATCCGGTCTTATCTCTTGTCTACATCATAAAAGGAACATTTGTGCAGTATTTCAGCTATCTAGGTCCAAACTGTTTCCAGGCTGATGAGTCAGTGAATCAAGGCTGATTCACGTAGCCCGTTCGTTAGAAACTTTTTGACTTCCCACTATCTTAGCCTAATGAAATTTGGTATGAGAATGTAATCCACCATTCTGAATCTAACTAAAATATTTTCAAGATGGTGGCAGTTCCGGAAATACCGGAAGTAGCTACCAACTTCGTTATTTTAAATGAAACTCCCAAATATCCATTGCATTTTTGAATTTCTCGTTCCATTTTATGGTCACGTTATGTGAAGTGTTTTATGTCCAAAATTTACCGTTTCCGAGTTATTCCGGAAAATTCGAAAATTTGGACAGCTGCAAACTCTCGCGGAAATCGGTACTGTACCCTAACCGTTGCGTCAAGCATACCTATTAAACATTTTATGACACATCAGAATGTGAAAAAAAATTGCCTGGTTTGTATTTAAAATAAAGATGTTGATGCTCACGTCCGGTATTTCCGGAAGTGCTGCCATTAATATTTTTATTAGATTAAACACGGCATGTCGAATGTGCAAAATTTTAAATTTCTAGCTTTTGCAGTTCTTGATATACTTCTAATCGACGGTCACCGTGAGACACCCTGTATAGATTACGATCAAAAGACTTAGCGGTGTTTGATGTAATAATTTGCTTGTCACAATTTTAATTAAGTTTGGGTTCTCTACAGAACAAAGTAAAGAGGATTTAATTCATGTCTCATATTTATTAGACAGATTGAATCTCCAAAGACAAAATTCCTGTTTTTGGCGAAGAAAGTAATCAATGAACGAATATGTGACAATGAAAACCCCAAACGTTGCTGTTGAACTGATTATAAATGTATCTTTGCTCTAATTTTTTTCTCATTGCATATAAAAAAAACAAGATTACCGTAGAAGATTAGGGAGCTTATGGTGTAATGCTTGAGTTCTCCTGTTAATGAGAATTTTAATTGAAATTTCCGATAATTACCTAAACCATGCCGTAGATGTCATGGTATTTCTGAAAGATTACATTTAAAACGCAGTAGAGTACACGGAAAGTTTGTCTTGGTACGTATTTATAAAATACGCGTGTACTGCATACTTTTTTTTCTTTTAGATTTTTGAATCATCAACAAATGATCTAATTTCGCTTGTATTCATTAGAAACAAAGCAAAGTATTGAATCATATCTGTTTATCATGATTTAATCTTTGCCAATAATTTCCTTCAGTACCAAGAGAAGTAGGTTATCTTGATTAGTAGACCTATTTTTGGGAACCATCCAAAATGAAATTTCTTATAATTACAAGTAAGAACGGTTTAATGAATACACTTAGATGACTGTAACTTATAGTTATAATTATAATTGAGAGCCTAATGAACTTAATTTTAAACTCCGTGATTCAGATTTTTGCGCAAGTGCATTGAAGTAAATACAAATCATCAAACCTCTCCTTTAGATACTATTTATATACAACTTAAGTAGATTTTAAAAATTTATATGCAGATTGAACGACAGTCTTCGAAGTAACGAACCGATCACATTCAATTAAATTATAGTCACCCCTTAAAACAGTAAAAAAATGCGTGTAACCGAAAGTGAAAGGTGTTACATTAAATATTAAAATAATTTCAAATTATAATTTTTATATCAAATTACAGAATCAACTTCCATAATCCTGCGGTTAACAAACCGGCAAGTCTTCAGAATTCGGCAGTGTTACGTTTTCTCGAAGAAGAGGAAACAAGGAATAGGGGTGACTCGCCAAGTACGTAATATTGGATTTTATTTTTACCAATGATGTAGAGTATATACATCATTGATTTTTACTAACCAAAACTACTAATAAATAAGAATAAATGTCCTTCCAATATTATTCTTAGTTTTGTGAGTCACAACACTGATTCAGGTGGTTAAAGTATTTATAAGTATATTTTTCGCGGACATAATTAGTATCCCGGTGTACATGCGAATTCGCTTGTTTTACTGTATTTTTACAGGTAATTTTGAAAATAACAAGCGCTTGCGCATATTTGTAGAGTCAGTGAGCCCGTTTTGTTAATGTTAATCTTGATTTGCTTAATTTGTTTTACAATTCAGTTAGTTTTCTAAATGTGTGCGTGATTGTCTTCAGGTATTGCCAAAATTTCAATAACACTACTAATCCAACTAGGTAATCAATATTTACGAACTACAATGAGCTTTTGGGTAAATTTCAAATATTATATGCATGTGGTTAATTTGGCATTTGCTTACGGATTTTATGTCTTGCTTTCTTTATTTTTACAAATTCTTCGTGCCAAATGGCATTATAAATAGATTACCTACCTTTCTTTGGATTGTGTAATTGAAACATGTGAAATGTAAGAGATTTTAGTAGTAGGTAGATAAATGTGATTTTATTTGTTCTTTTAAGTAACTAATTTTGTATAAAAAAGTTTTCTTACCACCTAAACAAAAACTCTACAATCATAAAATCACTTGTATCCTTAAATAGAATGGTGTTTCACAATAGCAATGGTAGGTTACCAAATATGTCATTTAAAGTGTTAAAATATTACTCAGCCACAATAGCTAAATGATTAATGTACAACTTAAATGATGCAGATGCAAGTACCTTTTATACAACTGGCCCAGTTGTATAAAAAGTACTTTTGGCAGACGCTCAACTTTTCTGAATTATTGTTTGATCAATTAATGCAATCATGCCCTAAATTTAATAACAATAATGTATGCAGTAGGTTGTTCCATTAACCATGGTTAACTATTTTGCAAAAATTTGACATTTTTTATTAACACCCTTCATCTAAAATTAGGCATACCTAGTCATGTGCGTTTGTGATCTATGAATTACGCTCGCGTGCACGCAAATATAAATTTTTAATTTCATCATTGCTAGATATTTTTCAAATTTAAAAATATAGAAAAATGTCCTTGTCCTCGAAGAAATATTAACTATGCTAAACTTTTATAATTTTTCTATTTATTTTTTCATTTTGAAAAATCAATCGAGCCAGTTTATCACGCGTTTGTATACTGTAGGTAATTTGCCTTTTTAGCAGTATTGCATTTTGAGAACCATTTCCGCAGGTAAACAAAGGTACCTATTACTCTATCAAACTATCTTGACATCTTGCATTAGTCTCTATTATGCCATAATGATAGGAAACATAATAAAGAAAACTATCACAACATTCAAGAAATTCGATATGTTTGCCATTTTAAGTTAAATGGTAACAAAATTAACTTGTACCTCTCCTTTTCTGCATATTCATTTGCAGAATATAATATTAATTTATATTTACAGATCTGAAACGAGTGGCTTGGCCTCCACCACCCGACCGTGACGGGCAGCTTGAAGAAATATCTGCTGAGGAATTAGTAAGTTGCTTTACTTGCATGATTATTATGGCTCCAAGTACTTTGGTAACTATAAAACTGCATGTTATATTGTTATTAGTTTATATTTTCAAAACAATAGCAATTTCATGTAATGTGTAATTAATAATTGCATGGTAGAGAACTACAAAGCGAGAAAAGTAAGAGGGAAATGTGGCAACCTTCAGTAGGCATAAATAAAATTAGTTTGATTAGAATGTAAGACATTTTCGACGAACGACATTCAACTGATTTTACTTTTTTTTTTTAATTGCACTTAAGTATTATATTTCAGTAGTTAATATCATAAGAGTAGAGGAGCAATACTGAAATATAATATTTATGAAAGACTAAGTAATATTTTTTGTTTAATAGGGTAGGCCACAAATAACCTCACCTGGCTTACAGAATCATCAAGTCCAAAGTGCTAACTATCATCCAACGAGTCCTATACAACAAGGAACTCAATTTAATTACCAACGCCCTGAGCTTTCTAATCACTACCAACCTGTTTCATTCAATAAACCGACACAAGTTGCTCCTCCATCACCATCATACAAGCCCTCTTCTCCTAAATTAAACTCAAGCCCATTACAATACAGTCCTGTACAACCTATAAAACCGTGGGCACCTGTTTACTCACCTGTAAGTCCAAAGCCTCAACCAATGTACCCAACATCACCTCAGCACGATACTCAACAATATTACCAACCACCTGCACACGAATATCACTCCTTTCCCGATCATTCAGTTCAATCTCCTCAATATCAATATTCTCCTAATCGTCAGTTTGAAGCGACAACTGTTCAACCTCAGGTAGCGTACCCATATCACTAATAACCTAAATGTATGTATTTAATACATAAAGAAAAGTGAAACTGTACAGATTTTAATTCAAATACTTCACTCAGCAGCAGCACCAACATCAAAAACCTGCTACGTTACCGAGATACCATCAAACAGCTCCAGTGGTAGAACCACCACCTTCAACTATTATACTACGACCCCAAGCACCAGTTAGCCAAATTCCCGCACCTGTTTACAACTCTCAACCAGCCACGGCTACCTTCGGAGGTGAATATAAATTTTTACAACAAAAAAGGGATTAGTGCAGAAAAAGTCGTTTTTGTAGGAGGAAAAAATCTTCGTGGCGACCTTAAATGGCCACCACCAGAAACGAAAGCGCAAATGGAGGAAGACAATAGGAAACGTATAGAATTAGCGAGAGGTCCAGTATGTCGACCAAGAAAAGTAGCGAGAGATTACAGCGGTTTCTTTGCACAACATGCTCTTAACAGCACATATCCAAGATACAAGATACCACCTGGTACACAATTTTATGTTCGCGAATAATTTACCCCATAACACATTGAAAATGTTAATTTAGAAGCCATTTTTCAAAAAAACAAAGCACAAACACAAACCCGACTGTAAATGGCAAATAAATTAACATAAATTTTGTGTATGTTTTGTGATACTGATAATGCTATTAAAATTAAGAATTTTTGCAGTCATATATATTTATTTACCCACTTATATGTTTCATTTCTAAAGTTTTTCATTACTAACTAAATTACAAAAAATGACGAGTTTTTAGTTTTATTTAGGCAAAATATGTTTGTAGTGGCCTCATATAATGACCCACTTGGTTTGTAAATTGCTGCCTGCTGAGTGCTGATTAACGAGACGAATATTTTTATTGAGAAAATGTACCTATTCAATATGTAAAATTGTTTTTCTACAAATAAATGGTATATAAAATATCTAAGATTAGCATATCTTCTTATTGGCAAAGCAAATGACAGACTACATGTAGTAATGGAATTACTCATAATTATTTACTATTTCGAATATACGAGCATAGTGAGACCAGATGTTTGTAACGTTTCAAATAAGGACACGAGGTGAACTCCCTACTAAACACGTCTGCAGGTGGAAGATGCCATAGGGTCAGTTAAATGGTTATTGGAAGCATCGAACACGGTGACACGATCACAGTTCACAGGAAAGTGGTTCTCTCCTTCCAAATTACCATATTATAGGTACCGTTCAATAAAAATTAAAAATTACCAATCCCAAAATGGAAACCAAGCTGAAGGGAACATGTAGTGATCGTATGGGCGATCAGTACTGATTGGAACAAACGGTACCTACCGCCGGAGACCTTGGCGAAATTAGGTTTCGTCGGCACCGTTTGTTTCATTCTTATTTTCGATAGCTAACAGTTTTAGGTGCAATGGCGATTGCGAAAGGAAATGCCTAATCTTGGTCAGAACAAAGTCTGGTTTATAGCATTGAAACACATGTGGGCGAAATATCAAGACTCCCCGCGTGGTACGAATCCACTGCCGCATAGGAATACGGTTTAGACGCTTGGATCTGGTGGAAACGATTAGGAAACGCATACGCAGCTTAAACCACAAAAATCATAAGTGATAACAGCGAAATAAGGCCATCTGTGAGGTCCTGTAGGCAGCACGCTGAACTCAAAAAGTACTTACGTGGTGTAATTCTATCTGTTAGGATTATGAAATTAAGAAAATCCACGAAAAGACAAGACATGAAGACATAGGTACGCCAAAAATAATAAACCAACATGGAACCAACTTCCGCTTTCTGAAGCGAAGGCATAACTTATTATGATAGTGCAGTCAGAATAGGAGCAATAGGGGCACTAATTCATGTAATACTAATTCCTTCGGAAATATGTAAGGCAAGGTCTCCTGATCAACAAAAAATGAAGCCCCCCCCCCCCCACCCCGACTACCGGGTGTGCTAGAGGAGCGAGGGGAGTTAAAAGTCCCATTTTAGAGTTTTTTACTTATAACTCGAAAATGGTGTATCTTATCAAAAAAATTCGTTACATAAAAATGAAAGCCTATTAAATTTGCCTCAACTTTACTTCTTTACATAATTATGAAAAAACCCATTGTTTTTCAGTTTTTGACTCTCCAAAGTTGAATATGTGTTCAAGATGACGAACATATTCTCTGATTTCACCAATCATCGTTGCAACGCTGTAACACTACCTCTATAAGTTGAAATCCGCGGATTTTCTTCAAGCAGATTCGAGATTGCGGCCATCGCTGGTCGACCGATTCTGAAGGTCGTTCTGATCTGGGGGCATCAGCAGCGCTTGTCATATGCCACCAAGTACTAATATAATCAGACCATTGGGTGACTTGCAGATTTTACTGGTTGCGGCTCCCGGCTCGAGGTGTGTAAGATAGGCATCCACTGCTATCCAGCTTGTGTCTATAAAGGTGCCTGCCTTAACGACCCACCGGTCCTCGAGGTCGAGGATGGCGATGAAGAAGACGGCATCGACACCTTGAATTTTTCGTTGAACTGTTCGCACGGTATGTATTGTATTTCCATTCTTCTTATGTAAATAAACCTCTCCGTTATATAGCTAAGATGAGGTTTCGTCGAGCAAAGAAACCCACAGGAAATCATGTAGGTAATATACATATACATAAGTCTAAACCACATATGAGTGGTACGTGGCTTCAATAACGAAAAATGGAAATGAGCCCTTTACTGTTAAATCACGCTTTTTTGCGAAATTTTTAAAAACGACTTAACTTTTGACTTACCATATATAAATTCACGTATGTTATATATAAAGGAAATTTAATGTTCTAATTAAAGATTCTAGTGTAAAATGAACGAGTAACGAGTTAGAAGAACAAATTGGATGAAAGCGAGAGCAGGAAAGGGTTTTTTTTGGAAATCTTAAACTCTATAGGATCAAAAACTCAAAAACGGTGCGTTTTTTCATAATTATGTATACAATAAAGTTTTGTAGCAAATTTAATAAGTTTTCATTTTTATGTAAAGAATTTTTTGCTAGGATTCACCATTTTCGAGTTATAAATAAAAAACTGTAAAATGGGACCTTCACCTCCTCCACCCTCTGGCGCACTCGGTGTTCGGGGGGGGACTTTAATTATTTTATATTTATCAGGGGATCTTTCCCTACGCGTTTCCGAAGGAATTGGTAATACATTAATTAGTTTCCCTAAAGAAATGGAAATGATCCCTTTACTGGTAGAATCACGTTTTTTGCGAAATTCTTAAAAGCGGCTGTAACGTTTGACCTACCATATATAAATTCACGTATGTTATGTATTCTTAAAGGAAATTTAATGTTCTAATTAACGATTCTAGTGTAAAGTGAACGAATGAGGAGTTAGAAGAAGAAATTCGATGAAAAACGAGAGACAGTAATGTTTTTTTGGAAATCTTCAATTTTGGAGGGTCAAAAACTCAAAAACAGTGCATCCTTTCATTGTTATGTATATAATCAAAGTTGTAGAAAATTTAATGAGCTTTCAATTTTATGTAAAGAATTTTTTACTAGGATCCACCATTGTCGAGTTATAAATAAAAAACTGTGAAATGGGACCTTCACCCCCTCCCCTCGACTAAAATACTCGGTAGTAGGGGGGATTTTATTTTATATTTGTCAGGGGACCTTTCCCTACGCATTTGAGAAGGAATTGGTAATACATAAATTAGTTCCCCTAAAAAAATGGAAATGAATCCTTTAATGGTAAAAACACGTTTTTTGCGAAATTCTCAAAACGCTGTAACTTTTGACCTACCATATATAAATTCACATATTTGATATATTCTTAAAGCTTAAAGAACAGTTGTTACATTATGCCACTGAAAATATACAATCACCTTCTACCTCATATTAAAACTATGTCATCTAAACTTTAAATGTACGAGGGTAAATCAAATATGAACCGGACTTTTCTGTTTAGCGCCCTCTAGGTAATTCGAGTTGCGCGACGTCTCGATATATGTTAGGTAGGGATGTCAAGAAGAGGGGAGTTCGTCGGTTTGGCGAGGCGCAGTCGATGCGCTGTTAGTAGCATCATGTTTGGGCAAGAGGTGCATACCTCTGTTGCGCAACGTGTTATTATCAAATTTTTGGCGCGGGAGGGTGTAAGACCGTCTGAAATTTTGCGTCGACTATCTGCAGAGTTCAGCAATGAAACACTTTCAAGGACCCAAGTGTACAACTGGCACAAAAAGTTTTCACATGGCCGAGAGACAGTGGAAAACGAGACTCATGCACGCCGTCCCAGGACAAGCATCAATGAGGCGAATATCCATGCAATTCGTGATTGAAGGTGACCGCCATCTTACAGTATTGGCAATTGCTGAAAGTGTTTTATTGCCGAACTGTGCAGATAGTCGACGCAAAATTCCAGACGGTCTTACGCCCTCCCGCGCCAAAAATGTGATAATAACACGTTGCGCAACAGACGTATGCACCTCTTGCCCAAACATGATGCTACTAACAGCGCATCGACTGCGCCTCGCCAAACCGACGAACTCCCCTCTTCTTGACATCCCTACCTAACATATATCGAGACGTCATGCCACTCGAATTACCTAGAGGGCGCTAAACAGAAAAGTCCGGTTCATATTTGATTTACCCTCGTAAGTTAAAATATATTTTACTGTCAAAATGCTATTATTCCCTTGGGAAATACTTCAGTACTGATCTGGAGTTATTGTGATTGTTTGTTATACACGTTTTTTGTTTTATCTTAGATAGTGACGCATTCCATACTCCAAAAGTCTGACGGAATAAAGATGATTATTATGAACCCTGGTAAAATCACGGTTTTTGCGACATTCTTAAAAACGGTGTAACTTTTGACTTACCATATACCTATAAATTCACATGTCTTATATATTCTTAAAGGAAATTTAATGTTCTAATTAGAGATTCTAGTGTAAAATGAACGAGTGAGGAGTTAGAAGAAGAATTAAATGTATAAATGTCTCCATGAATTAGCTGTTGATTATGTAAGGCAACGTAAGTAAACGTATATATTTTTTTTAAGCTAATTAAATTTTATTTTATGGCGATCGATTTCGACCTGTTAAGGTCATCTTCGGGCCGAGCGTCGAATTGAATAGCTGAATGGATGTAAATGGTGGATGAAATGTAGGTATGAAGATATGAACTGTAAAAATTTTTTAGGGGGTTTTTTATCGTCACTGTGGTAGTCAGATGAGGTGGTGTATGTGTTGAAGGGGGTATAATGCGACGTGTAACGTATCTAGTGTGATGTTGGAAATGCATTTCCAACATCACACTAGATACGTTACACGTCGCATTATACCCCCTTCAACACATACACCACCTCATCTGACTACCACAGTGACGATAAAAAACCCCCTAAAAAATTTTTACAGTTCATATCTTCATACCTACATTTCATCCACCATTTACATCCATTCAGCTATTCAATTCGACGCTCGGCCCGAAGATGACCTTAACAGGTCGAAATCGATCGCCATAAAATAAAATTTAATTAGCTTAAAAAAATATACGTTTACTTACGTTGCCTTAGAAGAAGAAATTCGATGAAAGCGAGAACGAGAAAGGGTATTTTGGAAATCTTCAACCTTATTGGTTCAAAAACTCAAAAACGGTGCGTTTTTTCATAATTATGTATAGAATCAAAGTTGTAGCAAATTTAATAAGCTGTCATTTTTATGTAAAGAATTTTTTTCTGGGATCCACCGTTTTCAAGTTGTTATAAGTAAAAAACTGTAAAATGGGACCTTTAACCCCCTTTTAGCACACTCGGTAGTCGAGTGGGACTTTATTTTAATGTTAATCAGGGGACCTTTCCCTACGTATTTCCGAAGGAATTGGTAATACACAAATTAGTTCCCCTAAAAAAATGGAAATGAACCCTGGTAAAATCACGGTTTTTGCGACATTCTTAAAAACGGTGTAACTTTTGACTTACCATATACCTATAAATTCACATGTCTTATATATTCTTAAAGGAAATTTAATGCTCTAATTAGAGATTCTAGTGTAAAATGAACGAGGGAGGAGTTAGAAGAAGAAATTCGATGAAAGCGAGAGCGGGAAAGGGTTTTTTGGAAATCTTCAACCTTATTGGATCAAAAACTCAAAAACGGTGCGTTTTTTCATAATTATGTATAGAATCAAAGTTGTAGCATATTTAATAAGCTTTCATTTTTATGTAAAGAATTTTTTTCTGGGATCCAACGTTTTCAAGTTGTTATAAGTAAAAACTGTAAAATGGGACCTTTAACCCCCCTTTAGCACACTCGGTAGTCGAGGGGGACTTTATTTTATATTTATCAGGGGACCTTTTCCTACGTGTTTCCGAAGGAATTGGTAATAGACGAATTAGTTCCCCTAAAGAAATGGAAATGAACCCTTTAATGGTAAAACCAAGTTATTTGCGACATTCTTAGAAACGCTGTAACTTTTGACCTACCATATATAAATTCACATATCTTATATATTCTTAAAGGAAATTTAATGTTCTAATTAAAGATTCCAGTGTAAAATTAACGAGTGAGGAGTTAGAAGAAGAAATTCAATGAAAGCGAGAGTGGGAAAGGGTTTTTTTGGAAATCTTCAACCTTATTGGATCAAAAGCTCAAAAACGGTGTGTTTTTTCATAATTATGTATAGAATCAAAGTTGTAGCAAATTTAATAAGCTTTCATCTTTATGCAAAGAATTTTTTCTAGGATCCACCATTTGTGAGTTATAAATAAAAAACTGCAAAATGGGACCTTTAACCGCCCTTTAGCACACTCGGTAGTCGAGGGGGACTTTATTTAATGTTGATCAGGGAACCTTGCCCCACACATTTCCAAAGGAATTGGTAATAGGTATATGAATTAGTTCCCCTATTTGCCCTTTTTTGGTTGATTCTTTCCACAAATTACATTAGTTTGTGATTCTTACTGAACTATCATTGTTAATTAGTATGTAAAATACTAAATAAAGGATTTAAAACTAAAACTAATCTAAGATTTACCTGCCTCATTTTATAACAAGTATCAAAAGGCGCAAATTCTTATAGAATTTTAATTTCAACCAACTTCAAATCTGTAACTAATTATGGCATATGCTATATACAATATATATGTATACAACTACCCCCCCTCCCCACCTCAGACATAGCCACGCCGGATTCTGCACAAATGAGTCATTGTTTTTCTTTCCACCCTTAAGGGGGATGGGAGTGGAGAGGGTGACGGACAATTTGTAAATCACGAAAAAATGTTAGAGGGAAAAAAAGTAAAAAAGATCGTTTTTCTGCGGACGTGCAATTTTCCCCCTTTCCACCCCCCAAAAAAGGGTTGCAGTTGGGGGTGAAATTTGCAATTTGAGTATCGTTGTTTATGGAGAATCCAAAAGTAATAAAAAATATGTGTTCCCATTTAAGTTTTGAAAACTCACCCTCGCTCCACCCCACAGGAGGGGCGAGGGGGATGTTTACGTATCATGACTCAATAGGTTTCAACAAATAAAGGAAACGTATTTTTTTCTTTTTGTAATTGGACGTGTCGTTCTCGAGATATTAAAGGGTGTATATTTTGACTTTAATGGCGTCCCGACGACGAACGGATGATCCGATCAAAAAATTTACCAGCGATTTGGAGTCAGTGAAGAATTTCCTATAAGATGACACCACTTCCAGCTTTCTAAACCCTGTAACATCGACCAACGCACAGACACACAGACACACAGACACACAGACACACAGACACACAGACACACAGACATCCGGACGAATTTAGTAACCAACTTTTTGAAGTTGGTTGAAAATAACTTGACAAACTTCATAAGACCTTTGAACATAAAAGCTGTGTCTGGTATTCTCGTTCTTTAAATTTTGAATTTACCGCTGAAAAGTTGGTACAACAATTGGTATGTAAACTGTCAATTTTTTCGTAGTGTAGATTCCTAATTAATAATAAATGTAATTTAACCTATTTTGTATTACAAAACGTTTTTTCGTTTATCTCTTCTTAAATTATTTTGCAAATCAAAGTAATTTCCGTTTTAAATTTCACGTTATACATTTTTTAAGCAGCTTTCAAATCTGACACTTATAAAGAGACTGTCATTGTTTTGTTATTGTTTAAGTAACAGGAAAAGGTATTTTCTAGAAAAACCACAAATGAACTACTTGAAACTAATAAAATAAAATAATCTACATAATGCAACAAATTGACAGTAACTGCTTTATAATTCTCGAAAACTAAAATGTATGCGTGGGGCAGTACGGTACATGGCGAGTTGGGCCTTGGAGGTATTGAAGACGAACATATATTAGCACCACGAGCATTAGAATGGTTTGGCGCTAACAATGTTAAGCAGGCTGCCTGCGGTAATACGCATTCATTATTATTAACTGCAGAAGGCAAAGTGTATTCGTGCGGAAACAACGACTATGGACAATTAGGACATGATCAGCCAAGAAAAAGGCCACGTATGTCAATGTGTAGTATGTAACGATTCTCACAGATATCTCAAATGTGCTCCCCTTGTTATTGTTTCTTAATCAATTATTATTGCTTAATGTAATATAAACTTTAACATTTTTTAGATCAAGTACTTGCCCTCGATGCATATCACATCTCGCATGTTGCTTGTGGATATTCACATTCTATGGCCCTTAACGAATGGGGACAAATATTCACGTGGGGTTCTGACATTTATGGGCAGCTGGGACATCAGCTCGGTCAACAGACACAACCTACTCCTAAAATTTTAAAAGCTTTAGCTACCCTTAATGTAGTTCAAATTGTTTGCGGTAAAAATCATTCCATTGCGTTGACGAGTGGTAAGTTTTAATGATTACTTGCTTCATGGTACAGTTCACTGGACGAAATCAACAATCTTTAGAGCTTATTGAGTATAATAACAATCGAGTTGCCATTTTGCATTTGTTATACAAAAAAGAATTAAATCATTTTAATATGTTTGTGCTAAACTATCAGCACAAAGTAGAGCTACTTACATAATTTATTAATTATATTGGTGTTGATATTGTTACTTTTAGGTGGTGACATATATGCATGGGGTGCGAACGATCACGGTCAATTGGGAATCGGAACTACTACACCATCAGAACCGAGTCCTAGTATAGTTAGTGCATTGGCAGGAATTCCGATAGCGCAAATAGCTTGTGGGAGTAATCACACGTTTGCTGTATCAAAATCTGGAGCAGTCTTCGGTTGGGGTAAATGTTAATTCTGAATGGATCATTCGAGATCAATTTTTATGTTCTGTGTTCAGGTAAAAACTCCCGTGGTCAACTGGGTCTCAACGACACTTTGTCTAAATCTTTTCCAGTTCAGCTTAGGACTCTTAGAAATATTAGAGTTCGATATATTGAATGCGGAGATGAATTTTCAACTTTTCTAACTTTAGATGGAGGAGTTTTTAGTTGTGGTGCTGGAATGTACGGACAACTTGGTCATGGAAATACTGCAAATGAAATTCTTCCAAAAAAGGTCTGGTATTATAGCTCGTTTCACTTAAAAAAAATCCAGGGGAAAATCGTGTAACTGTCCACTGTTAATCACCAATTGATTGACCTTCTCTATATCTCTGTGCTAGGAATAAAGATGGATATAGAGTTTGTAACCACATTAAATGCTTGTATCCGCCCTCTAGACTCTAGACCTTCTCTATATCTCTATGCTAGGAATAAAGATGGATATAGAGTTCGGGGCGGATACAAGCATTTAATGTGGTTAGGTTACGAACTCTATATCCATCTTTATTCCTAGCACAGAGATATAGAGAAGGTCAATCAATTAGTGATTAACAGTGGGCAGTTACACGATTTTTTTAAGTGAAACGAGCTATAAAAGTTTAATATAAGGGCTGTCGAATTTTAATTGTTCATCAATTGTTTCCATACAGAGTGTATCTACTGACAATCTCCCCAATCCTTTACATAGTGTAGATTTTGTTAGAATTAACATATTTTGTTTAGTAAAGTTGTGGCACCATAAAAGCATTATTATATAATTTTATAATATTGGGCTCCATAGGTGTCGAAAAAGGGCTTCTTTGTTGTGTTAATTGAAGCATTGAGCAACATTTTTTTACAATTTGGCTCTGTAGCACACTTTTCAGATTATTTTGTTTGATGTTTTGATATCATTATTTATTGTGTTAAATTATTATTGTTTAAATTATCTATGGTCAGAAATTGTCTATTCTGAACAGTACTTGAAGAATGTGCGGATCCACTATCGTGTTAGTACCATATCCAGTATTTCAGTTCGAGGGTTAGATCCTCCACAGTATCTAAGAAGGTTGTGCAGACTTTACAAGTAAGCTGATGTGGTGGTATGTACCTATGGTTCAATAATCCAAATGTTGATTGAAAATTTATCCTGGTGAATTTTCATAATAAGGCACTGTGAAAAGAATGTGGTTCAGAGTATTTTTTCTTACCTGTCACCCCCCTTTGTGAAATCGAACCTTACACAACGTTTAATTTTTCCTTAGGTTGTTTTGATTTATTAATCACAAAACGTTGAAGTTCAGAGTCTTTGAGATGTTGTACTTTCTGAAGGTGAAGAGGATAAATTCATGTAAAACCCCTCAAACCCTCAATGTGACCAACCCAAGGTTCTCACCACAGATTTACTACTTTCTGTAGGGTTTTTAGCAAATCCAGGGAGTTCAAAATCAGAATTCCTCATCTCTCTCTAACGATAAAGACCTTACTCGAACTAACCTCTTGATGCTCTTGATACTTCTAGCTAAACTGCATCTTCGAACATGGCATAATGCCTGTATATGTAATGCAATTTATGAATGACAGCCAACAAATATGTGGTGTACTTTATTCAGTGTTCATGTCAACGTCAGGCAGATAAGTCCAAGTGTTAGTTTATTGTCAGTCGTCACTACTTGTTAAGTCAATTGATATGGCCATTCTCTTTGCAAGCCTTGATTACAAACTGTGACTAACCTCTACAAGTATATTACAAGGTATGCGCAACCAACTTGGCACTGTGTTGAAAAAGGAGATGTTTGAGGATACCTCTAAATAAGAAAAACAAGGATAAAATAAAGGGTGTTTCCATATGAAAGTGTCCAATTTGGACCACCCGGTACATTGTCATTAGATACACCCTGTGTTATGTATAGCT
The DNA here is from genome assembly GCA_036250285.1 of Pyrocoelia pectoralis. Lineage (NCBI taxonomy): Eukaryota > Metazoa > Arthropoda > Insecta > Coleoptera > Lampyridae > Pyrocoelia > Pyrocoelia pectoralis. The sequence continues at coordinate 88,814,584 of CM070074.1, read as the reverse complement.
TGTTTCAAGAAAACTGAAAGGTAGATAACTACTCGGTGATGACTTATCAAGTATAAAGTCTAGAAGTGTGACTTGTCATATCGAAGTGTGTTTGTTTTGAGGTAGGTGATATTTGAGAGTCATCGTGACTTTCGCAGTTGTAATCAAACATTTAACCTACATTTAATGCAGTGCATTTCAGAAATCTGTAATTTTTTATTGTTTTGTAATTTCTATTTCAAGACTGACAACTCGTTATTTGCAGGATATACAATAAGGGTAACAAGCACATTGTTAAATTAAAATTTAGTTAGGTGCTTGTTAAAATCATACACAATTTTTTGTCACATAAAATACGTCAAATAGCATTAATTCAACTCAATAAGTGCATTCAATCAGTAGAAGACTGAGCGCTGGTGTTGATGGCTCTTAAGCTAGAAATGTGTAACAGCATTTTTGCTTAACTATACTACACCGTTATAGTACAATTTTCCATACTTTTGTTGATTCAGAAATTCAAATTTAAAACATAAAAGAATAAAATGAGTACCTAAACAAATCCTTAAATCTGCCATACGAATTTTCTTGACACAAACCATACTTATTCATATTATACATATATACAGGGTGTTTTGTAAATGTCCGGCAGAAATTCTAGGGCGTGTTCTAGAGCCCAAAATAAGAAAAAAAGTACCTATAAAGATTTGTCCGAAAACGTTTCCTAACTGAGGTACAGCCCTTAAAAGGGGGTTGCCTCACACAACATTTTTGCTAATATCTCAGACCCAACTAATGATAATTGATTCAAATTTTGTGTGTACTCGTTACTGGTGGCCAACTACCATTTGGGATTATTTTCGTCTTGATGGCTAACCAGTGGCGGAACATACGGGGAACTATCTTTGTATTTTTGCAAATATTTTTTCTATCTACACATTTAGCAAATGCTTAACTAGATGAAATTGTTTGCAATCACAAACTACACTGAAAAGGTACTCTTTGTTTCTGTCGCTCAGGATAACAGTTTTCGAGAAAAAAATTAAAAGGTATTTTTTTGGGAATGATATTGTGTTAAAAACAAACAAATTTCTACTATTTCACTTTTGAATTAGCACATAAATCTTACTTTGCAATGTTCAAAAATGAGTAGACAGTACATCAGTTGCGTCTGAGATATTAGCAAAAATGTTGTGTGAGGCCACCCCCTTTTAAGGGTTGTACCTCAGTTAGGAAGTGTTTTCGGACAAATCTTTATAGGTACTTTTTTTCTTATTTTGGGCTCTAGAACACGCCCTAGAATTTCTACCGGACATTTATAAAACACCCTGTATTTAAAAACAGTTAAAAATTCATTGTTTTATAGCAGACATAAAATGTGTTAACTTTAATTTTTTCCGTAGGTTTTAGAATTAATGGGCTCAACTATAACTCAAGTGTCATGTGGTGGCCGTCACACTCTAGCTTTAGTTCCTTCCAGAAGTCGCGTGTATAGTTTCGGTTTAGGAGGTTCGGGCCAGTTGGGTGGAAATAATCCGGCAAATGCCTCAACTCCACAAGTTGTACTTGGTCCGTGGGTATCGACAAGTTCATTCACCATAAATCAATCTAGTCAACCACAATGTGTAATATATAGAATATTTGCTGGCGGTGATCATTCCTTTGCAACTGTAACTGATAGAAATGACAACATTTTACCGTTCGATTCTAGAGAAATTCAGCCAAAAATGCAAATTTTAGAATTGAATTTTGATTATTTACATAACTGTTTAAGAATACCGTCTAATGGAACTGTCGATCAAGAAGTACTGCTTTACTTGGAAACCGTTTTTAAAAGTTTAGCTTGCATTAATGGATCATTTTTGTTAAATAATGATGATCATTATTGCTGTTCTAGCAAACACCACGGTGTTAATTTAGAAATGACAGAAAGAACATTCTCTATTATAGGCCGGTGTGAAAATCAAACTATTAAAGATTTAGTAAGTAAAATGAGTCGATTGAGCATGTTGAAATGTATTCGTTGTTTAGATTTGGACATCTGTAACGGAAGAGTTACTTGGCAAATTAGTTCCATCTCCACCTGATGTTGAAACATTAAGAATTTATCTATCGTTACCGTTTTATCACGAATTTAACAATTGCAAGCAGTACAATAAATTACATAGAAAATTTGCGCAGAATGTGTTGGGATTACAACCGGCAGCTCAAAGGATTGTGGGATTGTGGTGGAGTACTCTTAAGTCGGATTATTTCGAACGTCTTGTTAACAACTTTAAAAATGTTGTTTGTTATATTATTAGAAATCAAAGAATACAGCCGAATAAGGTAATTTGTAGAATGTAATTCGAATTTCTGTGTTATTTCGATATCTTTCAGACAATTTCCTATGATCTTAGCTTACTTTCCATGTTGGATGTTTTAATGTTTCTACATAAGATAAATTGCACTGTGGAAAACACGAAAGTTCCATATGATACCTTCCATCTTCCAGAACTGTCCGAATTTTTGGATGTCCGAGTTGATTACATTTTGTGGCTTACTGATACTGTAAGTAAATATAATCACGTTGAGCTTATGTGATTATCTGATGTACAAACTGATCTTCTAATTTCATACTTATAAGATTAGTTACGGCTCTTCTGTACTTAAAAAAATTTCTTACTGAAGCTTGGCAACCAACATGGCAGAGTTCACTTATGACTGGTGTAAATTGTTCCCTGTCAACTTAATCCTTTCTTTGTTATGTAAAAAATTGAGCCAGTACACTCTAAAATTGTACTGAGTATGTTATGCCGCTTAACTTGAGTCTACATCTTGACAATTATAGATGAGAAAGTGTTGGAAAACTACAGTTACGTAATCCATATGAGTACAGAAGAGCCTTAAGATAATTTGTTATGCTCAATCGATAATGGAATTCACCCCTCCTCTAAACAAACAGCATTGAAATGGAAACTTCAATTGGTGAAAATATTATGCGCTTATTAAAGCATTGTGTAACTTACTGTAATGGGACACCTCTTGTTGGTTTTATTGGTCTTTGTTTCGTTGATTGATTTCATGTTCCACCTGGAAGTTTCTACGCTATTTGTTATTATGTTCTGCTATTTTATCTCATGTTACATCTCTTTACAGTCGAACAAATTATTTTTATGCAATTACCCCTTTCTGTTTGATGCAAATGCAAAAGTAGAGCTTCTCCAAACGGATCAATCCATACAGGTAAGTCAATACAATTCAAGAAACAATCGGTTAGTGATTATATCTTTCAGATGCAATCTGCTATGAATGCAGCGGCACAAAGAGCTTTTATGGCATTGCTGTTTCAACCTAATGCCCTTCAAGGAGTGCACCAGTTTTTGGTGCTTAATGTAACACGTGAAGCTATTGTATCGGACACTCTTAGAGAATTAATTGAGGTTGATAGTAACGATTTAAAGAAACCATTAAAGGTAACTTAAAATTCATACTGTAGTGCCTCATTTCAATTATTGTACTTCCAGGTCAAATTTTACGGTGAAGAAGCTGAAGATGCGGGTGGTGTTAGGAAGGAATTTTTCATGTTGCTGCTACGCGAGATTTTAGATCCAAAATATGGAATGTTCAAAGAATATGAGGACACGAGAACCATTTGGTTCACAGAAAATCCTTTCGAAGATAGCATGATGTATTTGTTAATCGGTAGATCATTACAGAATTTTCATTGTTCTGTTACACGTCTTTTTAAGGTTTAATATGTGGATTGGCAATTTATAATTTTACAATTATTGATTTACCATTTCCATTGGCCTTATATAAAAAATTATTGAAAGAACCGGTCACTTTAAATGATCTAAAAGATTTATCACCAACTATAGCGAATTCATTAAAATCGATATTAGAATATGACCAACCTGATTTTGAGGAGGTTTTTGGTCTTAATTTTGAAATAAGCAGAGATGCATTTGGAGAACAAACTATAGTTCATCTTAAACCAAATGGTGACCATACACCCGTAACTCAGGAAAATAAGTATGCTTCATTTTTCGTTTCTTTGAAAATTACTTGGAGACATTTTAGAAAAGAATATGTTGATTTGTATGTTGATTACATCCTTAATAAGGCAGTTTCCTCTCAGTATGAGCCATTTTATCATGGTTTTATGAAAGTGTGTGGCGGTCGTGTATTACAACTTTTCCATTCGCACGAGCTGATGGCTGTTGTTGTCGGAAATGAGAATTATGATTGGCATGCACTTGAAGAGTCTGCCGAGTATAAAAATGGATATTCCTCATCTGATCAAACTATTAGGTGGTTTTGGGAAGTAATTCACGAAATGTCCTTGGAAGATAAAAAGAAATTCTTACTATATTTAACGGGTTGTGATAGAATTCCGATACAAGGGATGAAAGCAATTCAGGTACAGTTTCCGTTCTAATCCTCACAAGGAACGACTGTTTGATATAAAAGCGTAATTGTACTCTTTTCTTTTCAGATTGTTATACAACCAACTACCGATGAGAAATATTTACCTGTAGCTCACACGTGCTTCAATCTATTAGATTTACCTAGATATAAAACAAAAGAGAGGCTGAAGTATAAATTAATACAAGCGATTCAACAAACGGAAGGTTTTTCACTTGTTTAATTCACATCTTGCCTTTTCAACAGCAGCAACCATAAAAATGATATATTTTATTATAAAATTTATACGTTTTCGTTTACCTTTATAAGATATGTTTTTTCTGGGAAATATAGCAACAAATTTCAAATGCTGCTGTTTTTGTAGATGCTAATTCACAACTACCTAATAAAGTTAATGTTATATGAATTTGTTCTTTTCTGGAGCTTTTAAGAAAATTGCCTTTAGTGGTTAGTTATTTGTTACACTAATTTTACTGAACAGAATCTCAAAGTAGGTATGTGATGAAATGTTTTTTGATAAAGCTTAATAAAATAAGAAATGACAATTTTTTTTATTACAATGTACCTTTTCATAAATAAATTAGCTGGCATAAATTTTTTTAAATACTTTGTCCAGTTCTTTTATGTTTACCTATTGCATTTCTGATTGATTGTTTGTTTTTTTTTGGCCACTCCCCTTTGTTTTCACATTTCCTCTCAATATATTTTTAATTTAAAATAGTCAAAGCACAACATTTAAGGGGTGGTGGCCGGGATGGACGCCATGATCAAGGGATGTATGGTTAGGAGGTGTTGGGAAAATCGACAGCATCGGCGGAGGCGTAAAGAAGGCGCCAAGCTAGAAGTAAACGGCGCGACGATCCTCATAACCATGCGATGTTACCATACTAGGGGTTATACGCCCCACATGTAGATGAAGTGTTAAGAACAGGGAAGCTGCCGAGAACCAGCATCCTTGACCAGTGGCAGGAGGGATGGGAAGGCAACTGATCCCGTACTTTCGAAAGATGGCCTTACAGGAAGCAGCATGAGAGAGGAAAATGTACACCAAAATGCAACTCTAGTCTGGATTGTAATAGAAGTGTAAGCATAGTCCACACTCAGATTCGGGCCCTTTGTACTATCTCCGTGACTAAAGCCATCCGTCCCCGCAACGCTACTCAAGCTATTCAACACGTCACATTAACCTATTATTGACTACAATAATCTATTTGTAAATTAATAGTATAAGCGTAGGTAATCTTCTAGCGCAGACTGTTGACACACTCTGTATACTCTGTATATAAGGTATTCTCTTTGCTACTAGGTACTACATTTTACGCCCTTTTGCTGGATAAGTATCGGCCATTATTTAAAATTGAAAGTGTCATTTCTGCGACACTCGCGTCAAAAGTACTGCTCTGTTTTGGAATCTAGGGTATGTCTAGGTGCTTGACCTATTAATAAGATTTTGTCATATTCGTAATTTCCGAATTACTCAATAGAACAATAATTAGGTATAAGTAGGTACCTAGTAAACGTTATGTAATGTTTAATCATTTCAGTGTATCAGCATAAATTATTATCATTAGAAAAGAAACTACATACATAGGTACTAAATAGGTATACCTACCATGAATTATAAAATTCTTACAAAAAATATTTCCATTTTAATACCAGTAGGTATTTATGACTTCAAAGTGAAGCAATAAAAAAATAGCGTAAAGTATTCATGGATAACTGATGGTCTTTCAAATACTTGCTCTGTTTCAAGCACTCCGGCTACGTCGTCGTGCTTGAAAACTCGCGCGTGTTTTAAAGACCTGTTTATCCACTTATACTTTCATTTTGTCAAAATTGTTATGTTGGTGGGTACTGTAGTAGGTAATAAGAAAAATAGATACCTACTTTTAAATTGTATCTAAGTGCTAAAACAGATATTTCCTTTTTATTTATATTTAGGTACAGGCAATAATTTATACGTGACAACTTCTAAATAATTCGCACTGAACGACATGAACTAATAATTCACAAGCTCTTAGGAAATTGAACTTCCTTTTCACAGCAGATTTCATTACTTTCCTTTCACTTGCTCAATTCTTTTTCTAGACAATCATGAATTAAAAACATGTTAGACTATTAAAATGTTAAAAAACTAATAAACTTAAAACACTTAAAGCTTAGTGTGTAATTTATGTTAGACAAAATTAGTCCAAACGCGGTGTCTTATTTGTGACAGAAAATGAATAGGTAGCAAATTCACATTATAGGTATAGATAATAATAAAGGATACGATTAAATGACATCTATCGTCGCAAAAAACCAATTTCAAGTTTCAAGCTTTCGAAACGTCGAATTTTTGTAATTAAGCACGAATTTTAAACCCTAAATGAATTGATAAGTAAAAATCTATACCTATTGGGTTATTCTGTATTGGACCGCGAATATTAAAAAAAGCGTCCTCGTATAATTTTCAAACGAAGTAGGTATAGAGTACTTGCCAAATCTCATGATCCTGCGTGACAGACCAAAATATGCTTCTGACGTCACCAACTATAATCACGTGACTATAATACATTTGAGTTGTATGTTTGGGTGTCCTTTTCTACAACTTTCTCATTCCCGGCGGTACGCAATTCGCGGATCATGAGATTTGGCAAGTAGTTTACCTACCTACTTTAATTACAAACTAAACTCTTCATTCTCAAACGCTCCGGTTGTGATAATTGCCGATTTGCAGCAGCTTTTTCTATTCCACGAGGTAGATTTCCAACGTTTTTGGGTATATAACGGTGCCAAAAATGTTCGTCCAATTGCTGCAAATAATACATTTTTGGCACCGGTATATACCCAAAAACGTTGAAAATCTACCTCTTGGAATAGGAAAACTTGCTGCAAATCTGCAATTGTGCAGATATTTCAGATGTAGTTGCAGATTTGCATTCCTCATGTTTAGGCGCGTGAGTGTGCGAAAAGTTCGTCCAATTGCTGCAAATAATAAATTTTTTGGGCACCGGTATATACCCAAAAACGTTGGAAATCTACCTCTTGGAATAGGAAAAGCTGCTGCAAATCGGCAATTGTGGAGATATTTCAGATGTAGTTGCAGATTTGCATTCCTCATGTTTAGGCGCGTCAGTGTGCGAAAAGTTCGTCCAATTGCTGCAAATAATAAATTTTTGGCACCGGTATATACCCAAAAACGTTGGAAATCTACCTCTTGGAATAGGAAAACTTGCTGCAAATCGGCAATTGTGCAGATATTTCAGATGTAGTTGCAGATTTGCATTCCTCATGTTTAGGCGCGTGAGTGTGCGAAAAGTTCGTCCAATTGCTGCAAATAATAAATTTTTGGCACCGGTATATACCCAAAAACGTTGGAAATGTACCTCTTGGAATAGGAAATGCTGCTGCAAATCGGTAATTGTGGAGATATTTCAGATGCAGTTGCAGATTTGCATTCCTCACGTTTAGACGCATCAGTGTGCGAAAAGTTCGTCCAGTTACTGCAAATAATAAATTTTTGGGCACCGGTATATACCCAAAAACGTTGGAAATCTACCTCTTGGAATAGGAAAAGCTGCTGCAAATCGGTAATTGTGGAGATGTTTCAGATGCAGTTGCAGATTTGCATTCCTCACGTTTAGACGCATCAGTGTGCGAAAAGTTCGTCCAGTTACTGCAAATAATAAATTTTTTGGGCACCGGTATATACCCAAAAAGGTTGGAAATGTACCTCTTGGAATAGGAAATGCTGCTGCAAATCGGTAATTGTGGAGATATTTCAGATGTAGTTGCAGATTTCCATTCCTCACGTTTAGACGCATCAGTGTGCGAAAAGTTCGCCCAGTTACTGCAAATAATAAATTTTTTGGGCACCGGTATATACCCAAAAACGTTGGAAATCTACCTCTTGGAATAGGAAAAGCTGCTGCAAATCGGTAATTGTGGAGATGTTTCAGATGCAGTTGCAGATTTGCATTCCTCACGTTTAGACGCATCAGTGTGCGAAAAGTTCGTCCAGTTACTGCAAATAATAAATTTTTTGGGCACCGGTATATACCCAAAACGGTTGGAAATGTACCTCTTGGAATAGGAAATGCTGCTGCAAATCGGTAATTGTGGAGATATTTCAGATGTAGTTGCAGATTTCCATTCCTCACGTTTAGACGCATCAGTGTGCGAAAAGTGCATCCAGTTGCTGCAAATAATAAATTTTTTGGGCAGCGGCATATACCCAAAAACGTTGGAAATGTACCTCTTGGAATAGGAAATGCTGCTGCAAATCGGTAATTGTGGAGATGTTTCAGATGCAGTTGCAGATTTGCATTCCTCATGTTTAGGCGCGTGAGTGTGCGAAAAGTTCGTCCAATTGCTGCAAATAATAAATTTTTTGGGCACCGGTATATACCCAAAAACGTTGGAAATCTACCTCTTGGAATAGGAAAAGCTGCTGCAAATCGGCAATTGTGGAGATATTTCAGATGTAGTTGCAGATTTGCATTCCTCATGTTTAGGCGCGTCAGTGTGCGAAAAGTTCGTCCAATTGCTGCAAATAATAAATTTTTGGCACCGGTATATACCCAAAAACGTTGGAAATCTACCTCTTGGAATAGGAAAACTTGCTGCAAATCGGCAATTGTGCAGATATTTCAGATGTAGTTGCAGATTTGCATTCCTCATGTTTAGGCGCGTGAGTGTGCGAAAAGTTCGTCCAATTGCTGCAAATAATAAATTTTTGGCACCGGTATATACCCAAAAACGTTGGAAATGTACCTCTTGGAATAGGAAATGCTGCTGCAAATCGGTAATTGTGGAGATATTTCAGATGCAGTTGCAGATTTGCATTCCTCACGTTTAGACGCATCAGTGTGCGAAAAGTTCGTCCAGTTACTGCAAATAATAAATTTTTTGGGCACCGGTATATACCCAAAAACGTTGGAAATCTACCTCTTGGAATAGGAAAAGCTGCTGCAAATCGGTAATTGTGGAGATGTTTCAGATGCAGTTGCAGATTTGCATTCCTCACGTTTAGACGCATCAGTGTGCGAAAAGTTCGTCCAGTTACTGCAAATAATAAATTTTTTGGGCACCGGTATATACCCAAAAAGGTTGGAAATGTACCTCTTGGAATAGGAAATGCTGCTGCAAATCGGTAATTGTGGAGATATTTCAGATGTAGTTGCAGATTTCCATTCCTCACGTTTAGACGCATCAGTGTGCGAAAAGTTCGCCCAGTTACTGCAAATAATAAATTTTTTGGGCACCGGTATATACCCAAAAACGTTGGAAATCTACCTCTTGGAATAGGAAAAGCTGCTGCAAATCGGTAATTGTGGAGATGTTTCAGATGCAGTTGCAGATTTGCATTCCTCACGTTTAGACGCATCAGTGTGCGAAAAGTTCGTCCAGTTACTGCAAATAATAAATTTTTTGGGCACCGGTATATACCCAAAACGGTTGGAAATGTACCTCTTGGAATAGGAAATGCTGCTGCAAATCGGTAATTGTGGAGATATTTCAGATGTAGTTGCAGATTTCCATTCCTCACGTTTAGACGCATCAGTGTGCGAAAAGTGCATCCAGTTGCTGCAAATAATAAATTTTTTGGGCAGCGGCATATACCCAAAAACGTTGGAAATGTACCTCTTGGAATAGGAAATGCTGCTGCAAATCGGTAATTGTGGAGATGTTTCAGATGCAGTTGCAGATTTGCATTCCTCACGTTTAGACGCATCAGTGTGCGAAAAGTTCGTCCAGTTACTGGAAATAATAAATTTTTTGGGCAGCGGTATATACCCAAAAACGTTGGAAATGTACCTCTTGGAATAGGAAATGCTGCTGCAAATCGGTAATTGTGGAGATATTTCAGATGTAGTTGCAGATTTGCATTCCTCACGTTTAGACGCATCAGTGTGCGAAAAGTTCGTCCAGTTACTGCAAATAATAAATTTTTTGGGCACCGGTATATACCCAAAAACGTTGGAAATCTACCTCTTGGAATAGGAAAAGCTGCTGCAAATCGGTAATTGTGGAGATATTTCAGATGCAGTTGCAGATTTGCATTCATCACGTTTAGACGCATCAGTGTGCAAACAGTTCGTCCAATTGCTACAAATAATAAATTTTTTGGGCAGCGGTATATACCCAAAAACGTTGGAAATCTACCTCTTGGAATAGGAAAAACTGTTGCAAATCGGTAATTGTGGAGATATTTCAGATGAAGTTGCAGATTTGCATTCCTCACGTTTAGACGCATCAGTGTGCAAAAAGTTCGTCTAATTGCTACAAATAATAAATTTTTTGGGTACCGGTATATACCCAAAAAGGTTGGAAATGTACCTCTTGGAATAGGAAAAGCTGCTGCAAATCGGTAATTGTGGAGATATTTCAGTTGCAGTTGCAGATTTGCATTCCTCACGTTTAGACGCATCAGTGTGCAAAAAGTTCGTCCAATTGCTATAAATAATAAATTTTTTGGGCAGCGGTATATACCCAAAAACGTTGGAAATCTACATTTTGGAATAGGAAAAACTGTTGCAAATCGGTAATTGTGGAGATATTTCAGATGTAGTTGCAAATTTGCATTCCTCACGTTTAGACGCATCAGTGTGCAAAAAGTTCGTCCAATTGCTACAAATAATACATTTTTTGGGCAGCGGTATATACCCAAAAACGTTGGAAATCTACCTCTTGGAATAGGAAAATCGGCTGCAAATCGGTAATTGTGGAGATATTTCAGATGTAGTTGCAGATTTGCATTCATCACGTTTAGACGCATCAGTGTGCAAAAAGTTCGTCCAATTGCTACAAATAATAAATTTTTGGGCAGCGGTATATACCCAAAAACGTTGGAAATCTACCTCTTGGAATAGGAAAAGCTGCTGCAAATCGGTAATTGTGGAGATATTTCAGATGTAGTTGCAGATTTGCATTCATCACGTTTAGACGCATCAGTGTGCAAAAAGTTCGTCCAATTGCTACAAATAATAAATTTTTTGGGCAGCGGTATATACCCAAAAACGTTGGAAATCTACCTCTTGGAATAGGAAAAGCTGCTGCAAATCGGTAATTGTGGAGATATTTCAGATGTAGTTGCAGATTTGCATTCCTCACGTTTAGACGCATCAGTGTGCGAAAAGTTCGTCCAATTGCTACAAATAATAAATTTTTTGGGCACCGGTATATACCCAAAAACATTGTAAATCTACATCTTGGAATAGGAAAAGCTGCTGCAAATCGGTAATTGTGGAGATATTTCAGATGTAGTTGCAGATTTCCATTCCTCACGTTTAAACGCATCAGTGTTCGAAAAGTTCGTCCATTTACTGCAAATAATAAATTTTTTGGGCAGCGGTATATACCCAAAAACGTTGGAAATCTACCTCTTGGAATAGGAAATGCTGCTGCAAATCGGTAATTGTGGAGATATTTCAGATGCAGTTGCAGATTTGCATTCCTCACGTATAGACGCTTCAGTGTGCGAAAAGTTCGTCCAGTTACTGCAAATAATAAATTTTTTGGGCACCGGTATATACCCAAAAAGGTTGGAAATGTACCTCTTGGATTGGGAAAAGCTGCTGCAAATCGGCAATTGTGGAGATATTTCAGATGTAGTTGCAGATTTGCATTCCTCACGTTTAGACGCATCAGTGTGCGAAAAGTTCGTCCAGTTACTGCAAATAATAAATTTTTTGGGCACCGGTATATACTCAAAAACGTTGGAAATCTACCTCTTGGAATAGGAAAAGCTGCTGCAAATCGGTAATTTTGGAGATATTTCAGATGTAGTTGCAGATTTGCATTCATCACGTTTAGACGCATCAGTGTGCAAAAAGTTCGTCCAATTGCTATAAATAATAAATTTTTTGGGCAGCGGTATATGCCCAAAAACGTTGGAAATCTACCTCTTGGAATAGGAAAAGCTGCTGCAAATCGGCAATTGTGGAGATATTTCAGATGTAGTTGCAGATTTCCATTCCTCACGTTTAGACGCATCAGTGTGCGAAAAGTTCATCCAGTTGCTGCAAATAATAAATTTTTTGGGCAGCGGTATATACCCAAAAACGTTGGAAATGTACCTCTTGGAATAGGAAATGCTGCTGCAAATCGGTAATTGTGGAGATATTTCAGATGCAGTTGCAGATTTGCATTCCTCACGTTTAGACGCATCAGTGTGCAAAAAGTTCGTCCAGTTACTGCAAATAATAAATTTTTTGGGCAGCGGTATATACCCAAAAACGTTGGAAATGTACCTCTTGGAATAGGAAATGCTGCTGCAAATCGGTAATTGTGGAGATATTTCAGATGTAGTTGCAGATTTGCATTCCTCACGTTTAGACGCATCAGTGTGCGAAAAGTTCGTCCAGTTACTGCAAATAATAAATTTTTTGGGCACCGGTATATACCCAAAAACGTTGGAAATCTACCTCTTGGAATAGGAAAAGCTGCTGCAAATCGGTAATTGTGGAGATATTTCAGATGCAGTTGCAGATTTGCATTCATCACGTTTAGACGCATCAGTGTGCAAAAAGTTCGTCCAATTGCTACAAATAATAAATTTTTTGGGCAGCGGTATATACCCAGAAACGTTGGAAATCTACCTCTTGGAATAGGAAAAACTGTTGCAAATCGGTAATTGTGGAGATATTTCAGATGAAGTTGCAGATTTGCATTCCTCACGTTTAGACGCATCAGTGTGCAAAAAGTTCGTCTAATTGTTACAAATAATAATTTTTTTGGGTACCGGTATATACCCAAAAAGTTGGAAATGTACCTCTTGGAATAGGAAAAGCTGCTGCAAATCGGTAATTGTGGAGATATTTCAGATGCAGTTGCAGATTTGCATTCCTCACGTTTAGACGCATCAGTGTGCAAAAAGTTCGTCCAATTGCTATAAATAATAAATTTTTTGGGCAGCGGTATATACCCAAAAACGTTGGAAATCTACCTTTTGGAATAGGAAAAACTGTTGCAAATCGGTAATTGTGGAGATATTTCGGATGTAGTTGCAGATTTGCATTCCTCACGTTTAGACGCATCAGTGTGCAAAAAGTTCGTCCAATTGCTACAAATAATACATTTTTTGGGCAGCGGTATATACCCAAAAACGTTGGAAATCTACCTCTTGGAATAGGAAAAGCTGCTGCAAATCGGTAATTGTGGAGATATTTCAGATGTAGTTGCAGATTTCCATTCCTCACGTTTAGACGCATCAGTGTGCGAAAAGTTCATCCAGTTTCTGCAAATAATAAATTTTTTGGGCAGCGGTATATACCCAAAAACGTTGGAAATGTACCTCTTGGAATAGGAAATGCTGCTGCAAATCGGTAATTGTGGAGATATTTCAGATGTAGTTGCAGATTTCCATTCCTCACGTTTAGACGCATCAGTGTGCGAAAAGTTCATCCAGTTGCTGCAAATAATAAATTTTTTGGGCAGCGGTATATACCCAAAAACGTTGGAAATGTACCTCTTGGAATAGGAAATGCTGCTGCAAATCGGTAATTGTGGAGATATTTCAGATGTAGTTGCAGATTTGCATTCCTCACGTTTATACGCATCAGTGTGCGAAAAGTTCGTCCAGTTACTGCAAATAATAATTTTTTGGGCACCGGTATATACCCAAAAACGTTGGAAATCTACCTCTTGGAATAGGAAAAGCTGCTGCAAATCGGTAATTGTGGAGATATTTCAGATGCAGTTGCAGATTTGCATTAATCACGTTTAGACGCATCAGTGTGCAAAAAGTTCGTCCAATTGCTACAAATAATAAATTTTTTGGGCACCGGTATATACCCAAAAAGGTTGGAAATGTACCTCTTGGAATAGGAAAAGCTGCTGCAAATCGGTAATTGTGGAGATATTTCAGATGCAGTTGCAGATTTGCATTCCTCACGTTTAGACGCATCAGTGTGCAAAAAGTTCATCCAATTGCTACAAATAATAAATTTTTTGGGCAGCGGTATATACCCAAAAACGTTGGAAATCTACCTCTTGGAATAGGAAAAGCTGCTGCAAATCGGTAATTGTGGAGATATTTCAGATGTAGTTGCAGATTTGCATTCATCACGTTTAGACGCATCAGTGTGCAAAAAGTTCGTCCAGTTACTGCAAATAATAAATTTTTTGGGCACCGGTATATACCCAAAAACGTTGGAAATGTACCTCTTGGAATAGGAAAAGCTGCTGTAAATCGGTAATTGTGGAGATATTTCAGATGTAGTTGCAGATTTGCATTCCTCACGTTTAGACGCATCAGTGTGCAAAAAGTTCGTCCAGTTACTGCAAATAATAAATTTTTTGGGCACCGGTATATGCCCAAAAACGTTGGAAATCTACCTCTTGGAATAGGAAAAGCTGCTGCAAATCGGTAATTGTGGAGATATTTCAGATGTAGTTGCAGATTTCCATTCCTCACGTTTAGACGCATCAGTGTGCGAAAAGTTCATCCAGTTGCTGCAAATAATAAATTTTTTGGGCAGCGGTATATACCCAAAAACGTTGGAAATGTACCTCTTGGAATAGGAAAAGCTGCTCCAAATCGGCAATTGTGGAGATATTTCAGATGTAGTTGCAGATTTGCATTCCTCACGTTTAGACGCATCAGTGTGCAAAAAGTTCGTCTAATTGCTACAAATAATAAATTTTTTGGGTACCGGTTTATACCCAAAAAAGTTGGAAATGTACCTCTTGGAATAGGAAAAGCTGCTCCAAATCGGCAATTGTGGAGATATTTCAGATGTAGTTGCAGATTTGCATTCCTCACGTATAGACGCATCAGTGTGCGAAAAGTTCGTCCAGTTACTGCAAATAATAAATTTTTTGGGCACCGGTATATACCCAAAAACGTTGGAAATCTACCTCTTGGAATAGGAAAAGCTGCTCCAAATCGGCAATTGTGGAGATATTTCAGATGTAGTTGCAGATTTGCATTCCTCACGTATAGACGCATCAGTGTGCGAAAAGTTCGTCCAGTTACTGCAAATAATAGAATTTTTGGGCACCGGTATATACCCAAAAACGTTGGAAATCTACCTCTTGGAATAGGAAAAGCTGCTGCAAATCGGTAATTGTGGAGATATTTCAGATGTAGTTGCAGATTTGCATTCATCACGTTTAGACGCATCAGTGTGCAAAAAGTTCGTCCAATTGCTACAAATAATAAATTTTTTGGGCAGCGGTATATACCCAAAAACGTTGGAAATGTACCTCTTGGAATAGGAAATGCTGCTGCAAATCGGTAATTGTGGAGATATTTCAGATGTAGTTGCAGATTTGCATTCATCACGTTTAGACGCATCAGTGTGCGAAAAGTTCGTCCAGTTACTGCAAATAATAAATTTTTTGGGCACCGGTATATACCCAAAAACGTTGGAAATCTACCTCTTGGAATAGGAAAAGCTGCTGCAAATCGGCAATTGTGGAGATATTTCAGATGTAGTTGCAGATTTGCATTCCTCACGTTTAGGCGCATCGGTGCGTGAAAAGTTCGTCCAATTACTGCAAATAAAAATTTTTTGGGCACCGGTATATACCCAAAAACGGTTGGAAATGTACCTCTTGAATAGGAAATATGCTGCTGCAAATCGGTAATTGTGGAGATATTTCAGATGTAGTTGCAGATTTGCATTCCTCACGTTTAGACGCATCAGTGTGCGAAAAGTTCGTCCAGTTACTGCAAATAATAAATTTTTTGGGCACCGGTATATACCCAAAAACGTTGGAAATCTACCTCTTGGAATAGGAAAAGCTGCTGCAAATCGGTAATTGTGGAGATATTTCAGATGTAGTTGCAGATTTCATT